>OY720031.1:20223827-20963231 GCA_963082485.1 Eudonia mercurella
TATTGTTATGAACACGATAAATCTTACTATACTTGTATTGTAACATAGAACCGGAGAAAGACATACTTAGCTCTTGTCAAGTTTCTCGCTGCATCTTCGCGATACAAACTCTCCACTATTAACAAAGCCTTGGCTTAGATATTGAAGTTCAATAAAATCCTTTGTATTACAGTTTACTAAAAATATATATTTCTCACACACTTATAGTCATACTAACATAAGACTAAGAAACGACCTCATTATAATGTGTATTGTGATCGTTGAGTATCTTTTTAAAGACAACAATGTTATTTTCTTGTGTGAAACGAAATAAATACATTTAAATATGATTTCGATTTGATCCCTAAAAGTGTGGCGAAGTGCACCGTGAGCGGCGTTATCTCGATCGTGGCCGTGAGCTTCGGCCGGCGGCGACAGTCCGCCATCGCCACTGACGCGCTGAATGACGCCGGATTGGCACGCAGCGGTCGCGGGCGGGTCGCTGCACTTGCTGCACACTAGCGATCACAACACTTAGACGACCGGGGTAGTTGTAGACAGAAGTGGAAGGAATCTTTGATGGTCGCTACAGTTGTCGGAAGCTACACAACGCGACGCTACCACTTTATTTAGACAGCCGGGGTAGTTGTAAAAAGGTAAGGTTGTGTGAGTAGCAGTATTTAATTTTAATTTTTATTTTTATTTCTATTCTTAGTTTTAGTTAAGTATAGTTTTAGTTTGGGCATCTTCGGAAAACCAGCGTCGTAGCATTACTAAAGTGTGCTATGACACATGCTGAGAACATGCCTTGTCAGTATCATATACTATGATCTTAAAATATGTTTTTTTTTGTAATACTGAATAAATGTTTTTCTGTTTTTCTATTCTATTCTATTCTATTCTATTCTTGTAAACAGTTGTGGAAGAAATAAGGTGTTCAAAATACAAATGATTGATATAAATTTTGTGGGCCGGCAGAGTGAGGTTAACTGATGCTACGTTTGTTTTCACGCTGCACCAGTTATCTTCACGTCTGGACTCCATTTCCACTTAACATCAGGTGGAATGGAGTCATTTGCCGAGTTTTCTATAAAAAAAATATATATAATCGGATCATTACTGCATTTGACGTACGATACACAACGCGACGCTACCACTATATTTAGACAGCCGGGGTAGTTGTAGTCAGGAGTGGAAGAAATGAGGTGTTAGAAATACAAATGATTGATATAACGGGTCATTACTGCATTTGACGTACGATACACAACGCGACGCTACCACTATATTTAGACAGCCGGGGTAGTTGTAGTCAGGAGTGGAAGAAATAAGGTGTTAGAAATACAAATGATTGATATAACGGGTCATTACTGCATTTGACGGACACTACATAATGCGACGCTACCACTTTACTTAGACTGCCGGGGTAGTTGTAGACAGGAGTGGAAGGAATGTCTATAATGTAGTGTTGACAGGGGCGGCGGTCACGGACGGGTCGCTGCACTTGCTGGATATAACTATACTTAAAAAGGTGGTGTAGTTGTAGACAGGAGTGGAACAAATGTCTACAATGACGGACTGAAACGAGTCATTACTGCATTTGATGGACGCTACGTGACGCGATGCGACATGACGCCTATACTAGACAGCCGGTGTAGTTGGAGAAGTTCTCAGGAGAGGACTATAGTTGCAAAAAAAACCGTTTTAAACCAAAATCTGTGACTTAAAACTCGTTTTAAATTTGATAAAACGGTTCAAAATCCCGACCACGTCATAGTGTAGTAGTTAGTGTTTATTACACTACGACGTGGGTCATGATTTTAATCATTTTAAACAAATTTAAAACGAGTTTTAAGTCACAAATTTTGGTTTAAAACGTTTTTTTTGCAACTATAGAAAGGACTGACATTTTTAATAAACAAATTAGTAATATATCAGGTCGCTACACTTTCCGGTCGTGACGGAACGCGACGTGACTTCTATACCGAGGCAGCCGGGGTAGTTGTAGGCAGCTGTGGAAGAATTTTCTGCGATGAGGTGTTTCAAAAAACAAATCATTGATATAACAGTATGCCATTTTTATGAACATTTTCTTATGAACCCATAGTTGAAAACCTTTACTAAGTTACTTTAACTACACCGAACAGTTAAAAAAACTTGCACTTAGCTCTCTGACATCAGCTTAACACCTTGTACTAAGCATGCCTGTCTGTCACAATTTGGTTGTATTTGTAAAAGTATATAAAAGTACTGTACTAAAAAATTAGGGAATAAAATAAAAAATATGTTTTACGTCACATGAAGCCGTTCAGCCTGTTAACTCAAACTTAAAAATAGAAACGTTACGTCTGAGATCTAATACGAGAGCTGATAATAATATATTTATAGGTACAGATAGATGAGATCACAGATAATGTGATTTGTTTAAAGGAAAATGTATCTGTGTACGACAAGTACTCCATGAGATAAACACGATAATATCTGTGTTTTCAATTTATTATGCCAATAGTATAATATATTAATTTAACAAACGTCAACGAAGATTACAAATATTAATTATGAAACTAAATAGTGCAATTTGTATAGAACACACCAAATATGAGCTGCTGTATAAGTACTCGTAATTGCGTGGTCTACTTTCCAACAAAGATGATGATACCGAGACACGAAAATAAAAAACAAACCTATATCCATCTACTATCTTATCTAATAGTTTCTTTACTTTTTATTAAGATTACCTATTGATTTTAACAGCGGTGCGGAATGTAGTTGTTAGGCCCTTTTAAACTTTCGCGTTCCATAAATAAAAATTACCAATTACCAACCAATGAAATGATTGAGGGAAGTGATAGTTGTAACTCTTAAATAAGATTTTAGTTCGTATCATTTAACTCTAAGTTTGACGACACAAAGCTTCTTGGGACAAATCTTTTGCGTAGTATAATAAAACTGCCCGTGGAATCTTAACTGATGCAAACCCTCGATGATAAGTTTCTAGAGCAAAGCCGCTCTTCCTAGATCTTAAGAGTAAATGGTACAAATTCCTTAGCATAGAGCTTCGATGGAAGGCTTATAGAAATCATAATGCGCTGTCGGGGCAAAACCAACGCGTAGTTTGACACTGATAGTAACAGTTGCCGGTGCCGAGGCGCCAACGTCACGGAGCGGGCGGTCAAGCGTGAGAGTGACGCGTGTAGTCTCGCACCATGTTTGACGTGCGGCCGGACGGACAGACGTAAACACTGCACAGTCGGCCATTGCTCGTTCAGGATGGGTCTTTGGGTTCCTCAGGAATGTGATGTTGGAATTATCATCACAATCGAGAGATTTTGATGGCGCAGTGGTTAACGCGCCCGGTCTGCGAGTGCTGAGGTTAAGCAACTTTCGCAAAGGTCAGTCATCGAATGGGTGACCAAAAAATTATCATCTTGAGCTCCTCCGTGCTTCGGAAGACACGTAAAGCCGTTGGTCCCGGCTGCATTAGCAGTCGTTAACAACCACCAATCCGTACTGGGCCCGCGTGGTGGTTTATGGCCCGTTCTCCCTATCCATCCTTAGGGAAGGCTCGTGCTCCAGCAGTGGAGACATAAATGAGCTGATGATGATGATGATAATGAGTTGAAGATTCCTAAAAAGAAGAAGAGAACTAAAGTTCTCAAAAGGTAATCAGGTAGAATCAGGTAAAGTTTAAGCGCTTATTACAATTATTTTGAAGTTATCATCATCATGATCATCATCACCATTTAGTGCCACCTTCTTAATAAAATTTGGTGATCAGTAACCAAAACCTCCAGCAGTCCCATGTAACATATTGTATTGTAACTGAAGATAGCTAAGTCCAGTCCCCGAAGATACGGAACCTCAAACTCCGGAGTCCCGACACCCGTTTTTTATTACCCTCATTATGGCGTAATCCGATCCACTAACAAGCCTGGCTACAACTCGCGGTGACCGCGACACGCGCATGCCTTTTTATTTATGAATCACTCGGGTTTATATTTCACGCGTTATATTTAAGGTATTTGTGGAAAAAAATGTCGGTGTTAACCCTTATTTTTTAATAGGGTAAAACCACCAAAGAGTACGACATAGGATTGGCGCAAATTCATTCAAGGAATACAGTTGAAGGACATCTTTTAAAAGAAAAGAAGAAGAAATAGAAATACATTTATTGACACACAAACAAACACGCGATTTACAGTACATTTAAAGACGTTACATAAAACAAAAGAAAAAAAAGAAAAGAGACGAAAATAAAAACATAAACAAAATTCAAAAAGGTGTGTGAGGTCAACAAGGACTCTGTCTCAGCCTCCTCAGGACCTCTTTTATTTATAGCCATATTGTTTTTTTGTTAAATTAAGTTATTATTAAGTTTCAAATCACTAACAAAAATGAATTTTTTGTCACTTGAATAAAGAATCTCACTAATGGAATTAATAAATTCCACGTACAACCTTATTGATTTCATGTAAGCACACATTATTTCACACCATCAAATGAAAAGAAAGTGTTGTTGATATAATATTATTAATTAGTAGCGTTGAAGAGCACGCACTACCTAGAGTATAGGTAGTGCGTGCTCTTTGGTAGCTTTACCCTACAGTGCTAAAAACTATTTATAGATATAAAGTAAGGTAAACAAGGTTTCTCTTAGCGTACCGTACCTTACTAGTGGAAAGATTTTAGAAACAACGTCACCAACCAATATTCTAGATTAGATTTTCGGACAGTATGTGCCCTAAATAACCGCGCAGGCCTTATCGGAATTTGAGGGTTTTATTGACTGCCATCTTACGATAACAACCGGAACCGAACGGCTTAAGGTTTAACGTACCTTCCGAGGTACGGAGAAGCTCGAGATATTTAAATTTGGTCACCCATCTGATGGCTTAGCATCAGAGTAGCCGCTGCGTTTTGTTACCTTTTTAAAATATTTAACTCGAAGTTAAAGCACAGTACGTAATACAATTCTTTACACTGTGTGGTTAAAAGCCTTGTAAGAAGGTAGCTAGGTCAGAGTCCGAAGATCGATATATTTCAAAATAATTTACAAGTAAGTATAAATACTTGAGTGAAACCTTTTTACATTTATAGTTTTAATTTTGTCATTTTTTTTCTGTTAACAGTTAGTTCGATTGAGCCACGATAGCATAGTTGGTAGTGCACCTGACTCGGCATGTCATAGGGTACGGATTCGAATCCCGCTCGCGGAATTTTTTCAACACTTTGCCTTTCTTCAAACTGTTAACGTTTTTTTAAGAAAATGTTAGCGAGAAGATCAAATCTGTGATGAATGGTAAACGTTAAAAGTATGGCATTCTGACAACCGTGCGTTCTTGTATTCCCTAAGGATATATCCTTTCCTCAAAATGAGTAGCTATAAAACACATTAAGTACAATCATTCAGGAAGATAAAGAAACAGGAATTTAAACCTTATTGAACTGTAATAGAGGTAGCTGTGGTTTATGAGGTGTGTCAGTTAAGATGGTTGTAAGAAGACATAGGAATGAGTCATGCTCGCGCTCGCCTTCTTAACAAAAACTTACCTGGTAGGAGGTCTAAGCAATCTACCAAAATGAGGCTTCATAGCTGACGAGCTGAAGGTTGATAGAAGCAAATGAATTTGTTGTTAATTGTAGCTATTAAAGTAAATATTTTATTTAAGTACTTAATTCTACTTAACATAAATTAATTTTATGGGTTCCTTGCAGATTTTTAGTAACTATTTTGATTGATTTCAAACAGTCACAGACTATTGTGAGTCGTATTCATCTCTCTTCCGATGCATCCATAGGGGAGGCTCGTGCCCAGCAGTGGGGACATAAAAAGACATGGTGATGATGATTTTATTTGTATATCTTTTGCATACCTCGAAAGCTCATAATAATGTACAAATATTTTAGACAATGTTATTACATATTGCTGACCACCTTGCGGTAGATACCTACTTACTTACTTTCTTTCTTTCTTGCTTTTTAACCGACTTCGAGGAGCTCGATGGCACAGTGGTTAACGCGCCCGGTCTGCGAGTGCTGAGGTTAAGCAACTTTCGCAAAGGTCGGTCATCGGATGGGTGACCAAAAATTTATCATCTCGAGCTCCTCCGTGCTTCGGAAGGCACGTTAAGCCGTTGGTCCCGGCTGCATTAGCAGTCGTTAACAACCACCAATTCGCACTGGGCCCGCGTGGTGGTTCATGGCCCGTTCTCCCTATCCATCCATAGGGAAGGCTCGTGCCCCAGCAGTGGGGACATAAATGAGCTGATGATGAACCGACTTCAAAAAAGGAGGAGGTTCTCAATTCGACTGAATGTTTATTTTTCTTTGTTAGCTTCAATATTAAATTTAAAAACAGGCTTATTAAAGTTTACGCGCACACACATTTAAACAAAACTACTTTTACGTATCTACTCGCGTTTTTTATTTCATATTTTTAAAAAGGTATTTTTTGTACATTTTGCAGCACATAACAAGTTTTCATGGTTTTTAAAAGAATTGCATAAGTCCAAACATTCTAGATCAAGACCTCTTTGGACTTTTTTGGTTCTGGTTTTGCTTCGGGTTTGCATAATATTATATGACTGGCACTAGTATAGTAAACATTGTGTAAAAAAGAGTATTCTAGCATACTCTATTAGTGTTATAGATTATAGAGTACGCCTACATGATATAGATGATATAGAGTACAATACTCTATTTTAGAGTACGGTTGGCAACCCTTTTAGTAACTGATTTTAGTGCCTTACAAATAAACAAAGAATACGCTCCGAATAGTAATTCCGTGTTTTGTTTCATTTACTCTAATCTGAAATGACGTTTACGTGACGGGAACAAAAACGGAATAACTATTCCGAGCTTATTTTTTGTTTATTTGAAAGGCACTAACACCCGCTTGCACTAAACTTATAAATCGCCTAAGTCTTTGCCTAATTACTACCCGGTCAAGTTAAGTCGGCACCTGAGTGTAAGCGACGTTTTCGAGCCAGGTACCGAGTTAACTTGACCGGGTAATAGTTAAGCCAAGACTTAGGCGATTCATAAGTTTAGTGCAAACGAGTGTAAGTCTTTAGCAACAGTTGAATACAAACCACCTACATACTGTCATTCCGTAAAATTTTAATGAATATCTATGTTATTTTTGCCGACGAAAATTGTGTTGAGCAATGTGGGCTTAAAGTGTCGAAGACTGGAGCCACTAACCTACTTTCACAGTGAACACTAGAAAATGTTTTGTAAGCTGACCTTGCCGCTCAGCTGGAAGGGCGTAAGGCGGATATCAAGGTGTTGCGATGGCAGATAGCGCGACTGACGGCCCAGGAAATTGCCCCCAACGCCGAGCCTATCCATATTAAGTACTAGGTAACGCAAGCCCGCTAGCCGCTACCGAGCTGTTGAGAATGATCGAGGAAAATGACTTTTGGTCTGCAATCTTGCAAGGTATGCATCGCTCTAAATCGAAAAAAGTGTTGAAAAACTTAAGTTTATTTTTAAAAACTTTCGCTATGCCGGTACCGCGTCACAAATAGGTATATAAAAGATTAATCGTATACGATTAAACTTTTTAAAAAGCCTTTTTTTCTTCTTAGCGCCTTTAACATATTCTCATACAATAGGTTTTAATTTGTTATAATAATTATTAACGGGATTCTTGCCATGTTTATTATTTTTTATGATTATTGATTAAGGGGGTGCAGCGGGGACGCAAAACTGCGATTTTCATGTTTCTTTATGATGGCGCGTGGCAGTGGTGTGACAACGCGCACGACTACGAATACGCACGCACACTAATATGTGTACAGAGTAGGCTGGTGATTTAACTAGAGCAATGTTTACTTTCGTAAAATCATAGACGTTTAGGTAAAAAATAATAAAAGTCTTAATATTTTCATATTCATGTTTTTTAATTGAAAAATAAGACAACAGTGCCCTGCGGAATATCAATACAAACATTTTGATGTCGGATCATTGTTTCATTTGTGCTATATTTACAAAGTTTCTGAAGAAATAAGTTTTTAGATATCATTACTTATACGTATTGTTATGCAGTTTCTGGGTATTTGTTTCAAATTCCAAGACAACCATGGCCTTGTGAAAGGATCAAGCTAACCTACACTAGTCCTTTTAATGTATATGACCTATTCTAGCACCAGTGACTTAAAAACACGTAAATTTTCGAAATTCCGCGCGGCACCCCCTTAAGGCGCATGTAACTGTGCTGAAATATCGGATACTCAAAAACAATAAACACGGTAAGAATTCTGTTAAAAATTACTCTAATGCAAGTGACTATGATAGTTTAAAAAACAATTTTCAGCTTTTAGCGTATAATATAAGTTGTTATATTTTTATACAGATTTACTACGACAGGAGCACAAAATATTATTTCAACAAAAAAATGTTTAGTTGACCAAGACATTCCCACAGGAGGCTTCCCGGGCTTGACGGGCGGACGACGGTGCAGCCATTGTGGAACGTCCCGGGGCGCTGTCACAACACCGCGACCTCTCGCTCAGCTCAACGCTAGCCACAATATAAGGAAGACCCAAAAGGTACGGTTTATACATGCATACTTTGCATGGACACGAATCAGTCCGAGCACAGCAGAATGCCTAGTGTGAGTAACTACTAGCTGAGCCGGCAGACTTCGTACCGCTTTGACAGTTTCCATCATTGAGTTAAATATTTATCAATGGTTTCCATGACAACAAAACAAACAAATCATTTTGTATTGGAAAATTCAATTGTCATTTTTAGTATTTATATATATATATATATTTAATATAGCCTATGTTACTCAGCGCTAATGTAGCATTCTAATGGTAAAAGAATTTTTTAAAATAGATCCAGTAGTTTTTGAGTTTATTCGTTGCAAACATACATACATACATACATACAAAAATACAAAGGTTTCCTCTTTATAATATTAGTATTGATCCGTTTTTATTCTAATACGTCTACGAACACGAAAATTTGTATAGCAAAATTGTAACTCTTCACATAATTATCTCGCCAGGAGGTGCTGCTTCAATGCCATACTAATTTTCGTTTTCGTAAACGTAATTGAATGATACGGATAGTAAACAAAGCTCACATAAGATACCCTGTTGCGGGATTTCGTGTCCGTCAGACGTTGTATACCGCCGCCCATGGGCACCCGCAAAACCAAAGTAATCGCAGATGCGTTGCGGGCCTTGAGGAAGGAGTTGGATCTTGAGGAGGGAGTAACAATTGGAATAAGGGGGAGGGTTGAGAGATGGGCCTCCGGTACTTTAGCTCACCGGACGAAACACAACAGCAACGAGTGCCTTTTAGTGTTTATCAACAATAGAATACAGACCACCTACCCAGCAGTCATCCCACATTATATCTCAATGAAAATCAAGTTATAACAGTGGGCTTAAAGTATCAAACTACTACCATTTAAAAAAGGTAAAGTGTAAAAAAAGAGTATTATATGTGTCGGCGGCGAGGTTGGTTTTATAGATAGGACGGTCGAGCAAACTCTGATTCGTCGATAACACTGTTCATCTTGGATCTTCAAAATAAAAGCGCAGTCGTATTCCTTACAGTCACTTTAATATTACTTTTACAACACAATTAAATTATTTAGAAACAGTTGCCCGATGCAAATGGATTTTAGAAACGAAGTGAGTTCTACGCGTGCGTACTCTCCGACCGCTCCCGTTCAAATGTCCCCAGTCCGTTGTCGCGCCAACTGACGTTGACGTTTCGCGTACCATAGAGCAAATGCTGCGCAGACCACACTAAGTATAGACTATACTTGTCGTTTCTAAGCGATGCTAGCGCCACGTCTCCGACACGGCCATCCTGATTGAAACACGTCCTCGTGTTTTTCTCTGTAATAAAAGATAACCAAGCACAGATTTTCCGTTCGGTCTATCCTGACCAAACAACAATTGACTCTTACATTTGGCTCTACAGTAGGCTCTACATTAGGCATTACAATAGGCTCCACAGTAAGCTCTGCAGTAGGCCTCACAGTAGGCTCTACCTAAGTTTCTACAGTAGGCTCTCCATAAGACCCTTCATAAGGCTTCACATAAGACTCCACATAAGATTCCACATAAGACTCCACATAAGACTCCACATAAGTCTACATAATTCTCTACATAAATCTACATAAGTCTCTACATAAGTATTTACATAAGTCTCTACATAAGTCTCTACATAAGTCTCTACATAAGTCTCTACATAAGTCTCTACATAAGTATCTACATAAGTCTCTACATAAGTCTCTACATAAGACTACATAAGACTCTACTTAGGACTTTACTTAAGACTCTACATTTTGCTAATAACGCACGCTAAGCACACAAGCCACCGAATGTCTACTACTTCTATCCAGTAGTAGAATACCAAACTACCACTAACCAGGTAACCAGGGCCATGAACCAGTCGTTGCACAAATCAAAAGTCACTATTTACAAGGTATGTAAGTTTCAAAAATCACCTCGAGTTACCCCTCTAATACCACGGCTCTCTCATCATAATATCTTATTTCAATTACTTCTCACAAACACAACAACACAGGGATTGGTTAACACTCGCCACAGCTCCGCACCACGCGCTGGGGACCGACACTCATATAGCGCGCGGCAGGCCAGTGGCTTGCGGCCAGCAGCGAGATGTTACTTTACATATCTTCAACACCACACTCGGAGCCAGTTGGTTCCACGACCACCGCTTCATTATCATCCTCACAGTGCACCTGCACCACAATTTTACCCACAACTACATCCTCTATCTCCATATCACTACTACTATCCGCCGAACAGCGATCCCAGTCGCTTACGCGCGTCCATCTCAGTGGAACCCTGCGCACTTGTGCATCACCCTTTGACTACACACTACGGTCATTTATTTATTTATTGATATTTGGGGGGTTTACAGCTCTCAATACAGTATATTATAGAAAGATAAAAAACTAAAAGCCTATTACAAACCTCCACAGGTATGTTACAAGTTTAGAGTAAAATGATATTAAGCCAATGCTAACCAGAAATAGAAAGAAAAGAGAAATACCCAATTAAAAAGGATAATTTACAATAACATATAAATAGAACTACAGACTATGGCCAGAGAAAATACATAATTATGTGCTCATTCGCAAGATTTTAGAATTAAATTTAATAATACCTATTTAATTAACAGAACTTTTACAATCAACTACCAACATTATATAATATTATTTACCACGTACGTAACGGCTACCTTGAGTCTCCTTAGACAGCATTTTGGGCAAAGAAACTAGAGCCTACATCATACCTCATTAGAGCACTAACTCGAGTTCACGCAATAACTTTACTCATTATCAATCAGGTCACAATGTACCTCAACCTCAACCTCGACTGGTACATGACCATCTGGCATCATTCTTAATCTATCGTGTGCGTATTTGTAAGTTCGCTTAGAATTTAATGATTTCAACAGTTTCAACGTATCATAATCATGGGCTACCTCCATGAGGTACCCGCACACAACTCATCATTTAATAAACTACTAGCTCTCTCTATCAAACGTAAGTTCTTGTGAGTCTACTTCTAATGCCGCGGTTACAACAAACAAGTCTCTAAATTTATTATCTAACTTGGTTTGGTTTCGTTCACTATTTTAATCAAGACAAAATCACCTGTAATAAACTTGTCCAGCTATAATAACAAACAGTACAGTACTAATAACATTAGATTGTCTAATAACTGCCATTCTCACTTCATTATGTAAACATTTTCCTCTGGGTATTTGACTTTTTTATCATAGAACTTTCTAAGCAACATAATAAATCATAATGAAACATGAAAACATCACCAAAAACATTCAGCAGTCTGCTGGACTGCAGTCTGGTTGCCGATGCAGCACAGGGGTGTCTACCCGATGACGCTGGTTGTCGTTGCTGCCGGTTGCACCGGCGTTGCTAGTAGCGCCCTTTACCGCGCCCTGCAGTGATGGTATGAGCGCGTGGGCACATGTTTGCAAAAGGATCCGTGCCTCCATATATGTAGAATGTAGCAATCCATACGTCGACTGTAGCTACGCACGCGTATAAACTCCGGTAATGATTCTCCTCATGTCACGGTGCTTTCTAAATTTCAAGTAACGCCATACAATTCTGATTTTGCTGTTCCAACATCCGTTGTCATTTACGATAAAACTTGCCATCGTTTTCTTCTAGTAGTTCGCGTCGGTTACATCCTCAGAGCAAAGGTTACATCCCACTTCTGATGTCGGCGGCGAGGTTGGTTTTATAGATAGGACGGTCGAGCAAACTCTGATTCGTCGATAACACTGTTCATCTTGGATCTTCAAAATAAAAGCGCAGTCGTATTCCTTACAGTCACTTTAATATTACTTTTACAACACAATTAAATTATTTAGAAACAGTTGCCCGATGCAAATGGATTTTAGAAACGAAGTGAGTTCTACGCGTGCGTACTCTCCGACCGCTCCCGTTCAAATGTCCCCAGTCCGTTGTCGCGCCAACTGACGTTGACGTTTCGCGTACCATAGAGCAAATGCTGCGCAGACCACACTAAGTATAGACTATACTTGTCGTTTCTAAGCGATGCTAGCGCCACGTCTCCGACATATGTATGTTTAATTGCTTATAGCTTGCCTAATTCTTAACTGATCTTTCAATATTTGTAAAAATATTAAGATCGGATGTTGATGACGTAGTTGTCGACATTGAATAGGGCTCCTTTGGCTTACAAAGTAAAAGTAGATAGTGTTGATTAATTTCGGCGAAGTTAGATTGAGCCACGATAGCATAGTTGGCAGTGCACCTGACCCGGCATGTCATGAAGTGCGGGTTCGAATCCTGCTCGTGGATTTTTTTCAACACTGTCTTTTTTCAAATTGTAATTTGTTCGCAACAATATTTGCGATAAATTATATGTAAATAATCACTACTACCATGTATAATATAAACGCATTTTTTCATTATCTTAACCTTAGTCAAAAATAAGATAAGCTCGTGAATATTGAGCTTCAAATATTAAAACAACATGTCCAGAGTAATTCTGCTTTATGTTTTTTATTTTTTTATTGTTTTGTAAAAAAATACGCTTGCAGCACTCACTGCATCATATCAAAATACCTTTGTATCTAGTCAGTAAGCTAATAGTTAAGAACAACAAACCCTTCTTAAGAGATAAGATCATCTTTATTGGTTGACTATGATCATTAGTCCATGCTATGATAAAGGTTGTCAGGGCTAGGGGTATGTTTTGCATACTTATGCAAAACATACCCATAGACGTACTTACGTCTTAACAAAAATCTGGAATAATATACCTAAGTCGATAAGGTATCTGACTGTTCAACACTGCACCCTTCCAGTAGTTTTTCTTAATTTTAATTAGAAAACAGTAGAAAAAACGTCAACTTCACAAACAGTGACAAGGAAACTTATTTCTTTTTGAAAACCCATTATTTTTTGGGTGTTATTTAAACGGTAAACGGTTAGCAAAGTATTCGTATTTTTGTTAGCAAAAAATGTAATCGGTTAGCTTAAACAGCTAGTTGGGCAACAACTCGGCTGCCCCATTTCAAAACCTAGTAAGGACCTAAAAGCAAATTTTACAGGAGAGCGTTTAAACGTAAAATAGGTTAGCCTTCGAAAAATATTTATCTTGGGTAAGAAAAAATCTTTCGGTTGTATAATATATAAAATACGAAACATGAAATGTTATTGATGTATTGATGTATGTGTATTTTACATATTTTATTTTATATTATTTTTATTTTTTATTTTTTATTTTTTATTTTATATATTATATATATTTGCTTCAATATCTATGTTTATATCTTAGATATCAATGCTGGTGTTTTTGTATTGTGTAGGGACTTACAATATTTGGAAGATTAATGCAAAAACCTCTTTTTACAAAAAATGTTCCTTACTAGGTTTTGAAATGGGGCAGCCGAACTTATGGTCAGCAAATATTTCTAAATCAGTCTGCAACTTATATCATTCTGAACAGCAGTCTTATGCCGCTCCCCCCTTCCGTGACTGGCCCTCGCTACGCTGCGCTTCGCTCGGGAAAAAAAAATGTACTTATCTTAACCAACAGTAAGGATTTCTTATGCTAACCAATTGTATAATTCTGCTGACCAAATAATAATTTTGCCTTGAGATACTTTGTTTACAAAAACCGTTGAAACCGTTTCCAAATAGTTGCACAAAAATTAACGGTGGCACAAAAACATGATGAAAAATTGATTAATTGCTAATAAATTATGATAATGGTGACATCTCTATCGCGGACGGCGCGATACCGCGGATTACAGCCGAAAACAACGGGCATCCGCTATCTACTGATAGGCTGCAATGATTTTATATAGTTAATTGATTTAGGACACGATTGTGGCAGTTTCAAGGGCCGATAATTAAGGTCGCTGTGTACATAATGCCCTCTTTCTCCCTTCCTTAAAAGGACCACACGTGTAGGGGGCCTAGACAATTTGCATAGGTATACAGTAGAATAGAAATGGAATAGAATGATAGACGAATGGGATTGATATAAGTCAATAATAACGTCATTTATACGTATAGTTGCCGTTGGCTAATGTTAATCCCGTACGATAATCATCGTATTCGATTTCTATTCTACTAGAACTACTTGCCTATGATCTCTGGTGGGTAATCTAATGGTAAAGCGCCTGGCCTTCTGTGTCACCGATTTACCACGGTCACTATTTCACAGTGAACGAAGAAATTAAGTAAACTAGTGGTCGCCCAGTGGTTGAAATTCGACCGTAATTTTATTAAGGCTGCACGGGTTGTATCCTAAGCAATGAAAAATTTTAAAAGATAGAATTTGAGTTTGGATTGGCATTGACAGATTTCGGCCGCTCCTCTTCCATTTTTGAATGGAGAGTAGGTATATGCGTGTGTGTCAAATACATGGTAGTGTATGTAATGTTTGTTTTATTGATTTAATGTATTTTTTATGCATAATTTAAAAAAAATATTAACATTCAGATAACCTTCTCTATATAAACTATAAGTGTGCGAAATTCATACTCCTCCGTCCGCGCAATTTTCGTAAAAAGGGGTACAAAGTTTTTGCTTCACGTATTAAAAGGATTACTTCTTTGTCGCACTACCAATAGGTGATATGCTGTCCTTGCTCACTTGTTTTCTTCCTGCAACATGAGGTTCTGTAAAGGACGTGTGTAAGCAACTTGCAGGTCGGCATGGTGAGGAAGGCTAGTGTGGCACATTTTGGCTTCTGAGATGAGTCATTTGCCGATTAATTTGTTTATAAAAATCTTTAATTTTTTATACTGATTGATCTGAGCCAATATATCTAGGGGAGCAAGGGGCTTGTTGTAGCAGGGGTAAGTAGTAACAGGGCTTTTTCACTAGGAATTTAAACTTTTTTAACGTATTTCTACGACTGAATCTTACCGTTATACCGCGCCGCGCCACGACATCACAGCAAGTGTCCCGCCAGGCGGCGCAGTTAGTGGATGTGCACAAGTGCTTTATTTTTGCCAGGTAACGTATTATTTTACTTTCGTAAATTGTTGGTTACATTTACAATTATCGACTAATTGGAGCTTTCTGTATTTTATTTGGTGTTAAAATTTATCTATTTATGATGTTGTGTCACAGTTTTCGAGATTACTAAGTTGATTAAATAGTTATTGTGATAAATATTAAGAACTATACCTTGGGGTTAATTGTAACAAAATCTTGGGGTTTGTTGTAACATGTTACAACTTGCCCCCATATTGCTGTATGTTACGGTTATTATTTATAATGTAATTTACCTAATTTGTTTTGTTTTAGAATGAGAGAGTATAAATAAGAGAAAGTCGGAGCGGGCAACACAAAGCCAGGATAGCCTTAAGTGTGCCGAAATATATTTTGAATTACTTCCTATGGAAGTAAGGAAACTAGCTTACCAATGTGCTGTGCAACTTGGTGCTAAAAATATTCCTCTTTCTTGACATCAAAATAAGAGTGCTGGTCCTGACTGGTTCCAAAATTTAATGCGCAGAAATTCTCACCTGTCTATGAGTACTCCCGAATTTGTTGATTATATAAAAAGTATGTTAGGAATTGTTAAGATTATATAATACCGTTAAGAATACAATTTTTTTTGTTGAAAACAAAAGCAAAGTCGTTCAATTTGTGAAAAAAATAAATTATTAATGGTGTTAATTCTCGTTTTTATTATTGTTACTATTTGCCCCAATGGATGTTACAACAAACCCCAAGCACGGGGTAAGTTGTAACACCTCCCTTTTTTAATAAAAAATTTAATAGTGAAAGAATTACCTGTAGATTTGATATTTTTTCAATTTGACTTAATAGAAGAATAGTTGGAGCATCAATCAATGTTTAGTTGGCAGTAATTTAAACAATACATCTCAAGATATATTAATTTTATCAAAAATTGTTACAACAAGCCCCTCGCTCCCCTACTTGCAAAATAATCATTAAAAAAAATCTTTGTTTAACTTTTATTAAATTTTTGATTTCATAACATTTCAAACTCTCCATTGTGCACTTTAATCGCATAAATTCAGTTATCAAACGTTTTTTTTATTTAATAAATGTTCTATTAACTGATAACATCTATGTATTTCCCCAAGTTCGTTAGAATCGGCTTTGAATTAGGTATTTGAAATTTTATGGGATACCGAAATGTAATACTTATGATTTTTAACGATTTTCAGTGGACATTATTTTGCAAGTGGCTTGCTTACAACCTAGGGTTAGGTAGGTCCCAGATTCAATTCCGAGTAGGGACATAGGTATTTGTGTAATAGAGACGAACGTGCAAAAAGCTTAAATTACTGCTAGGTTTTGCCTGAAACTCCACTCGAATTGATGACGTAGTATTTGAAAAAACGGAATGGTCAAACATATATTTAAAATCAATTTAAAACAAGTATTTTTAAATTACATTAATACTAGAGTTGCACTAACGCCTGTGCAAAATTTCATGTTTGCCAAAATTGATTTATGTCGGTGTCGGTAAAAGCTATGAATTTGTTTAAGCCATTGCCATTGTTTCGAGTGTTTTAAATATTGAATGTTTGATTATATTCTTACATATTATTGTTATGCAATGACTGCAGGTTTTACTTGGCGCACTCACTATATTTTAGATACCTTGTGTTGTTCGTATTAGTCGATAATATAATAATAATAATAATAATAAAGACCTCAAGTTATTTGCACCAAACCGCCAAGACTTGATGAAACTGCTGAAAATTACTAAGACTTTCAGCAGTGCCATCAAGATGGAGTTTGGTGTGGATAAGTGTGCGGTTATGCATGTACAGTGTGGGAGAATAGTAAATTCACCCAATTTACAACTCTCCGATACGATAAACATCAGATCTCTTTCTGAAGTTGAAACATATAAATATCTTGGTATGTCACAGTATTTGGGTGTTGATGACGGGGACATAAAACAGTCATTACGGGAGCGATTCTTTTGCCGCCTGAGAAAAGTACTTAACAGTCTTTTATCGGGTGGCAATAGGACGCGTGCCTTTAATGGTTGGGTTATGCCTTTGCTAACATACTCCTTTGGCATACTAAGATGGACTCAGACCGAATTGGACGCCTTGGATAGAAGAGTCCGTCAAATGCTCACGACTTCCAGAATGCTACACCCGCGCTCATCTGTTATGAGGCTGTACATCCCGCGGAGATGTGGGGGTCGCGGCTTTTTAAATGCCAAGGACCTACATAACCGTGAGGTGTGCAGTCTCAGGGATTATTTTCTTAACAGTGCGTGCGGGATGCATTTGGATGTCGTGGCTGTTGATAGACACTTGATAGATACGCACATTCGTGGCTCAGCTATGGGATCATCATGTGGGGAAACAGCACAGACGCCCTCAACCTTTTCACTATGCAAAAGAAGCTTATTCGTATAATTTTCAACATTCAAAATACAGAAAGTTGTAAACCGTTCTTTGAAAAATATAAAATACTTACTATGCCCTGTATATATGTACATTCTAGAAATATGCAAATTTGTAAAAAAATACCCTGAATTTTATAAACGAAGAGAGGAATTAAACTTAAAATATACACTACGATACAAAAATAAATTAACACTTCCTACTTCCTGCCTAAAAATACACGCATCAGAACCTCTAGTAATGTCCATTAAAATATACAATAAATTGCCCGAAACAATAAAAAATATAACAATAGAAAAAACTTTTGTAAAACAATTAAAAAAATTATTAAATAATAAAAACTACTACTCCCTACAAGAATTTTTAGATGATAAAAACCTCAAATAATATGTTATATTAAAATTGTTAATTTATGTATAAGCTAAATATATAGATTTATCTATACATGATTTATATAAATAATAATAATAATAATTTTAGCTCAGTAAGTACCTTGACTTGGCTCACGAGGTTACCGCCATGTGGGATGTGGATTCAACCATTATTGTACCGATAGTCGTTTCGGCAAACGGTCTGATAGCGAAGAGCCTCGATCAACACCTAGAGAGGCTCTCGCTGAAAGGTTGGGTTAAGGGTCAGATGCAAAAGGCAGTACTCCTTGACACGGCACGTATTGTCAGGAGGTTTATCACTCTGCAGCCCTGACCACCGGTAGCTTGGGCCCTGCCCCGCTGGTGGTACTCTAGGATTAGGTTTTTATAATGTTTTATTGTTTTTATATTAAAATATTGTAAAAATCTAGTTCTAAGAAAGAAAATAAATAAAGGAGATAATAATAATATCTTTATTTTCAGACCATTGATCCATGTTGTTAGTAAACTTAAAAAAAAATGTGATGTATGATTAATTGTATTTAATATAGTGCTGGTATGTTAGGCTCCAGCCTAGAATCCGACTGAATACTGAAGTAATATGCTGCGATGTCTGCTACCTCATTTAATTTGCCAGCCAGGCCATTAGCCAGTGCAGGATCTTAAAAAAAAACTAATAAAAAATCTACTTATTTACATTTACATTGTTAGCTCATGTCCTGCTGTCAAAAAGGTTTCGTAAAGTCGTCTTAAACAAAAAATCCTGTGTTATGGCACAAACTACTATTAGTAAAGCAGATCTTATGAGCCATTCAAGAGTGTTGGCGCAGATTTTTTATAGAGATACTCGCGTCACGCGACAGGTATTGTTATAATGATAAAGGGATTTGGCCACCGGTTTGGCGTACCATTGTGGATGATTGTGAGAGGCTTAGCCCAGGCTTAGCGGACATTGATACAGCCACAAAATAAGGACACTGCAAAAGGTAAGCTTCGTACGAACGTGCTCGAGAACGCACACTCACACTCCTCTCACGGGTACGAAGTCTCGCAACAGCTGCTTTCAGGCTGTTCCGAGCTGTTGCAAGCTTCCGTGTCACTGAGAGGGTCCATGTGTGCGTTTCCGAACGCGGTTTGTATGAAGCTAGCGTCCGGATAAAGCCGGACATAGTTAGGCTTTTTCATTGTGTGTCCGACTTTTTACATTTTTACTTTTTTTTATAATTAATAATAAAGTACTTAGACTGATTTGGCATTTGATTTTATTTATATTTTATTAGAATTTAACAAAATGTATGGTAATAATCAAAAAAGCTTGATGTATGTAAATCAAGCTTTTTTGATCGTTGATCGATCGTTGAATCTTTTTGTCGTACCTATTAATACCGAGACACAAATGTAGGGTGTGCGGCCTTTTTACCCATATGTCTGGCCAAACTGGTTGGTCTGTTCGGCTATTATTAGGTTTAGTGACCTGGCAACTCTTTAAGAAGCTTACCTTCTGTCGCCTCCTTATTTTGTGATGAATCTCTGACGAGGGACGACCTGTCACAAACGCTTACAATGTGCGGTTTTGTACGCGTCCGGCAATGAAACATGAGACATTTGTAATCGGAAATAGTTTTTTATGTTGCACTTTATGAATTCTGATTTGTAAGGTGTTTCTGTTTTAGAAAACATGAGTGTGTTTAATAATTATAAAATGTAGTGAAAAACTGAGTGCCTACGCCCAGCCAGGTATCGAACCTGGGTCTTCCGTAGTCCGGACGGCTGCACTGACCATTATGCTACCGGGAAGGCTGACGTAAGCTCTGAATTTTTTCACTACTTTGATTTTGGCTGTTTTTCAGCGGCAGTAGTGACATGTAACGGTTATTGCAACCGATTGGCTATGCAGATTCATCTTTACAGATGAAATACCACAAATTTGATAAAACAACGCTATAGTAAATTTTATTTTTTATTTTTAAGCGCTAATTGCTGCACTAAAGCTGAATTTAATAATTTTTTTTTAAACAATGAGATTTATTTTATTTTATTTCATTACAAGTTCATACATACAAATAATTATAATAATCAAATATTTTAATCTAAAAGACCACCACGGGCCGCCCCCGGCTCAAAGGTTCCCATGATACCGGCAGCGTTACCACGTTGTATTGCCAGGGAGAGTCTCTGAACCAGGTATGACCCGCAGCGGCGACCGTACCCACTATCCGCTAAACCAGGGGTTCCCAACCTTTTTTTGTCTACTGCCCACTTTAAGAATAAATTATTTTTTAACGCCCTCCTTTTTAAACATACTTCAAAACCGCTAAGTACTTATAACTGATTATTGAAACGCAATTTTATAGTATTCGGACAGAGTATCTTTTATTGAAAATAAGTCAAACATAATCAATTCTTATATAAAAACTAATATGAAGGTTGAATCTGATGCTGTTCAATAAGTTTGTTGATATCAGGTTCCAATTTACTCAAAAACAGCCGCAAGTCGCCACGTTCGGTAACACGCAAACGATTTCTCTTTTTAGTATGCAGCGTTGCCACAGCACTAAATCCACGTTCACACAAATATGACGATGGGAATGCTATCAAGAATCGTTGAACAATTAACCACAATCCAGGGTACAATTGCGGGATCGGTTTTTGTAGCCAAAATTCTTGATATCCATTTTTGAACTTGATTTTTATTTCTTCGTTTGTTGTCAATTCTATAAGTTCTTCTTCCAGCTGAGGTGACATTGCTGTGTTGACATTTGAAAACGGATCCAACACCCAGTCTGGTATTTCCAAGTTTAAAATGTCCTGGTATCGTTCGGTGAAGTCAATGTGGAGGTTTTCCAAATGTTGGCAGTAGGCAAACAAGTCGTCGTTACTGCAGGATACTGATAAATTCGGAAAATTGTGAAACTCACGTCTGCCCATATTCTTTTTGTGCAGAATCAGTTTGGCTGCGAAAGCAGCAACGACATTTTTTGTTTTAATTAAATTTAGTTCATCGCCTTGCAGTTGGAGGTTCATGTCGTTGAACAATTTATACAGGTCTGTCATGTAAGCTATATCATTCTTTGATGTTATGAGCTTGTTGCGCAGTTTTGTATCTTTAGTTTCCAAGAACTCTATCACAGAGTCAAACAGGTTGTAAAATCGAATCAGACAATTGCCTCTTGACAGCCAACGAACTTCAGTATGAAGCAACAAACGGTTGAAATCTTCGTCATTAGTAACACAAAGCTGATGAAATAATCTATCATTCAAAGAGCTGCTACGGATTTTATTGACTGCTTTGATGACATATTGCAGTGATTGAAATAGTCGTTCACTTAAGTTTCTAGCAACCAAATGTTGTCTATGAATAACGCAATGTATAGCAAGGACATCTGGAATTTTATTCTTTAAGTACGCTATGAAGCCTTTATGGCGCCCTGTCATAGCCGTAGCGCCATCCGTAGCAACTGATATAATATTTTTCAAAGGAATCTCTTTCTCTTCACAAAACTTTTCTAATGTATTGAATATGGTTTCGCCTTTTGTATCTGTCTCCAAATTTCTGGCAAACAATAGTTCTTCACGTATTTTCTCATCTTTAATAAACCTCACGTAAGATAGCAACAACGCTTCATTAGTTGGTAAAGTGGACTCATCGAGCTGAATTGAGAATTGACTAGTCCTCAGATGATTGCACAATGATTCTTCAATGTTTTCAGCCATTTCATCAATTCGTCTTTGCACAGAATTATTACTCAAAGGAATTTTTCGGATAATATTTGCGGCCGGTTTATGAAGCACAGTAGTTATTACTTCCTTTATTGCTGGCAAAATTAACTCTTCTCCGATGTTGTGTGGTTTGCCTTTTTGAGCAATTAACAAAGAGATATTGTACGAAGCTCGAAGTCCGTCGTCATCTTGCTTAGCAGCCGCCGAAAATAGTTTTGATACACTTGGCTGAGTATTATGCTTTTTCTCTAGGTCTTGAAAATATGCTACATTCTTGTCTTTCTTATCTGGATGCATTTTATTCAAATGATCTTGCAGTCTTGAAGGCTTCATTGCTTCGTTCGAAAATGTTTTTAGACATAGAAGACACAAAGGCGACGACGGGTTTGTGGGATTTTCAATAAATCCGAATTTAATATATTCCGCAGAGTATTGCCGTCTCTTCTTTTTTACTTCCGACATTGTTTTGTTTTGAGAAATACGTAAGTGTTGAAATCAAGTACTGCTTATCTATTAAGCGCGAAACCACAAATGAAAATAAAATAAATTTACGTCGTTTATATAGGATTGCATAAGCAGCACGCACCAACAGGAATAAGACAAACGTGCATAAACTCGTTTATCTCATTCGACGCCCAATCGTACTCGACAAGCAAGAACAAGTATTATAGAACCAGCCGATTGATACAGGAATGTACAAATCGGATTATTTAACAAAAACTTGTTAAAACATGATTGCCCGCGGTCTATTATATCGAACGGAGTTTGAGCTATATCTTAATTAATATTAGTTGATGTTCACAAGATGTAGTCGAGAGTCGAGAGCTCAGTCGGTGTCTAAGAGTCTTCCTAGCTAGGTAGATGAAATTATAAATCGACCCCAAAGCCCTACACAACGCCCCCTTTTTTTTCTGGGTCTCTTACCGCCCCCCTTTAGGCCTACAGCGCCCACAAGGGGGCGTTATCGCCCACGTTGGGAAAGAATGCGCTAAACGGTGCCCTACTTTAGCAATAAAAGATTTCGCTTCCGTGCCCCACACCCCAGAAGTCTCTACAGCGAAAGGGAGAAAGTGGTACTGTGACTTCAAAGCAGCATACTTCAAATGTTTCTGCCTCGCGGCACTCTCAGCAGCAGACCCAGCAGTCCGCATTGTGCCTTGAATGTGCGACGTCGCGAAGGTGCTAACGCACGTCGCATCCCACAACAAGCAACGACCCTTCTCCCACGGAACCAAGGTCAAACTATCCGGCCTCTTGCCGTCTGTTCGGTTCAAGCCCGGGGGCTTATATAATATATTTTATTATTACATTTAATTATTATATTATATAATTTTATAGTATTTAATTTAAAATATAATATTTGATTGATTAAACAGCGCAAAGTTTCGTATCCTACCCGTAGGTATGTAGTACATATGTAGTGTAATTGTGACTTTGAGAGTCTTTTAACCTCATATTATTATTACTTTACTCACCTCTAAGCAGAGTTTAAAACCGAGTAATTAGTACCTATAAGGTTAATCATGTACGAGTACATGATTAACCTTATAGGTACTAATTACTCGGTTTTGAATCAGTAAGCAAAGTAATAAACAAAAGAGTCAGATGTTTGAATATGTATAGTTAAATCTTTTCGAATTTAATCGTGTTCTCTGCAGAGAGCTGTCATCATCATCATCATCGGCCTATCTTAGTCCACCGTTGGACATAGGCCTCCCCTAATGAGCGCCATAGCGCCCTGTCCTCAGCTTGACGCATCCAGCATCTGCCTGCAGTCTTTCGCAGGTCATCATCCCACCTGGCCGGAATTCGTCCTACACTACGTTTACCGAGTCGTGGTCTCCACTCAAGAACACGTTTACCCCAGCGGTTGTCGGTTCTTCGCCAGATATGGCCGGCCCACTGCCACTTCAACTTGCTAATTCTTAGAGCTATGTCGATGACTTTGGTTCTCTGTCGGATGTATTCGTTACGAATCCTATCCTTCAGAGAAAGCTCCGAGCATAGCTCTTTCCATAGCTCGCTGAGCGACTTTAAACTGGTGGACCAGCCCTACCGTGAGTGTCCACGTCTCAGCGTTGTAGCACTGCACTGTGGCGTAGAAAGAACTTTGCTGTGACCATATCTGTAGGAACTTTGGTTGAACTAAGTTAGGTTGTTTATCGCTATAATTTAAACGTATAAGTTAATAGCGACCACGTGAGGAGAGGAGACTTTGAGACACGTAGTTAAATTATGTAATGGGAAAACACAGAACATGAATTAGAAAAAAGAAATTGTGGATTTTTTTCAACATTGTTTTTTAATTGTAATTTGTTCGCAACCAAATTTGCGTTAAATTATATATTTAACCATAATAACAGAATATGAGGTTTAGTGAGCGTGCTGTACACAGTAGATCATAAAACATCTCGCTGAGATAAGGATGGGAAGTATAACCAACACTCCACATACTGTTCAGATGTGCTTCCAAGCCCTATATAAAGTCTAGGGCTGATACTGGCTGCTGTCGATTGGCAATCTTGTAGCACCTGTGGTATAGTATATTGTAGAAGTGTCTATTGAAGTATAACAATATGTTTGTGTGAGGCGCAGTTCATCTTAGCCAAAAGACGTCCACTGCTGGACAAAGGCCTCCCCCAAGGATATGAGGGGTATTTGACGTAATCGCCACGCTTGGCAGGCGGGTTGGCGATCGCAATAGGTTGAGGGTAACCTCAGAGAAATGCTGCTGCCCATCCTCTGGAATGGTCCCTTAGTTGGCTTTTACGACACCCACGGGAAGAGATAGGGTGGTGCAATTCTTTATCCCCGGCACCACACAGGGTACCTGATTATTAATATTTAATGTTACCGGCGAAGCGGTGATAATAAAGCGTTTAAAATCAGCGAAAATCTAACGTCAAGTCGTCAACGTTTTATAAGTTACCTAGCGCATTTTTTATTTGCTTAAGTTTTTAATAATGGTCTAATAACGGCAGCATTTTAGTCATCCAAACAGATTTCCAGACTGCACGCGGGCGGCACTAGTGCGCAATAAATTAAATGAATGACCATTCGTTCACTATGTAAGACGTCCAACCAAATACACAGATTAAATTAGTAACCTGTCATTTTTAAAATGCTTCACCATCATCAGCAATATCAGCGTCATCATCATCGTCGGCCTAAATGGTCTAGGCTTCTAAAATGCTTAGCAACAGTGTTTTTCTATATTACTCGCTCTATAGACTAAGGCTGGAGCTACGGCCCTTTAAACATTGTAACTATGCAACCTGGCTCATTCGTTAGAAAGCTCAGCTTGTGGTCGCTTCCCACTAAGAATCCATCTGCTAATGATGATACCTAATTTTTGCTTTTTGCTAGAATATCAGTTATACTAAAATTACTAGATATATTTATAAGACCTCAGGGTTATCATCGCCTTTGTTATATCCATGGTGTAGCGAAAAAAGGCCTTTCGGGGTAACTGAGGTTGTATTACGTACGTACAGTCACGTGCACAGGTATAAAATACAGTTTTTAAAGTTTTATTGCAACTGACAAAGGGAATAAACTGTTATTTGTGCTAGTGATATACGTATGTGACGTTTAGTTAAGGAAACCAAGTTATATTAAATATTTTATTAACACAAAATATACAAAATGAGGTTTACTTAACTTCTATATTTAATGATTAAATTAAGTTGGTTGACAAATATACAGTTTCGTGTGTACCCACACATCAGACTACCTGCGACAATCTGCCAAACCTCAAGACTTTGAACTTCATGTGAATGAATTGATGGTTCAACATTGAATAAAGAAATTTGACTGATGTGCTGGCGTCTGTACATAAGTACTACATATTAACTGACACATGTTCGTGGTAACTGACACAAAATAATATAACTTAAATTTTTCTTTAACACGATATAAATTAAATTTTTCTTTATGAGCTACTGTCATAAGAATAAACGTGTTATTGTTTATTCTTAAGCTACTGTACATGTAGGAAGACCCAACCCCACCATTGATGGTGGGACGTTCATACGATGATGATGATAAAGATAATGATGAAATTAAAGTAGTATCGCTTTTATTTCGTTTAGGATAACTTTATGCTAACTTAAGATGTGATAATTGTTGTTTCAGTAATGAAAAGAAATATCAAACAATAGAAAAAGTTGTACACATGCAAAAAAAAAAATATAACATGTAGTGACAAGATTGATACAAAAATTCTCTTACAAATAAAAAAAAATAACGTAAAGAACTCTACTTAGAAGTAACTACTTCTACTGACTAGTAGAAGTGTCTAAGGATTGGAGGCGGAAGGGGAGAAGGGCTGGGATTAGATTCAGGGGGCTTATTGTCTAATTTCAACCACTATCACGATACCTTTCAAAGGTATTTACGCTTGTCATTTTGAAATGAAAATACACTTTATAGTACACCATATAAAAGACATAAAGAGGACATTAAAAGAATAAGTACAAAGTTGCATAGACGATTACAAATAAATGTCAAATTGACGATGTCGTTCATTTAAGATTATTAAAAAAATCGGCCAAGTGCGTGTCGGGCCACGCGCAGTGTAGGGTTCCGTAGCCCATCTCAATAATGCGGACTCTGAGAAGAGGGCTTTTATGAACATTTATTTAACGATGGCTCATATTCTTAAATGTAGATACTACCGGTTTCACACACTTTCAATTTGTACTGCACCAAGTACTTACATTTTATAAGTTGGTCGACTAACTCTAACTAGATAGTTTTCTTTTTAACTTCGTCACATATACAACTACCGTGATTTTTTTCACGTATCCAAAAACAACCATTTGGCTGGCAGGGGGGGGGGGGGGAGGAGACACTTGACTCTGACAAAATTTTGCACTTTAAAGCTTAATAGTTCACAAACGGATGCCTCAATCAAAAAACTGTTTATACAAACAACACCCCACATTATGAAGTAGACAAGAAAAAAAATTACATCCCCACTTCACGTGTAGGGGAGGTAACCTAAAAAAAATATTTTTCTAAATTTTACTTCACCACTTTGTCAGCGTGATTAATATGTATATCCATACCAAACTACAGCTTTCTAATACTAAGAGTCTATGAGCTAGGCTGGGGACGGACAGACAGACACAGATAGACATGGCGAAACTAAAAGGGTTCCTTGTTGACTACAGAACCCTAAAAACGCGTCGCGATCGCCATCACTGACACTTGTGCATTAGTTTAAAGTTCTTGAATAGCTTTCAAATGTCAAATTGAAAGGTATTACGATAGGTGTACCTAATCTAAGCGATAGGTATTAGAGTTAGACAATAGGGGGGCAGGCCTGGCCTGCGTTTCTTGCGGCGGTCGGCCGCATAACTAAGTAATTTTTAAAAGTATATTTTAGGAGATTAATCTATACTAATATTATAAAGAGGAAACATTTGTATTTTTGTATGTATATATGTTTGCAACGAATAAACTCAAAAACTACTGGACCGATTTCAAAAATTCTTTCGCCATCAGAATGCTACATTAGCACTGAGTAACATAGGCTATATTAAAAAAAAACGCGGTACGAAGTCCGCACGGTCAGCTAGTGTCTTATAAATAAAGTAAATGCAAAATAACAGTTTAAAAATAATGTATGAATATATTATTTTGCAAGAAACCCTGAAGGAAGGAAGTGATATTCAGGAATAGGAGTTGGGGGTTAGGAAGGTGAGATGGGTACGGGGAGCTGTCTACGGTTTTATGCCCTGTCGTCGTTTCCGTACTTTAAGATAAAGTTTAAGTTGCAAATAAATTAATAGCCTCCTCTTTAATTATATTCTATACAATTTAGTCACTTACTTTAACAATAATGTGCTAATTGGAAAGATAACAATTAGAGATAGTTTTTTATTTTATTATATTTTTGTTAAAAACTATATTTTGAAAGACCGTAGGTAGCAAGAGAAGAAAGGAATCCTTTTTACAATTATGTTAGTTTACTGAGTTCTTCTGGCTTTTAGTAACGCTGCTGTAGGATATTTGTTTCATTTCACATTCCTGTGGTAGATATATCAAGCTACTGGACACTGGTTTCTTTAAATATTTAATCGATGTTGTTGGTTATCCTTTCAGAAGCCTTTCAGATGGCTTGAGATAACCAACAACATCGCTTAGCTTCTTTGGGTATTTCATCAGTGGTGTTGATTATCTCAGGTCTTTTGAAGTCTTCCGCAGTCTACTGGCGGTTGGTAACAGACACATTTACCTACTTGACAGGAGAAGCTTCTTTGGGTATTCGTTGTTGGTTATCTAAAGTTTTGTGTGATGTTGTGTGATGATGTTGGTTATCTTAGGTCTTCTGAAGTCTGCTGCAAGCCATTGGCTGTTGGTAACAGACTTACTGGACAAGATATGGTGCCTATGGGTATTTAATTGACGTTGTTTGGTTATCTTAGGTCTTCTGAAGTTTTCTGAAGGCTTCTTTGGGAGTTTTATATGTTGTCGATAATTTTCGGTCGTCTGAAGTTTTTTGCAGCCTATTGGCGGTTGGAGACAGTCCTCCTGACGATGGCGCGGAAGCCTTGCTTGTCGTCGGCGGTGTAGTGGACGGTGCGCTGCTTGCCGTCTGCGTCCATGAACGTGTAGAAGCCTATCACTTTGTCGCCGTCTCTGGTCTCGTGGGCTGACTTGGAGTCACCCGTCATCTTGTCCTGGAAATAGAGAAGCGCAAGTAAGTTAAGTAAATAGCCCTAGTCGTACTGCTGGGTAGTCATCGCTACAGTTTATGGGCTTTGACCTTGACCGCCTCTGTGGTCTACTCTAAATTTCCTAGAACATTGCTTTAAATTTGAAACATGTTGTATTTTAATGATTGCTTGACAGCAACCAAGTTGTAATTTTTTGTAAGCTGTTTAATTTAAATAAACTAATGATATAATATGCATTTAGATTTTATAAGGAAGTGAGAAACGCTATGTCACTGATTTAAAAAAAAAGTTTACACAATAGTTGTTAGGTGGTAAGTGTTAATACATGCTTATGTAAGTGCATAGCCAATGAAAATAGACGGAAGTAAATTAATGGAATGCTCTCTGTGTAAGTTTTATTCCATTACAAAAATTAGATAGGGCAGTAAATACAGTAAAAAGGATATAGGTATACATTTAGTTAAGGAAGTTAATAAGAAGGAATAAAAAGTTACAATTTAATCTTGGACTTAGAGTGCTCTTGCAGGCAACAAAATGTAAGTATTAAATTATTAATTTATTCGTTTCTGTGTGTACATAGAAATAAATAAATGAACAGATTACAATCAATACCTAAGTAAGTACCGTAATATCTATACCATTAATAAAGAAGTAACGTTTGTGACTATGTTTGTTTGTTTGTATGTTTGTTTGTTTGTATGTTTGTTTGTTTGTTTGTTTGTTTGTTGGTTTGTTTGTAGGGGCTAAAAAGTTCTTTTTTTTTCTATATTTAAATTTATAAGTCTCAGGGGCAAACATTCGCACTGGTGGGTAACGGATCGAGAAAAGAGTGCATTTCGCATGAAAAATTTGAGTGCTATCATAGTTTTCTACGAAAACAAGATACAATAAATATTGTTAATAGAGAAGTTTTGTAACATAAATTACTGAAGTAAAAAAAAACTGAAATATGTGGAAAATATAAAGTACTAATATATGATCGGACGCGGTGCGCCCAGTTCTTAACTCCTGGACTGCTTAGTCCACATAGCAAACATGGAGCGCTTAGATATGTTCTGGTGCAGGTACTCTCAGGACACTAATGTTTTTTTGAAGATCGCTTAGAGAGAGGCAAGCCCATTGTGCTACCATTATACCGGAAGATACTGCTTAGCATTGCCTGCAAGAGTGCACGACTTGGAGATAGAATCGCCGCACCCAAAGGGCGGTGATTGGCTCCAATCTCTCGCTGGTCAGCGTAGGAAAGCCCATAACTGGGCATCGCTATGTGATGGGTAGTTTTGTTAAGAGGTAAGCTTCCTTAGATGTGATCCATTCTGAGTTTTGGGGAACCTTCGCCCTTCCCGTACCATCTTGGGGGAGTGGGAGTCTCCCATAACCGCCGTGTTTTCGCAAACACACACGGTAGTATGCGGAATGCATGCAAAAGAAACAGTTTCTATAATGATTCTATTTTTGATTTGGGAATCGTAGTATTGATTTAATTTACGCATTAATACGAAATTCACGTGGACGAAGTCGCGGGCAAACTGCTATATTTATATAACCTTAATAATTTTACAAATTATTCATGATTTTCATGCGTCATAATTCAAAATTCAAAATCATTTATGCAGTTTAGGCTGCAAATAGCTCTTATGAATATTACTATGCTATCGGTTCGTAAGTCTTCACGGGGTGGGAGACCTTGTAATGAGAAGAACCGGCAAGAAAATCAGCAAGTAAATTTTTATTAAACCTTACTTTACCTAATTTCATATATTGTGTCCTGTATATTTTTATCATAATATATTTGATCTCTTCGATAATTTACCACTAATTCGAATAGAATGTACCACTCATTGTCGGTACGCACATGAGATTGTAACATTTTTTGCACATGGCATTCCATCGGACAGCCTTGGGATCGAAATGGCAGTAATATTGCGAGCACTTTTTTTAATTGCAAATTTAATGCGTAAGGTTTATTGTAATTACGTACTGTCGGAGAGCCGCAAGGTTGGGCGCAGTGCCTTGCGCGTGCGCACGCTGCATGCGTTGGATGGTGACATACAAATTATTATAATTCCTAATGTGATTAATAGATTGGATATTGATGACGTGGCTATCGACAATGAATATTATAGATAGATGGAAGTTATAATGACAATGACTGCTTTAGATATATTTATTACTAGCTGACCCGGCGGACTTCGTACCGCATTTAATATAATGTCTACTGGTTGGTATAGCCTATGTTACTCAGTGCTAATGTAGCATTCTAATGGTGAAAGATTTTTTAAATAGGTCCAGTAGTTTTTGAGTTTTTTCGTTGCAAACATACCTACATACATACAAAAATACAAAGCTTTCCTCTTTATAATATTAGTACAGAATGTTTTTATTTTATAAATAGCTTGCCTACTTCTTAACTGATCTTTAGTATTTGTAAAAATATTATGATCGGATTTTAACGACGGTAGTTGTTGACATTGAATGAGCGCATTTGGCTTTCAAAGTAAAAAGTAAATAGTGTTGAATAATTTCGGCGGGCTGGTTAGAACCACGATAGCTCAATTGGGAGAGCACCTGACCCGGTATATTAGTATAGATTATGATTATTACGTAGGAAATTTATTAATATTTATACATACATTGTAAACTTACATTAAGTACTTATTTGACGCTTTAAAAAGAAGAGAAAACGCCCTTACTAAGTTTCTTGCCTATTAGTACAAAGTTCCCGCCCTTGCTTGTTTGCCATACTATATAGTACCTATAGCGTCATAAAATTATTCATAAAAGATCAATTAATTCTCGTTCAAACATTTGTTGCCCTTTTATATATTTATCTCGTCAGATGAGACCACATAACCTGACTTGAAAGTAGGAAATTTCGCATGTTTCCATAATATTTAGCACGTGTAGGTCATAATCATTAATCTCTAGAAAGTGTAAAGGAGTTTTCCTTTGCAAAACGTGCGTACGCGCAGTGACGTAGAGTCGCCAGTCAAGTTCTACACACGCTTGCGTAACCGACCACACCTACCTCGAATACACTTCCTACCGACAATGAAGCGAGCAGCATTCCTCAAGCCTGTCTTACATTGCCAGTATCGTTTAATCCATTCACTGGTGGCTTCATAGTAAAGGAGCGTTGTAAAGCATGCGCTAATAGTAGTCGGGGGACTGACATTGCTCCAATTACAGGTTCTACACGGCCAGTTGAATGGTTCATGAATGAAGAAATTGTACGATTGTCGACAGAACATTTGCGATGCCATTTTGATGTTTATGCCGATGTAATAAGGTTCACAAGAGATCGTTTGTAGGTATGGGAGTAAAGGCATTTACTGGTTATGCGCCGTAAGTTGATAGCCAGTACAGGCGATAAGTATTTGAATTTTTCTAATACCCTTTGTAGTTATGAAATATAGAAGTTAATTAATGATTTAGCTATTGCAAGGTATCGTTTTATAGCGTAAAGCGTACCTTTACTGACATAATAGGTACGCTAAATTATAGTCTTTTATTATAAATTTAAAAAAAAAAATATTTATGAAACATAAATAAACGTGTATAAACCCAATTACATAATAAATAATAACAGAAAAAGGTTTTGCTAAAACTCCACTCTTTCTTATTTAAAATTAAAACGAACTGCCTGCACGAGAAATGCATAACATAACTAATAAACGTGAAAATTACCAGCAGATGTAAAACAAATTGCAAACCTGAACTGATTAAATGTAACAAAGTAGAAGTATGATTAAGATTATGATGATTAAGTGGCGTGCACTTGGAGAGGCCTATGTCCAGCAGTGGACTAGTATAGGCTGATGATGATGATGATGATGATGATGATGATTAACACATTTACTGCCCAATACACGGCGCCGTGTGAGACTCAATAGAAATTCAATTGTTTGTCGTTTCAAGGCAGTGCACACACGTAATGTCTAGAGCTGTTACGCAGAGCTGACCAGCAAGTAATTTATGAGTTGTTTACATCAGTAACTGTTGTATAACAAAATTACTTTATTTATTATGTGTGGAAGAATCACGATTATTGCCTTATTAAAAACATATATCTTTACGTCACATAATTGATAAATAAAAAAAAAATGGCGTAACTTATCAGTGGACTACTACTATATGTTGATGATCAACGTTACGTTGTTTAAAAAACACAAATTAAATATTCTAATTTAGATAATTTTTTCTATAAAACGATAACAAACTTGACAAACGATTTGAGTTGTGAGCCGTAATCGATTTGTATTTAACCTAATGATACTTATCGATCGTGACATTGTAATATCGGTCTATTGTAACGACTGGACACGATCAACGTTTTTTGTTTCTTTTATCGACCACTTGCTTCAGATCACGCCACCACGCTCTGTATATTTGGTGTCACAAAAAAAACGAGTAATTATAATATTAACTAGTATATTGTTTTCTAAAGTTTATACGCGAACACTACACATTGAAATGGACCAACACCTCAGTCTCCCTGTGACCACGGACCCTGCAAAGGGTTCGAAACGTCAGGATAAACATTAATTAAAAGTAATGTGTAAAATAAACGCGAGTAGATCCGTAAAAGTTATACTTAATATTATTTCCAGGAATATTGTATTTGACTGGCATAAAAGATGGCAAATGTTAGTCAGGGATGACCTGAAATAAATAAAATCAGGTAGGTACGAGTATATTGTCAGACGGTTCCGAAGAATTAAAAAAATATTTAAAAAAACATGCGACAGAACTAGGTAGGTATTCTATATAAGTTATGGTTGCAAACTTACTTCGAATTCGCCTGCTTCTCAGAATAAATCAATTAAAGGTAAGTAACATTAACCACAACAATTTGATTGATTTGACTGAGCAAGTCAAATAGACGCAATAGTTACTCCTGACCGCCCTCGTACTACTCATAGTACATTAAAAAAAAAATGGCGGTTATTAGTCTTTATTGCGGTGAAAGTACCTTAGAGCGACATCAACTACCTTTTGCCCGCCGAACAAACTAAAAAAAAACAAACTTTTTTCTTTATATAATAGGGTTTTTATTTACAATACCTATATTAAAATTTAACGGTGAAATTAAAAAAAAGTACTTGGAATAGTCAGGAGGTTATGAAAGTCGTTAATAAATTCAATAGTTCTTTTAATCTCATCGACGTCGTACCTACCTATTTCACGCATCGTAGCATATCTCGTTTTTTTAGTCTTTAAACTTCAGCTTTATTTAAAAAAAAAATAACCTAATGTTGATGTTAAAATTGTATATTTGTTTAAGCTATATGATCGATTTTTTCTTTCGCACTGTTGTTCAACGAGACTTTATTTCTGTACAATTTAGTAGTGGGAACTTTAATGCTGCGACTGCGGGGGGGCACCAATGGAGTCCTGAGAATGATACATGAGAGAGGTGACTCTGCTGTCTTTGGGCGGTTCATTGAATTGCACGTCATAAGACGTTTAAAGCGATGACTGCCCTAATTTAATTTAATATTTTAATTTAATTTAATATTTTAATTTATTTTATTGAATTTTATTTTATTTTATATTTCAAATTTTTATTTTATTTAATGAATTTAGAAGTTTGTAAGTTTTAATTTTAATTTTGTATTTTAAATGTTTTGATTTTATCATTTTAATTTCAATTTTGTTTTGTAATATTTTTTTAATCTTATTTTATTTAGTCTATATAAATTGTTATGTTGTTACTATGATCCCAAGCCGGTCGAAATAAATGAATTTAATTTAATTTTTAATTTAATATATTATATGTTTAATTATATACATGTATTACATAAAGCTGTATGTTTCCTGAATAAAATAAAATAAAAAAGTAAAAATGCTGTAATCGGTGCACTCATATCACCTTCACTGTGTTGAACGTGAAAGTGCGCAAAGTGTATTCTTTTATTTGGCGGTCAGTCGCCGTAAGTGTTACACTCACAGGTTCAACTCAGGTAATTGCTGTGTGAAACTCTCCCATCATGTCAAACCTTTGAGCAAACAAAACCTAACTATACTGGCAACATTTATTTTAAAAGATTAAACATTTTGACCATACCTAGTCTTTATATATTAGTTATGAAAAAGCCTGAAAAATATGAAACACCTGATGATAGAGAAAAACGTTTAATGACTCGAAGAAGGGACTTACCTACACAATTCTTTTGTGCTCAAACTCGAAATAATTGTTCAGTTATAAGTGTAAGGTATCAAGCTGTTAGAATCTTTAATGCTCTGCCTACTGATCCAGTAATGTAAATTTATTTCGAAAAAGTTCAAGGAGCTTCTTTTTAGAAAAATGTTTGTATAGTATTGATGAATTTACTTGATTAATTTTATTGTCTGTGATTATTTAATTATGTTTAGTTTTAATTAATGAACTTATTTATAATTTGTGTTGATTTTATTAGTTTTATTGAATGTTTTAATTTTAATTACTATTTAGATTTTAATTAATTAATGTATGATTGTTTACTTTTTTATGTTTTATGTATTTGTATTTCCTACACAAAGTTATTTGTTCGTGGAATAAATAAATGAAATGAAAAAGGAAATTTTCTCAATGGTACTGATCCGTCAAACGAGCATAGGCAATAGACGGCGCGCCAGATTGAAAGTGGCCCAGGGGCTCTTGGACATACGGACCCCAAAGCCTCAGTTCTGTTCTGTTCAAAACTAAATGCTTAATGACATGATAAAATCTAAATCTAAAATTAGATTACACTGCCTCAGTTTACACAAAGCGTACTACTACAGTAAAACCATAGATACTTAAAATGAATGTATAAAATAAAATTGGTTTTTATTACCACAAATCTTACATAAAATAATCGTGTCAAAAGAATCGATTCAATGCGATCATCGATAAGTTTGACCTTTTCAACTAAGTTTGCACGTTCTCTGTTAATATGTAAATAGTGGAACTAATCTAGCAACACGCATTCCACCCCGCTTTTGTACCGCCTGCCAATTAGCGGGGCTAATCACAGCAGTTAGGTATGCTGAATAACACCGAACAATACATTTGTGTAAACCAATATTCTTCTGTGTAATCGATTACTTGTACATAAGTATTTCATGCTAATACACATTCTTTTAATAAATTACTTCTGCTTCAGAATTCTACATGTATAAATAATCGGTAACTTGTAAATGTTTCACGCTAAAAACCTTTTTTTTTTCATATAAATCTTTTTGATGTACTTCTGACTGAAAATACTCAAACCCACGACCACCGCGATCCGGGCGAGAGCTCTTCTTGCTGAGATACTCAGTTATATTCGGTTTTAGTCCATGGTTATATTAACGATATTTTCTAGGGCTTGTATTATTTATTATTATACTCGAAAAATATAATTGTAACTATAGCATTCGGATTATGATTAAGTCATTTTACGCAAATTTCATTGCGAAAGAGTTACTACTCAGAAAATCCAAATGATATACTTTTACAAAATATTTATCGGTCAGTTCGTTTTCATAGCTAATATTGTTATTTTATTAAAAATGCACTTCTGAATCAATTGTGAATCAATTAAACATTTCGATATGTGGCTAACAGATTCTGAAAGTATGTAAAGTAATAAAACGTTAATTCGCCTATAATGTACTATCCCACTGCTGGGCAAAGGCCTCCATCACTGAACTCATCGTTGAATTAAAGGACTATACTCGTACATATAGGACCATACTTGTACTATACTAAGTGTGATTTTTTTGCTGCATTTGTTGAAATAGCTATATTAACAATCCCCAGCGGAAGCGTTTCGCAACCACCCCCCGCCACCGTTTAAAATTTTACAATACGCAGTAAAACTTCGTAACTCGACGGTGCGGTGGCGGTGGCGACACGACGCGAACCTTATGTAGGCGCTGCAATTCGCTCAATTCGTTCCAAGTTCACGCCTGGCGCGTTAAGGCGCTCACCCACTACGGCGCACGCGCACGCTGTGCTTTTAGCTGCGATGGTGGTGGTCCGTTTCTTAATATAGACAGCGTGGGTCTACGTTCCCGGTGCGATCCAAACCCCTCGGAGAATCTAGTAGGGAACGGGGTTAAGTACAAGTGTGTGATGCCATTTCCTCTAGAAAACCTCTAACGGTGCTTCGTTTCACACGGTTTGAGGAATTCTTTGAGTTTCTCGCCGCCCCCAAAAAAGTACGGTGACGATGAAAATGCCGTATGATGCAATCAGCAAACTCTCTCCAAAAAAAAGATCTACGTTTCCACTGCAGCATACACTACACACGATGACCAAAATGAGGAGACTGCCCAAGGTAAGCTTTCATACGTGACGCAACGCACACATAGACCTTCTGTCTGACGGATACGGAATCTCGCAACAGCTCGCAACAGTCCGAGCGGAGCTTCGGTTTTGTACAACCAACTGTAGCGCAGCTCAGTTTAAATCAAATGCTTTGTGACTGCTGTATGCCGCGCGGAGTGGGTTACATATTCGAGTAGCCCACGCGTATAACAATGACGTCACCAACACGAATTCGTATAAGTATAGCGTGTTCGTCATCACGTACATATTCATACAAAGCGAAGCTAAGTCAACGTGCGTAGTGCGATCGTGCGCCCTAGTGGGACATCGCCTTTATGAGAACCTTTTGTAGATGGCCACTCTAGGGTTGTCGATTTAATATACGTCATGATTGTCCGGGGTATATTATCCTAGTGTGGTGGGCATGGGTTGCAAACGGGTAAAGTTTTTTTCGATTTGTTAAACGAAAAGTATTTTACTATTGTACTGTACTAGTTACAACATCGTATACCGTAAATTCATAAGTTTCGCATCGTCTCACATATGTCACATATGAAAACTTGAACACAATATTTAAATCGGGAGAAAATGTACGGGAAGCTATGCCACCTCTGTGGTCTAGTGATTAAGCCCACCGGTTTAGACCCTGAGGTCCCGGGTTTGAACCCAGCGGGGGGTACATCTTTGTGTACTCGGTTTGGTTAGTGGTAGGACTTGTTTGTCTGCCTGGCTAGCTACCACCATCTTATCTAAATATGTCGCCATAACATCAATGTTTGTAGCATTGTTGCGTTCCGGCAGCTAGAGATAAGATAGCCAGTGCTATATAAGTCACTAGTTGAGGATCCCGGGTGAAGTGCGCTTTCACCAAATGGCCTTATCATCACTTAACATCAGGTGAGATCATGGCACTGTGCTTACCTTAAATACAAAAAAACAAATTCAAACATTTTCTTTCTATTTTGTACAAATTAAACAAATGATATTCCAATTGACAACCTTAACGGTGACTGTCACATCATTGTGCTGATTTATTCGTACTTACCATAGCGAACTGGTGATCGACAAAAACCTCCTAAAGTAGGTACCTACTTACTAAAATTCATCCACACTATCCACGAAAATAACAACCAAAGTAATTTAACTAGCTAAGTAAGTAAAAGTTATGTTTGGTCATTTCTTGAAATTTGGCATTGTTTTAAAGGATATTGAAATCAACAAAAATATTCGGATATATTACGGCCGCCGCGCGCCGGCGCTGGCGGCGGCGGGATCGGTTTACTTTGAAGCTATAGTACAATATGGTTGTATAGCTGGTGTTCCTGCGTACTCGCATCTGTTCAACTTTTTAATTTGTTTTTTAAATTATTTGATATAATTTCGTTTAATATGGAACTTATTATTTTGGTAAGTACTGTCATATACTTATATTAAAAAAATATATATTATACTCGGTTTTTTCCTTTTTGCGATATTGATATAATGATGTTTCGGACCTCTGAATCCTCCATCGATTCAAGTCTTACACCCGTATTTATAAACAAGTCCTTAGCAATTACTTTGTTCTTAGAAATGTCACTAAGATCTCATTTCATTTTACATACAAGTAATGTTCAAATTAGAATAGAAGTTTTTTTATTCAATTAAATAAAAGTATTATTTTTATTATCAAATTCATCAATTTTATATTATTTTAGACATAATACAAACTGTCACACGGAATTTAACCTCAATTCTAGCTTGTCACAAGCTTGTCACTATGAATTCTTTGAGTAACCTAACTAGATTGCTTGAGTAAAGATATTGGTGACTATTGCTTGAGTGACTATTTCTAACTTCATCGGTTTACTAAAGAATATGCAATTTTACTTAAGCAATTACTTTGTTTCAGTATGAGCTTTTACTCGTTTATAAATACGGGGGTAAGTAAGTTATAAACTTGACTCAAGAACTCATGGTTAAACATTTGTTGAGCAACAGCTGATCAACATTGCATATAGATAAGCAACGACAATGTTGGTGGAAACAATTCCAGTCAGCGTCAAAATGTTGCCCGGGAAAGAAGTGATGTGGTGTTCTCTGTATCTCACACAAAGACTCTAATAAAAACGAAAAAAAGGTGGTGTTTAAGGCTTTGTCACTTCGTTTAAGGCTGTCTTGGTTACATATCTTGATTCATCAATGCCTTTCGTTCCTTCTTAGTCTTTTTTTTTTAAACCTTTTGCTTTATATTTAGTGGTATGTTTCGCCTAAGTGCCTTTGTTTTTCGCTCGGAGTGTTAAGCCAACAAGCATTTTATGTCATATTGATTATGTAGTCGAGTCGGTTGCATCTTTTTTATAAGCACTTGACCTTCATCTCTCCTGATGTTAAGTGATGATAAGGCCAATGATGAAAGCGCACTTCACACGCTCAATCCTCAATCTCATCCACAGGCTATCTTATCTTCTCTAGTTGCCGGAACACAACAATGCTACAAACATTGATGGTTATGGCGATATATTTAGATAAAATGGTGGAAGCTAGCCAGGCGGTCAAACAAGCCCTACCACCAACCAAATCGTGTACACCAACATGTACTTCCCGCTGGAAATCGAACCTGGGCCGTCTGGGTCACAATCCGGTGGTCTTACCCACTAGAATACAGAGGCGATTTATTAGTTTGTTAGTTTGTTATAAAAAGAATCTTGCCTCTCGTAGCACAATATTGTTGTGCTTACGATAACTATGACCGGGGTGTGGTCGGAGTTGCTATCAAGACAGGATTCAGCCTTAAAGTAATTTTTTGACAGGCCTTTGATGATAAGAAGCCCGACAGATCTCTGCTTTTATTTTTGAATCTGTGGTCTATCAGTGAGAATGTTGAGGTTATTTGCGACAAGGCTGAGTTGAGCTGCATTAATCAAAAACACAAATGTTGAAAAAATTTCCACGAGCAGGATTTGAACCTGCACCCTTCTGACATTCCGGGTCAGGTGCTCTTCCAATTAAGCTATCGTGGTTCTAACCAGCCCGCCGAAATTATTCAACACTTTTTACTTTGTAAGCCAAAGGCGCCCATTCAATGTCAACAACTACCGTCATTAACATCCGATCATAATATTTTTACAAATATTAAAGATCAGTTAAGAAATAAGCAAGCTATTTTATAAAATGTTCAAAATGATTTTTAAAGCAAATTTTGTTGCGAACAAATTACAAACACATTAATCAAGTTATTGTCAATATAGAACCCCAATAAAGGCCCTCCGTGATAAGTCTGATTTCCCAACGTCGATAAATATTCTACCTTTAAAGTATTGATTGTGTGTTTTGGTGGGTTTGGTGTTGCATTCTACTGATAGAGTTGACGACTGGATGTGTGTGACTGGTTTTATATTCTGGCAGTACTTAGTGCTTATTCGAGATCGAGCTACTATTACAATGTCAGTTCTAGCATGTCCTGTTTCTTTGATTTTGATATTACTTTTTTCCGTGCAATGTGTTTCAGGTATTTGTAAATTTTTGGGGTTTCGAGATGAATTAGATAAAATATTTAGCATTGCATTTGTAACACAACTTTTATCTTTTGATTTCAAAGGACCCCATACATATTTCGATAAAGTATCAATTACTACGAAAATTGACAGCATCGAGTTGGTTATTAGACATCAATAGTTCCAATTCAGACTTATGGGGGCTAACCCATTAGTGCTCCACGTACCAATTCTTAGACCTGTCTTTTGTTGGCAGAATGTTGACGTGCGTAGTTATGAGGTACTCATTTGTTGTAAGGTAGTATATGTTTAAGTAGTCTGATTCTAGTTTGTTTTATGTTTTACTTTTAGGTGAAGTCTCTTCGAGTTTGAAAAAAAATAACTACTCATAATTTATTCGTAGCCAAATTGAAAAAGTCTTATAATCTAAAATAGTATAAGTAGGTAGATACCCATAAATTGGATTTTGGTAGGTATACATTCTTTGCCAAATATTGGAAAATAGGAAATAAATACAAATTTAGGTTAAAGAACACTAACTACTGCTTTAAATACTAAATAAATGTGTTACGTTACATGTAAAACGACATTTATGTTAGCATATAGTAATAGTATAAAAAAATGTTGTAACATAAACAGTACTTACCTTAAAAAACCAGTAAACAGGAGGTTTACTCCAACTTTAGTATGACATTCTTACTCTAACAGTTGTGATTCCAATTTAACATTTTTTTTTACTTTGGTCTTAACCAGATACTCAAGAAGAAACAAAGACGCTATTATATTTGTTCACTAAAATAGTTGAGTAAATTTATTATGGCAAAACTTTCTGCTTCTGCTTCGTCTATACTAGTTTCTTGTAACCCAACATTCTGTTTCCCATTCTCCTGTGCAACAGTTTCCTGAACACCAGTTTGATATTCTCTGGCGTTATATTGTCCCATACTAATTTGGGACAGTATATTATTAATTTGACACTTCGCCTGTGCCAGCACTTTTTCATCTTTAATATTTCTTAGTTCAGCAGCAATATATGCGCCATACGTATCAAATACATCCTTCTCCTCTTGTTCATCCACATTTTTTTTCGCAGCTTTTATTATTTTCAATATTTCTCTGTAATCAGCTATATTTCTTTTCCTTGGCGGTGACGATAGCGGATTTTTTTTCCTTGGTTGTGAAGATGGCAGCTGTAACTCTATTTGACTTTCCGGCCCACTCCATTTGTCTAACTGTAAATTTTTCACATATTAAATATTTTCATTTCGGAGCAGGAATGGGAACAAAGAAGTTGCGAATTCGGAATACGTTGGAGTTTCCACATTCATCATCATCATCATCAGCCTACACACGTCCACTGCTGAACATGGGCCTCTCCAAGTGCACGCCACTGAGCACGATCCGCGGCTACTCTCATCCAGCTCTTGTAGCCACCACATTGTATTGGAGCTATTGATGGCAAACACGTTTTAGTTGTGGCACCAAACAAGAAGTAACTACAACTAAGTACAAAGATCAATTCGGCATTGTACTTCTGGCAATTACAGATGAAAAATACAACTTTATATATACGCAAATTTATTATCTCAATTAATATGTGTTTTATGTGTGTTTGTTTATATTACTGGCCCAAATTAGTTAATACAGATTTAATTGTCTTTATTTTTAAGCATGCTATGTTTACCTGTAATTAATTGTTACACTTAGCTTTATTAACCTGTAAGAATCCTTCGTGTCTGTCAAGCGAGTCGTGACCACGACCCTTTACCTGATTTCTTAGACTAGCAACACTATTATCTGTCAAACGGAAATGTCACAAGATCTGTTCTATGTTATAACCTCGTAGCGTGATAAAAATAAAATAAAAATATCTACGAAAATTCTAGTATCAAACATACGTTTTCAGCCTATGCACCTATGTACCTATGTACTATATATCAGTGTTGACACCTGTAAGACTTTTGAATTTGCCGCCTTTTTCATGAGACACGACTCGCTTGACAAACTCTAGTATTGATGTAAACAACTATTGGTAGACCTATTTAAATAAATTAATAAATAAATTGTGGAGCCAACGATCGGTCGTCCGACAGCGGTATTTGACAGTATTTTATGAAACACCGTTTTTAAATGCATTGTTAGAAAATTCACTAAAACTGCAACATCCTGTGCCAATAACCCAAGGCGGATGAGATATGCCATATATCATTGTAGGTGGCAGTGCTCATCCGTTAAAGCAATCATGAAACCACATTTAACAACGTTCAGAATGGCAATCTCCATCGTGAAGTCGGAAGAAAAAAAACCATTACTTGGTTACCGTTGGTTTCTCGTTCTTTTATTTGGATATTAATTCATAATGAGATACAACATTGAGGAAGCGACAAAACCTAAGACAAACTTTATAAACAATGTTGGTTCCCACAAATGTCCAAATATATTTGTCTAGGGTAATGGCAATCTACTGCTCAGTTGACACAGTCGTGGATAGGGAGGAGGCAGTACATTATCTCAAATTAATAATATCAGTAGGTTTCCCTACTATATTACTAAAATAATTAAAGACACTTAAACTCTACACTGTACATGAATCAAAATATTTAATCTTTTTTTTTTAATGTACCATTGAACCGGTTTTGTACCCAGAATTCCAATAATACTCTCAGAATTGCCGTTAAAGTTCAACTGCTCCAATTTCCAACACCATCCTCTTCTGTGATCCTACTCTCTGCGAATAACTGTTCAAAGCGGTCAGGGGGGTTCAGCTCCTCATAGAGAGACCACGCGGCGGGACAATTATGTCCACAGTGCTCACGGTCCCACTCCATCGGTAGAAGGGCGGACTGAGGTTTTAGTGAATCGCCTAATCTCACATACCTCGCGGAGTTGAAACCCCGCGGGATGATTCGAAAGTATTTTTTTTCAGTATAAAAAACAATATGATACTATGGTAGCAGAGAATTAAAAATATATGCTCTGCTGCCTGTGCGAAGCTAGGGCGAGTTGCGATTATCATTTATAAACAAAGGGTGTAATATTGGACTTTTTTTTGACTTCCGATATGAGGAGACGGCCATAATCATGGCGTAAGAAGAAGGCAGTAGTAGATACTTATTCTGTGCTCTGTGGTGTGTACACCCACATAATGATAACTATCCAAATTCAAATTTCTTTTTTTGCTGTTCTTGTTATACAAATCATTTTGATATGAGCTACGATTAAGATTCACTGAACTCTAATTAAATTACAGTGTTCAGTAGAGTGTTACGAGGATTCGGAGTTTACAGCCTTTTTGGTCAACGCATCGGTAATAGATCGACCTGATAGCTGCTAATTAAATTGCATTAAACTATGATTACACTCGCTCGCAGGACGTAGCCGTTTTTACACAATCATAATCTGCATAGAGGTGTGTTTTAAAAGTGTGTTTTGAAAGTCGCGCAAGATTGGTATAAGAATTTAGACATGTACCACTTTTAGAATAATTTATAGCTATAACCTCAAAGATCATTTCCTGGAGAAAAATGCAGTGATCCGGGACCTCGGAGTCTTTCTAGATGAAAAGTTTACGTTTCAAGACCATTATGATTACATCATAAATAAAAGCATTAAATTTATAGGTTTCATTTCTCGTGTCCAAAACCATCCAGCTTTTTAAATCTTTATTTCGCTTTGATCCGTTGTATACTAGAATACAATTCAGTCATATGGTACCGACCGACATTATGATGTGCATACTAAACGTATTGAACGAGTACAAAGTAAATGTTTGAACATATTATGCTACAGGTCAGGTCTCAATCGTAAATTTCGATCATACCCCGAAAAGTTAAAAAAAATTAAAATACAAACCCTTCAGACACGTCGCTTGTATACCGACTTTGTCTGCCTATTCAAAATTATACATTCTCAAATTGATTCCTATTCTCTTCTATCGAGTATTAATATTTACATTAAACCAAGAGCTCGTGACAGTTTTTCTTAAATTTAGTTTTTCTCGCTACAAATTTTTACTTTTATTTTAAGTGTTAATGCTACACTTAAGCTGAATTAAATATTTATATAAATTTACTATAGCGTTGTGTTATCAATTTGTGGTATTCATCTGCAAAGATGAATCTGCATGTCTATCGGTTGCAAATACCTTTGGATAGATGGCACTAATGTCGCTCTAAAGCATTTCAAAAATCAAAAAGCAGTGACAAAATTCAGCGCTTACGTCAGCCTTCCCGTTAGCATAATGGTCAGTGCAGCCGCCGGATTGCGGAAGACTCAGGTTCGATTCCTGGCTGGGTCGGGTGGGCGTCTAATTTTTTCACTGTATTTTTATATAAATATTTAATTCTCGCTGCAAGTTTATAAGAACAATACTTTCTTTTTTAACTCTGTGGTTAGGATGTGTCGCCAATACAATGAAATTTCAAGAGAACACCATGATTCCATTGACATTTTTGACTGTAAAATTCAAAAGAGATGTAAAGATGATCACATTCGTAGATCATTGTTGATAGTTAGTATTTCTGTAGCAAATTTTTTTCTAATTTTATCTTATTTCGTACTGATACTTTACTTTTGATAATGGTATATGTACTGCTTTTAATTTGATCATTCTGTGTACACATGTTTAGCGATGTAGTCTCGATCGCAACTGTAACCTTATTTAATTATGTATGTAAATGACTGTATTCTGTTTTGTGTATCAATAAATAAATAAAATAAATGAAAATAAAAAATCATATTTGATAATAAGAATAAAATTTTTGTTTCGGATTGTCTAGGTAAGTCAAGTTATTTCTTAGTGTTTACTTTACGTAATAATATGAGTACAATAATACCCATCAAATAATGCCACAGTTTTATTTATGTATTGAATTTTATTTACTTTTGAATATATGGAAAAAAAGCTTTCTAAGTTCCTTCACAGCTCTTCTCGGTTGATAATGGCTCTCCCTGAATCCGAACAGGTGGTGGTAGATTCAATAGTTCACTAAAAACTAAATTTATTTATTTTATTGGTGTCATTGGGGTCTAGTGGACCTCTGATCTTCGCTTATAAAGTTTGAGCAATAATTATTGCTTATACTTTATAATAAAATTAATTAGTTTTATTTGATTTAGGTCCTGTTATACTTTGTGCTGAGACAGAAACTGGGTGCCAAGTGCGAGTTACATTCGCCATTCGATCACGTTAACGAAAACGATAATTTGTATGGCAAAATATTAACTCCTTTCGTATGCCGCCAGGAGGCGCTGCTTCAGTGCCATACTAATTTTCGTTTTCGTAAACGTAATCGAATGAATACGGATAGTAAACAAAACTCACCGTAATAAATAATTCGACCGTAATTTTATTAAGGCTGCACGGATTGTATCCTAAGCAACGAAAAATAAAAAAGATAGAATGTGAGTTTGGATTGGCATTGACAGATATCGGCCGCTACTCTTCCATTTTTGAAATTTTTGAAAGGAGTATATATGCGTGTGTGTCAAATACATGGTAGTGTGTGTAATGTTTGTTTTATTGATTTAATGTATTGTTTATGCATAATAAAAAAAATATAACATTCTGCAATCCTTCTCTATATAAACTATACTTAAGTGTGCGAAATTTCATACTTCTCCGTCCGCGCAATTTTCGTAAAAAGGGGTACAAAGTTTTTGTTTTACGAGATAAGATTAACTATTATGATTTTCTATTGTTTTAGGAGGCGATACCTATACCTATATAAGCGGTGACGAGTGATTTTCAAAACGGCTTATTTTACACTTAGTTTTTAGTGTTATTTACGGAATCAATTTAAATAGGAAATGGTTTAAACGATACTTGGTTATCACAATGTTATAGTTATAGTTTTTTAGTTTTGTATGTAATTTATATGTATATTATTGAGACCATTATGTATGTTTATTAAATTAAAATATTATTTTAGTTAATTTTTTTGTCGAAATGTCTTCTGGTGCGGGCATCATGGAATATATTCTATACTGAAACAACGCCCTTGTACTACATTCACTTTATCAAACGTCTGTTTGTGTGTACATGAACTTGTACAAAAATAAATAATAATACCTACTGAAGTGAAGAAATGACAAACACGTGTCTGTATACCTATTTATGTAACTATCAGACTGCTCTAAAGTATCCAGACAGACAGTGATGAGGAGAAATCGCGCTTGTGTTTTGGGCTCGTTACGCCAACATCCGACCTTGTTTCCACGAACAAGTTTGCATCCACATGATTTTATGTAATTTTAAGTCGTCAGAGTTTTTCTTAACGACAATACGTTGTTTTTTGTCCGATTAATCCTAATTATTATAATTATATACTTAATCTATTAAAATATCGGCGTTGAAAGTGTATCGCATCAAGTCGTCAATAAAACAATAGTAAATCGACGTGAAACAATGGCACTCGTTGCTGTTGTATTTTGTCTGGTGAGTGAAAGTACCGGAGGCCCATCCCTCACCCCTCCCCCCTCCCAATTCCTACTTCCTCCTCAAGATCCAGCTCCTTCCTCAAGGCCGGCAACGCATCTGCGATTACTTTGATCTTGCGGATGTCCATGGGCGGCAGCGATTACTTCCCATCATACGCCTGCTCGTTTGCCTCCTTTAAAAAAAGAAAAAAAAAAGAAGTAAAAATGCGTTACTTACATGAACACCGTAGGAGTAACTGTAACTAGGGTTGGGGTCGAACTCCTTGGTGTCGATCACCGGGTCCCGGGCGAAGTGGGCCAGGCCCACCGGGCTTCCCTTCGCCGTCTGGAACCGGTGCGCTCTATTCGGAACGTAACCGGTTCTATCCCTCTGCACAGTGGGTACGGAAGCCAAGTTCTTTTCCGGATTGAAGACATTCTTTGTGTCAGAGGAAAGAATTACTAATCTTTGTACAGGCTTATTTTGCTCAGTCGTTACGTAGTTGTAATTAATTTTATCTTTGTGCTTAAGTTTTAGTAGCTTTTGTAGGGCTTTCGCTTCCTCCCGCTCTGGAAGTTTAGTGTCAGGATCATTAATGTACCCGACCAGGGCGTCTTCCAACGTTTTATGGGTGTTGTACGCGTACTGCGGTCCTTTGGCTCCGGGGCCCGTGTCGTCATATTTGTTTTCTTCGGCGAATCGGATTTGTGCCTCGGAAGCGGCGGACGGGCGCGGCCCCAGAGTGAAGTGCTCTATGGAGCGCACGCTTGAAGTCAGCAGCAGAACTGGTATCTGTGGGAGACATTTCACATATAAGATATGTTATGTGCTTTCTGGTGATGGATGGTACAGTTAATATTTATCATAATTCTAACTAAAGAAACTAAGTAAGTTGGCGCAGCGACCCAAAGTGAGCGTTAGCCTCCGATTCTAAGAGCCTCCTATGTGTCAGCTCTGCGCCACTTTCTGCGAGTCATCAAAGTCAAAGTATTTTTTTTTAAATAAACTTATTAACATCCTTTTTCTTTCATCCATCCATCCAAATGCAATTATTATATTTTTTGTTTGTTTTTGTTTTTACCAGACACACTTTTGGAAAGTAGGCATTTAGTTATTTTGTCATCGTCATCATCATCATTATCTCAGCCAAAAGACGTCCACTGCTGGACAAAGGCCTTCCCCAAGGATCTCCTCAACGACCGGTTTTGTGCTGCTCGCATCCAGCGACTTCCCGCGACCTTCACCAGATCGTCGGTCCACCTTGTCGGAGGCCTGCCCACACTGCGCTTTCCGGTACGCGGTCGCCACTCAAGGACTGTTCCGCCCCAGCGGCCATTAGTCCTGCGAGCAATGTGCCCTGCCCACTGCCACTTGAGCTTAGCAACTCTTCGGTCTATGTCGGTTAACTTTGTTTTTCTGCGGATCTCCTTATTTCTGATTCGATCTCGCAGAGAAACCCCGAGCATAGGCTTCTCCATTGCTCTTTGAATGACCTTGAGCCTTCTGGTAAGGCCCATAGTGAGCAACCACGTCTCAGTCCCGTATGTCGTATGTCGTATATCACTCCTAAGATATTTGTTTAAACTGTATGATGTAAAGAGCAAATATAATGTACATGAAATGCTTAGCATAACTAAGTTACTAAATTTGATAAGGATATTTTATCCGTCTAAATAACTAAGCATTTACCATTATTATGTGACCATATTACAAGTATTAAAATTGGTATACGATTAGTAAGCTATAACTATGATTTACGCATATAATTTTACGCAAATATTGTTGCGAACAAATTACCATTTGAAAAAAGACAAAGACAAAGGTAAAGCCGTTGGTCCCGTCTGCATTAGCAGTCATTAACCACCACCAATGCGCCCTGGGCCCGCGTGATGGTCTATGGCCCGTTCTCCCTATCCATCCATAGGGAAGGCTCGTGCCTCAGCAGTGGGGACATAAGATGAGCTGATGATAATGAGGTATCTAACGAAGTAGTGATATTAATAATAATAGAAGTGAAAATTGTGTTGGCTAAAGATTTTGTTATTATATTACTGTCTGTACTCTGTATACTTACATATTTATTAAATAATAAATAAATAAATAAAAAATTGTTTATTTGTCTCACTCTCTCACATTGACCAACATAACTTGACGTTGAGACAAAAAGGTCTATGACTCAGTGGCTGCAGGGGACCCGCAGCCTCTGCTATTCTGCCATAACCAATAACAATGAAATAATTGGTGAGTATATTACTTATTTATAGAAGACGCGGACAGCATACGATATTTATTTATTTATTACACATAAAAAAAAATACACATGTACACAAAAATCCACTTATTACAAACAGGAGCCGGGTGGCTAATCATATCAATGATAGACATATTTTAAGGCCGATGGGGCCGATACCATTACTGTTAGTTACCCGAAAAATAAATAAATGAATAAAAATTCACATTGCGTTACAAATATTTCGACAAGTTTTAAGTTATCATTATGTATTGCTTACAATCGAACGTTATGTAACTTATCTCAAACTGGTCAAATTGGGTCTTAAATTTGCATTTATTTGATACATATTAATGTATTCCATTCGGAAGTAAGTTGGCCGGCAGTATTGCGTATGATGATTCCGATGATGCAAGGGTGCTGCACCTCGTGACTGATTATGTTAATAGGTGTTAATGTTGTTAACTAGTTCGCTCACATTAGTTGTGTGATGTTACCGTGACGTTAGTAGTTTATTACTGCTAACAAACAAGCGCACAGACTTTCTGGAAAAGATCACTGTTAGTGATAAGACCGCCCTTTGTACGTGTGTTTTTATGTAGTTTTTTGTCAAATGTTTTATTTATAATGTACAATAAAGTTTATTTATCTTATCTTATCTTATCTTAGTGGGGCCTGCTGAGGTTTCCCTCTTGCAGTAACACTACGACCTATCGGGATCTTTTGTGCAACCCCGTCCTTTCACTCTTCTTCCTCTGTAAAGATAGATGCCATAAGTTTGGCCACGTCCTTAAGGGCGAAGAATCTTCTCTTACCTATCTTACCAGTCTCAGACCCAGAAGTGTCGGGTTTGATCCCCAGCGCGAGCAAATGTTGGTGTACTCGGTTTGGCTGGTGGTAGGGCTTATTTGTCCGCCTGGCTAGCTACCACCATCTTATCTAAATATGTCGCCATAACATCAATGTTTGTAGCATTGTTGTGTTCCGGCAGCTAGAGATAAGAGCCTGTGCCTCAGTAGTTGAGGTTTCCGGATGAAGTGCGCTTCCACTATTGGCCTTATCATCACTTAACATCAGGTGAGAGGAAGGCACTGTGCTTACTCGTAAGACTTACAAAGTCCCATACGTTTATCATTCTATTCCATTCTATCCCATATTTCTATAGGTACTAACGTTACACCACTTGTTTAGGCCATTGTATAATAGATAATAAATAAATAAATAGACTAACAATAAAAGGTACAACAATTACCGCCAAAACACAATGGAGCATATATAGTATTTAACGGTAATGTTTATCAAAACATCTAAAGAAAACCTCTGCGGCTATCACGGCTTCCACACCGCATTGTTCATTGTTAATTCTTTTAACTAACAATTGCGAAGGCATCCATAAACGTTTTTATTACGACGCACATAAGGTTGAATATTGTGTGAAGGAAAAGTATTTGAGCTGCTAAGCCCCATGTAGAGTCGACCGAATCTCATCGTCACAAAATAAGGAGATCTCAGAAGATAAGCTTAACCGCTCATATGCGGCGAACACTGATCAGAATAGAATAGAATAGAAACACTTTGTGATATTCCGTGTCAGCGAGAGGTTGTCTATGCGTTGCTCGAGCGCGTTTGTGTGAAGCTCACCTTCTGCAGTTTCGTTATTTTGTGTCACCGCATCATGGCTAATAAGCAAGAACTGAGAGACATAACTGGGTTATTCGGTTACGTGCGAGTAACATGGTGTGCTCCGAATTTCGTAAATGTCTGATCTGATGTCAGTAATTAATATTGTTTTTTGTATTAGATTACCTGTCTACAAGTAGCTGGAGTGTGGGTTCGATATAATTAAATATGCTAGTGACTTGCTTTACAAAGTGTTTGTATTATTATACATTGCATAAAAAAATTGTAGAGATATTTGCGACGTCTTCCCATGGTTCATGTTACTTTGAGCTTTCGATGTGAAGTTAGACTCTATTTTTACGTGTTTCTAATCTACACTAATTTACAATATTAAAAAAATATCATCTTCTTGTATTCATTTGTCTTATTAAAACTTTAATATAAGTAATTAACCATGTGTGTCTTATTAAACTTCTATTAAAAGATACATTGTCATAGTTGTTTAAGATTTATAAACAAAAATTTACGAATTCATGTGATAAACTCTTTTTTATTATTACATATTAAAACTAAAAACATACCATAGTTTTGCGTCAAAGACATAAGCTTGAGTCAATCAAACCAAATACTCAAATATATTTATCGTATTCTCTTGTAGAGTCGATGATTGGCTTCCATGATACGTCTTATATTAAGTATAATGTTAATTAAATAAATCAACAGCAGAGTCGCTGCTGGCGCGGTTGAGAGTTTGAAAAATTTTTAAACTTAGGACAATGCTTGGAAAACTTCAATGCGCAGAAGAGACTCGTTTAAAATCCGTGAGGTAATCACCTAAATCGAGTTGAATAGCGAGAGAGTTAGGTATTAAATTAGTGAATGCCAAATGGTATGAATGTATGCAAAAAAAAGATTATTGCACACATTATATTATGTTGATAATTGATATTATCTTCGTAATCGCGTAAAAAGTAATCGTACCGGAGAGCCTGTTCGTCAACTTTCATAAAAAAACTAGTGACGGTAAAACTGGGTTGGTTCGCTTATCGGTCTACTTCTGGTCTGAGGATCTGTGCCAAGGCAGGGTCGCTTCCGAATGCTCACGGCTGGGCCTTGGTTAGTTAGCTCTGCGGTAGGTAGCTTAATTTCAATTTCATTATTGCTTGGGAAAGCAATATGTAATATAAAATTCTTAAAATAATACGTAGGTATTAGAAACGATGTCGGGAACATCATAATTTAGAGTAGAGGCGGACGCGATGTGTCCTCTTTATATTATTTTATTTATAGTATACTGCCTAGTGCGAGTTTGTAAGCCATACGATCACATTAACAAAAACGAGAATTTGTATAACAACATTTTAGCTCTCCTCGTTTTCCGGGAGACGCTGCTTCAATGCCATACAAATTCTGTATTGTGGTGTCGTGTGGTAGCCTTAAAATACTGGTCTCTGTCACAGCTGCAGCTTACTACTTGCTATTGGTGGTTGCTGGGCGACAACATAAATTCGTGCAGCGTGACGGGCATGCCACAGGGCATGGCCTTATTACCTTATTTTTCATTAGGCAAATCACTTTCAGAAGTTTAATTAAAAACATGTAAGTATGTATATTAAAAATAAGCCTTATTTCATTTCTTTTCTATCTAATGTCGTTTGTTTCGGCATTAGAAAGAGATTCGACGAAGAAATGACTATAATTTAAATTAGTTTTATTATGGTTGATTGAATTAAATTGATTCAGTAACCAGTTCTTAATAAATACGGCATCAATGAGCTGCGTTCAAGCAAAGAATTAGATTTTTAAAATAAGCACATATTTCATTACTTCAGCATCACTATACTTTTGACACTGAGACCGTGATACTTGAAAGGTTGGTAACATTAGCTTCGTTCCATTTTTGCAATCAATTGGTGACAGATTTATTGCAACCGTCTACACTTACCTACAGTTATTCATTTTAATATTTCCTAAAGGTTAGAGAGTGAACAGTTTTATTGTTTTAAAGGACTTGGTTAGTGCATAGCAGACATGCATATTTATTGATTGAATAAATATCTATTTTGTAGTTAGAATCATTTGTTGTTTTGGCGTCTTATTGTGTCGGAGGCCAAGATCCACTACTACGGGTCGCTAAGTTAGAAATAGTTAGAATCATTTAAGAATTACAAAATTATTGTTATTTTTTGGTTACCGTTCATCAAAAAATATCGTTAAAATGCTACTACGAGTACTAGTGAATAGCTACTATGTTAGTAGGCAGGTTATAGTTAGTTTCTTGTCTACATAATAGCGTTAATTTAATTTAGACGCAATATTAAGTAAATATATGATATATAATTGGTTTGTTTTTTTTTTTATAAACAACAATACTTTGCTAACACTTAAGTTACTAAGGTAAGGTATTTTGGTACATTGAACACGAAGGAAGCTTCTAATTCTAAAACAGAATCATAGGTAACGAATTATGGTTTTATATAAGTAGTTTCACGCAAATTTTGTTGCGAACAAAATATTATTTGGAAAATTCTAATCAATACAATTAGGTACGAATCCCGCTCGTGTAAAAAAATTTAAAACAATATTCCAAATACATAACGAAGTACAATTTAATGAATATTCTGGTGATGCTTACTTCATCATCATCAGCCTGCAACAAACACAACAAACCCCACTGCTGGGCTTAGGTCTTCTCAATTCATAGAAGTGGATCACGGTGGCTTCACATCATGTCCATGACCATGCAGACCCGAAGATAGTGGGTTCGTGATGGGAAACACGTTATATTAAATATCCTTTGCTTGAAGCAAGTTCTTACTCTAGACAATGTTAGAAGGTAAACTGGCCTTCTTTAAACAATATTATGAATTCTATTAGTTTAATAATAATAACAGTTTGATGATCTTTATTAAATAGTGATAAATATTAACAATATATAGAAAACCCCATTGTTTGGGAGCTCTGAGACCGGTTTAGATCAGTTCCCACAACCATCACAGGCTTCGGGGTACTATTATTTTTAATAACACCCATTATTTGATAAAAAATCATTTAACTGTTATATTATTGGGTTGTATTTTTTCAAAAACTACAAAATAATTAACCAAACTACTCACCAAAAAGAGAAACATTTTCCTAATAACAGCTAACGACTAACACGGTCACAACACTTTGTTATATTTATTCTGCAATATAAAAGCACTTCACATTGAGTATCGATATAAAGATCGATGTTTCGATGTATCGAGTCGCGTGGGCGCGGCGCGGGCGGCGCGACGGGCGGCTGCGTAGGAATGGCGCGTGCTGCCAGCGCCGGCGCTGCTTGGCTGGTTGCTCTTCCATAACGTAAATATTTATTATTGACATAGCTATTAGGTAATTGGTTGATGATCAGTTTGATTTATGTAACGAGCAGGGTGCTTTATGCGAGTTTTTATATCCATTCGAGCATGTTAAACTTAACTCACCTCGTAGTCATCCGGAGGCGCTGCTTAAATGTCATATTAATTCTCATTTTCGTTAGCCCATTTCGTTTCTTTCTTCGTGAATGGTAAATAAAAATCGCACTCGGCACCCTGAAGTATTTCGTAATATTTTAGTAGGTAATGTTTATAAAAATGTTATTGAAATGACAGTAGTGTTCTAATAAAACTACATATTAGGTTAACTGCGTTTTTGTATGCCATGATGGATGTTGGAAAGTACCGCTTGGTTATTCCATTAGCTCTCATTATTTTGGACTGCATCGGCTGCTTACCATCAGGCAAGATATGGTCACTATGACGTGTCAATAGAAAAAAAAACTATGTAATGTTTAGGGATAAGTAAATTATCCCTATTTTTCTTTTGCCTTTTACACATTATGCGTAAAACTTTATTGACATTATTGTAAATAAGTATTTTAACTTAATATTTTTTACGAAAAAACCATGTTAGTACAACTACAAGTTGTTCAAAGTACGTACCTACACAAAGTTATGAATAGTTTATGAACTACTATTGCTAAGCTAGAGTCACTCCAAAACCTGTATATTGAGTGTTTACTCTCTCTGAAACGATATTAAATTATAACTTGCCTTAACAAACTATAACGGGCTATGGTGGTGTATTATGGTCAGTGATCGGTTGCCGACAAGACCACCAAAATAGAACCCCACTGTAAAAGAAATAGTTTTATTTCTTAGTAGTCTTTGTTCACATGAAATTACCATCGGCAAAAGATAAAATTTACCACTTCAATTAATTTTAATTTTAATTCAAGACGACGATAGAGTGTATGGGATCCTTATGGTTATTATTTATTGTTTTTAATTTATTGCTAATTTATAAAAGAAAAAAGGTTTTATCAGGTACCAGTAATGGTCTATCTTCCCCCTGTGCTATTCTCTCTCTCTCTGTTCCTAGCTATGGTCCATATGGTGGTGGTGTCAGCTTTCCTTGTCTTTCGCCTCCACTTCGCTTTACCTTTGACGTGGAATCATCGTGGGAAACTAGGCACTCTTTTATGTACTTTAAAAAAAGCATTGTCGGAGATCTATTACCGAAAGGTAGTGTGTAACGATTCCGGTTGTGCTTTACAACGGCAAGATCCAGATTACCGCACTTAAAAAAAGGAAGTTCGCTCATGACTGTGGTCTACGAGAGGCCACTTTGTTGTAAATGCAGTCGGCGTATTAGTGCATTATGACACAACGCTGGCTGTTATCGATCAAGATCGTAGAACGGAAGCGATCGCGTAGTAATTTTCTGCACGACTGTAGCAAAACGGGCTGGCAAACGGCCCGGCCGGCCGTCGTCGGGCCGTGTGAAAGTCGTAACACTTGTGTGCATGACAGTCTGTTTATGTATTCTCTAAAAAGTTTATTGTTCCTTTCCGTTTACTTAGCAGCTGTTGTTACGTATCAGGTACACCGTCAAAATATAAAACAAAGTCAATTGATATCAACCTAGATATGTTCGTATCCGTATACTTAATACTTATCCGTTTTTTACAACCCTGTCTCGCCCAGCTATGTTTCCAGAATTTGAAATTATTATTGTAGTCATAAATTATAAAATGTAATTTGTTAAGAATTATTTGGTCTTATTGTAGTTTTTTTTTAATTTTTGATAAGTAAATTGTGTTTTTAAAACTATGCTCTAACATTTATTTTTAATACTAATTACAAATATATATATTTATAAATTAATATATTTTTTGTTAAGTTAAACACAATAATAATAGAAAAAATAGAAAAGTAAATGTAACCACATTTATTGCATTCGGGATCCTCCGGGACAGGATCCTCGGGGAATAGGATCCTCAGGGAATAACCCGAATTATGTGGTATGCAGGTTACTAAAACGGTTACAACCAAAATTTCAAAATGTGTTCTTTTATCAACAGCCTATCAATAAATTATGAACCAAAATAATCCACGGTCTCCTGTGTCCACGGTTAAGAATAACATGAGCCAATGGGGCGTCGGCGTCGTCGCCTGGTTTTATGAGACTCTTCTCCATTACTCCGCTCAGCAACGAAAATCTCTACGGGGCGAGAGGACGCCTACTAAAAACATAGTACCATGCCTTCTCTGCCACGGCGCTGTATGGGAAAATCGCGTATGTTTCGTGTCTCGTAGTTCCAACACTCCTTTGATTTTCTCGACGTCAAGATGTACTTCTACATGTTTTTTTGAATATTTAAAGGAGGCAAACGAGCAGGCGGGTCATCATCAGCTAATTTTATGTCCCCACTGCTGGGGCACGAGCCTTCCCTATGGATGGATAGGGAGAACGGGCCATAAACCACCACGCGGGCCCATTGCGGATTGGTAGTTGTTAACGACTGCTAATGCAGCCGGGGAATGTGCCTTCCGAAGCACGGAGGAGCTCGAGATGATAAACTTTTGGTCACCCATCCTATGACCGGCCTTTGCGAAAGTTGCTTAACCTCAGCACTCGCAGACCGGGCGTGTTAACCACTGCGCCATCAAGCTCCTCCGAGGCGGGTCACCTGATGGAAAGTAGTCGCCGCTGCCCATGGACACCCGCAAAACCAAAGTAATCGCAAATGCGTTGCCGGCCTTGAGGAAGGAGTTGGACTATAGGAGGAAGTAGGAATTAGGGGAGGGTTCAATGACTTTATTAACTAGAAAAGGAAAGTTTACATCGCTTTTATTATGTTTTCCTAGACGTTGTTTGTTACGTATGGCCACGGTGTCAAGCGACTGGAATCTCAATGAGCCCCGCCGAGGCATCCTAGCTTCAGATGTATGTTACTTCCTATCCACCGCTCACTTCTTAATTAATTGCGTAATTATTAATAAGGAGCTGTAATAAATATTTAATTAATTAATGCCATCAATTAATTACATCATAGTTAGAAATTGAGGTTTGGTGGCCTAAACACGAATTAAACATTTCCTCGTAAATTAAAAATGCGTTTGATTGAGATTATGTGAGGTCATGAGGTTATGATCTTAGGAAAGTAGGTTTAACCTCCTTATTCAAAAATACACTAATTCTTTTTGAGGAACTTAGCTGATTTAGGTTCTAAAAGTATAATGCAATTAGATAAGACGTGGAACTCGTTGCCTAATAATGTGTTATGAAAATTAAAAACTCTGGCTTATTCGATACTAAAGATAATCGTTCTTTAAAAATGTAAGCTTATTTAGAAAACATATTTCACTGTTGTACATTACATAAAGTGACATTGTGATTAAATGCTTTAGTTGTCTTGTTTCATTTCTTTTAGGAGCACCAACCTGCGTACCATAGCCTAATGAAGTCCCTGCGAAGAAAAGGAAAATGCCTTGCCACTCAACGAACGAACAAAACAAATGACAGCACCTGCGCCGATGACGTAATGGCGTCGATGACGTAACGGCGTCGCAAAATGGCAAAAAAAAATTTAAATTGAAAAAAAATATTGAAAACGCGCAGAGAATAAAGTTGTTGGGAGTTGAGAGTGTAGCAAATTTATTCTAGTTTGTCTATAGTTAAACTTCTACATACAAAAGTAGGCTTTAAATAGACGATATTTAAGTTTTAAGTCGCGTGGTCGGTTGGGGTTTGACGGAATTTCCCGCTCCGGGCGTTAACGCCCGCTTAATATCTGAGGGGTTTCTTCCTAACTGTACATTTAACCTTCAAAAATATTTGTCAACAGTTCAAAAATGGGGGGAAATTAATAAGTGTCCAATTAAAAAACGGTATTGTCAGATATTCATACAAACTCTGTAAGTATACAGTTTCAAACCAACAATTTGTCTTACAAAGGTGTCGCAATTCCAACTACCCTCTAATCGAGTATCGATTTAGACGTCATTCTATCGATAAATTGTAAAGTATCAGCAATGATTGGCCATAGTCCATAAGATCGAGGACATTATCGTGACTGTGTTGCAAATACATTCAATTGTGATAATGATAGGGAGCCTGACGGCCGCTCATTGTACGATCAAACACAGTTCAACTTTGTTTCGATATTAATCAAAAGCTAATGATCTGGCCGATGTTTTGATTAAGGAACATAAATTTATCGATTAGTGTCTGTGTTATAAAGATAACAATTATAGCCATATCGTTTAGTTTAAGTTAGTTTTGGATTGGATTGGATTTGATTTGATTATAACTTATATGTAATTTGATATGGTGTTTGATTGTTTATTGTAATTTTTTGTATGATTTAAGTGTAACCGGAATCAATAATTACTGATAACAATTACATATTTACATAGGTCAAATAAATTTGTAGGTGACTACTTACAATCATAGAATATAATTCTAAATCGATGTAAATATTCGTTAGTTTTCAACTAAGCTAATTTGATTTAAATTGCTTTATAGTAGTCACTAGTGGCACCATCAGGGTTGCCACCCGTAAGTACTTTATTATAAAGTATTGTACGTTATTTCGGGTAATTATACTCTATACTTTATGAGAACAATAAAGTACGCGATAATACTTTATTTCACATATTTTAGTTCTCTGGGATTCTTTTTACATATAACACACAAAAAAGTTGCTGTGCAGCTATTTAGCAGTGATAATTATTTGTTAAAACTTACTGAAAGCAATGAGAAGTATGTATTTAAGCGAAATAAATAATCATTCTTTATTTTGACACAATTTACTTTTTTTTTAACCTTTTAATAAGCATATTAACCAACGTAGGTACTTTATTTGCACAAAAAAAAAGTGACAACTCAAGGCACCAAATTTCATCACCAAAAAATAACATAAATTTTCATTGAAATCACGGGATCGACAGTTTGCCTTCAAACATTACCTACAAAATATTAAACAAGGTGGCCGTGTTCCAATGTATCTTACTCTATGGCTCTACCAACCAGACCAACAGCTTTACGTGCCTTCCGAAGCACGGAGGAGCTCGAGATGATTCATTTTTTGTCACCCATCCGATGACCAGCCTTTACGAAAGTTGCTTAACCTCAGCACTCGCAGACTGGGCGTGTAAACCACTGCGCCATCGAGCTCCTCCGTATAATCTTAAGCATTTCAAACTGTAGTGTCGAAACATGGTGACCTTAAAATGACAAATCTTATATTTCCTATCATCAATCATGACAAGAGTTATGCCAAGACCTTATTGCTTTAACCATACACCGTGACCTCGACACAGGTCATACAGCATGCTATATAGGGTCATGATCTATTATAGTTGCTTAGATTAACAATCTACATTACTTCTTGGTCTCGCCGCAAAGAGCACAGTTATGCTATAGAGGGGTCATGTTACAATGGACTATTCATATAAGCGTTGCACTGCTGCACGTCAACAAGTAAGTTAAAATTACATTCATTACATTCGAAAAACATAGGAAATATTATAATATCGGATATTGTACAAACGAGCTCGGTGGCGCAGTGGTTAATGCACCCGGTCTGCGATTGTAAATGTTAAGCATCTTTTACAAAGGCCGGTAATCGGATGGGTGACCAAAAATGTATCTCGAACTCCACCGAGTTTCAGAAGGCACGTGAAGCCATTGGTCTCGGCTGCATTAGCAGTTGTTAACAACCACGCACCGGCCACCGCAATGGGCCCGTGTGGTTGTTTGTGGCTCGTTCTGGATAGGGATGGATAGGGATCCATCCATTTAGGAAAGGCTCGTGCCTTAGCAGTAGTAGGAACATTAAAAAAATGAGCTGGCGATGTGGTGACAAACGAAGAATGTTGAGTTACGTGACAAAATAGAAAACAAATTTCATCTGTTATTATTACTAATCTATACACCATACAATAATTGTCATGGCGTTCACTTAATAAACGTAATTAAAATATTAAAAACGTTGTTAAACGTAATTTATACACCTTTTCCTAAATAAAGTGCCTATTCTTGAGCATTTGTACAAACATTAAGATCGGGTGGCGATGGCGTCTTATATCTGATGTTTTGTACTGCCAAAAGATGCGGATTCAAATCCCGCTTATGGAAAGTTTTCTCAACTCATTTTCTATGTATGCACATAAGTGGTTCTCCTGTTCAAAAGCACGCAGAAGGCTTCATTCCGTATAAGTGAATAGGTTGTTAAGGTCGATATTGGAATTAACTTTAAATTGGAAGTACTTCATCATCATCATCATCATCAGCCTATATTAGTTTCATTCTACATACGTCCTAAAGAAGCACTCAGAGTTGCAGTACGACCCGCTATTACTAGGGCATAAACGGAGGAAAGATAAAGTTTGTTCTCTCCAACGTTTTAGAACCGCTTCTTCCCACAACTTTTTCTGTTTTCTTGGCTGTTACTTGTACAACAAATTATCCGCTCCCAAAATCTGTCTGTAAGGTAACTGTCTCGAAATATCTTAAAATACTAGACTATAAAACAACTGAGGAACTTCTTATTCCCCCGGTCTAAATTTCAGACTAAATAATATACTTATAACTTATAAAATATATTCCATAATTTAATTCTAAAATAAGTATAATTCTAAATATAATAAAAACAAAAAAAAAAGATTTAGTTTCACATCTATCCACACATACCACTTCTCATTCTCACATTCACTCACACTCACTAACACTCTCTCACACTCACTCAAACTCACTCACACGTACGCTAAATCGTATACGCTCCATATCAATACGTACATACGTAGGTTGGGAAATTCTGCAGTTTTACCTTAGTTTATATTTAGTTTTTCCTAAAAAAAAATATTTTATTTTTATTAATTGTCAATTTAGGGTTTGACTTATTTTCTGACTTTTTTTTGTGGTCAGGACTACTGGATCCTAAATCATCTATGTCTTTGTTTTTTTTCGCCTCTTTACATCTTACTCATGTTGCTTTAGTTACATTCTGTCTATGTCCGCGAGGGGGGTCCTGGTGACCTGTATTTGCAGGTTTCTGACGAAACCATTTCAGGCACCAGTCTCTCACAAATGATAGGATGCAATGTATCTTAATAGTATATTTTAAGCCTTTTGTAACTCCTTATTGTGAAGAGAAAATAAACGCTTTTTAATATTATTTATTACTGCTGGACATAAGCCTCTCCAAGTGCTTTTAATAAACAAAAGTTTGTAGGCCACAAACCATTTTTTAATCAATCAGTGAATAATGAATGTTGGCCCAACCAGGATGTGAACTCAAGGTCGACCGATTAGTAACTATAAGGCGTTTGGAATTTATTGTGTTTGCACGGAACTAGTGTTAGTTACAATTTCGGTGCGCCCAGCATGAGTTGCGGTTTCACGGATGTTTATTGTGAGCAAGTCATTGTTCTTTGAAGCAAGTAATAATTTGAAATGAAACAACTTTTACGGAGCTACTCGCGTTTATTTTACACATAACTATTAATTAATCCTGACTTGTGGCTCTTTTACATCGGGCAAACAATGAAAAGTGTTACCTGCTTTAAAGAACATATAGCCGACGTCAAGCATAGGCGCGAAAATAAGTCTGCAGTATCCGAACAGGCCCTAGAGTGGCCCCACCATTACATCAGATTTGATAAGCTACAAATACTTGCTAGAGAACAACGATTCATCCCTAGGATGATATGCGAGGCTATTGAAATTAATAAACATCCTGATTTCAATAGAGAAGATGGTTGGAATCGACCACCAGCCTGGGATCCCATCATACAAAACATTAAATCCCATCCCCAATTGATACTGCCAGACCAAAAGATACTGTAAGCTCTTTTTGCGTAAAACGGAACACACCTGATTAAATTTAAATGAGGGTAGCTACTAACTAATTATGAGACGACCAACACATCAGTCGCCCTGTGACCACGCACCCTGCAAAGGGTTCGAAACGTCAGGATAAACATTAACTAAAGGTAATGTGTAAACTTTACTTTTTTTCTTTTTTTTTAAAGTATAATTTACTATAGCGTTGTGTTATCAAATTTGTGGTATTTCATCACCAAAGATGGATCTGCATAGCCATGGGTTGCAATAACCTTTGGATAGATGGCAACACCGTGCCGCTATAAGCACTCAACATTAAAAAGCAGTGACAAGTTCACCGCTTAGGTCAGCCTTCCCGGTAGCATAGCGGTCTGTGCAACCGCCCGGATTGCGGAAGACTTAGGTTCGATTCCTGGCTGGGTCGGTAGGCGTTTAATTTTTTCACTGTATATAAATATATATAAATATTAGTAATGTGTAAAATAAACGCGAGTAGATCCGTAAAAGTTGTTTCAATTCAATGTGTAGTGTTCGCGTAAAATTTAGGAAACAATCTGTGTCACTACCTTTAGAGAACAACAAGTAATAAATGCCAAGTAATAAATGGATGATTGAAAATAATTTATTCGGTATCATATTTCGATCAATTATGTTCTTCGATAAAGGATCCGTAACAAAAATTTATCTCATAAGTGGTCCTGTTTGCTCTTAACTATAAGTACCTACTTATATTTAAATTTCGAATAACAAAATCTAAAAAACTTTTTTTTATTTCGACACTATACACACACTGATTCTAAATAAATAATAATGTCAATGAAAAAATACTTACACAATTACAAACCAAAAATAAAAATTAATTTTAATTTTAAACAGAGAAACAATAGCTTTTTTTGGAGAGAGTATGCTGATTGCCTCAAACGGCATTTTTAGCTACACCGGGCTGTTTTGGAGACGGCGAGAAACTTAAAGGGTTCCTCAAGCCGTGTGAAACGAATCACCTTCGGAGGTTTTCTAGAGGGAACGGCATCACGCAAAAGACCTTCGAGACCCTCACGCGATTCAATTATTGTTCACTGTTTCGGTCAGGAGCAAACTTGAAACTGCTGCTATAGTCTGGCATCCGCACGAGAAGTCATACACGTTATTATTAGAAAAAACAAAAAGTAAAAAAGCGGAATTTTGTTTTATAACAAAATTTGGCTTTTATCCTTTCTTGTATCCTACCAAGTTTTTGATGGGCGTGCTGGGCTTCAACTCTCTTGAAACTCGCAGAAATTACACCCAATGCTTGTCGTATTCTTCGGGGAGAGCTAGACTGTCCTTTTTTGGTGCAAAGGTCTTGTAAGTTATTTGCTCCAGGCAATTATTGCAGAGCCCGTCACCACCGTTGGTTGGCAATCGACCACGCGCGTACCGTAGAGCATCGTAACTCGCCTCTGGTTCGTGCAATGGTGCATCTGGTGGGTTACTCTTGAAACACAATTGTAATAATCAGTTTCCAATCCCAAATCTAAAAAATTCAAATGGCACTCTTAAAAGCGATAATAGCGCTACATTGGAATTAAATTGCGTGGAAATTGAGTGAACAAATTATTATCGAGATGGGGCGTTCCGAAATTGCGAAACTTATCCCAATATCGATACATATTAATCGCATTGTAATTGTATTGAGATTGAGTTTGCGTCAAGAGTAGCCTACCTGAATGCGCTTCTGGCAGTGGCACCGCAGTGTGATGTGTTTGCCGGAAGATTGACGGATGTACTTAAGAATTGCTTGGAGTTCTGTGAGCGAGATGATTAAATGGTCTGTCCTTTGTTATATGTTTTTCATTGTTTATTGGTGTATGTTACATATTGTTCAGTGCATTAGTGTATACTGTAATGCTGGCAATGTTTTGTTGTTGAATTAATGAATAAATAAATAAATCACGCACTAGTGTGTCCCTGTGCCCTACTAGATTCTCCGAAAGGTTCAGATCGGGTCGGAAAAACAATAGCATACAAAAATGTGTGTGATGCAGTATCTCAAAATTATCGTAGCTCAAAAAGTATATTCACCCGCATCGCAGACCGATCGCAGATAAATCGCCATTCAACGTTATGTAATACGTACCTACGTGTTACCAAAGAATAGATAATAGTGTAGACAGCTTCTACAAGAGAATAAATATTATTAACGGGATTATTACCATGTGTTTTGTTGTGTTTGAGTATCCGATATGTCGGCACAGTTGCATGCGCATCGTTTTGTCTACTCATAATTACCCACCCGCAATAACTTCAGTAGATCCGTGATCATGGCACATGCAACTGTGCCGAAATATCGGATACTCAAACACAACAAAAAACATGGTAATAATCCAGGTAATAATATTTAATCTAATGTAAGTGACCATGATAGTTTAAAAAGCTTCTACAAGTTGATTAGATAATAAAATATTTATTAAAAACAAAATCTAGTCTCTTCTTTATAGTACAGTTTGTGGAACCATAAAGTTTCAAAGCTCCCATAAACCCACTTCCTTTGTAAAGGCCCTTGGCAGCCAACATTTTATTTTTTACAAAATATATTTTTTTAAATATTTCTACGCAGCTTTTAAAGACCGAAGACCGTCAAGCAATGAGAGCTTCTTTTAGTTGTTAAAATATAATTATGTGGTATGTAACGAATGTGTGGGCGCAGCGTGGTCACGTTTGACCTCCGAAGCTCGTAACATGGTATAATCGCATTAGCCATGAAGCACGAGCATACAGTTTCCATTTGGCATACGTGCCTTCGCTCCATGGATAAGGTTTAATTAGTTATGTGAACATTGTGTCATTACTCATTAGCCAACAGCTGGGAGGTCAGACAGACAATAACATCACATCATACATACATCTACATACAACTTTACATCTTTGTGTACTCGGTTTGGTTGGTGGTAGGACTTGTTTGTCCGCCTGGCTAGCTACCACCATCTTATAAATATGTCGCCATAACAACAATGTTTGTAGCATTGTTGTGTTCCGGCAGCTAGAGACAAGATAGCCAGTGCCTCTCTAGTTGAGGATCCCGGGTAAAGTGCGCTTCCACCAAATGGCCTTATCATCACTTAACATCAGGTGAGATCAAGGCACTGTGCTTACCCGTAAATATAAAAAAAAAATTGTAGTATATTTGTTGGTATTTAAAAGTTGCTCTCGTTTAAATAAAAACAATAACAATAAATGAAAACGTTTCTTGGGTTGGGACCCATAATGTGTTAATCTTTGCCCAGAGTTTGAAATTAACTCAATTATACTATTTGTCTTCTAAACTAAGTATAACATTGTTTCGCAAGTCCAAGCCCTTGTATCAAGAAGAAGCCGTAAGTAATTGGGCAATGGCTATTTCGGCCAGATTGTCTGAGTGCCTAGTGCGAGTTTCATTCGCTATTCGATCACGTTAACGAAAACGATAGTTTGTATGGCAAAATTTAACTCTCCACGTATGTCGCCAGGAGGCGCTGCGTCAATGCCATACTAATTTTCGTTTTCGTAAACGTAATCGAATGAATACGGATAGTAAACAAAACTCACACTAGGCACTCTGGCAAGCGCGGATCCAGCACACAAAATAGGCTGTGGGTACGGCGACCCAAAAATCGGCCAAGTATGAGTCGTAATCAAAATGTATTTGTTTTTTTTATAATTTTTTTGCTTTTTTTTGTTGTTTTTCTGGACTCTGTAAGGTTTTAGCTGTAAATGTGTGTTTGTTGTGTGCTGCTTTACGTTCAGAATCACACACCCGCACGGTTATTTGCTAGTTTTTTTAGGGATTGAATACAACCGCCGATAAAGATAAAGAAACATTTATGACCTGCACAACACATAACAATAAAACATACAAAACGGATACATAATACATACATATAGGTACATTGAAACTCGTCCAGTTTTAAAATACAAATAGCACAAAAAAATATCTTCGATCTCAGTAAGATTGTGGGCATGCCTACTGTGCCCACAACGGTGGATCCGCGCTTGCCTGGGTGCCTAAGGTACAAAGTTAATCTTTGCCATACAAATTCTCATAGAATGGCAAATGAAACTCACTATCATTCTCCGTAGTGTACTCGTAGTCTATACGTTAGTGAAGTGACGTAGAGAAAGAGACTCTATCGAGCACATATTAGAACTTAACCCAATATTTATTGTATCATAATGTTAATGTGTGTTCTGCGAGTGTATGTGTTTAAATAAATAGTTAGTTATCTTTTTTATCCTGCGACAACGAATAGATCTCTTTCACTTTAGCGAAATTCGTCATTGACATAATTTTTGTGGTCACGACTAGAAGACCACCTTCTATGCCTTTAGGTGTACATGTATATAAAATGGCTAAGACATTCGGAATATACAGAAATTATACGTTAATTACAATTCGGTGCCCTATTTTTCATACAGCTTTTTTCTAAACTAAGTAACTTCTGTAATCTGTATGTACAATAGCAGTGTGTGCCTAAGTTAACTTATTTATCCAATCCCGAATAGCCAATGAGACAGTCTCGCAGAGAAAAAGCCGTCTAATTTTGCCTCGTACGGAGGGGGGATTTGGAGGGGGGGGGGGGGGAGATCCGATCCATCACCCGTGCTGTCACATGCCATTAGCGCGGCCTACCCGCCGCGGCCGCTGGAAAGTACCGTCTCATTTATTTATATATTTATTTTTATAAATCACTGAAAGCTGGCTGGCTTACGAATAGCGAAAAAAATAGCGCTAAGCCGTCTGTAATCGTGTGTCGGTGTTCTGAGTTTGACAATTGTCCTGATGTCAAGATCAGGCTTCCGACACAGTGTTGGGATTACGCACTATATTATACACTCGTCAAATCATGGACGTTATTTTGATTTAATACGATTTAAGTTCGCAAAGGGTAAAGTTGTCGGTGCTTTAGGCTCAGCATAAAATATATGAGACCTAAGCATCGTGTTAACTTAGTAGTTAGTGATGCTGACCTACGGTCACGGTTCAAATACCACTAGGCCTGATATAAGAAGGTCCTGAGTTCAACTCCAAGTGTGTGTTTCGTTTCCTGATGTCCTGATTTCAATGATGGAGGCTTTTGCCCAGTTGTGGTGCAGAGCAGTCCACTATAGACCAATTACTACTGCCATATTTATTATTTACAATTTCAATATTGACATGTAGGTACCTACCTATAAAACTGCTTTAAGTATTGCTTTTGTTTTTCTGATTTAACCCTCGCGCGCCATATGTACGCACGGTCGTACGTAAGGTGGCCCGCTAATTATACCTACAGCGCGGGATGCATAGACGCCTGCACATCAACCTACCCAAAACTGTGAAATTTCTATAATAAATGTTCCACCATATTAATAAAGTTCAAGACAGTGTAGCTGCAAGACATAAATCATGTTTACGTCGCGTGATTTCTTAGCTCTGTACATACGGCACTCCGTCCGACGACCGCCGATGACTGAGCCCGCCCGAGCCGCAGCGAACAGCTGATATTATAGTCGCGCGCGCCGTTGTCCGACTGCGATCGCAGCGCCCCCTTATCGTCATCTTTAGTAAATAAGAATTGTGTATTTATATTTATTTTATTTAATAGTTGTAACACTATAAAATTGTACTTTAGCAGCTAAGTTTTTACTAAATATACATTCTACAATCTGTCTCCAATCTAAGCTAGTGTATTATTTACCACAAATACCCACTAGCTAAAACAATTTGTGATAGTCTGATGTGTAAGCGTGTGTACATATGTAGAGTCGTTCCATGATGTCTCTCCGATATTTATTGACAAATAAATAAATAAATAAATAGATTGTTGCATAGACAGTACTTTCTCATTGCCGTGCTCTCGCGAAACTGCTCACAAATAAACGTGTAAACATAAATATCTCCATCCAGCGGCTTAGCACGGCACACGCGTCCGCCGGAGGACGGCCTTTACATTTATATTACTGGAAGCTTACAAAAAATGGGGTCCTTCCTTTTGATATATTTATCATTGATCTCCGAATGGTCGAACAATACACTACTTGAATCCAAAAAATTATCCAGTTCATCCAGGCGAACTGTAGGAACTGCATTGCCTAGCTATATCATGTAGGTGTACGCTCGCTACTCAAGTTACGTCTAAAAACAATAGTTAGAGTTATAGACTTCTGAAGTTTCAATTTACTTATTGGATCTAAACCTATATAAAATGTTGATGTGGGCAACACAAAACCGGTCATTGTGGAGATCCTTGGGGGATGCCTTTGTCCAGCAGTGGACGTCTTTTGGCTAAGATGATGATGACGATGATGACATAAGATGTTTAACGCAAACTGCATTGTTATTATTGTAGTCTTATTGATGAATAATGGACGGTGAATCCATCCAGATTGGCTTTGGCTCGCAAACGGAGACGTAAAGTCGCAAGAGCGTTGTCCGTGATCACGAAACGTTAGGTAGGTACCTACTTAAAAAGCTGTGCCTACTTATGAATATTATGATATCAAATAACGTCATACATTGTTACCTTGATTTCTATACATAGGTACCTATACTTTTATGTTGATATGTATCATTAAAAAAACCATAACTAACTATAGAAGGTGTACCCCGACCTGATTTCCAGTCCCAGTTCTCCGTAATCCCCGCATAATTTGTCAAAAGGCTATCGACTGATTTTAAAGTCCGGAGCCCTCTAACGCTGTTGAAAGACATGATCCCCACTCTCCCAGATTGAATCCACCCTTCCGGGATCGGCGAAGTGTTTAAAGGGCCGTCGTCGGCGAGGGGCTGACGGGCGAGCCGTTTAATATGCCCACCGTTTTGGTATTTAATTAGGGGATTTGGTGTTTTATTAGTGTTCATGGGAGGGTAGATGGCCCGTTTGAATAGTGATGAACGCTATGACTTATATAACTTTTTTATGTTCGTAATTGTTGTAAACTCACAGACCATATAGTCTGTGGTTGAACCATATTCCAACAGGTGGGTTTTAATTGTTATTTTATGATCAGTTTTTGCGCGTTCGGCTTGCGATCTTGCCCGCTAAGCAACTTTCGCAATGCCGGGTCGCCTGATGGGTGACCAATTAAAAACATCTCGAGCTCCTCCGTGCTTCGGAAGGCACGTTAAGCCGTTGGTCCCGGTTGTTGTCGTAAGATGGCAGTCGTTAAAACCCACCAACACGCATTGGGCCAGCGTGGTGGGTTATGGCCCAATACCCCCACGTGCTACTAATCATGTGGGAGGCCTGTGCCCCAGCAGTGGGACGTTTATAGGCTGATGATGATGATCAATTTTTTATTTTAATCGAAACTGAAAATCACACAAAATGGCTTGGTAGTAAGTAGCTCAATTGAAAGTGACGTCGTCGCCCGGCTTACAAAGAGTCCTAAGTTTGACTCCTTTGACATGAGTATAATGTCGTCTTTCTTCAAGTGCTTGGATAAGTTGTTTTGTACCCTACACAAGGGTGCTTTGAGTTCAAAATATAAAACTGCTTACCTTATTTATTAATAGAAAGTGTGACTGCAGCAACATATTAGCAAATAACAGAAAGCTTCAGTTCCATCAAATATTTTTTTTTGCTTTCCCAAAATCGCGTAAAAATATCGGTACAAGATAGCCGTCGTTGCTTCGGCGTTTTGTTTGAGCTTTCATCCAGCTTACATATTATTGTTGTGTAAACAATACACAGTTTGTCATGAAGTAGGTATTATAAATTGACATCACTATTAGGTATACATAATTCCCGTTGTTGATCTTGTGTAACGCTAAACGGCATGACGGAGCCCTCGCCCGCCGGCCCGCAGCGCCCGGCGCTGTCCGGAAGTTGTGATGGATGGGCGCGCAGACTCGCTCCGCTACAAGGGTAGTTGGTTCACTGCCCAAGTTTCTTTTCATGTTTGCGAGAATCACAATGTTTTCAACGGTGTCGCTCTTGCTGTACGTTCGATAAAAATAGGACGAGTTTCAATAATATATTTAATTTCGATTTCGGCTCTAGATAGCCATTACAATTAGGGTTGCCAACCGTACTCTAAAATAGAGTATTGTACTCTATATCATGTAGGCGTACTCTATAATCTATAACACTAATAGAGTATGCTAAAATACTCTTTTTTACACAATGTTTACTATACTAGTGATAGTCATGTAATATTATGCAAACCCATTATCAGAACCAAAAAAGTCCAAAACAGCTCTTGATCCAAGTATATAAATTTAGAGTTAGAATGTTTGGACTCATGCAATTCTTTTAAAAACCATGAAAAATTGTTATGTGCTGTAAAATGTACAAAAAATACCTTTTTAAAAATATAAAATCAATGATACTCTTTTTTGTAAGTCCGTGCTCTTTATTTACTACCTTTGAAATCAGATATATTCTATTTCTTCTAATAAAAGTTGGCAACCCTAATTACAATGGTGACAAATATAACCCGTCAACACGTATTGGGTTAGCGTGGTAGGTTATGGTTCCATCATTACAATATGTGCTCTCGGTCAGCGCTCAAAGGTCTTGAGTTCAATGAATTAAGGCATGCCATTAGTTAATCGCAGCGAAGACTAATTTTCACTGATGGAGGCCAGAATTTGAAAAAAGACAACACACAGAAGACGGCAGTAAAGTTTTGGCTTATAAAGTAAAAGTAGATTGTGTTGATTAATTTCGGCGAGTTGGATTGAATCACGATAGCATAGTTGGTAGTGCACCTGACTCGGCATGTCATGGGGTTCGGGTTTGAATCCCGCTCGTGGAATTTTTTCAACACTGTCTTTTTTCAAATTTTAATTTGTTCGCAATAATAAAATTATAATGTAATAATAATTAATTATATGTAAATAATCATAAGCCAGTATTTATTTATTTTATTTTAGGAAGACCAACAGCTATTATTTATAAATAAACATTTAAATAGCTACGAAAATAATAATACTGTATAATAAATGCTAACCACAGGTAAAACCAAAGGTATCACGCAAACGTTGCCGAACACCTGAACGAACGAACGACGTTGTGTGAACCGAAAGTGTCATTACCTCGAAACAATTCCCCACATTTTTTTACACATCTTAATTTTCTCCGAAAGCTTTCAACGCCAAAATGAGGCACCCGAAGGCAACAACGAACGGTCTAACGAAAACGTCAATCCGCAGTGTCGGAGTAAAGGTATAATTTGTGTCCCCACAATGCTGACGCTAGGTACTGCGGCGATCCATCACGGCCGCCGACAGATTCAGCTCCAGACATGCACGTGCGATTCATAATAAAAATGGATTTTGTTACGCCACAAATTTGGGTGTGTGGATTTAGACGAAATTGGGTAGATTGTTATAAAATAAGGAGTACTTACGTGCTGCCTGTTGGAACTCCTCATTCTGTTCTAACCCAACTAACATTTTTTTAAAGCTTTGATAAAGTTACTATCTAATATCATGTCATTAGATAATAATCTCTGTGGTCCAGTGGTTAATATACCGGTGCCAGAATGCAAATTCCAGATTCCCGATTCGGTATGGTTGGTGGCAAGGCATGTTTTTAGTTCGCCTGGATAGTTATCATCGTCTTATTAAGTATGCTAATATATTAGTGGATTGCCGTGAGATCGGATAAAGTTAAGTAAGAATAGAATAGATTATCGTTTATTGCTTAAACTGTGTACCTACAATTTGCGGTTGAGGATGCAGGTACATTTGAGTTACAACAGTGTACGAGTTACGTACTCGTACACAACGGGCATGCAATTTTTAAGTAAATTAAAACTAATCAAAAATAAAAACTAAAAACTAATCAAAGTTTAATACTAACCAACAGTAACTTATCATAAACTTATTAGTATGTAGGTTAATTAAAATTTTGTATACATCTAAGCTGTAAAATGCGTTATTTATTAACCACTTTTTCAACTTAAATTTAAAAGTTGGTTACCCAAGAGCTTTAATGTCTGAAGGCAGATGATTGAAAACCTTAATACAAGTACTGAAGGCACCCTTATCTCTCTAACTCTCTCGCTTTCGGTCGCTTTGAAGGCGAGGCCCTCGCCTCGCCTTCTAATATAATATCGAATAATATCGAAAGCTATAGCTTATAGCTTTCGATATTGCTTTCATATTCCTTTCGAAATGACAAGATGACGCCTTCTCCTCGCCTCGCCTTCAAAGCGATCGAAAGCGAGAGAGTTAGGCGGTCGGCCCCCAGTTCCTCAGTAGGTGAGGGTTCCGGTTGAAGTGCGCTTCCACCTTCGGCCTTATCGTCTCATTTACCATAAAGTGAGATAAAGGTAAAATGCTTACCCCTAAATAAATAAATTAAAAAAACTTCCTAACCATTTTACAGTTAAATTAAAAGTTACTTTGGATCTGTGTTTTAATAAGAATGAGCTTAACTCCTTATTGGGGACTATTAAAACCACTATAATATAATTTCTAAGCAACAGTATAATATAATTTTTAACCACCTCTGTGGTCTAGAGGTTAAGATCACTGGTTTAGACCCAAAGGTTATGTTTTTTTGGTGCAAAATGTTCAATATCTTCTAAGTTCTTGGTCGAAAAATTCAGCAAATTACACCGTCATGTAAAGGGCGCGGGGGCGCAACTTTTGATGTGCGACAACCCCACGCGTCTCAGTAACCTCCTGAGTTGTAGCCACTTTTGTCACAAAAACACGTGTCACAATTCACTTGTTTGTTAAATAACTCTTCCAATAACGTAGCACTGCAAGATCCAAAGGTACCGGCGTGTGCGTCTCGGCGAGACGCTACTTTTCATGTATCGCACGGGTCGCTAGCGTTTGAAAATCCCACTTAAAAGAATTTTTATTTAAATATGTCGTCATAACATCAATTTTTGTAGTCCGCCCGAGGACTTAGTGAAGCCCCACATCTTTACTGAGATACTCGAGGGGTTGGGGGTATATCATTTCTCACTTCTCATTTCTATTTTCCTTTGACACTGGCTAAATGTGCTAATCGCACGAAGCCAACTAAAAGTAAAAAAAAAACTTTTTAGGATAAAATACATGCTTGGTCAAATAAAAAGTAGGTCAATGTTTACAACTGTTACGTGATTTCATTTCTATATCTACATTTAATGATCTGGAATTAATTATTGTTTTTGTCAATATCCCTATTTCATCGGTTGTACGAATACGAGTACCTAGTAGGATTTGCGAGTTTTTTTTCCGTCCGGCGGGCGGGCGGCGCGCGGCTCGGCGTTTCTCACAGGCAGCGCCCCAGCGGCGATCCGTCATCCTGTCGAAGCGCGGCGTTCGGACGCGCCCGCCATTGTGCGGCAGCTACCTCCCGCCCGTCCTGCCAGCCTGGTACTTCAGGACGCCATTCAATGCTTCATTATTATTATGCTCGTACAAACTGAGTCAAAGTCAAACATTTATTTGCACAATATTTTGTTCAACATTGTCGCTCATCTCAATGTACTGACATTCAGTTTTGAAGTAAAATACATGAAAATTGGTATTTGGCTTCTTGAAAAGAAATAAAAAATTATGTGTCTCAGGAAATTTGTTTATTTTCTTTTAAAGACGATTGTTTTCAAACATGTGTCAAAAAAAATTTAATTTAAATCAAAAACACTAAGTACTGATATCAACTTCGAAGCAAATCACCGCCAAAATAACATTCTACCCCATTTTAACCCCGTTAGGGGATGAATTTCAATAAAATACGAAACACGTCTTCCATCAATTCTGTTAAAAAATGTTTATGCAAAATTTGAAGTAGATTGGACCAAGGAATCACATAATATTTATTCAACAACAACAAAACATTGCCAGCATTAAAGTATACACTAATGCACTGAACAATATGTACGAGTAACATAGACTAATAAACATTGTACCATACAAACTTTGCCCCCTTTTTCACCCCCCTAGGGGTAGAATTTCGGAAAATCTTTTCTTATGGGATGCCTACGTCATACAAAGAACACACCCTCCAAGTTACAGGTCTCTACGGTCAGCGGTTTAGGCTGTGCGTTGATCCGTCAGTCAGTCAGACAAAGCATTTTATATGTACAGATTTCTTTTTACGACAACCAACTGATACTTTTACCCTTTTTTATTTCTGAAACAGAACTATTTTGTATTCTAACAAAACAGACCAAAGAGATCGGTCCTCATACTACAGCTGTGAAACAGACAAATTTCTGAGCGCACCTATAAATATTTGACAACCAAGTGACAAAAGACATCAAATGTTTCACAGCTAGGAACATTTTGTTGACCCGGCGGACTTCGTTTCCATGACAACAAAACAAACAAATCATTTTGTATTGGAAAATTAAATTGTCGTTTTTAGTATTTTCCGTTACTTAGTTATTATTTATGTTTCTCACCGTTTAAACCTTCCCTGAACTTCCACTAATATTTTAAAATCAAAATTAGCCAAATCGGTCCAGCCATTCTCAAGTCGTGTAGCCCACGTGAGTAGAGCCGCGAACAAAAGCTAGTATATGTATACACTTAGAATAAGGCGTTATTAATCTAAGTGTATACACCAATCTTTTGTTAAGCCCGCTGCCTGTTGATTTTCTTATCATATTATGGTGAATACTCGATATGATATGGCTCAATCCTATTTGTAACTCGCCCACGTTGTCGTATTGCTTTTTGTATAGCAAATCTTTCACGTATCTCCAAAAGAAGTAATCCAATGGTGTTAAATCTGGCGATCTTGCCGGCCATCTAATCGATCCATTTGTACCAATCCGAGTAGGAAAACATTCATTTAGAAACTGCTGCTCTCCGATTATTATGAGCTGGAGCTCCATCTTGTTGGAAAATTAAGTTTTCTTGCTCCGCCTCGGAAAGATTTCTTATCTCATCTCTTAAAATTTGAAGTATTTCTAAATACTTTTCTGTGTTCAAGGTTGGTAAAAATGGATTAAGAAAACCCGTTTTTTAAAAATTACGCACCAACAGTTAAAATACACTTGGTTATTCGTTTCGGTGACTCGTAGGGGATTTTCTTTAGACCAAATGCGATTATTGTGGCGGTTATACATACCGTTATTGCTAAAGTTAGATTCGTCTGTCCAAATAATATTATCCAAAAAATTAGGATCTTCGAGCAAGTGTCTGGATATTACGACAAAAATTTAGTCTCTTTTCTCTATGGGCGTGTATAATAATAACTTGTTAAGACTTTCTTGGCGGGAAAGTGAAGTCATGTCTGCGGTCTTGTTTTATTTTCTAAAATTTGTGTTATGTCGTATATTAATGTGAAATAATGGTGGATTATTAACCGTTAAGTGTTCGTGAGTGTGCATGGGTGTTGGCAAATGAAACAAAACAGTGCAACATCACTTTTCAAAATCTCTCAAGAAGTCCGCCCGAGGACTTAGTAAAGCCCCACATCTTTACTGAGATACTCGAGGGGTTGGGTATATCATTTCTCACTTCTCATTTCTATTATCATTCATCATCATTTTATAGGATTATAATACTAATGAAATTAAGAAACTAAAGACATGGCAGCATGGTCTATGACCTTAGCCGGTTCCTCAGGGAACGAACTACACTTAAAAAAAATAACTTGTTAAATTGCTAAATACGGCTAGTGACATCTGTTGGACTATACTGGAACTTTTTACTTGAAACTTTGGCTTTGGTGCTGCCATGAACTAGTAACTGTGATAACACATGCTGCCGATTTTCTACCTAAAGCGAGCCTTTACGCGACTTCCAATTTCACTATGTTTAAATATTGAAAAATAAATATCTTTTATCATTTATACAGGTCGACTTTTTTATTACCATCCAAACCTTCTGAGATGCCTCCCGTGATACAAACGAACAACTCTTTCTATTGGACCAACTTTCCAACTAGAAAAAAAAATCTGCTGTTCCATACATTTTGTTCGAATGAATATTGATGTTTTGTATGGAACAGCTGCTTTTTTTTCGAGTTAGGAAGTTGATCCAATAGTAAAGGTTGTTCGTTTGTATCACGGGAGTCATCTCAGAAGGTTTGGATGGTGATAAAAAAGTCGACCTGAATAATCAAAACAGCCAGGGCCTTTCTTTATTTATTTATTTATTTATTTTATTTATTTATTTATTGGGGTAACCAACAAAGCAATTACACAAAAACATGCTTAAACATACATTGCATCTTACAAAAAATGAGTAATGCTTTACTTATAGGTACCACTACATGCAAGTAACATAATTATTAAATGTTTAATCTCAAGTAACAGACATCCCTTAGAGACAAAATAATTTAAAATTTACCACAATGAAAAGTAAGTTAATGCTAAATTAATTAATTAATGATAAAATATATCTGTCATATACAAATCGTACGATAGTCAAATTGTAATTTTAGAAGTTAAAAAACGGGCATTATTGTTACGTAGCGCAAATGAAACATCCCAAATGTAATAAACGTATTTAATTAAATAATAAATAATAATGTTTATCTAAAACTTGCACATAACATGTACAGATTGCTTCGAAATATCATCACATCGAGTCACCCGGCTCTCCGCGGGTCGTCAGTCAAACGAAATGGAAATATGTACAATGCCACAGAAGGTTTGCGCTGACAGCTAACTACATTACCTAGAGATTCGGTTACATTATTGGCTCGACGCCATGCTGGCTCTGAAACAATTCAAACATAACATCATGTAAACAGCGTATCGTACATCATCATCAGCTCATTTTATGTCCCCACTGCTGGGGCACGAGCCTTCCCTATGGATGGATAGGGAGAACGGGCCATAAACCACCACGCGGGCCCATTGCGGCGCGGTGGTGGTTAACGACTGCTAATGCAGCCGGGACCAACGGCAGGACGTGCATTCCGAAGCGCGGAACGTATCGTACATTGCAACATAAACCCAGAGAATATTCTTTGCAGATATATTTGAAGCTTATACATTGTATTATTATTATTGAAAAATACGATACGAACATAACGAACGTTGTTTGTTAGAATGCACTACCTAATGCAATTCTCCAGTCGGGTACTGAGCAGAATCTTAACTCCATTTCAATTGTACATGCTTTTATTAAGGGGGTGCAGCGCGGACGCAAAACTGCGAGTTTTAAGTTTCTTTATGATAGCGAGCGAGCGGCGCGTGGCAGTGGTGTGAGGCGCACGACTACGAATACGCACGCACACTAATATCTGTACAGAGTAGGCTGGTGATTTAATTAGAGCAATGTTTACTTTCGTAAAATCATAGGCGTTTGGGTAAAAAATAAGATATCTTAATTTTTTCATATTCATATTTTTGTTTGAAAAATAAGACAACGAAAGCGGAATATCAATACAAACATTTTGATGTCGGATCATTGTTTAATTTGTGCTATATTTACAAAGTTTCTGAAGAAATAAGTTTTTAGATATCATTACTTTTACGTATTGTTTATGCAGTTTCTGGGTATTTGTTTCAAATTCCAAGACAACCATGGCCTTGTGAAAGGATCAAGCTAACCTACACTAGTCCTTTTAATGTATATGACCTATTCAGCGCCTAGCACCAGTGACTTAAAAACACGTAAATTTTCGAAATTCCGCGCGGCACCCCTTTTAAATGAAAGAGTAACAACAGTACGTAGTCATTATTACTAGTAGTCCCCAAACTAGGTGATCCTGTCTATGGGAACATTGGTGGTAAATATTTTTTGTCTATGGCAAAGTGTACAACAAAAAAAATGAAAAATATGACATCAACTATTGCATTATTAAGTTATATTTATGATATCTCAGGCCATCATTAACCTTTTGAACGCCAATACCTACAAATACAGAGAAACTGTCTAAGGAACCAATTCAACATAAAAGTCTTTTTTAGTGAAAACAATTCTGGCATATAATTTTTATTGGTCAAGTGTAAGTTGTACATAAAAATGAATCAAATTGATAAAACATTTTTATAATGCGGGTCGACCCTGTCTTATAATTTAGATAATCATTGTGTTTTACACTACATAATTTAGACAAATGTTTAAAAAATTACGAAATTTAATTTTAATTTTTTTAATATTTATTATAACCACTCAACAATTGTATCGGACGGAAAAAATCTGAGAAGCAAAAGTTGATGGAAGGCAATTAAATATTTTATCATACAATTTGTATGTATACGGCCACCATTTGACTATATGCAGGTATCGACGAAAACGTTTCAGAACAGCTCCAGTGGCTCTCTTGACCAAAAAATTTGATAAGCCAAAATTTTGTTCACAAAAAAAGACTCGATGGAACCATCCTAAGACAGTATCTCTGTATCTCTATGGTTTCGGACACTTCCAGCCCTAGGACAGTGTGTAGTGCACTCACTTGCCGAGCACCGCGCTCACGGCGGCGACCACGTCGGCCGGCAGCGGGGTGGCGCGCGCCTCCAGCGAGCGCGCGTAGGGCATGGGCACGTCGGCGCCGGTCACGCGCCACGCCGGCGCGTCCAGCTCGAAGAACGACGGCGACTCCATCACGCGCGCGCAGATCTCCGCGCCGATACCTAATGACATCGAGACATTATAACATTGGAAAATCCATAAAATCTAGTATTATTGCCGTTTTCAAAATGATTACGCACGAACGAGTCTTTTTTATACGAATAGAGATCTTCTAAACGAACGATAATTACTATGACGAGTTAGCTCGAAACCTTTCGGAGATATGAGCGAATCTAAATAAATAACAGATTTTACTGACTAAAAAGTTAAATTTGCCTTTTCTGTTTTCACATTTGACATTACTACGGATAATTTGATTCTTATAAACGACATTATTAGCTGGTGTGATTATACAGGTTGGTATATTTTTCAAAAAACAGGTTCGATTCCCGGCCACAAAAATAATTGCCTAAAATCTAATGATGTATTTTTATTTGTATCAAAATCGGCCCCGAACCTTTATTGAGTATTTTTCGCCATTTATCATAGTTTCAGATTTTCTGATTCGGATCATACAAAACTTCCTTTTTTTATAGAAAGCTCGGCAAATGACTCCATCCCACCTCATGTTAAGTGGAAATGGAGTCCAGACGCGAAGATAACTGGTGCAGCGTGACGTGAAGAAGTACTTTGTGGGTGCTTCTTCACGTCTCTTTTGAACGACCCCATATCATAGAAAGGAGAGAAAACGTGTGCTGGTAGATTATTCCAACTTTTGGAGGTGTGACAAAGAAACGAGTCACCAAATTTTTTTGTCCGCGGTGGGATTTTTGAGACAGTGAAGCAGTGACTCCGAAGAGCAGCACGTGTACTCCTATGAAGGAAGGGAGGAGGTGGGATGAGGTCAAAGAGCACTCGCCATGGTATAAGCGGTAAAACACGCTGAGTGACGCGACATCTCTACGCAATTGCAGAGATTCGAGAGTATTTACGACTTCTGCATTGCCGATAATGCGTTCAGTTGCGTCAAATTTGAGATTGGCGTTATTTTCTGGGGAAACTCAACTGACAAAGAAATAATTTTTAAAATACAAAAACGATGCATCAGAGCAATGTTTGGACTAAACCCAACGGATTTTTGCAAGGCCTTCTTTAAAAAACATAACATTCTGACATTTCCGTCCATATACATTTTAGAAGTGGTATTATTTATAAGGGCCAATCCACAACTATTCCCTCGTTTAGAAGATGTTATTAGCAGAAATCGACGAGACAATACAAAATTATGCATGCCTCTCTCAAAGACAGCTCTTATGAACAAAAGTATTATATGTATGGCACCAAGAATCTATAATAAGATCCCTTTGACATTTAAAACATTAGATTACAATCAATTTAAAATTAAGGTTGAGAATATGTTAATTGAAAAATGCTATTATACACTGGCGGACTTTTTAAATGACAAATTTTGAATTTTTAACTAGGGATTGACTTAAATTGTTAAATTTTACTATTTGACTTGATATAATGTTTATTTTAATATTAATAAGTGCCTAACTAATTCTAATCTCATTTGTGTTTATTTAATTTTTATTTAATTTAGGTTCATTCGATTTTATAATTTGTACACCGCAAAGGTACGACATGTTGAAACTACATATAAATTTAACCTGACACCTATGTACACATGGCTCGAACAAATAAAGTATCTTTAGCGCGACGCTGCAATCTGTCCAAGGCATCGAGAAGGTACTTTGCGGAACCGTCCCAGATGTGCGAGCAATACTCCACGCAAGACCGTACCTGTGTCTTGTACAAAAGGCACAACTGGTCCGGAGTAAAGAATCACCGCACTCTGTACAGAAAACCGAGTATTCGTGAGGCTGTTTTGATCACAGCTTCGATCTAGTCCCTTTGTTTCAGATCGCAGCGAATCGTCATACCGAGCATGTTGATACTGCTCTGCAGGCTTAGAGATGTACCCTGAAGAGTTGGAAGGGGAAGGAATGGTGACTTTTTTGCCGTGAACGCACATACCTGTGTTATCTTGGCATTGAACTCAACCAGATTATTGGAGCCCCAATTAGATATGAGGTCCAGTACCCGATTGAGCTCATGACAAGATTCACTCGATTCCAGTTGCAGAACTGAGCAGGCAGACCGTATGACGGGAGAGAAGAGCTTTGTGTCAGACCCGATCAAAAGCCTTGGCTATGTCAAGGCTAACAGCCACCGACTTACCACGCTTGTCAATAGCCTCACCCTATAGATGTGCAACGTACGCTAGAAGATCACCCGTTGACCGTTTCGACCGAAACCCGTATTGGCGATTGTGAATTATGGAGTGTTCTTCTAGGTAGTGGACAAGTTGTTTATTTAAAATGCGCTCCATTACTTCGTACAAAACTGAAGTTACGACTATGGGGCGGTAATTAGATGGATCTGACCGATCTCCTTCTTTGGGGACCGGTTGCACATTAGCTTCTCTCCAAGATTCCAGCACACAACCAGAAGAGAGCGAGAGACGGTAAAGGCGCGTTAACACGGGGGACAACTCCGCTGCACACATTTTCAGGACTATTGCTGGGATGCCATCAGGGCCATTAGCTTTCCGGACATCGATTGACTGCAGCTCCGCACGGACATCACACTGCCTTATTTTAAAATCAGGCATTGTGTAGCCACAGTGAGGAATTGAAGGTGGCTGTGCATTGCAGTCATCGATTCGGGAGTTAGCTGCAGAGTTTGGCCAGGAGATCGACCTTCTCCTGCGGCTTGTGAGCTAAAGTCCCGTCAGGACATCTCAGTGGTGGCAGCGAGGGTTGGCAGAAATTTGATTGCACGGCTTTGGCCAGACGGCAGTAGCTACGGCTGCCCGTAGGATGCGTCAGTAGTTCTTGGCCGACCCGTGCAACGCGCTGGGCATCCACTCTAATGTAGGCTCTTTTGCAAGACTTGGTGGCATTATTATAGGCTGCTTTCAGCGAGCGGGGTTCGGGATCCCCAAGAGCTTACTCCTGATCTAAGCGCGGTATGCCGCCTGCTTGTTATCAACAGCGTTGGCACACTCGCGGTTGAACCATCGGTTGCTTCTGCCTTTGCTGATGATATAGGAGTGCGGAATATAGTATTCCATTCCTAAGACTATCTCATCAGCAACTGCTGCACTAGCTGTCGGGTCCTTCCCACCGAAGCAGCACTGCCGCCAAGGAACGGATGCGAAATAGTCCCGCATACCATCCCAATCTGGCGAGTAGTGCCAAATCTGGCGTTTCGATACCGCTGAAGGCAGTAGCGGGGCCAGAGGCACTTTGCTGGATACCGAGTAGTGATCCGAAGATCCTAAAGGAGCTCGAACTTCCACTCGGTAATCAGCTGGGCGACTTGTCAGCAGAAGGTCCAGCAAAGAGGGCGCGTGACCGACTATATCTGGGATCCTGGTAGGCTGCTTCACCAGTTGAGTCAGGTCGTGCGTGAGAGCGAATACGTGGGCAGTTCGACCAGCATGGTCAGTTTTAGAGAAACTTAACCGCAACTCATCGTGAGCATTGAAGTTCCCCAAAAACACCAATTCCGCCGATGTAACCGCTCTTGCGTATCATCTGCTAACCGACTAAGATGTTCCATAACTCCAGTTGTCTCCATGTCACCATTATGGGATCGGTAGACGCAGACGTAGACACGGCTATGAGAACCCAAGTCGACGTGTACTACAAGGAGGGAAAAGGAAGGGTCCTCCAGACAGTCCAGACGGCGACAGCAAACATCCGTCCGAACGAATAAACAAACTCCGGCTTTAGCTTTGAAGGATTCTTCAAGCACAAAGCCCGGATAGTGCAGGTAGCTGGTGTCCACGTACAAATTATTTGCGTCTCCGTCAAAAACAACATTGCTGGCCGTGTCGTCTCAAGATGGTTGTAGACGGCATTGAGGTTAAAACTGTTCTTGTATGAAATTGCTTATATATTGGAATTGTTAAGGTTTAGGGTTAAGCTGTCATATAAAACATTATTCGTATGGATATCTACACGAATAACTAAATTTTATTCGTGCGCAGACATTTTCAATTTTCGAATCCCGCTCGTGGATATTTTTTCATAATTTGTCTCTCAGTTGTTCGGTATCGGCATCGTTTGTGCTACTGTATGTATTGTGCGTTGTCTCACCGCATTGCGGCCAGCCCAGCTCCACGGTGACGAGGTGGTGCGTCTTGGCGATGGACTGCGCGATGCTGTCGAAGTCCAGCGGCCGCAACGAGCGCAGGTTCAGCACCTCGCACTCCACGCCTGGGGACACAACCACACTTCAGTATACTTACGAGGGGAGGTCAATAAGTTCGCGGAATGAGAGAGAAGGAGGTTGAAATTAAACACCAAATTATTTTTCCTTTTCAATATATTCTCCTTTAACCCTAATACATTTTTCGGATCTCTCAAATAGCTTGTTTATACCATCGAAAAAAAATGATTTGTCTTTGGTGTCAAAATAGGCCGAAATTGCCGACTTGACTTCTTCATCGTCGTCAAATTTCTTTCCACGCAGCTCTTTCTTCATTTTTGGAAATAAATAATAGTCACTGGGGGCCAAGTCTGGACTGTATGGTGGGTGGTTTAATTGTTCAAAGCCGCATCGGTGAATAGCAGCCGTCGCAACATGGCACGTGTGGACGGGTGCATTGTCGTGCAAAAGGAGCACACCTTTTGACAGTTTTCCTCTTCTTTTTTCCTTAATGGCTTCTTTCAATCTTTCCAGTAAAGAAGCGTAGTACTGTCCCGTTATAGTCGCACCACGTTCTTTATAATCGATCAGTAAAATACCTTCTGTATCCCAAAAGATAGTCGCCATGATCTTTCCGGCCGATTGTGACACTTTGAACTTCTTTGGAGGAGGTGTGCCTTTTTTATGCCACTGCATCGACTCTTGCTTCGACTCAGGTTCATAGTGGTGAACCCAGGTTTCATCTCCAGTAACAATCCGGGCCATAACTTCTTCCTTTCTCTCTCCACAGAGCTCCAGAAACTGGTGAGAGCACTCGACACGCTCGCGTTTTTGAAGTGGCGTGAGCATTCTCGGAACCCATCTTGCACTGACTTTAGTCATCCCAAGATGATGATGTAGGATATTTAAAATACTTGATTCGGATACTCCAACCATTGCTGCAAGTTGCTTCTTCTTCAGTCGGGCATCTTCCAATACAAGTTTTTCTACTTTTTCGACGATTTCCGGTGTGGTGGCCTCAATTGGCCGTCCGGAGCGGGGGTCGTCTTCAATGGACTCCCTTCCTTGTTTGAAAAGACCATGCCACTTGTAAACCATGGTTTTACCAGGGGCAGAGTCGGCGTAAACCGCTAACAGCTCTTGAAAAATCGTCTGAGCGGATTTTCCTTGCTTGGTAAGGAACTTAATAACGGCACGGTGTTCAATTTTCTCCATACTGGCTGACTTCTTCCCGATTTAGTTGTTTGCAGGTCGATAACTCAAAAGTTAATGACCCGATTAGGTTCAAACTTGGTATATATACTCTTAATGAGGTGCTTAACTGGTGCCTACCTGGACGAGTAAATTTATCCCCACCAACCCCTCCATTCCGCGAACTTATTGACCTCCCCTCGTACATTACATTACATACTTACATGTTTTAAATAAAACAAAACCGCTTATTTGTCTTTACACTTTCTTGCAGAAGTCGGATTTTCAAGTGTGCAAGCCGCATAACGCTCTCCCTCGACCGACTTTTTGTCGGACCGTCAATCGGACCGATTTTTTTCGCTTAGTTTTAACACCTATTTTGTGGCCAACTTTTTGAAAGACGTGTGCGTTGCAACTTAGAATTCTATACGTTTAATTTTCGCCGACAAAAAATCGAACTTGGACGAACACGTTTAAGGCGCCCGCCCACGTCGATCGCATTTACAGTCGCAGTCCGGTGGTCGACAGGCTCTTTACCGAAAAAAGCAACCAGTTGTTAATTGTACAATTGCAACGCGACTGCTCTAGTTGCGGTTGATAAATTGGTATTACGGACACAAATGAATGAATGACAAATGAATCAGTCATTCAAAAATAATCTTAATAAAGAGACCTAATATCTTTACCGAAACTCAAGGGGGTCGGGGATAATATCATCATCTATTCATCATGCATTAATGACGAAAAGATGCGGCTGCATGGGCTATGTCTCATTGCCTTTTCTACATAAAACTGCAGAAAAGAACTTACTTCATAAATATACAAACTCACACACTAATGCAGCTATGGCTGACCGATAGTGTTCGATAATGATCGTTGTACTCAATGGTTTGTTACCGATCTCCCGCTCTTTACGAATCTCTCGCTTATAGATCGGTCAATCCAGCAGTACCACAGTATTTATATTTAGGCTCGTAAAGCCATCGGTTCCGGCTGCATTAGCAGTCGTAAACAACCACCAATCTCACTGTGCCTCTTTTTAACATAAAAAAAATTCAACCTTAAGCCATACACATAAAGTGCAAAGTCTAATGCGGAAATTTGACAGTTTGTGGTAGTCCGATAACACATGAAGAAATTTGAGTGGCTTCAACAAGAAAAGCAAATATAAAGTTTGAATTGGAATTAGAATGAGTACCTTTGCCGGCGAGCACCTCGGCGGCCTTGAGCGCCATGTCGGTGGCGCGGCCCGCGCACGCCAGTGTCATGTGGCTGCCCGCGCGCTCCACCTTCGCCTTGCCTGCGCACACGCATCAACAATCGCTATACATTTAAGTCCCAGTAAAAAAATAGGGTGTCAGAAACCATAAGAGATATAGAGAAACTTTCTTAGGAACTATCGAGTCTTTTTAGTAAAAACAATTTTGGCGTTGCAAAGTTTTCGGTCAAGTGCGAGTTGTACATAAACATTAGTCAAAATTATATATTTTTTGACGCGAAACTCCTCTAAAAAATTACCAGTACCATTATTGATGAAAGACCGCAGGCTGTGGATGCAAGCAACGCCTAAGGTACCCCGCACGCGTTGCTGACCCATAAGCTTTAGTTCTTAACCCTTCTATAATTTTAATTGATGTAGTACTTGTCAAACGGGAACATGAATCATCATGTCCAGTAATCATCAGAGGATGATTACTCCGACCGATTTCGGTCATGGCGACCACTTCATCTCGAGTTGGTACGGCGCTAGTGCGCTCGATGATGACTATCCTATGACTATCATATCCGATCTTCTTGGAGAACTGTCGTGCACACTGAACGCAAGTCAGCTTACCATATACATAATTATAGTGAATTAACGCAAAATATGAAAACCGGTATATAGGTAACTAGCACTTTACCCGCGTCTTTATCCGCGTTAATTTGAGACTTAGAAACATTTTTATAAAATTAAAATATAGCCTATGTTACCCACAAGGACTGTATCATTCTGTGGCAGCACAACAGTTGTACCAATGTCCATACTCAGACGCGGACCAATCACAACGCAGTACAACACGATCTCTGTATATATACTATAGAATGTTTGTATTACTTTAGCTTGTAAGTTTCATATTGTTTGTCATAGCGCTAGTTGCGATATCATGTTTTAGTACTTTAGTAAGTTAAGTTTTGTAAATAAATATTCTTATTCTTCTTCTTCTCTACACTAGCCACGGGTATCATTAATGACCCTAAACAAGACCCTCAGTAATATTGGTGACCTGCGACAGAAAAATAGAAGAACTCGATAGCTGTAGTCTCAGCCACAAAGAACATGGATTCGACGATGGCAAGCCCTGAATTTGACCGACGATCTGGTGAAGGTCGCGGGAAGCCGCTGGATGCGAGCAGCACAAAACCGGTCGTTGTGGAGACCCTTGGGGGAGGCCTTTGTCCAGCAGTGGACGTCTTTTGGCTGAGATGATGATGATGATGATGATGAAGCCCTGAATTTGACTTTTTATCGAAACAAATTGAAAAGTTATCACTCGAAATCGCCGAACTACGCTCCAGTCGCAAGCCGTATCGCCGTCCCTTTCCTTTCACTCACAACATCGTCGCTCCCGCTCTCGCTCGAAGACACCGGCCGACATGAAACGCAAGCCGGGTGACGCAAACTGGGAATGCTACTACCACCATCGCTACGGTGACAAAGCGAGACGATGCACATCACCATGCTCAAGAAAGAAATCGGAAAACTAGAAGAAACATCGACTATGGCGGGCGTCGGTGTTCCCAACATAACAAGCAACCACAAGGTGCTTCACGCCTCGTTTGAAGGAACCCATATTATAGGAAGGAGGGAAAACGTGTGCTGGTAGACTATTCCATATTTTGGAGGTGCGACAAAGGAACGGGTCACCAAATTTCTTTGTGCGCGATGGGATATTTATAGTATACCAGCTGACCCGCGGACTTCGTACCGCTGACAGTTTTCATGACAACAAAACAAACAAAACGTTGACAGATTCCATGACAACAAAACAAACAAATCATTCGTCCGCTTAAGAACACCCGTATCCCATGATGGACCCATATAGCAGCGCCACTTACCGGGTTCAATTGTAAATCTAAACCATTCTCGAATCCACTTGAAAACAGAAAATTTCATTCACGCACAGAAGCTTTATATACATAAAGATATAAATGTTAGGCATGGGTTCACGGGACTAACCCTGGTTCCCTGGATCTATGCTTATGGAGAAAACTACGATTTCTTGCATTAATGTTGAGCATTTATTTCACACTAGTAAATGAAAAGTGAAACTTGTCCGTTAACACATGATTATTATTGGATCCTTACCTATGACATTGATGTTTTTCTCACTTATTATTAGGTATAGGTATTACTTCTAAAAGTCAATACCGGTTGTTAATATTATTATACACCTTAAATTATGACTTGGTAACGGCATATAATTTTGTAAATGACGTTACTTATATTAAAGCTGTGGAGTTTCTTGCGCCCATTCTTCTCCACAGCTAAAAAATAGACGTCCTGAATGGGTAGTACATAAAAATTGTTTGGACGATTCAAAAGCACTTTTCTAAAGTTTATTTGAATAAAAAATATTTGACTTTGACTTTGACTTGACTATGTAACTTAGGCTTCAGTAATAACAATGATTATTCATTTTGTGTCTTTATCGCCCAATTTTTTAAAAATTGGTTTCTTTTTTTGTTCGCGGAATTAAACTTTTGTTTCATTGTAGCTTTAGAGAGACTTGATTTTTTTTCTTTTTACTGTCTGCTATATTTAGCTAGTGAAACATACTACTCTACAATTTTTATAGTGTTAACATTTTATATTTGACGTATTTTTAATTTTCATAGCATCTATTTAAGATGCTATGAAAATTAAAAATACGTCAGTATGAAAAAACGTCATTGTAAACTAATACATGTACTATAGTTTGTTCATTATAGCTTGATACCTGTGACAGAAGTCATCAAAATCAAATCAAAATATTATTTATATAATAATGTTATTACTTATTACTACAATTACTTTTGTGATCCTATTTTATATGTTAGATTAGATTTATCCCAATAAACTCCCGCATAACACACATTAATCATAATTTAAAAACATTACAATAAAATAAACATACCCCTGTACAAGGTCATTTCATTACAAATAAATACCAGTGTTGGGATAGTACACCAAGTGAAGTTCAATTGATATTCAATAACCAATCAATTAAATTTAACTTAATTTTTTTCATCCTAGTTGTAGGTATTCATTAATTTGTTTATCTTTATTTATTTTTCTCGAGTATTTGACGTTTTAACAGAACTTCTAAAATCGAGCTATATTGAACAGACTATAGTTTTAATTTAGGTGTTTGCATCGCTACGTTACAAAGAATAGTCCTTACCAAAGGGCACCACAAAGTCCTTGTCTAGCGCCGCATCGGACATGGGGAATGGGATGCCGTACATGAGCTCATCTTCAAGCACCACCACTGGGTCGGGGTCTCTGATGGCGGCCTTCATAAGGCCTGAAACAATGTGGAACAAAAACAATCACCAACAAGAATGATGTGCCACTCATTATAGAGCACATACCAGAACTTAACTAAATATTTATTTTATCTTAATGTGTGTGTGTTCTGCGAGTGTACTTCTTTAAATAAATAATAAATAAATTACCAACCTATATCCCATGTTACACCACTTAACTCTACTCTCAATGAAATATTCAAACATATTCCGCCTTATAAAGGTTATTAAGCTATCGTTGTTTCATCAATGTTTTTTCGGTAGTCAAGGTGTTACCGTGTTCAACTAGAACATCCGAAAGTAGTTTGCATGGCATTATACTTTTGGTGCAGTGGTTAACGCGCCCGGTCTCCAATTGCTGAAGTTAAGCAACTTTTGCAAAGGGCGGTCATCGGATGGGTGACCAAAAATTTATCATCTCGAGCTCCTCCGTGCTTCGGAAGGTACGTAAAGCCGTTGGTACCAGCTGCATCAGCCTTCGTTATCAATCATGAGTCCGCACTGGGCCCGTGTGGTTGTTTATGGCCCGTTCATGGTGGCTTTGGGATGGGCAAACTACGGCCCACGGGCCTTTTTCGGCCCCCGAATGTTTGAAATCCAGCCCGCAACAACAAAAAACCTATGTCCCTACAAGGACCATCGCCACAGAAGCTGGTACTTCGCAGCGAACATAAAATATGATTAGCTTACTTAATTTTTTTTTCATCATCCATGTAAAGGGAACTCGGAGAAGGCTCGTGCCCCAGCAGTGGTGACATTACCTCTGGCGTCCTCCGCGCTGTACGGCATGACGACTTTAAGCCCGGGGCAGTTGCTGTACCAGGCCGCGAAGCACTGCGAGTGCTGTGCCGCCACGCCCGACGCGGGGCCGTTGGGCCCGCGGAACACGATCGGCACGGGCACGTTTCCCGCCGACATGTAGAACGTCTTCGCCGCTGAGTTTATTATCTGCAACCGACGGTTGTCAAATTATGAATTTTCTGTTACATCATTATTTATATTATTAACTACACAACTACGACAATCAATTGAGACAACTGGTTTAGTCGATATTCTGTGTTCTCCTCTCATGGGCTGTTGTTCCTAAATGTGAGTTACTGAGTACAGCAATAGGATTTTGTCGGTTGTAGTTTCGTAGGTTGACAAATAATGATTACCAACTCTTACCTCTACTTAAGGGACAGGGGAGCGCTTTTTGACTCTCATTGATGAAAATGAAATGAAAATTGAAATACGGTATGTATTATAAAATAATAATTTTAGCATAATTTACTAATTAAATATTATGAAAGATACCTTTCGACAATTTAAAACGTCCAAAATTATTTACCAGTGACTTTGAATAAGTGTGAGGAGCAATCGTTTTCGATATCATAGTGTGAGAATTGGTCACCTGTTTACTTGGCCTGTACCATGGTATAAGGATTAACATTTTAAATAAGTTTATATAAATCCTTTTAAAATTTTCTAATGTTTTGATTTTTTGGATTAGTTATCCCCTTGAGCGTCGATCGACCACCAGGTGGTGATAACAATTAAAATTCTATTGTGTCTGGTATTTGCGTGCTTGAGCTCTTACATATTACTGTTAATGATTATTGTTTCTCGACAATACCAATTGAGTTTTGTTGACAGGACGGACTTCTGTTCCACAAGTTCACTTTTTTACAGTAGCCAGGGCAAAGGGAAACTTGTAAATTGGTGTTTGTTGCAATAAAACATTTTTAATTTTTTCATAATTTTCATCTGCCTTGATACCATAGACCAGTATTTTCAGATAAATGTAAAAATAAAACTTATTTTTTAACTGAAATATCTGCCACTATACATGCACGTCAACAAATCCTAATAAAATAAAGAGGAAATCTAACTCAGTGCTTATCAACATTGCAAACATGATACATGAATGTATCACAAACCACTTGTATGAAAGGTGATAAAGGCGATATCAAAGATAAGGATACCAAGCAGATTCTAAATTAATTTACTTTTGTTATTTATTGGCTTAAGTGAAATAGCTTTTCTCTCATATGTATAAGTTATTGTTAAAAAATTTTATAGCACTATAAATTTTGTGCAGACGTAGGAGTTAAATAATATGGTACTCACATGATCTATTGCCTGCATAGCAAAGTTAAAGGTCATAAACTCGACTATAGGTTTAAGGCCGGCAAAAGCAGCGCCTGTTGCTATGCCAGCAAAGCCAATCTCAGTGATTGGTGTGTCTATCACCCTTTTGTCACCATATTTCTTCCAAAGACCTCTGGGAAACAGAAACAAATTCATGGCAGAGAAATATTATGATACATTAACAACATATTATTTTGCAAATTACTTTATTTTCATTGTTTGTACCTGTGTAATTTTGTACAATAACCAAAATCCAATATAACAACTCTAAAGTAAATGTAAGTGTAAAAAAACTGTGAGATTATCATCATCATCATCATTCAAGTCAAAAGACGTCTTCAACTTCAGCTCTGACAAATGTCTTCCCCTAGGATCCCCAAGGTTCACCCACAATGACCGGTTTTGTGGCGCTCTCATCCAAAGATTAACATCATTGATTTTATTATAGTTGTAAGATTATAAAGTAGCTTAATCTTAGCATTCAAAATTAATATTATACAATTGATTATTTATTTAAGTTCATAACAAAATTATTATAATTATGGATATTATTATGATGAATAACATATTTCGTATCATTATTTAAAACATAGTGCATCCTTGAAACTTTATTTATTGAAAGTAGACCTACCCCTCAAATCATTGCAAGCAATATTGTTATGACATTTTCATTGAAATGGCCTGTAATTATGTTAACACACCTGAGAACTGTCAGTATTCTTGATTATGTAACAATTGTAAGTATTCCATTATTTGAAGAAAAGTTTATTGTTGAATACATCTGGTACATATAAAATTAGCATAGTATAAAGATAATTAAAAATTAGATTGCCTTTATCATGGTGAGCACGGGCGCTTGAGGTTAAACCACACATTTATCTCAATTACCTTGTCACCTTGTAAGCGCCGTCGTAGCGAGCCACCTCCTCGCCCATAACGAACACCTTATCATCTTTCTCCATCTCCTCGTCAATGGCCTGGTTGAGAGCATCTCTGACGGTCATTGGCTTCGAGGATACAGCCTTAGATGTTGAGAAACTACGGCGAGTCAGGCGACCCAGCATACCGAAAACGACCGGCGGTGATTTTAACGCCATTTTCAATATTTCGACGACACTATATCACTTAAAAGCTATGTGAATATAACCGATGGGCTTTCTTAAAGCTATTTGGTATGATATTTTATTTAGTTTTCGTTGAAAATGGAGTTAAAATCAGTATTTTGATGGCACGACTCGAAGGATGAATGGAGGTCGAAACAATTGCAAGGTGAAGTTCGGACGTGTCAACTGTCACTGTCAGTGTCATTGTGACGTATCGACGCTATTACGTTTCGTTATACGTTGAATTTAATTTACGCTGACATGAGCTTAAGTTATTCTTTTATTTTTGTTACACAGCATACCAACTGCATGCACCTTGATGCATATATGTAAAGACAGTTTAGTACTTTAAAAGGATGTTGTTGGTATATTTTTTATAGCTGTTATTGTATATTGGTGTCCGATCTTAACATCATAATAAAAATAAAATCAACTAGAGACGTAGTAACTATTAACTAATTTTTGACTAGAGTCCGTCGGCTTAGGCATATAGAAAGAATGGGAGTACATCGCGAAGAGTGAAGACAGTGAAGAGAGCATACATGAGACGGCCAAGCGGATAACGGAAGGCCGTTTGGGCATTCGTATCACTGGAGGATGAAGTAGAGAAAGACCTACAAAGGCTCCAGATTGACCAGTGGTCAGAGAGATCACAAAGTAGGGTAGATTGGCGTCTTGTTGTGTCGGAGGTCAAGATTCACTACCGGTCACCGGTGTGAGCCAGCGGTGGCGTCATTTAAGTAAGTATCATATGTTGGTCATCTAAAATTTTCTATCCCCTATCATCTAAAAGTCTTGTCTGCTCTACGCTAGAATATAATTTAAGCCCGCGTAGGCGCGGAGGGGCGAGGCGGCCCGCGAGCTGAGGAACAGGTGGTTTGAAAGGACGCTGTCGCGGCCGAGGCTGGCCGCGAAGCCGGCCAGCAAGCCAAAGCTGCGGTGGTGAGCGAAAACCATCTGCGACGATAAGCTCGCGTGAGTCCGCCCCGGAGTCCCGCAGCGCTAGAGCCGTAAAATAACAAATCAACTATTTATTTATAAAGTACTTAATGTTTAAAAAAAATACTAATACTATTATTCCTTGTGATTATTATGCTATGCATTCATTATGCTATAAACAAATTATGCGTTAAGATATCATGCGTTGTGATCACTATGCTTTTCAAATTTATGGCTTTTAATATTTATGACAAACAATTTTAGCTTACACTATACTATACCTAAGGACTTTTAAAATTATGCGTCGCGATAATATACAACGTGATGATTATGGCTATTAAAATTAGGGAACATGATATTATGACAATAAATGTTATGCTTAAAATTACGGACCAGCTTAATCACAAACTTCGTTTATTTATCTTTCAAAAATTTGATTCTCTATCGGTTTTCCACTTCAATCATTTTTTACCACCAAAACAGTGTTGTTATTGATGAAATTATATTCATTTTATGAGCCGAACAAGAGTACGGTCAATGTTTATAGCGTCTTGGGGAGGGCTCGTTACGCGCAAGGTCAACTCTAAGAGCTCGCATTTAACGCATGGGTTAGTGCGGGAGGCGGGAAGGAATTAAGAATATGCTGGAGAAATTATATTTCCATTTTTAAATAGAAAAAGTTCAGAAAATCATCCATTGATTTCCATTTGCTAAAAAGATTACGGTTAATCTCGTTCCCCCTATCCATCCATAAAGGAGGCTCGTGCCCCAGCAGTGGGGACACAAATGAGCTGATGATGATGATGATGATTATCGTTATCACATTACTAATACTTATAACTTATTTTATTGGCATAATTAATAACTTTCCACCTACCACTTGACATTTAAGGCGATCGAAACTTTCTGTTTTACCTACTTTGTGAAAACATATTTATTGATAAATAGATAGATAATAGTTAAAGCGATTCTTGTACGATATATGTGTTGAATTAATTTACTCTTCCAATACCAAAGGCAGTTTTAGGTACTATAATGTGTATGTGTTCTTATATTTTTAAGCCTCTAGATGTATTCATACATTTTCACATTCGTTTTTATCGCAACAAACATCACGCAAAGTTAACGTGAAGTGCTTAAGATGTTTTATTTATTTACTCTTATATTTTTTATAAATTAAGTAAAGTAAATAGCTTATAACTGTCCCACTGCTGGGCAAAGACCTCCATCACTCAATCAATACCGCCAAATACGGGTAGGCGACCACAAAAATCCGAAACACACTTTACACCATCCGACCCTGGAATCGAATCTAGGATTTTCGGATATCGCATCAAACGTTTCGCCGTTCAATTATCGTGGCATTATACTTAGGTACCTATAAAAATATTTTTTTTTTAATCAAAATGAATTTCTTTCATGAATAAATGTTTCAAAACAAACGAAAGTATTTTTACATCACTTTGATATAGGTACCTAATTACCTATATGACTTGGACCCAGCCACTACACTGTAACTACACAAGTCTGGCGCGCTGGTCTGTGCTAACAGCTACCCTAATTAAGCTTTAATTTTGCACCGACGACGGCGACGGACGCGACGGCCATTAGCTTACTATCACTAACAATAGCCACCGAAAGTACACAAGTGTACTCGCAGCTCGGCGAGTTGGAGTTAGGGCAGTTGAATACGACCCGCACCCCAAACTGTTCCGGGTTCTGAATAAATCGGCCTCTCGTAAATAAACTAATAAGGGATCTGCTCGACATGCATTCTGGTAATACTGGAGACCAACTTTTGTGACAATCTAGGACAAAATTAAATATAAACAAAAACAGATTTATGGTCGTTAATCAAAAACAATTGAATCGAGAATTAAACTTTATTCTCCATCATCATAAATGTCCAACTGTTGGCTGCAGACTTCCTAAAGCACATCAGGAAATCGGGTCAATCAACAACGCTGACTAAATGCGAACTGGTGGATTTTAAAAACTGCTGTCTTACGGCAAGATTGGGGATCAACAATGACTCAACGTGCCTTCTGAAGCCCGAAGAAGCTTGAGATGTTTTATTTTGGTCACCATGTTTTAATTTTGTCACCTAAACACGCGCTAACCGCTGCGCCATGGATTTTTCTGGACCTCGGCTTGAAAGATTTGAGGCCTGTATTTTAGTTCCCACTACTAATTTGGTATTTAACATGAGTATGTTTCATTGTTTTCGATGTTTTCACTGTGTAAATAAGTAAGCTAAGACTTTGGCCTACTGCTGGGTAATGGCCTCTATCATTGAAATCATCAGCTATTGGCTTAATCACCACGTTTGCCAAAGCGGGTTGGTGATCACAAACCCTGGAAACGCATCGATGAATCCGAAACACACTTTTAAGATTTTTCAAAACCTCTGGATATCGAGTTCTTTGCCATTCAACCACAGGCGTTACCATTTATTATTATTATATATTATATTTGATTTACTGATTTCAATGATGGAGGCCTTTGCCCAGTAGTGGGATAATATATAGGAACGTGGAACTAGCGAGGTACCTGGATGGGTGCTGAGAAGTGAGTGGGCTTACAACTCCGCCACCAAAGAGGACATTTGGTAGTCGACTTTAGGTAGAGTTGACGACCTGAGCAGTGGAAACTGCGAGTTGTACTCTTAGTGCAACAAGATACGAGTCCACGGGGCAACTCGCTCGAGACACTAGTCTTAAGAGTTCTGGATGAAAAATGCACTTTGGCGCGTTATGATCTGACGCAGATGGTCCCTTGTGCTTGCGCTAGGTTGTCTGACACCTACTTTATGACCTAACGGTTGGTGGGGGGTAAACTTTAAAGTCGTGTGTAGGCCATGTACCTTTACTTACATAAAATTAAACTAAATCCTGTCCCGTCTCCAGTGAAACGTGTGGCGGCTGCAATCGGGTTAGCAAAGGCTGGGCAAAAACGGTCGGTCATTAAATCTTTACACAGGAGATCGGCCTTGGCCGACTTACGCCGACTCTTTGCACAAGACACTCCGCAGCGTAGCCGACAACGCTTCCACTCATGTTTTAGGTCACTTACTTTGTATAATTTTTGTGGGCAGAGGAATAAGTGTATGTCTTGAGTATGTTGTAGCTTAAAAAGAAGTGGTTAAACGTTTCATGTGAAAATGTTTTCAACTTTAATTTTTTTTGGTTTGAGAAAAATATGAGATTTTCAGAGAAAAATGGATTTTCTGTTATGGAAGAGGTCGGATCTGTTCTTGTCCGAAATCACTAGCAGTAGTAGTAGGTATTAAAATAAGGTAGTAGTAGGTAGTAGGTATTAAAATAACTTTAGGTAACTGTATCTTTAGCCATGCAAAAAATAACAACTTGATTACAATAAGAAACTTATCTGAAGGATACAAGAATTAATTATTACTTATTATTTTTTAAATATTATTAATATTAAAAAAATACAAAAAGAATTGGCTCAGCTCAGTCTAATGAAGGTGAGGCCTGGACTTTTTCCCGCCGCTTCCTAATCTTTGACAATGCAAGTCAATTATAATGTTCTTAAATGTACCATAGCATAACATACAAATGGCTGATTGATCAAAAAATCTGACATTAAAGAATTATTAGACTTTAATACTAGGTAATTAGAATATGTTTTTGACCGTTTATTATTAGGGTTCAGTACCTCAAAAGGACAAAACGGAACCTTTATAGGATCACTTTGTTGTCCGTCTGTCTGTCTGTCAAGACCCTTTATCTCAAAAACGCGTGGAGATATCGAGTTGAAATTAAAACCATATACTCAGCTGCGGTCCCTGGAAGCTATGAAAAGGTCAAACTTCTAAGTTAACGAAAAAAAAGATACGGCTGTTTATGTTGCAAAAAACGTATATTTCGACACACTCAAAGGATCAAAATTCATAGGGTTCATGTCGTTGACCTAGAACTATGAAGTTTGGCAAGTAATAAGTATCGTCTTTATACTACAAGTACAGGGAAAAACTGAAAACTATACATATTTAATTAAATCACAAAAAAACAAGGTCTTTAAGCAAGGAACGGGGGTCCAAATGTTGAAGTAAGTGTATCACAGTAGTGTAAGTTTTAGGCAAATAAAGAATTTTTTGTATTATTTATTACCTAGTTTCCTTTTTATGTACCTACTTATGTATGTACCTTGATATTTCACTGAATTTATATAAACGCCTTTGTGTTCCAGTGGTTAAGACGACCGGCTTAGACCCATAGAGGTGCCGGGTCTGATTCCCAGCGGGGGTACATGTTAGTGTACTCGGTTTGGTTGATGGTAGGGCTTGTTTGTCCGCCTGGCTAGCTACCACCATCTTATCGAAATTTGTCGCTATAACATCAATGTTTGTAGCATTGTTGTGTTCCGGCAGCTAGAGATAAGATAGCCAGTGCCTCAGTAGTTGAGGATTCCGGATGAAGTGCGCTTCCACCTTCAGCCTTATCATCACTTAACATCAGGTGAGATGAAGGTCAAGGTAAGATATTAAAAAAAAACTAATTTATCGTAGATATTAATGTATTATTATTCTTTATTTATATTTATGAGGAGCTCGATGGCGCAGTGGTTAACGCGCCCGGTCTGCAAGTGCTGAGGTTAAGCAACTTTCGCAATTCCGGTCATCGGATGGGTGACCAAAAATTTATCATCTTGAGCTCCTGCGTGCTTCGGAAGGTACGTAAAGCCGTTGGTCCCGGCTGCATTAGCAGTCGTTAACAACCACCAATCCGCACAGGGCCCGCGTGGTGGTTTATGGCCTATTCTCCTTATCCATCCATAGGGAAGGCTCGTGCCCCAGCAGTGGGGACATAAAATGAGCTGATGATGATGATGATGATGATGATGATGATTATTCTTTATTAGAAAGTTTCTCTGGATGCGACAGTTTGTTTCTCGAATAAAAGCAATAAAATAATAATATAAGTATGTTAAATTAATTAAAGTTCATTCCTTCTTTGCCAACGAGTGTTTGTGATTCCCGGTTTGACGTTATCTCAGCGAAAGTCATTTAGTAATTGGATAGAAACGTTGTTTACAAAAAGCGAGCCTAAACGATGGCAGATAACGCGGATTTCCATACGTAGGAGGACGCCGGGAATTTACAGCCGCTATGACGCTTTCCACTGATCATGTGTAAGCCGGGAGCTGTGCTCATATTTTCTATAATATTTCAAACTCAGAACTACTGATGAGTGAGATTTTTAGATGCATAAATCATGATAATCATCGATGTTTATGATCACCAACCCGCATTCGACCAGCGAGGTGAATAAGCCAATACTCATCAAGAGGCGTAATAACTCGATTTTCATGGTGAAGGCCTTTACGAAGTTGTGGAAAAGTGAAAAAAAGCCTTGGTCACCGTGAATATCTAGTGTACCATAGTGGTTGTACCAACTATGACTGTTAGGTAGTGCTTGCTGCCTTTAAAAGTAAATAAACAACAACAACAACGTACTTTAAGGGAATGTAATGATAAATAATATATATTTTGGCTCTACTTACTTAAATTACTTTTAAACTTAACATTTTACTTATATTACTTTTTAATGGATCTACTCGCGTATGTTGATATTGAGTGGAGACTACTGGTTAGAACCACGATAGCTCAATTGGAAGAGCACCTGACCCGGTATGTCAGAAGGGTGCAGGTTCAAATCCTGCTCATGGATTTTTTTTTTTTATTTGTGTTTTTGTAATTTGTTCGCAACAAAATTTGCATTAAAAAATTATTTAAACATTTTGGAGACTACTGATATATTTAAGCTTTTATGTAACTTTTATTATATTGTTTGTTTCCCCAATTAATCAACCAACAATTATAACGTCAGAAGTAGGCCGTGCGTAATAGTACACTTTCGCTTGTAAAATATTTTTTTTTTCTTAGTTCAAACAAATTGATATATTATATTATTCAAACATGCTCTTGTTCACTAAGTAAACGCTATTTATAACCAGATAGTCAAAGATAGGTTACCGTATTAATTAAACTGGGTTGATTGCAAAGGTTAATGAAGACATAAATATTTTAGGGGTTCGAATCTGTCTGAAGATTAATGTGGATACTCAATCTTAGAAGTTAAGGTATTATTTATCTTTTAATTGAATTTATCATTCGTTATATTAATGTACAACTGTTTGTTGCTAAATTTCTAACTAGTTTAATTGTTACTATTGGCATCTTCATCAGCTCATTTTTATATACCCACTGTTGAGGCGTGAGCCTTCCCTATGGATAGATAGGGAGAACGGGTCATAAATTATCACGCGGGCCCAGTGCGGATTGGTGATTGCGCTAACGACTGCTAATGCAGCCGAGACCAACGGCTTTATGTGCTTTCCGAAGCGGAGGAGCTCAAGATGACAAGTTTTTGCTCACTCATCGGATGACCGCTCTTTTGCGAAAGTTGTTTAACGACCGACCGCAGACCGGGCGTACCTAGCTGTTGCTCGCGACTTCTTTTGCGATGACTATGCTATTCCACAGAAACCTGATACCGGGATAAAAAAATATTCTATGTTGTAGTCCGGGTCACGGTCTGTCTATTTGTCTAAAACGTCATTCAAATCGTATTTAAGTTGTTATCATGTGATGCGCTTACCAACCGCGCCTATCTTGTATGTAATATTCTTTATTACCTCATATCCCCAGAACCGCAGAATGGATTTACATAATTGTTACCCGACTGCAAAGGAAGGGTATTGTTTTTCGCGCCTATCTTGTATGTAATATTCTTTATTACCTCATATCTCCAGAACCGCTGAACGGATTTACTTAACCCCTTGAGCGTTGATCGACCACCAGGTGGCCGATAACAATTAAAATTCTATTGTGTCTGGTATTCGCGCGCTCGAGCTCATATTTGAGGTATCGTTAGATTCGTCTTAGCTGCCTAAGGGCCGATTTTTCAATTGACGGATAAAACTTATTCGTTTGATAAAGTATTAGATAACCATTTTAAAAATGTATGGTCATAACATGACTTTTCTTTTTAAACTGGTGACATTTTAGCTTGTTTGCGTAATACTTTATCAGAAGAATAAGTTTTATCCGATGATTGAAAAATCAGCCCTTAGTGTTCTTAGATAAATGACGTTAAAAAGAAATAAACATGGCGGCTGTGCGACGCCATTGGAGTTGGTAAAAACAGTTTATTTTTTTCGAATACTACATTTTGGGTAGGTATCAAATTAGAGGGCTCAACACAAGGATTTCAAAAAGGTTTATCATGTTTGTCTAACTCAAAAAAAAAAAAAAATTAAAAAAAAAACAAAAAGCCCGCCTGCGTAAAAAATATAAGTAACTAAATAGAAAATCAACTGAAGAGGCCGGAACAAGATAAAAATTCAATTTATGCAACATCATACTTAACTGCAGGCGGAGGCATAAAATTTAATGATAAGTCAAATCATTCTCACTTTATGCGTGCCTCCGACTGTCTGTTACGTATGATGTTGCATACATTGATTTTCTATGTAGTTATTTATAATTTTTTTACGCAGGCGGGTTTTTTGTATTTTATTTTTAATTTTTATTTACATTACTTTTAATATAGTAAAACATGTGAGATAGTGCAATTAGCCTTATCAGCTGCAAAATTTAATAAAAATATATTTTAGTCACCTCGACGGGCGAGTGGCAAGGCGCTCCGCCCGATACCCGAAGGTCCGGGTTCGATTCCCAGGTCGGGCAAAGTGTGTTTCGGATTATTCGATGCATAGCCCGGGTTTGTGATCACCAACCCGCATTTGGCAAGCGTGGTGATTAAACCATTGTCCATCAATTGTAGTGATGACTTGATTTCAATGATGGAGGCCTTTGCCCAATAGTGGAACAGCTATAAGCTAAATTTTTGTTTTCTTTTTTACTTTTTAGTTTTAAGTGTTAATGCTACACTTAAACTGAATTAACTGTATTTTATATAAATATTTAGCTATAGGCTATTTTATTTATGATTATTATTTTAGTCACAGTTTTTTATCACTGGCTCCTGTATTAAATCTGTCACTCATCAGCTACGCAGAAAAGGGGATGACACTGGGATGTTAGGGGATATTTCAAACTGGTAGTCGGGCGATGACCTCAGCGACAAGTGATGTACCAAATCGATGGTTACAGGTACATCGATCCACACGTATCGATATTCACATTACGGCAATGATGGAAATTACATTTTATGCCCGCCTAATTATACGTGATGATCTTAACAATAGTGGATTTACAATATCTATTTATATTTGGATTGATTCCCATTTAAAAAAATAAAAATAACGTCTAAGTGATCTTGCTTCTCGTGCTCCTCCCACTAGTATTCAAGGTAAATAAACTAATTGAAATAAATAAATATCATCAAATTAGCTTTAGTGGATTATTTTATTGTACTTTTTTTTGTATACCATTGGTAAGATTAAGTCGCACCCCAGATGTGCAAAGAAAATAAAAGAGGGACTTTAAACTTTTAAAGCTTATTTGTTATGTAAAATATTTTAACTTAAACACTAAATGGACTACCGAATACAAATAATACGATTATAACTAAAAACGACAAACAATAAGTCGATAAATATTTTTAATTTGGTTCACACCTTGGAAGATACACATGCGTAAGTTATTAGTGAACAATATACTATTAGTGAACATAACATGCAATATTAAATAAAGTTTTAATAGTAAAAAGAAAAAAAAGAAAAATATATGTATAAAAAACTCAAAAATAGAACCAACCACTTGTTCACAAATCGTGCAATATTAAAATAATATCGATGTTTCAGCTGGAGATAGTATCGACAAAGGCCCCACAATAAATTTTCCGTGTGAGTTCACTACTGAAGTTGCTTGTTTAATATCATTTGAGCACTCACTGTAATGGGGATTACTTATTATAACTTTGTGATTTGCAACCGAAGATTAATAGTTCGCGAAACTAGGAATTGTCAAATTCATTTTACTAGTTATGAATGAAAAAGACAGACTGTCTGCACGCTCAGTTAAATCATACTTTGGATACAAGCTTTGAAGTTTCAATATACCGTCACTAACATCCGATCATAATATTTTTACAAATACTAAAGATCAGTTAAAAAGTAGGCAAGCTACTTTCGGCGGGCTGTTTAGAACCACGATAGCTCAATTGGGAGAGCACCTGACCCGGTATGTCAGAAGGGTGCAGGTTCAAATCCTGTATGTGGAAATTTTTTCAACATTTGTGTTTTTGTAATTTGTTTCGCATCAAAATTTGCGTAAAAATTATATAAACAAAACAAAAATCATTTATTCAGTTTAGGCTACTTGTAGCCTCACTAGAGCTACTTGTAGCTCTTGTGAACATTCACTATGCCATCGGTTCGTAAGTCTACTCTGGGTGGGAGACCTTGTACTGAGAAGAACCGGCAAGAAACTCAGCTAGTGTCCAGCTCTGTTCTCCCTTAAAGAGTCAAATTAAAAAAAATAATTTAATTAAAACAGAGTGCGCAGTCATATGAACTTTGTGTAGATAAGTTTGTGTTGATTAGTCACTTATTATTATTATATGTATGTATACCTATTGAGATCCTTGGGGGAGGCCTTTTGTCCAGCAGTGGACGTCTTTTGGCTGAGATGATGATGATGATACCTATTATAAGTATATGTCGGTATAGTATGTAAGTAATCTTACTATGTAAGTAAGAATATAAAATTATGTAAGTACACACCTTTCTGTTATATATTTGGATAAATTTAGATGTACTTTAACGATATTGTAAACAGGCTTATAAGTAATAAATAATGTCTGAGGTCGGGGGCCCTGGTGCTCTAAATGACAGGCAATCTATTGCCTATTTTAGACACCGGTCTTTTACAAAATAATCCGTGTAATTGTACTTTAAGCTAGCCTAATTAAACCTTTGTTAACATTATTTTATGGTGAGAAAATAAACGTATTTATTATTATTCTCTTTATTAATATAAACATCTTAAGAAATTTTTTTTACAATATTTTATATAAAAACGTATTTACAATAAAAAATATTATAAAAAACTTATCCTAGGTTGCCACCGGCAGCGGGGATAGACCCAAGCTATCGGTGATTAGGGCTGCAGAGTGAGGAACCTCCTGACAATACGTGCCGTGTCAAGGAGTACTGCCTTTTGCATCTGACCCTTGACCCAACCTTTCAACGAGAGCCTCTCTAGGTGTTGATCGAGGCTCTTGGCTAAAATACTGTTTGCCGTAACGATTATCAGTACAATTATTATTATTAATTTATAAGGCGTTACCCATTAATAAATAATAAATAAATAATTGCATTTTGTTTTTTTTTGACGAAACACTCAAACTGAAATCACCGGTAACTTTTTCTTAAATTCTACGATTTGTATCCAAATACTCGTAAACAAATGGTTAACAGCTGCATCTTGAAGCCATTATTGTATTAGGTAAGCAACGTAGGTAGTACCTTTTTAAACCTATGCATTCTTTGCAGTTAGATATACATAGAATTTAAACATCAGTTATTGACCACGACAGGTGTAACTCGGTCGAAACGTCGGAATATTCACAAAATTCACAACAAAATTCAGCGCTTACGTCAGCCTTCCCGGTAGCATAGCGGTCAGTGTAGCCGCCCGGATTGCGGAAGACTCAGGTTCGATTCCTGGTCTGGTCGGGTGGGCATTTAATTTTTTTACTGTATTTTATAAAATATTTTATAAATATCGTAAATAATCGGTAATAGTCGAAATATGTTTTTTTGACCTTTAAGTAGTTCCTAGTCCACACACAGCTCCCATAATGCTATGACATAAATACGATGGTAGCAGCAAGTCAGATAGATATTATCAAGCTAACCAAACAAACATAGTTTGACGTACCTACATATACTCCGTGTATTTTTACCTTCTTTATACCATTGTTTGGGTATGATACCTTTTACTAATTAGTTTGCGTTCGTCCCCGATTAAATTTTTAAAAGAAACAGATTATCAAAATAATAGTAAGTACCTATTCATAAACACATTGCGTTCCGAGACACATAAATAATCATGAAATATTACGACAAATCGAATAAGTGCACCAAGCAAGACCTAAGTACCCATGCTACTCATACATGGCAAGTTGAATTAAGAGTCTGTCGAGTTGTTCAGATTGAGGAATCACTCGTCGGAGTAGACTAAGCTACGCTCATAAACTGCGATGTCAAGGAACCGGCGACGCGGCCCGGTCCTCCACTCAGAGGACACGCTATAATATAAAATTTCTAAAGAGATTGTTATTGAATAAAACAACTTTTTACATTTCATTATATCCTGGCGTTTCACAGGTGATCACAGCGGAGACTGATGAGATGAGGCCGTAGCTTTTAAACATTATTTAAGTTTAGTTAACATTTCTTGGTCTTGAATTCTTTTATTACGAAAAATATTGTAGGACAGGAGAGATAGATGGATATTATATCCAGTTAGATTGCAGGGCAATAGAGTTACAAGAACTAAGAAGAACGGTCAGCGGTGCGCTGGGCCGATTTTAATCAGGCGGGTCGTACGCTCCAATATTATACGTAGTCTATGGTACGCTCGCTTACCAGCTCAGTGACACGAAGCAAGAGATTTTTGTACAAGGCTTTTGTGCGCATTCGGAAATATCAGAAATCTGCTGTTCACAGATGATACGGTCGGCGCCGGCCCCCTTCTTCTTTCTCAACCGTTATCCACCCGGTGTTGAGTGTAGGTCTCAGGCCCCAGGATGCCAAAATACCAAATGCGAAAACAAAAGCAATAATCAAATTATGTTGGCGCCTTTTGAGATGAATGAGTAATATCGTGTTTTCTTTAATTTCTTGCTACCCTGATCAAGGACTAGGGCAGGCGCAACAGTGATGCTGTAGCCATAACATCAAGCCTTAACAGCAGCAAATAAAGAGAAGTTGCTGATCTTAGAAAGGAAACCGCAGAAAAACACCTTGCCATTGTTTTCTTTAGAATATTACTATCGCAAAGTCACTAAGCGCGTTGAAAAGCCATTGATAGCTTTATCTGTAGCAGTTGCTTTACGATTGATGTTAAATCGCTATCTTAATCTTGCACTATCCACATTATTTTTATTCATTGCAGAAGTAAAGTGGAATTGGCTGATGAGTCACGCACTCTTTGTATTGTGAGCATGCGCCGTCTCCCTGACAATGCACGGGCGCTGGGTCCATGGTACGACTGTGATTGGGTTATAAAATGAAATGAATGGAACCATTTGCATATCGCAATATTCGAAACAGCTGTGTATTAGTACGAAACTGTTAAGTACTTTGGTGGAGTGGATGTCGAGCATTAAGATAACATGTTCGTGTAGTTGATAATTTTAAAATTGAATAGCTATGCTTTTCACATTATTAGGAAATTTTATACTCACTGTTTATGGCGGAGGAGCTCGATGGTGCAGTGGTTAACGCGCCCGGTCTGCGAGTGCTGAGGTTAAGCAATTATCGCAAAGGCCGGTCATCGGAAGGGTGACCAAAAGTTTATCATCTCGAGCTCCTCCGTGCTTCGGAAGGCACGTAAAGCCGTTGGTCCTGGCTGCATTTGCAGTCGTTAACCAGCAACCCGCAGTGGGCCAGCGTGATGGTTTATGACCCGTTCTCCCTATCTATTCATAGGGAAGGCTCGGGCCCCAGCAGTGGGGACATAAAAATGAGCTGATGAGGATGAGGATATTTATTTTCAAGCAGCATTAAACTAGTTACCTTTGTGGTATGTCTGAGACAAAACAACCACAGATAGGGTGTTGGATTTGCGACAGACCACGATGACGGAAGGAAGAGCTGAAATTGAATCTCCTAGTGAACACTATAGCTTTGAGTAGATTAGAATATAAGATTATTATATAATTATTCTTAACAGAAAACGGCGACGGACTGCCCCACTATGAAACATTATGGGCTATAGAAATCTTTAATATCTAAGGTAGGTAAATAATTTTTGATTTCCAGATAAGGCAAGATGTGTCTACAAGTAATTTACAATTGAAAATACAGCATCTTAATAATTCCTATATTACAAGTCAAAGAGCAGATCGCTTTTTCACTACGTCCTTTAGTATCTAAACAGACAATGTAAATATGAAAGTGTCCACAAGTTCAGTTCCCCTCAAACTTATAAGTTTTTCACGACTCAATGCCTTTACAATGAAGACTCTATTGATCAACGCCCTCACCACACCCATATTTAACCGTAAATAGTCTAATTAATCCGATGTCCACAGCCCTCCGGCTACTTTACTAAAAACTTGACAGTATGGTACTTTCGTTAGTTTCAAATTCAAATTCAATTGAATTTGAATCCTAACAAATAAATTTATTTGCTAGGATATGGTACCGACAGTTGTTATAAAGATTTATCACCAACATTCTTATTGATAACAATTAATGTGATTATAAATATGTACTTTATAATTTCAAATTTATAAAACATTATAATATGTTGGCTCTACATACCGGCGCCTCACTGCCAAAATTTGTTGCAAATCAATTGATTTTCTGAAATCGTACTTTCAGCCTAAACAGTTAGGCAGCAAAGGGGGCTGTGAGGCGGCAGTACACTCACTCAGATAATTTTCGATTAATAAAGGTGGTGAGGTGTTATTAAAAGTTGATGTTAAAAATGCCTTCAACTTCGTCAACAGACACACTCATCGTGTTCCCCTCTGGTTTCACAATTCAATTTTTTAAGATCAATATAAATCTATACTAATATTATAAAGCTGAAGAAGAAGAAAAAGAGTTTGTTTGTTTGTTTGGTTGAACGCGCTAATCTCGGGAACTACTGATTCGATTTGAAAAGTTATTTTTGTGTTGAATAGTCCATTTATTGAGGAAGGCTATAGGCTATATTACATTACGCTATGACTAATAAGAGTGGAGCAGCAATAATTTATATGGCAAAACAACGTTTGCCGGGTCGGGTACTAAGTATTTACTGTTACTTGGAAAGTTCATCAAGCAACTCTTAAGCCTATTTTTTTGTGGAATATTGTCGCTTTGAAACATTCATCAAGTAACATTTGGCATTTGGAATTTTACTAATTGTTGAAAAAATATAATTATAAATGATTAGAAAGTTATAAAACATAATTAAGATAAAGAAATACAAATAATTTTTCTGTTTCACTATCTGAGCTGGAATTATTAATATGAGTATTAATCCAAGCTTGAATTTGATTAACGGCCCACACATTAAAGTACTTTTCTTTCCTAAATCGTGCCAGGTATACTGGAAACTTCGTATATGTCATTATCTAGATTCTTTTGTATGGGCCAGAAAAAACAGGAAGAAGTTTTTTACTTTGTCCTTCATTTGATGCTATTTGTTTTTTAATTTTAACTAGGTCACCTATAGAGTAAATAATATTTGTTTTTTTTAAGACTACCAAAACGCGCTTTTTGTTTTTGCTGATCTTTTTCTGTGTTGAGTTACATCAGGGATCGTGGTAAAATACAAAGAAAAAAAAAATAAAAAAAAAATAATAGTAATAAAAAATAAATAAATAAATAAATACAAAAACAACTGGGAACGACTTAACCAAAACCAAACCTCGACCAAAAACGTCACGTTCATCAGCACATTTCGTATCGCGCTAAATATTTTAACGACAATGATTTGGGAAATACGTTGGCGCAACGATCGATCATTGGAGCTAATGAGCAATCGAAGTTTTCCATTTAAATCAGTATCGCCAGGGTATCGCGGTAGGTTTTGACAGCGGTGACGACCAAAGGCGTGACGCTGGGAACCTATAACGCTGTCAAATGAACGTTTTTGAAAAAGTTCCTCTAGAGCTACTTTTCCATTGGCATTGTCGTTGCGTAAGGATAAAAGTGAAGAAAGATGCTCTTAGTTGCGTCTTCTTTCAACTCTAATGTTGAATATTATTATACAATTTGGTTGAATGACACTTGGTTTTTATTTATAATTTTTTTTTTCATACTTTTATAAATAAATAAATAAATTGTAGCCTGCTATGCCAGTATTAATGACTATGACTAATGAATAAGACTATAGTGAAATCTTTTTCAATTTAATATCATTTAAAAAAAAAACATTTTTTACATTAGAAATTTTAGCAAGCCTTTACATTTAAAATTTATGTTTACATTAACATGTTGCTTTTCATATCTAGCTACATATTCTGTCTGAACGGACTTAGAATGAACTTTTAGCATCCGATGGTACACCACTACACCACCTCTGTGGTGCACCCACCACCCGGACAAAGATCTATATGCCCCATACACTTGACTGTAACAAAATTTTGCACTTTAAAGCTTAATAGTTCACAAACGGATGCCTCAATCAAAAAACTGTAACCACAAACCCGCAATATTTTTGAAATTGGTATCCAACACCCATACTACCTATCCCCACACTATGGGGTAGACAAGAAAAAAAATTGATATCCCCACTTCACGTATAGGGGAGGTAGACTAAATAAAATATTTTTTAAAATTTTACTTTACCACTTTGTCGGCGTGATTAATATGCATATACATGCCAAATTACAGCTTTCTAGTACTAAGAGTCAGTGTTAATAATAGCATTTATTTGCCAACATTTTTTATTATTATTATCTCCTTTATTTTTTTATTTTTTCTTAAAACTAGATTTTTACAATATTTTAAAATAAAAACAATAAAACATTATAAAAACCTAATCCTAGAGTACCACCAGCAGCGGGGCAGGGCCCAAGCTACCGGTGGTCAGTCATTTTATTATTATTATTATTATATTAGTATTAAGAGTCTATGAGCTAGGCTGGGGACGGACAGACATGGCGAAACTATAAGGGTTCCTTGTTGACTATGGAACCCTAAAACGGTGCATCGTAGAGCAAAAATAACGAAATTTTCGATCCCCACGCACGCCCGGAGTTTACCTCGAGGTATGGTTATACGATCCCTAAAGACAGCCTAAAGCCTAAAAAAAGAGTACCACATGTAACAAAATAACAGCATTACAGTTATATTCAAAATGATAAAGTATACTATTATTTCATAGAACTAAAGGGTTCTCAGACGAGCTCGATGGCTCAGTGGTTAATGCAACCGGCCTGCGATTGCTGTGGTTAAGCAACTTTCTCAAAAGCAAGATAAATTTTTAGTCACCCATCCGATGCGGTCATTGGATGGGTGAAAAAATTTATCTTCTCGAGCTGCTCAGTACTTCGGAAGGCACTTAAAGCCGTTGGTCCTGACTGTATTAGCAGTCGTTAACAACCACAAATCCGCAATGGACCCGCGTGGAGGTTAGTGGCCCATTCTCTATCCACAGAGAAGGCTCGGTGGCCCAGCAGCGGATACATAAAAATGAGCTGGTGATGATGGTGATGATGACAGGGCATGCATTGGTCTTATAACTTTTAAATGCTTAAGAAAATAACGTTTTCAATTATTTATTTTTTTAATTTTAAAAGGAGGCAAACAAGCAGGCGGGTCATCTTATGGAAAGTAATCACCGCCGCCCATAGACACCCGCAAAACCAAAGTTATCGCAGATGCGTTGCCGGCCTTGAGGAAAAACAACTCCTTTCTCAAAGCCGTGTAAAATAATAAGATCCAACGAACTTGAGGAGGGAGTAGGAATTAGGAATGGGGAGGGGTGAGAGACGGGCTTCCAGTACTTTCACTCACCGGACGAAACACAACAGCAAAGAGTGCCATTGTTTCACGCCGATATTTTGTGAGAGGGTGGTATTACGCCGGGCGAGCTGACCCATTACGTGCTGCAACGCAGCGTGGCTGGTGGTGTACCACTCAGACAGTGTCACTCATTTAGCACCACTCAGATGTCACGTGTAGGGTCTCAAGGGTAAACCTACGGACGCGAGTAACATTAACCCCCAAAATGTATTATTACTTAGAAACTACCGCCACAAAAAAATATTATAAAATGGCTGATATTGATAATTAAAATGAATAGTGTAGCGATTTATATCAAATTTAAATCAAGAAATTTACAACGTACAATTATGAGGTGCAGTGAAAACGAAATAAGTATAGTGAACGTACCTTCATCCCACTTCTGATAATAAGAACCAGTGCGTAGATTAGGCCTTTCGAAGTGATACACGTTTTCTTCAACAAAACACTTTATTTTTCTCACGACATTCCACTTCAAAATCCAAATCACAACAACCGCAATCAAACGTTGGCAATGCCAGTTGCATGCCAGTTGCCGTAATTAGATAAGACTTCCCCTTCGCTTTTCCATCGTTTCACAACTTTTAATTTGTAACTTTTGAACTACTTTAGTATAATAAAAACCAAAACTCTATTTAATTACATTTGAAAATAAAAACAACGCTTAAATTTATTTGATTTTAGATTTAAATTTCATGTTACAATTAACGTGGAAAATTATATCAATCCAATATTACAACATCCGCTCAATGGCTTTTTAAAATAAAATAGTGTATGCTTAAGATAAGATTTAAATTAATAACATAATTCAATATTTTCAATATTTTATAAGTACCTATGTATATGTCACTATGGGCCTTATCAGAAGAGCAATGGAGAGGGCTATGCTCGGGGCTTCTCTGCGTGATCCAATCAGAAATGAGGAAATCCGCAGAAGAACAAAGGTAACCGACATGGCTCGAAGAGTTGCTAAGCTCAAGTGGCAGTGGGCAGGGCACTTGCTCGCAGGACTGATAGCCGCTGGGGCGGAATAGTCCTTGAGTGGCGACCGCGTACCGGAAAGCGCAGTGTGGGCAGGCCTCCAACAAGGTGGACGGACGATTTGGTGAAGGTCGTGGGAAGCCGCTGGATGTGAGCAGCAAAAAACCGGTCGTTGAGGATATCTTTGGGGGAGGCCTTTGTCCAGCAGTGGACGTCTTTTGGCTGAGATGATGATGATGATGATGTAAAGAATTCAAGTAGATTTCTAACACGCTAAATAAAATAAAATATGTGTATGTTGCTTTTGTTTGTTTGTTTGTTTGTTTGTTTGTTTGTTTGTTTGTTTGTTTGAACGCGCTAATCTCAGGAACTACTGGTTCGAATTGAAAAATTCTTTTTGTGTTGAATAGTACATTTATTGAGGAAGGCTATAGGCTATATTACATTACTCTATGACTAATAGGAGTGGAACAGTCGCTAATTAACGCGGGTGAAACCGCAGGGCACAGCTAGTATCAAATATACGAGTAAACACGTAATTTAGAAAATTTTCTTTGCATTGTAAAATAATAATATCAAAATATTGTCTAAGGATTAAGTTTATAAGTATGTAATGGTACACTTTTTACGAACTTACTCTCTTTTAATTTCACAGCCTCAAAGTTTTCTCATTACTTACATAATTTTAAGTTTTTAATGTTAATTTATAAACCACTTGATTCAAGAACTTATAATAGCACATAATCATAACTTAAGGAACCGTACCTTCAGTTTAAATAATGGGAAAAGTTTCGTAACGCAAAGGAGTGTGCTAGCAAAGGCACCGACAATTTATTATAAGTTAACAGGGAGCATAAAAAGTTTTGTATTGAAGTGCTATGAGGTTATATATGTCTAATGAATGCTACTGTAATAATAATAACTAGTGGTCACTCAGTGGTCTGAGGAGCTCCATGGCGCAGTGACTGATGTGCCCGGTCTGCGAGTGCTAAGGTTAAGCAACTTTCGCAAAAGCCGGCCATCGGATGGGTGACCAAAAATTTATCATCTTGAGCTCCTCCGTGCTTCGGAAGGCACGTAAAGCCGTTGGTCCCGGCTGCATTAGCAGTCGTTAACAACCACCGCACCGCACTGGACGGCGTGGTGGTACCGTTTCATATAGTTTTATTGTAACACAAATTACACATTGGCCTTAAGTATAGTTCCGTAATTGCGCGCAATGTGCTTAAAAGAAGCACGAAGTTTTCACTTATATATGCGTATATTATAGATAGTAGATATTAAAAACCTTAATTTAATAATTGTTCTAGTTTATATTATTGCGATTGTTTCAAATTTAAACTTTTTTACAAATGCTGTCATATTTATATAAACAGTTAAATCAAAGTCAGATCAATCAGCCTCAAGCTCCATAACATATGCTACTAAATTAAATGACCTTATGGTACTGATAAATACTTTATTTGAAATTTGAATTGATGTGAGCTATTGTTCGCGCTCGCTCCCATTTATTACCAGAAAATAGCAGACGTTTTCAATTACAAAAACGTATGCGGTCACCGCGGAAGGTTTTGTAAATTTACTAATTTACAATACCTATTCCTGTTGTTGTGTTACGTGTACTTTGACTGTGGTTCAGCGTTGGGATTGTAAAATTCCTGGTTTGATATATGGCTCCACGGTTCCTGGCAGTGCGTTGACCCTGGTATTACGGCACGGTATTTTCGTCTCCAAAATATGGTTGGAGCATTTTAATTGAAATGAGGGGCGCATTCAAATATTTGACCTCTCGTCTGAAATGTCATCACGATACAATTATTTTTTGGAACCCTTTTTAAGTGAAGTCACAGAAAGATGCTTATGTCGTTTAGAGTGCTTTCTGTTTGTAATGTTTTCTAGCTGAGGTTTTGCTTATTTGCCGGTTTAAGTTTGATGATTTGCTGAATAATATTAAAATAAGGTTGAAACTGTCTCTCAAAGCCAATTGAAACTTAATTCTAAATGCAATATGGCTAATACGAGTACCAGTAGCTTACCATACAACGCATTTTTTATGATGTTGCGAAATTGTTATAGTGACTTGCACTAGAGCTCAATTGCAGCCTAATAATAATAAAAGATGTCAATGTATTTTTATATTCTGTGGCAAGTCTTTGACCCAACGTGTCAGTTACCGCTGAGTAGATTATCCGAGTAGGTACCAGTAAAAGAAATCCGTGAAATTACAAGGAAGAAACGAGTGCTCAATGTGAAAATGAAGCTTTTCATTCGGATGTGTGAACGACCCCACGCGGGGAATGGCGACCTATTTAATGTCACTGCACGTCTGTAAAAAGCGTAAGTAACTACACCTATATACATATATAGACTTTTGATTGTATTCGTTTTTTTTTGACACATCGGGAAAACATTTGGCCTTCATTTCATCTATGGTAAGTGACGGCATCCTCAACCACTGTGGAATTGGCTATCTTACCTTAAACATTGAAACATGATATCTGTTGCTATGTACCTGTCGCCATATAAAGTCTGTACTTAGTTAAGATGGTGGTATTAACCAGAAAGACTTACACACCTTATCATCAGTCTAACCGTGTACAATACGCGTCTGCTGAGAATCGAACCAAAGTACCTTGGGTCTGGTGGTCTGATCAGACCACCAGTCTCACTCAGTTTATACTTAAACTAGTTAAGTGGTAACTTAGCTTATAGTCGAGTCCTGTTTATAACTGTTTTGGAATTGGGATCAAGTTACGATCGAGTATGAAGTAGGTATTTGAGTGCCTATCAGACAGAAGTGCGGTCCGCCAGTTGATATGCAATCACATCAGCTGATTGACGATTGTAAGGATATACATTTACTTAGACATTACCAACTCTGCAGCCTTAGTTATCATGCTTGTTTGGTTAACAATGGAAATGAATTTCATAATCTTCAAAAAGAAATGGTAATAAATCATATTGTATAAAATAAATCTTGAACAAATTATTTTTTCAATATCAAAATCTTTAAAGGAGTTTCGTAAACGTTACGGTGGAGTCGTTGTACAGATGCCTGCACATTAGACTATCCAAAACTGTCAATCTCTTCAATCAATGTTCAATCTTAAGGGATGGACATACAGTTCAAAGTTTATAGAAAACATTTGACAGGTTGTGGTATGCAGTCTGTGTGCATGCGTGCGTACCATAAAAAAGCCGGAAGAAATTCAGCAAAGAGCATTTTCTCTTTGGTTATGTGTAAGCATGAACAGTAAACACTCGGACGGGTTCAAAATTCAAATTCAAAATTAATAATCATTTATTTAATTTAGGCAACAAGTAGCTCTTATGAATTTTACTATGCCATTGGTTCGTAAGTCTACTCTGGGATCTTGTACTGAGAAGAACCAGCAAGGTTCAGTTAGGAAGCCCTAGATTCGTAATTTCTTTGTTTTCTATTCGTTGTGTATGTGTTTTTTTAGAGAGTTTGCTAATTGTCTCATACGGCATTTTTTAGCTGCACCGGGCTTTTTGGGGGCGGCGAGAAACTTAAAGGGTTCCTCAAGCTGTGTAAAACGAATCACTGTCAGAGGTTTTCTAGAGGGAACGGCGTCACGCACTAGTGACGGGGACACCCCCGTGCCCTACAGATTCTCCGAGGGGTTCGGATCGGATGGGGGAGCAGAACAACCTGAGGGTGCCTCTAAAGGCTCGGACCTCGGCTCGGGTTGATCGGGCCGTGGTGGTGGGGAGAAGCGCCCAGGTACATTGTCTGTACCTGGTATTGAGCGCGTGTGAACCGGCTCGTCGTACCCTTGTTCTACGAGTACGGTGTCTTGGGCCTAAACTAGTGTGCATGTTTAGTGTATTCTGTAAATGTGTGGTGGCATTTAGAGGATCGGGCGAGGTGTCTATGCGTTGCTGGAGCCCGTTTCTATTAAGCTTATCTTCTGCAGTCTCCTTATTTTGTGATAGCGTGTTCCTTTCAACACTTAGGGTCCAACACGGCCTAATCATTTTATAGCATATTCATAAGTTTCTACTCTGTCATTCAATATTAATATGAAAATGACAAGACTGATACTTTATGAGAAATGGTTAAAATGGGCGTTGCAATTTTGAAGAAAGATATGATTAAAGTTTAAACAAGTAAAATAAGAAATGAGATGTAAAAAGTAGAAATGAGTAACTACCTACAGTGGAAAGTTTTCGTGTTCGTAGCTGTTATAACTCAATTGGCAGACCTGTCTGTTGTTCAGCATGTGTGGTTAATGCAATTTAGTTTCTAAAGCTTGTGCACTAAAATGGACAGTTCGCTGATAAATTGTTTTGACGCATGCAAATGCATTTCAATAAACATAGATACCTATAGTAAATTCGAAGTGTTTACAGCGGATTTTGGTTAGAAGAAAAAAGCTCGAAATGAATGAAATGAAAATGAAAATAAAAATGAAAAATGTTTATTTCAACGAAAATAGGATAATACAGAATTATACAGTGTACCTTATAGCAACATTACATCCTACTTTGTTGTGAAGATATGTATATCAACAGTTTATCTGTGACGTCAATACTAAAAAAAATTTGTTTTGTTGATGCCAGTACGATAACAAGAAAAGATAGCCGTTCCCTCTAGAAAACCTCTGCCGGTGATTCGTTTCACACGGCTTGAGGAACCCTTTAAGGTTCTTGACGCCCTCAAAAAGTGAAGCTAAAAATGCCGTCTGAAGCCATCTGCAAACTCTCTTAAAAAAACACATACACAACCTTGCACCGACATGGATCTTGGAACAGCTCGGAACAGTCCGATCGCAGCTATGTGTTAGTTGCTCGGGCGCAGTACAGCTCACCTTTTAACTTTACCTCCTTATTTTTTCTCGCTATGTTGAAATCATGCGACCGCAATTCGGCGCCATTCGACGTAGTATGGTGAAAAATTGTCATGATTTTCGGTATTGCGAGTAATTTAAAAAAGTATGCATCAAGCAAAACTTCTGTTGCATTATTTTAGCATACTGTTTCGCTGACTTAATAAGTTTCACACTATGAATTTTCGACTTGATAAATACTACTACTACATTAATGCATATTGTCAATTCAGGACAAACATTTACACCCTGTACCTGATAAAAAGCTAATCTTAACTCGGAATCGCTACTATTAACTGCTATCGAACAATAATGTTAAAAGCACAGACGAAGCCAATTAAGAATTTAATTTACATAGGGTACCATTCCGAGCGAGCTCTGCGCGAAAGGAAAACTTAAAAGAGGCTTTATTGGAAAACTTTTGACTCCATTTTCATTTGGATCAAAGTAAAATATCATACGGTGCGAGATGGTGAAAACTTAACAGCACTGTCAAAGATATATTATAGCAATAATAAATAACAGAGTCTCAATTTAAAAAATCAGATTGCTTCAAATTAGATTCGGTCACAGGTTGGCTTGATAAATGAATAAATGTGAAAATTCGGTGGCCGAAATTTCTAGGTCAGGTAAAGTGTGTTACGAAATTTTAGAGCTAGCCTAGGTTTGTCAGCACCAACTCGTATTTGGCAAGGCGATTAAGCAAATACCCATCAATTGTAGCGATACACCGTGCTTTTTTAACCGTCTTAGACCCGCAGGTGGGTTGATCAGACCATGAAACTGAACAAATTTCCCTAAGAAACATAAGTCAAAAAACAACAATTTTTTACCCATACAAAGCCTCTATTGACCCACCGTCTGATCAACCCACCTTCGGGTTTAAGACGGTTAAAAAATAACGGTGTAAAGTAATATCTAGATTAAGAAGCAACTGTTTTAAAATGTAAAAAAACGTCATAATGTCCTGCATTGGAATGCCAACGGGCTGCTGATGGTGAAAATGATGATCATTATTTACATATAATTTTACGCAAATATTGTTGCGAACAAATTAAAAATTAAAAAAGCCAAGTGTTAAAAAAATTCCACAAGCGGGATTCGAACCCGGCATGTCATGGGGTGCGGTTTCAAAATGATGATGATGAAGCATTTTTGTGGCATGAAAATTAATCGATACTAAGTAATCATGAACTTAAATAAAAGTATCTGAGTGCGGCAGTAAGACTTACTTGATGCGAGCCTTTATACCTACAACCTTCAAAGTTTAAAATGTTTTGAACCGATAAGAAAATTTCAATAAAACTTTCTATGTATAAGGAAAATACAGAAATCTAGAAGTTTCCATTAAAATTGGCTATTTGATGTGAAAAATTTGAACTTGTAGTTGGTGTTTCGCGTATATGGTTTTATGCGTCCAAAAGGGCTACATTGACCAGACTAGATATAAACACAACACGTAGTAAAAAGTCTCTTAACTGTCCCACTGCTGGGCAAAGGCCTCCATCATTGAAAACAAGTCAAGTCATCGCTTGCCACAATTGAAGGGTAGGTATTGGCTTAATCACTATACTTGCCAAATACGGGGTGGTGATACAAAACCCGGACAACGGATAATCCCAAAACACGCTTTGCTCGACCTGGGAATTGAACCAAGAACCTGCGGTTACCGGGCCGAGCACTTAACTACGTTGTACAACATGTAAGCACAAATAAATCTACAACTAAAAGTTCTTACTGACTATTTTAGGTCTTAAAAAGTGACTATAACGAGGCGTGAAGAGGTATCTTGTAGGCCTCACGCGAGGGTGACTGCTGAGTTGTTTTCACGCTTTACCTAGATGCCTAGTGTAAGTTTAATTCCGTAACCGAGAATTAGTATGGCATTGAAGCAGCGCCTCCTGGCGACATACGAGAAGAGTTAAATTTTGCCATACAAATTTTCGTTTTTGTAAACGTAATTATTCGATATACCGAATTCGATATTCGGAATGAATACGGATAGTAAACAAAACTCACACTAGACACATTGTTGTCTTTGCGTTTGGAATTCGCTTTTACCTAAGATCGAAGTGGAATCATTGTTGGAGAAGAAAATAAAAAAATACCTTAACTGAAACGCATAATTTTGATTGCGTTTCGGTAACGTCGCTTCGTTAGCTGTCGACGTGCTGCCCGTTACGTGACCAAGTTCGGTATGACCTGGACGAAACGTCGACGTCAAGGAGTAAGTAGTTAGTGTGAAAATGTAAACATAACTACTCGATATTAGGATGAGTTTGATGGCGCAGCGGTTTGCGCGTTAGGAACGTGTAAGTTAAGCAACGTTTACAATGCCGGTTCACTACATGGGTGATCAAATTTGAAATATCTCGAGATCCTCAGTGCTTCGAAAGGCACGTTGAGCTACTGATACCGATTGTTGTCGATAGCAGTAGTTAAATCAACCAAACCCCAATCGGGCTGCGTGGTGGTGGCATTACTACTTTCAACGAATAAACTCAAAAACTACTGGACCGATTTAAGAAAATCTTTCACCATTAGAATACAATATTAGCGTTGAGTATCATAGGCTATATTAAAAAAAAAATGCGGTACGAAGTCCGCCGGGTCAGCTAGTATTAAATATAATATTTCTCATGTGCTTTGTTTATATTATACTGCATGTATATCTGGCGTGCGAGTAACAATTTCAATGCCTTATCTAAAAAACTAGATTTTGACCTTTTTAACACAAGCGATGCATCGGCGAAACGGCTCATGAGCCAGTTATTTTTTGAGTAGTTTAATGAATAAGTTTAAGTGTGTGTTTTTCTCGTTAGTGCATCACATTGTTATTAATTTTGTTTTTATTAGTGAGGACATATAATTGGCTTTCTGTCACTATTTTTAAGTTTTTAAGTTGTATCATAGCTGTTGGTCTTCCTATAAATAAACAAATAAATAAATGAGCCCAGAAGCGACAACTTTATACGCTGCTGATGACGATGATGAGATCTTATTCCCGTTATCAGTGTTTTGTTCTAATATCAATATTATAAGCGTAGCCATATCATAGGTACATGGATGTAGCATATCAGAAAGTAAATAGCCTATGTATCTACTGTCCCACAGTTGGGCAAATGCCTCTATCATTGAAATCAACGCATTGCTACAATTAATGGATATCAATTAATTGCTTACTAACTTTTTTTGACTTGCCGATTACGGGATCACTGAAGCAAAATATTGCTTTGATATTGTATAGATTAAACATGGAATAGTACTACTAATGGATTAGTAGATTAAAACGTGAGTGGCCGAGCGCGCTGATTGGAAAAAGGAAAAGCGAAGGATTTCAATAGAAAAATAATTCCAATAGGTTGGCCGGGGCAACTCCATCTCCGATAATTGTCAATTCATATCGGCGATGACAATCGAATCGAGTGAACAAAAGTGCACAGTAATTAAGCCCTGAGGCGAGTCCGGGCGGTGGTATTCAGATGATTGCTATTTTTTAGCATTATGCTTACCAACAAAACAAAAAAAAGGAAAAACTTACCAACTTACTTTAAGGCCGGTAACGCATCTGCGATCCCTCTGGTCTTGCGTGTCCATGGGCGGCGTTGATTGCTTCCCATCACGTGACCCGTCTGCTCGTTTGCCTCCTACTAATATAAAAAAAAGAACTTAGCACAAAACCGGTCCTTGTGGAGATCCTTAGGGGACGCCTTTGTCCTATTGTGGACGTCTATTGGCTGAGATGACGATGATGATAATATTGTTGTGACTCACATTAGTTCAAATACCTTTTTTAACTTTAATAATTATTCAATGACCTTTATAACAGCATAACTCTAATTTGACTGACCGATATCTCTTAAGTTGATAAAAAGATGTATTTTTTAAATGAACTATCTACATTTTTTAGTACATACCAGATCGTCGCGGTCCACTTTGTTGAAGGCTTGCCCGCAATGCGTCTTCATCTGCGCGGTCGCCACTCGAGAACTGTTCCGCCCCAGGCTATGTCGGCAACGATTTGTCCTTCTGCGGATCTGCTCATATCTGATCACACAGATAAATCCTAAGCATAGCCCTTACCATTGATCTTTTGATGATCTTAAGCCTCCTCATAAGGCCTATAGCTAGCGACCACGTCTTTTCGTATAGATCGTTCCAGTTTTTTTCTTGATGTTAATATTACTCTTCATTGTGTACGTGCCTGCGTGGGTTAATCAACGTTATCTTTTCTTTAAATAGACTGTCCAAATTCGCCACAAGCTAGTACTGGCGAATAATGAAATAAAAGGGCGGGACGATACTCGCTTGCTGATTTACATTTTTTATTGAAATTCTTTAGCATCGATGAGACGTGTAGACTTGGCGTTAATTTGTTCTGCAAAATTCGCAGCGCAAAACCATTAATTTGAAATTAAAAGTAAGATTTTTATGTTCGTAGCAGTTGATCTAAATTGCATTTTAATCTCACTTTATCGTCTTACTCAAAATATCCTAGGCAACAAACACCAATCAGGCTGATTCAGCAGAGCACAGTGACATAGTGTAATCTAAACGGTAAGTCATCTCAAACCGAACGATGCATACGCAACTATCGCACATGACGACTAAACTGAAGAAATCGCAAGGTGATATGTTAGAAACGAAGCGCAGCTTTGAACGCCAATCACATAGTCCGTTGCACCAAGTAACAGTAAAACAGGATCAAAATTAACGCACTTCTTCACGCATTATTTTCTTCTTTTATTTTAAAGCCCTAGAATATTGGAATTTATTATACAAGAAGATTTACATAATATATCATAGATGTTCACTTTCTCACACAAAATAGCATGATATAATTAGATCTAGGTTAGTTTAAGATAGGATCTACATTTAATCTTAAGATTTAATTCTTAATTTAAGATTCATTAACTATTAAAAGTACATTCATTCACAAGGACTGTAAAAAGTAATAAAAAACATAACATTAATCGTCTGTATGTGCGTTATTTTTACCCGACTGCAAAGGAAGGGTTACGTTTTTCGCGCCTATCTTGTATGTAATATCTCCAGAACCGCTTGACGGATTTACATAATTGAGGTATCGTTAGATTTGTCTTAGCTGCCCAAGTGTTTTTAGATAGGTGACGTTAAAAAACAAACATGGCGGCTGTGCGACGCTATTGGAGTTGGTGAAAAACAATTTTTTTTTCGAATACTTCATTATGAGTATCAAATTAGAAGGCTCAACACAAGGATTTCAAAAAGGTATATCATGAAATTGGTCAAACTAAAAAGACATAAATTAAATAAAAATTTAAAAAAAACAAAAATCCCGCCTACGTAAAAAAAAGTAACTAAATAGAAAATCAACTGAAAAGGCCGGAACAAGATAAAAATTCAATTTATGCAACATCATACATAACACACAGTCGGAGGCTTATTTAATTTTTTTAATGATTATTATTTATTTAATTTGTTTGTTTTTGAAAAAACAATAATTTTACAACACGTATGTAACACTATTCAAATAAGAGCAGGCTATAAAAGCCTTCACGACCTACTACTATGGCTGTACTACGGCGGTGGCGACAAGGCGGCTAATGAACGCGCGCTCAAATTAGAAATCAATTGGGAGACATGGACGTTCCAGCTAATTAGTAGCACGTGGCGCGTGCGGAGCGCACGGCGGGTCACGCTCGAAATGTGCCCGACATTATCCTAATTTGATTAATTTATATTTACATTAGTTTGTTTTTAAATAAAATAGGTAATCGTGATCCTCAAGAAAAAAGATAAAGGCGTTGCGGAAGGAACTTTGGAAGAGCTAAATTAAATGGTAAAGAATATTAGGATATTGTCTTTGATGAGTCTCGCTGCACGATTGTGCAACTTAAGGCGAAGGGTAAGGCACACTAGCGCCACCAATTGATAATTTGACAATTACTAACGAACCGGATCTTTTTTTAAACATTGCGTACCGTCCGATAACAGGAAAGCATCCATAGTATTTATTTAATAATTGTGCACTACTTTTTGTGTAAAACGGGCTATCGTATTTATTCACAAACAATGGCCACTTTTGATGTTAGCGAATGAATACAAAAACAAACCTAAAAGTAGTCTACAATTATTATATAATAGATGTTTACCTAGTGTCGGAAGGTCCGCAATGTTTGAAAAAATCCACTTATAGCAGTTATCAAATTAAATCCATTAGCGGCGCTAGTGTGCCTTACCCTTCGCCTTAAAAAACATAAAAATGTAGATACTACCGGTTTCACACTACACCTGACAATGCTATTTAAGTAGTTCCCAATGAGGAATTTGTACTGCGCCAAGTACATTTTATAAGTTGGTCGACTGTTGCTCGTAAACTTGTAATGCAACTACCGTGAATTTTTTCACAAATCCAAAAACAACTATTTGGCTTTAGCTTAATAGTTCACAAACGGATGCCTCAATCAAAAAACTGTTTCCACAAACCCGTAATATTTTTGAAATTGCTATCCAACGATACCCCAATTACATCTCCACTTCACGTGTAGTGGAGGTAACCTAAAAAAAATATTTATCATAATTTTACTTCACCAATTTGTCGGCGTGATTTATATGTATATCCATGCTAAAATACAGCTTTCTAGTACTAAGAGTCTATGAGCTAGGCTGGGGACGGTCAGACAGACAGACAGACATGGCGAAACTATAAGGGTTCCTTGTTGACTACGGAACCCTAAAAAGCATGGCAATTTTTTTGTTCATGTAAAACGTCCGTGTTTTTGGGTCTAAGCAATGGCCTTATGGCACACCACAGAAACGGGTCTTAAAAAATGTTTCTTGTACTTTTTTAAAAACTAAAATTTATTTAACCTATAAATCCTATATTGAAGAAACTCCATGGCACAGCAGGTAGCGCGGTCAAGTTGCGATCTTGTAAATTCCGCAATTCCAGATGGATGATCAAACTTCAAATATTTCAAGCTTCTCCGTGCTTCGAAAGGCCCGTTAAATCGTTAGGTTCGGTTTTTGTAGTAACATAGCAATCGTTTAAACTTACCATAATTTCTTCTCCATGTGCACCTTTAGGAAAAGCTTGAGCCCAACAGCAGTAGTACGTAGTGAAAATAAAAATGAGATGATAAAGTTAAAGAAGATATTTTGTCATTATCATTATCATCATCAGAATCATCATTTCAGCCAACAAACGTCTAATGCTGGACAAAAGCCTCCTCAAAGAATCTCCACAGCGACCGGTTGATATTTGATACATAGTAATGTTTAGTTAAATCAACAATACAGCTATTTCTATTCATAGAAATCAATGTCTGCTGGTAACAATTTTATATGGCCACCACAAAACATTAATGTTACAATTTTACGATTTCCATGAACCTTTTGTAAGTGCATCGGTATTCGTCAACAGTTTGTGCGGATGAACACGGGGCAGCGACCTTTAATACAATAATTTCTGGTCGTAAACTTTGATGTCGGATCTCCCTGACGTCGATAAACGTCGGGTTACAACTTTTGTTAGTCATAACAACTAATAACAACCGCGTTGTGGCCAATACACGACTGCCGCACAAAGATTTGGCAATAATACATGGAACTTTGATTGGCGAAGGGTCAGTTTGTAAGTAGTTTCTAGTTACTGCTGTCATTATAATACGTTGTTTATAACCGACTTCAGAAAAGGAGAAATTGCGTTTACTACTAAAGTTCTGGTCCAATTTACAGGATCCTTTTTTTTGTCTGAAATGTGGACTTTTTTCAGTCTTAGTGTGATCAAAGATATCCAAAATATGACTGTGCCAAATATGTCTGATGAGTCTCGGAGAACAAGATTTGGTATTTATATTGGTCTGGTCTGGTTGTTTTGTTCTTGTCCCAACCCGACTTTATAAACATGAGTTACGTTAAGTATTTAAAAATTATGAGGAGAAAAAGAAATGAACAATGTCTATGTTGGGTCAACCGCTTTCTATACCACTATGTTCTGACACCTACCTAACAATTTTTGCTGTTTTTCTTTTAATGAAAGAAACTAGGACTAGGTCATTTAACATTAATCTAACTAATCCAACCAATAAACTTTACATATAATAGCAACAACTTCAGACTAAATATAAAAAAAAATCATAATCACGTGTCATCCTAAAAAAAATACAGGTTTTCAAGAACTACAAACGTTGAAATCGTACCGTTACACAACAGAGAGCCGCATGGCAACCGCTAGATAAAAAATCAACTGTTGTTTCACGATTATTTTCAGTCTATTCGGCATAACGCGACGCTGAAAATTCAATCATAGATTACTTCGACCAAAATGCATGGAACGCTAACCTTTTCGGCCGCCCGGATGCATTCTCAACGACCTTCCAATTTCCTCGAAAGCCTGCAAATGTAGCCATCCAACATAAAATGAAATTTATGTTCATATGAATAAGGTTGTGTTTCTATAAAATACGGCAGTTGACAGTTTTAATAGCATGCACATGCGTCGTGCGCTGCTCGTAGCCGCTCGTAGCCAGTCGTAGCGCTACGGGCAGACGGCGCTCGACCGCCGAACGTAACGCGCGCAGGCCCGCTACGACCATCCACGCTCATACTACGAAACTTTTCATACTTTTCTAACTTACAAGTTTTTAGTGCGCTTATGAACGTTGATTTGCTGACGTTGTGTGTGATGTCTTGACAATTAGAATTAGATGTTTAAGATGGCTCCGTTGAGGGTGCCGACGGATATCTTTACGGACGATTTTTCGGACATTTTCAATTACTCGACGCAGATACCGCACGAGACGAGACACCACGGTAGGCACCGGAACCATTCTCACTCGCACCAGAACCACACGAAGAACCACATCGTGGTGGATTTGCTTTCGAGCTTCATAATGGAGGCGATGAATACGAAGCTGTTGCCCGAGAACAACGTGCTGCCGGACTTGGAGCCGCTGTCGACGCACTTAGAGGGCTCGTTGGACCGCCACTTTCCGTTGCGTATGAACGTGACGATGAACCGATCCGACTTCGGTGTGAGTGATGAGGTCATGTACCGGCACAACGGGGCGATGACGGCGGTGTACTGCGTGGCCTACCTGCTGGTGTTCGTGGTGGGGCTCGTGGGGAACTGCTTCGTGATCGCGGTGGTGTACCGCTCACCCCGCATGAGGACTGTCACCAACTTCTTCATCGTGAACCTCGCTGTGGCGGACATATTGGTGATTGTGTTCTGTTTGCCGGCGACGCTGATGTCCAACATATTTGTCCGTGAGTAAATTTCTTTTTTTATTATATTTCTCTCAGGTTATTTATTTGAAAAGTTGTTTAAAAATTATTAATGGGCAGCTTTGTTATTTTGTTGTTGCGACCATTTCAACGTTTATAAAAGGGATTATTGGAAAAATGTGTGAAATAAAATGAGATTTTTAAAATAGGAATTTTACAATATTAGGTTAAAATGAAAATTAAATAGTTTTCATTGAAGATTAAACTTTTTACTTTCTTGATGTTTTAGTTACTCTAAACGGCTGCACAAGATATGGTTTAAAAAAATCAATACTCAAAGTATTACAAACATTCATTAGTCAAATTAAATATTCTGAAAGCAAATCTTCTAAGTGTAGTTTATTAGATTAATTACTTTGATTAATAGAACTTACTATTAATTGAGTTATGAAGTGAAGTGAGGTATTGTAATAGAATTTTGAAAGTAAGTTATGACTTAGTTAGTTATTGATTTTCATTCTTCTTTGTATATTTGTTTTACCTGCAAAAAGCGGGTTATATACCTGGGCTGCAAACTGTTAGTTCCTGCAACAATAAAGGTAAGTGTTACTTATGTTATAATAGTTATATTTATTTATTAAAAAAACAAAGTGTTTGACTATTTATAAGAATCATGCTAAGCGTAATAATTGTTTTTTGAGGACTTTACTTACAAGTATGCTGGGAAGGCCTAGTGGCTCGTACGTAACCAACTTTAAATCAGACTGTCGTAGCTTTGAATCGTGTTCATGTCAGAAGTTTGTAAGTATTCGTACGTAGGGTGCCTAGTGCGACTCTTATTAGCTACTCGATCATGTAAAGGGAAACGAAACTAGACTATGTATGGCAAAATTTTAACTCTCTTCGTTTGACACCAGAAGGCACTTCTTTGACGCCATACAAATTTACGTTTTCGTCATAGTGATCGAATGATAAATTTAAATCGCTCTAGATTCTGGTTCCTTATCCTCACCCCACCCTAGTTCCTCATCTTTATATATATATGTCACTGGTCTCCTCTGAAACGGCTTCAACGATTTTGATGTGTGTTTGAATGGGCCTCTGGATGGTTTTGCTTCACAATTGGATCCGATAGGTTGGTTTAGGGTCTATCATGGGATACGTGTGTCCTCAAGCGGATGAAGTCGCGAGTGGGCCACTAGTTAATGTTTATATATATATATATATACATATATAACTTTATGATCCTGTTTCAGTAGCTATAGCTTTGCGTTTCCAGTTCGTTTTCTAGTTTATACGAATTTAATTACCGAACTTCGACATGGCCTGTCATGTCGAAAATAACTTTTCAGGTTCTCCGAAATAGTAAAATTTTCGGGGTGGTCCGATCAGTTGTGTATTTATCTAAATAGATTTCTATAATACGAGTATGTATATTAGCTAACATTTCAAAAGCCCAACTAAGCATGGGCTTTTGAAATGTTTAGTGTAGACATGATGTAGGTGTAACACAATTGTTACAATGTTTTTTTGTACGTTAATAAAATTATAGATATTTATTATTTTTAGTTCTCGGGGAAAAGCTTTATATAAGTTTTTAGGCCCGGCTTCGGTCAAATCCAGAAGTTTCAAATTCAGTTCCTAATGGGGGTTAATATAATGGGTATTAGTGTAGTTAGTGGTAAAGCTTGATCGAGCGCTAAAATCACAATATTTGAAGCAATCTTGCTTCCACTAGTTAAAAATAAAATAGCCAATACTCCAGTAGTTTAGGATTCCGGGTGTGCTTCTGTCTTTAGCATAATCATTTTAGCTCTTGATGCTTCGTCTCACCTGATGGTAACATCAGTTAAGATGAATCAGGCAAGCGCTGCTGCGATGGTAACAAGTGGTGGGTGTGGTGACTTGCCCCACTACCCTGGAAATGTCTCCTATTTGTTCCTACCTAAGACGTGCCGGTCGACAAGCACTTAGCCGCCCATCCGGCACTTAAAAACAGGATGCAGAACCTAGTCCACCTATAGAGCTTGAAAACGCAGGAACCTTGTGATTTGACTGTCGCAAAGGTGAGCTTCAATAATATTAAATAAATAAAATAAATAAATAAACTTTCCTACACTCACACCAATTATCTAGCCCAAGAGAAGCTTCGTTACGAAACTCGTTAAAAAAATCTGTTTGTGAAAGGCGTGTTATGGATATTTTTTCCTAAAGTTTATGTGAAGAATACACATTGCAATGAAATAATACTTACTTACTTTCTCCGATGGCTCAGCGACCCAAAGTGAGTTTTGGCCTCCTAAAATAATACTTTATTTTTATCTACTCGAATTAAAAAAATCAAAATAATGAAACCAAATAACCCTGATGTTTATGAGGGCCTTGGTCGTTAAAATAAAAAAATATCCTAATTTCAATAAAGATGTTTGAATTTACCACTAGCCTGGGACCCCATCATACAAACTATTAAATCCCAGCCCCAACACCATACTGCCAGACCAAAAGATACGATAAACTCTTTCTGCGCAAAACGGAACGCACCTGATTAAATTTAAATGAGGGTATGCAAGTTACTAATTAATTATGAGATGACCAACACTTTATCACGTACCATGCAACTGGTTTGAAACGACAGTTTAAAATAATGTGTAGTGCAAATATGAGAAATGGATAGTAATTATAGGGCAATAAACTTTATGATGAGAAAGAGAGTACACCAAGTTTTGTATGTCCAACTTTATCCACAATTAATATCCTGCTATAGTATTTATGATGAAACTACTAAAATATGTAAATCGCAACAACCAAGTGCAATCATAATCAATCATTCTCTAAGTTCCTCTTGGCTATTTCAAGTTAATATTTAGTTAATTTATCTTGTGAGCACCGTCCGGAATGGCACAAAATAAGGAGATCTCAGAAATGAAGCTTAATACATACCGCGCTTGAGCAACACACACACACGGAATCTTGTATCATCTCAAACCAGTCGTTTCGCTACTGCATGTTTTTTTTTGTTTTTTTTTTTAATTTATTAACGGGTAAGCACAGTGCCTTGATATCACCTGGTGTTAAGTGATTATAAGGCCAATGGTGGAAGCGCACTTCACCTGGGATCCTTAAATAGTGAGGCACTGGCTATCTTATCTCTAGATGCCGGAACACAACAATGATACAAACATTGATGTTATGGCGACATATTTAGATAAGATGATAGTAGCTAGCCAGGCGGACAAACAAGTCCTACCACCAACCAAACCGAGTACACAAACATGTACCCCTGCTGGGAATCGAACCCGGGACCTCTGGGTCTAAACCGGTGGTCTTAACCACTAGACCATAGAGGTGGTTAAGGTTAAGTGCGTGCAAGGTTGTCTATGTGTGGGTTGCTCGAGCGCGTTTGTTTAAAGCTTATCTTCTGAGGTCTCCTTATTTTGTGGGAGTGTGACAGAAATGGTTGCGCGACTGCCAGTGACTTCGCATGTTTAATATACTAGCTAACTCGGCGGACTTCGTACCGTATATCTTTTTTTTAATATAACCTATGTTATTCAGCGCTAGTGTAGCATTCTAATGGTGAAAGAATTTTTGAAATCGGTCCAGTAGTTTTTGAGTTTATTCGTTGCAAACATACATACATACAAAAATACAAAGCTTTCCTCTTTATAATCTATACTAATATTATAAAGCTGAAGAGTTTGTTTGTTTGTTTGTTTGTTTGTTTGTTTGAACGCGCTAATCTCAGGAACTACTGGTTCGAATTGAAAAATTCTTTTTGTGTTGAATAGTCCATTTATTGAGGAAGGCTATAAGCTATATTACATCACGCTATGACTAATAGGAGTGGAACAGTCGCTAATTAACGCGGGTGAAACCGCTGGGCACAGCTAGTATTAGTATATAGATGATAGGATTTTTAATAAACTTTGCGAACATTTGCAAATACTTTTCCTGCCAAATTTGTAAGCCTACAGTACCTACAAATATAGTAATATAGATATCTAGTATAGTAGTAATATAATTAGTCAGTTGGTACGTGATTGGAATTACGCTTTTGTGAAAATAAATTCATTCAAAGTTTATTTGTTATTTTTAATTTTTTATTGTAAGCGTTGGCTTAAGCTATTAAAGCTTAACGGATAGGTGCTTCGGTTAAATGTGAGAAATCGTGGTTATCTGACGTGAACTCGTAACTGATTCAGCATTCTGGATGGGTTGACAGAAATCTTATCGATGAGTTAATAGCATTAAAAATAGTTGACATTCTTATTTGTGACAAATCAATATATTATACTATCATAATACCGAGGCAAAATATGCTCAAAATCAACAGCGCTAAAGAAATGTATAAGAATATTGTTTGTTTACTATACATTTTGTTCATACCAATTTCCGGGTTCAAAACTCGACAGGAGTATTTTTTTGAATTAGAAGATATTTTATTTATTTTTTTAAATATAGACACACAAAAATAATGCTGGATTAACATTAAAAATATGAGAAATTATTATTATCTAAACTCATATTATGTGCTGGATAATAAATCAGCGGTCGCCATGTTTCATCCGACCTTTCTCCTAGTCGGTAGGTTGAACGTAGGAAATGTTAATTTATAAATAATTACATGCGCTCTCACGTTACAGTATGAGTAATAGGATATATTTTACATAGGTTACTAAGTACTTCATACGTCTTCCCGAGCAAATTGATATAATGAAAAATTAAATATGGTTCTAGTACCATTTTGATATTTTTATTATTATTTTGTTTTTTTAGCTTACAACTGTATATATACATATATGTATTTTATAATTTGCAATTTAAACTGTGATTTCTATGTTTAGGGTTCGATTCCCGGTTGGATCAATGTCAAAAAAGAACTTTTCGATATTGTTTCGGGTTTGCGTGGTTGTGGTACCTTCGATGTACCTGATTTCCATAAAAAGAGTGCTTTAGCTACTTATCTTGTGGTCAGAACAATGTATGTGATGTTGTTTAACTTTTTTAAATTTTATGTACAATTAAGGACTAATTGATCCAGTTTTAAAAATTCCCACATACATACTATATAGTGGTGGACATATAATTAGAAACACTACCAACGGAACTTAACATTATACAAGATATTTGACCCTAATACTTTTTATTTGGAAATGAAACAACAAATAGCATAAAATATGTTCAATAACTTATCATTTATTAGAAAAAACGACAAAATATCAACTAAACAAGTACCGGATCAAAATTAAATTTCATACAAACAACTAAAGTAATAATGGACAACTAATTAGAAACAATACAAAAAAAATAAAAGATAAATAATTTATAGGTTTAATTATTGAGCATTATATAATTAAGGTAATAGATACTGTGTATAGACTACTAAAACTTATAATTAATATTTTGTTGCGTATCCTTTATTATCAATCACAGCTCTACAACGACGTGGCATTGATTCAAGCAATTTCATACATTTTTCTAGTGGGATTGAATTCCATGTCTCGACAAAAGCTTCGTAGAGTTCGTTGTGACTGGAGTTACGTTTGTTTGAGACTTTAATTTTACGACATGTCACACATTTTCTATGGGATTTAAATCAGGGCTATTTGCAGGCCAGTCTAAGACGGAAATACGCTGTTCCCTAAGAAAATATTTTATACTGTTGGCGGTGTGTTTAGGGTCATTATCACGCTGAAAGATCCAGTTTACAGGCAAATTGTCGTCAGAATATGGTATCATTGTCTCTTCTAAGTCGTTTTTGTACTGCAGTTGATCCATTGTACCTTCAATCTTTCGAACGGGTCCAACTCCACATCCGAAAAAACATTCCCATACTTGATGTTGCCGCCCCCGTGCTTGACTATGCTTCTAGTGTATTTATAATTAATAGCATGGTTTATTGGACGTCTAACGTAGCGCTTGCCGTCTGAATTTACCATGTTTATTTTAGTTTAATCTGAGAATAAGACTTTTTTCCAATCTCGCACGGTCCAATTGACATACTTTTTAGCGAATAATAATCGCTTCTCTCGATGTTGCTTGGTAAGAAGCGGTACCTTTCGAGAAATCCTCCCAATCAATTTTGCTTCCACTTATCTACGGCGTACCAGTCTTTACGAGATGTTTCTAGGGTCATCAAACAAAAAAACTTAATTTTTAATTTGGAGCCTTTAAATGGGTCTTGTTTAGCAATACGTACGATTAGCATATCTTCTCTAGTCGAAGTTTTCCTCGGTCGAGTCTTTCTAAGAACATTTTTCGTACAATAGTTCCGTGTCTTTTATAATGGTCAATAACATTAAAAACTTTCTTTACGGAACATTTTAAATTTTCAGCTATTCTCCTGTACGTCCATTTTTGGTCGATGTGCAAATTAACAATTATTTGCCTAGTTGACGCGTCACAACTTTTATTTTTGCCCATTTTGAACAAAAAATCGTAAACGAAAATCCAATTTGATGTTCAATTGCCGCCAAAACGATAGAAATAGCTAAGAAAGAAGTTTTATTTTTTCAATTTCAATTTTCATTTCGTGCATGCTTTTCTAATGTGTTTCTAATTAGGCGTCCAAGCGGCCACTAACAGAAAATAAGCTATGTATACTTTCAACTCTTTTTATGATTGAAGTTTAGATAGTTTTTTTTAATGTATTTTATGAGTATTCTAATTGAGTGGCTATATTGTTGCATGATTATTAAATATTGAATCTATAAATTTTTCACGAATATTGTATGTGGACTTCAAATTTTCATAATTCATATGAAGTATTTCTAATTATAAGTCCACCACTGTATATCTTAGAGTTGATTTACAACTAATTTGACGCTGTGTAGGCAGTGCCAACTATTCAAATAATTATTGAACAAAAATAACAAATAGGTACGTAAACACAAATGTTGAAAAAATTTCCACGAGCAGGATTTGAACCTGCACCCTTCTGACATTCCGGATCAGGTGCTCTTCCAATTGAGCTATCGTGGTTCTAACCAACCAATCTCAAAAGGGTGCAGGTTCAAATCCTGCTCGTGGAAAACATTTTTTCAACATTTGTGTTTTTGTAATTTGTTCGCAAAAAATTTTGCGTTAAAAATTAATAATTTTGAACTTAATAAAATTATTTTGAACATTTTATAAATAGGTACGTTTTAAAAATCAATTATATTAAATAGTACATCTGGTTTAAGTATCGGACATTGACTTTCGATTAAGTAAATCTAAAGGAAGCCTGCTGACGGTAAGATAATAGCCACCCCCTTTTATACACATATTAAAATGTCAAACTCAAAGAGTTTTCATATATATTCATGAATGCTACAGTAGATAGATAGTGGATCTAATATAAATTCATGAAACTTTTGTCAACTATTCCGTTTAAGACGCACAAAGCTTAGCAACGCGCCGTGTATGTTTGTTGGATAAACTCGAAGTGAATTCTCTCTCCTTCATCAGATAGCTTTGGCAATGTCAGCACTTATTGAACTTCGTTTGATATTAACTTTAATTTTAAACTTGTCCTTTAACATCAACTTAATAATTTGCTATGACTCGTATGTAAGTTAGCAAATCCAACAAGTTTTGATAAGATAATTGAAAGTTTAGTAATCCATAATAATACTAGATCACAAGCATTGAAAATGGTTGGGAACTATCAAGTTTAGCTTTATTACTTCGTATCGTACGAGTGACGATTTCGCAGTAAATTATGCATGCAAGTGCATCTCAAATGAATTCAGTGTAAATTATTTCACTGACTGTTCTGATCCTGAAGTTATTGATAGAAAAACACGCAAGCGTTTTCGGTTAAACGAGCGCTGAGCTAAGAAATGGTTGCGTTTTTATTTTTCATTAGTGACGAGGCTTACTTTAAGTTTAGAATAAAATTGATTTCTTTATAATAGCGTCGGTTCATTGAAACTGAAATATAATAAAAATGTTTTTGTGGCGAATGCTGAGTTGGAATAGTGACAAAATTTTAAAATAAACTTCCTTTTGTTTTTTATCACATTCTTTAAAAAAGTTAGTCAAAATAAAAAATTAAAATTAAAATAAACTAAAAAGTAAATACTTTTGAATCGTTCAAACATTTTATACTCACCTCTATTTTTTAGCTGTGAGAAGAATTGAAATATATGTATCATCATCATCATCATCTCAGCCAAAAGACGTCCACTGCTGGACAAAGGCCTCCTCCAAGGATCTCCACAACGACCGGTTTTGTGTTTTTTTTTTTGTTTTTTTTTTGTTTTTTTTTATATATGTATACTAAAATGATAAATAAATAAATAATAATATATTAGAACCCAATGGCTTGGCACGCAACGATGGCAAGAGACCGGACGGCATGTCTTTATTTCCTTGGAAGTTGGGTAGGCCTTTAGTGTGGGATGCAACTTGTGTCGATACTCTTGCGCCATCCCATCTTCCTAGCACTGCGTGCTGTGCTGGTGCTGCTGCTGCGGCTGCTGAAAACCTCAAGCGGCGAAAGTATAATAACCTTATCGGTAATTATATTTTCGAGCCGTTTGGGGTTGAAACCCTCGGGCCGTGGGGTCCGAATGCTCATGTTTTGTTTAATGACATCTCCAAACGGCTGGTTGACACTTCCCATGACCCAAAGGCTGGCTTTTTCCTTGGCCAGAGACTAAGCATTGCCATTCAACGTGGCAATGCCGCCAGTCTCTTGGGTACTTTACCAGTCGACTGCGATGCGGAGGAATTTTTTGACGCCGTATTTTAGTTTTGTATTAGTTTTAGTTACTTTAGGTTATTATAATCTCAGATTTTAATTTTGTAATTTTCAATAATAAATAATATAATCTTACATTTGAATAAAACATCTCGGTTGCTCAATTATTATTGAAAAAGCTTCCGTCGATGCGAGAAAAAGTCAAAATAGTTATTCTTTTTTAGTAATATACCTACTATATTCTATTACGAAAAAAATTACTACGTACAGATAAAACTTTCAGTTGGATTCCATTAACTACTATCGAAAATAATATTATTGACACCCAAAACTCTACTACGACTAAACGTAGGTAATTTGGCAAATCGAGTTTTATAACCAGTTTGTAGACTATCAAAGCAGTGGCTATTAAACTTATATGCGTCTATAGGGAACGAATATCGAATAATTCTGCGTAATATGTTACTTTTAGAGATGAAAGGATACTCGACAACTTATAAAACCTCCGCTTAGTGGACAGTTAATGACGCTGTTGCAAAAAACCTTTGTTTGTTTATCTATATTTTTTTTTTTTTGTTAAAAGTATAAGTATTTAATATTTTCATTTGTTAAACTACTTATTCTATGTAAACGCGGTGCGCAACAATCACCGGAATTCAATTTTAATGTGAGAATTAGTTTACCTGTTGTGAATGTACTGAATTGTATTCTGTAGTTGTGCCAATTAAATAAATAAATAAATAAATAAATAAATAAATAAATAAGTTGCTCATAGTGCTTTCCAGCTAAAGTCACAGGACTGTCTTCTTTGGAACTACATTCTTAGGTCTCTTTCAAAGTACCATATCTAGTAGCATATTTTTAAAAATAAAATTGGAAATATAAATTATTGATTGTATAACTGAGTATAATATAGTTCTTACATATAAAATAATCGTAGTATCAACAGTTTTATCCATTTAGGACGTAGGTACGTAGTGTTCTGTGACCTATTTAGTTAGCACTGTAGGTAATGTAATGACTTTTTTGTGCAAGAGCAGGAACGGATATTCTCCACACCCAGACGTCTTAAATGGGTATCAGGTAAAAACTATTTTTTTTTTTTTTTTTTTTTTTTTTTTTTTTTTTTTTTTTTATATCTACCTCCAACATCATCGGAGCCTATTTTTGCAAATTTTTCATTCATACCAGTTCTCGCTTTTATTCTTCTCGCACTTTTATTCTGCATACTACTCATTCATCCATCATCTTTCATTCCAAGCAGTGGATGTTCTGCTTTTATTTATCTACTTTATTCTAGCTATTTTTATTTATTTATGTTTTCTATGTATGTTCTTAGGGTAATAAGTTTTTCAACACAGGTTTTTTATTGACATTTGTTGATAAGGGAATACAGCTTGTTTTATGAAGGTCTTCAGCCTTCAGGGGCGGCTTTATTTTCTAATTTCTTAATTTTCTAACTTATATTTAATACAATTGTTATAACATCTTAAAATTAATTATCTACTTGCTATTTGTTTGCGAATGGGCATACATACTGACAGGTATGTATGCTATTCCAATTTATAAAACTATTTAACTTAATTACTACTTTTTATTTCTTAAAATAACAATGCTAACAATTTTTTCACAATACTTTATAAACAATTTACGATGCTCGCCCGCAATGAGATCGGCAAAGTTACTAGGCTTAACAGTCATACCTGTTTGTATTTCAATGTTTAACCTCTCCAGAGCGTGTATAGGGCACTCGGAGAGGATGTGTGGAAGGGTTTCATGTGTATCAGGATCACAGACACACGACGGGCTGTCCTTACACTTAAACCTGTTCAAGTATGCGGAGAACCCACCGTGACCTGTGAGAGCCTGTGTAGTGAGGTGTGTATACGTTAGCTTCCGGGTGGTATGGTAAGCTATTGTGGCATTGGGGAAGAATAATTTAGTAACCTCGGCGGTGCCGCTTGACACGTACCTTTCGTTCCATTTGTCAAGAGATTCATTTCTAATGCATTTCTTGACAAATGAAATCGGGCACACGTCGTAGTCCGGTTTCTTTTTGGACTTTATAGCGGCTTCCTTGGCAAGTTGGTCGGCTCTCTCATTTCCCTCCAACCCCGCGTGCGCTTTAATCCAATATAGAACAACAGTTTTATATCGTTTGTTTGCTAATTTCAAATTGTTGCGCGTGTTTACTGCAAGGGGGTGAAGGGATGTCACGTTTGTGACGGTCTGGAGAGCTGCCATGGAGTCGCTATAAATGCCAAAAGTACTCTCCTTCCTAGTTAGCAACACCTCCGAGGCCTTATGTAATGCGAGGAGCTCAGCCTGATATACGGTGGCGTAAGACGGCAGTGCAAGCTTTACGGCTTTAGTTTCGCCGGCGCTATTCCACAGGGATAGCGCCGCACCAACCTTGCCGCCAATCTTGCTGCCGTCTGTGTATATGCGGATGTCATGTGTATGTGTGTGTAACTGTATGTTCTGCGTAATAGGCGTGAGCTCCATCGTTGAATGTTCCGCCGGGTGTGGTAGTGTAAGTGCAGAGTGTGGCGTTTCTATGAGTCTGCCCCGTAGTTCAGGCCGGGGCACCCCTTTCCTGGCCTCATAAAGGGCGGCTGCCTCTTTAATTCGGAGGTCCAGGGGGAGCGTCCCTGTCAAAACCAGGACAGAGTTGAGGGATGTCGTTTTGTACGCCCTGCACATTTTCTGCGCAAAACCTCGTTGTAACGCATCCAGCTGCTTTCGCGTCATTAACTTGTCCGCGGCTGTTGACCATGCCGCAGCGGCGTACGTTACAACTGGTTCCACTGCAGCCATGTAGATAGACCTAGCCACCTCCGGGTTTAATCCCCAGTTTACCTTTGCTGCGCGAGATAAATGTTTGTAAATGCCTGCAGCTTTCCGGCATACGTTTGCTACGTGAGAGTTGAATGTTAACTTCGCGTCGATTGTGAGGCCTAGTACCTTGATCTCAGTCCGGTTTGCGATTTCCACTCCGCCCATGTTGAGGCGTGGGGTGTCGTACTTGAGCTTTTTTGTTATATGCAAGCAGTTGGTTTTGTGTGGTGCAAATCTCAACTTATTTTCCGAACCCCACTCCTCTACACGTGCCAGAATAGGATTCGCTGCGTCCTGTATCTCCTTACCGGTCTCTCCGACAAACATCAGGATCACGTCATCTGCAAAGGCTTGGGCTATGACCTGTCGCTTCTCCAAGTCCTTTAGCAGAGGGTCCAGCAACAAGTTCCATAAAATGGGCCCTGCAATGGACCCTTGGACGCATCCTTTTGTAGTGGGCCTATCCTCCTCTTCACCAGCATACCTCACTGTGACCCTCCTGTCACACATATAATCTTGGAAGACCCTACGAATATTTACGGGACATTCCTCCTCGGCAAGTCTAACATTTAAAATCGGCCACCACGCGTTGTCAAATGCTCCCTCTATGTCCAGCGAGACCAGGGTTATAAGCTTTTTATTTCGGAGGTGCGTCTTTATATTGTTAATTAGAACATAGAGGGAATCCTCTGTGCTGCGTTGCGGCATGAAGCCATATTGGTGGGGACTGATTCGTGGCAAGAGATGGTATTTAAGCCTACGCACTAGCATTTTTTCGTAGATTTTGCCTAGAACAGGGAGAAGGCCGATTGGTCTGTACGATTTCGGTTCTGTGTAGTTCTCCCTGCCTGGCTTCCTAAGCACCACGACCGTGGCACGCTTCCATATTGCCGGGAAGGATCCATGTTCCAGGCATTTGTTGGCTAACCTCAAAAAGATGTCCGGATCCATACCGATGGCGACACGACAGATGTCGGCTGTGAGGCCGTCGCTACCCGGAGCCTTCTTAGGATTAAACGAATCGACGGCGGATTTTAATTCTGTGTCTGTAAAGGGTGGATCAAATACATCAGAATTTGACCCTACATTTATGTATCTTGCTTTACTTCTGATGTTTGTGTGGATCACGCCGTCATTTCCTTCCGAATCCTCCGGGTAGAACGTCCTCGCTAGCAATCCCACCGACTCCCTAGAGTTTAATGTCCTGCCGTTATTTGTTAAGAGTTGGTCTTCCGGTCTAGCCGAGGTGCGGGTCATAACTCTATAGATCCCGTCCCATACACTCTCACGGTCTTGTTTGCTACAGAACTCCTTCCACGATGTCGTCTGGGCAGTTGACACAGCGGCTTCGTACTTCTGCTTTTCTTCGAGGTACTGGTAAAAACTATTATGCTATTACAAGGTGATTATCAATTAATTACGTTAATTGGAATAGATAAACTTTAACTTTAACTTTCGATAGAGCTTTAGGTCATCCATTCGCGATCTAAATATTGCAATGTATCTACCTACAAATGTGTCAGACAGAGGCTGTACCTTCACAAAATTCAAGTAACTTATCTTACACACCGTTTAGAGAAACTTCTATACCGTAATACACATTGGTACAGTGCCATCTATTGAGCAAAAGTACAACAAGTATGTTCTGACATTAACATGACATTAACATTAACATGTAAATAGTTGAATCCTAAAACACGGCAAAACTTCCGAGCTCCCCAGTACAGCGCCATCTATTGAGCAAAAGTAATACTAGTTACTCCTGACATTAACATGCAGTGAATTGCTGAACCCTACAATACCGAGCTCCCAACTTTTCACAACAATATCGTAAAACAATCGTTTGTCGAACTCGGGCCCGCCAGGAGCCGTGGCGGCCTTGACAAATAGCGTTGGCCTACTTGCTGGCCTTTTGTGGCAGTCTCCAACTGTCGCAACCTCCCGCCGCTAAGGAACTGGCAAATTTAATACTGTTGTGTTTAACACGTCGTAAAGTTGGTTGTGCTAGCAAATTGTATTTACTATATGGTAATTTATGAGCTGTTTTCTCGTGAACTTTAGAAAACAATAATAATGTTTTTTTTTAAATACTATTAGTAGTGCTTTTTCATATATAATATTTTATCAACTGACTGATCCATCAACGTCAAGCCGACACCGCTGCAGCTAAATAGATGACAGGACAGAAGGTAATGTTAGTAGTAACTCAGAACTATTTAACGAAAATCGTCCTTCTAATGGAGTTAAATAGGGATGTAACCTTGTATGTTAAATTAACATATAACACTTAAAAAAGCGTCTGCCGTAGGCCTGTGCTTTTAAGGGTGTCATATTGGATATACAAATATAGCATTATAAAAGAACGTAAAAATAATGTCTTATAGTTCATCCATCACTGCACTTTTTTATTTTAATGTCTTATTACTAAGAAATAAAAGTCTCGAACTATAAAACATTTATACTTATACATATTTATTGTGATTTCTGATGTAAATAATTACACGGATTTAATTTTAATTTAAATTGTAACATTTCTGCTAATATTCTATGATTGTTTTTATTTTTCTTGTTTTTGTTATAATTCGTTGATGATTATTGTGAATGTGAATATGTTAATTTGGTATTTTGATTTTGATTTATAATTTGGTTGGCTTATAAAATTAATAAATATATTAATGAACGCATTACATTACTTAATGAAGTATAGTAGAAAAAATAATATATGTTGCGGTGCCCAACCAGGGCTCATGTTTTGGTACGTGAGAAATATTAAATGTACGCCTATTTTTACCACATGAATAGCAATAAATACCTTTGACTTGACTTTACATTCAAACTATCGACTGTATCGTCTAGACGACATAATAATAACCTAGAACTTATAATAAAGGTTTCAAAAACCAACGCAGGTGTCAATACTGGGTGCAATTTTTTAATGCAGTCATCTGTATTCGCTTTTAGCTTAGCGCAGCGGCCAGCTGCTCGCTTGGGTTGTGATCGTGTAAGTGAGGGGACTTCTTTGTAATTCTGGTATTTAGATTGGTGACCCACTAGAACATTTTATGCACTCTAATATAATAGCCGTTGATAAGTGCGAACCACTACATACCAGAGAAATTTAACCAAAATAGACAAGAAAACATATTTTAAAATAGACAATACTAACTATTTGTAAAGATAGAATTCAGCATATTTTTAAATATTTTTATAGTATTTCATCAATCTTCACTATTTAAAAATGCCACTCACACAAAAAAAAAGTCCCCGGAACGCGTCTGTTTGTCTCTTGGGGAGGGCTAATCTCAGGAATCAATGGACGGATTTTGACGAGGTTTTTTCTAACAGATAGAACGTCTTTCGAAGGAGGTTTACGCACAAAAAACAACATGAGCGAAGTCGGGCCGGGTCGAAAATATTTAATAAAACAAGTTTTCACTCTTATTTTAGTTTAGTATGTAGGTCTACTTGAATTATAATTATTAATAAAAATACTATCGAACATCCTAACTATTGTTATAAATAGAATTATCCAGGACACCACAAACTCAAACATTTGAAATGTTTGTTTATGGTACAGTAACTCGCCGTTCAATGGTATCGATATATTCAATTGTTCTGAAATTCTAAACAGGCTTCATGTTTGACCGGTACAAACAACCGTTCCGAATGCTTTTAGGCCGTGTACGATTGCTTGTTTATTAACAAACACTGGAAATTAGCATTACCTATGTACTGAATGTTTGTAACTGATTTGGACCGCGTTGTCTGTATATAGGTATAATTTATTCAATTACGGTTAAGAACGGATCTATGTGGAAGTAACTGTTGTTCAGCTGCTGTCAATAATTAGGGTTCTAATTATGGTACACTGTAAACAACGATCGTCTATGTAGACATTGCGCAAAAAGGTCAAGACGTCAAAAACGCAAAAGAGTAGAGTAGTGGATTTTACTTTTTATGACAGTGTAATGAAACTACTTTTACGGATCTACTTGCGTTTAATTCACACATTAATTTGATCAAATGTTTATCCTGACGTTTCAAACCCTTTGCAGGGTCCGTGGTCACAGGGAGACTGTCAGTATAAACATTCAATCAAAATAATGTGTAAAATAAACGCTAGTAGTTCCGTAACAGTAGTTTCATTTCAATGTGTATTGCTCTTGTAAACTTTAGAAAACAATATTTTTATGACAGATTCAAGTGATACACTTCTACAAATCGCGATTATTTTAAACTGTACTCCTCGTTCCTTCCGATTCCTTCAATGGCAGTACACATACACTTTACAACCACACTTACATATGTCCAAGTCACCATTATTTTCGCCGGAGGGTACGCAGACCCGGTTCACTTGCGCGCTTTACAAGCTACAGACATATTCCTAGGCGCTTTTCACCTACCTCTCGATACGGTTAACCGGACCCTTTCGAGACGCTATAAGGCTCCCGTTACCCGGCCTTAAAGCCTTAAAAAATCTAGTTAGGATTAGACACAGGTCCACATGATTTTGACTCCGGGAAATTGATCGTTAACAACGGCTGTATAGTCCACAAATAAGGAACAGCATCTTTATTCCTAAATAAAAATGGTCTGTATGTCTTCTGACAATAGTACACAATTCCCACCACCTTATAGGTTGGTAAATTAAAAGTAAAATCTTGTAAGTGGTCGTCTATGCCTTCATAACAAATCATATTTACTCTTAAACTCTTTCATCTTCGCCTTCATTCCAAAAACTTAATACAACCATGTCTGTGACTTAATTTTTTGTTCTAAACATTTTAATTCTTACACTTGTATTCCGAGGGTTGAATTTTCGGTGCATTTACTCGTATCCCTTGTTAGTGCACAGCTTAGACTGATTTATAGTGCAGCCACGAGCTTATATCCGGATTTATTCCGCCGATAAATCTAGGAAGGAAGACAATAAAAGTTTTCGGAAGCACCCAGCAATAACAACGCGAGCGATGGGGACTGACTTGTGTTTCTTCCTCCTTTGTCTTCTATAATCCGGCCAAAGTGAATAGGTTGGTAGTGGGAATGCATGTTTGTATTTAAAAGGAGCAAAGTTGAACTACCAAATAGTGGAATGCTCTCCTAGCACACGTATTTCACCTTACAGCAATATGGTGTCCTTTATACGACGTGTGAAGAGGCAACTTGAGTGTCGGCGAGGTAAGGACGGCTTGCGACGCACAATCCTGCAGTCGGTAGAGCAAGAAAAAGCAAAGACAGCTAATGAGCTGTCTTTGAATCTAGACTCTGCTTATGCTTAACATCACAGACCAATCTTAACATCAATTGGAATGGAGTCATATTTTGCTGAAAAAAACGATAGAGTACCTATATAAAACGTGACTAGAAGAAGTATTCCATTTTAATTACTAAAAATCTTCATTGTGTTCACATTGTGCTGGATTGAAATAGATATTATGATAACGAATAGGCCTTCCATGGTCTTTTAGAAATGAGAACCAAATGGTTTGGATTCGGGGTTTGTTTGAATTGTAAAAGGTTAATTAATTATATCACCACTCGGTTGAGTAAATATAAGTGAAAGGGGCGTAATTATTATCTCGTGGATCAAAGGGCAGGCCCGTCGATGATTACTGGAATAAAATATGCAAAAATATTCCACTTACGCTTGTTAAAAAATTTGACTCAATTTATTTATTACCGTAATTTTAATATTTTTAAATGACGCATTGCTTTGAATGTGTTCTGCCATTTTCTATAAAATTATAAATCGTTTAAACTTATTAACCTTACGGTGACAGTTTATACACACAGACTATAGCATGCAAAATATTAACACAATATACCTGCTAACGGTCTAACCTGTTAACAAGGAAAAAAATATAAACACTGTATTAACAAACGGATATAATTTAGTATATTTCAAAATAAGAGAAGACAAAGAAAATAAAATATGTTAGAAAAACAGAATAATGGTTGACGCGGTTCCTATTATATAAAATATAATATAGATATAGATAATTCAGTAAAACAGTAAAATTACATATTTAAAAAAAAGTTAAACATTTTCCGAAATAACTTTATTTAATTAAAAAAAAAAGAAACGCAAAACCGGACGCTCGCGTGCTTACGGTAGGTACGCAAGTACAGGATATTACTTTTATAAAAACATTATTAAACACCTAACATAATAAAAACACCAAACCTTATAATAACACCAAACAAAGCCAAAATATGCTTGAGAAAAATGGCAAGATGAGCTACTAATGACTTAAGAAGAATGTAATGAAGTTTATTATTAAACCGATGATACATCCCACGCACTCACTAACGTTGAATTTTAACATCGTCACGATTTGGCTAGTTACTCATCGGTGCCAATACTTGATTTGATGGAATGTAATTAATGTTGGATAAGTGTTGTTGTCCGCCTAAAACTAAACCCGAAATAGATTTCAATGAGGTATTGAATATTCGTCGCTCAAACACAGATTTCCTTTCGTTTATTAAGCTTGTATGTGATGTAGCGTTCGCCACATTCGACCTTTTTATTTCCGCGTAAAGAGATCTTTTTCATTTTTCACTGGCCGTTTGAATATTTCAAAATATTACGTTTAGCCAATGGAATTCTTTTTGAATTTGACGGATTATGATTTTGATGTTTCAAGAATTGTTTTTTCAGTTTACCAGTATTTCTTCAGATCCTGGTCTTGCATACAGACAAATAAAGACAATCTTTGGTTGTTATTATTTAGCCCAGTGCGTTTCCTTTTCATTTTCAATTATTCTCTGTTATTCGGTCTTTCGCAGATGGGGAAGGGTTCTGTATGTTTTTTCTTCAGTTTTTGATTTTTCTTTTTTAGTTTCAGGGCTGACGGGTTTAGCGAGTTTTCAACCCGTTATTTTGATTACACCTTTTGAAGCTCCGTGCATCCGTTTATACATTTGGATCTTCGTTTTGCCGTCCTTCATCTGAAGGACGGTCAGAACTGAGTTCACCTTTTTTTGCTTCTCAAAACCTTTTTTTTTTAAATTAAAAATTAAAAAAAAAAACAAAAAACCCGGCTGCGTAAAAAATAATATGTAACTAAATAGAAAATCTAAATAAATTGCCTTCCCTATCCATCCATAGGGAAGGCTCGTGCCCCAGCAGTGGGGACATAAATGAGCTGATGATGATGACGATGAAATAGAAAATCAACTGAAAAGGCTGGAACAAGATAAAAATTCAATTTATGCAACATCATACATAACATGCAGTTTTTATTATTATTATTTTATAGGCAGGCGGGTTTTTTTTTAATTCTTTTTTTATTTACTTATGTCTTTTTAGTTAGACAAATTTCATGATATACCTTTTTGAAATCCTTGTGTTGAGCCCTCGAATTTGATACCAATAATGCAGTATTCAGCGTCGCACAGCCGCCATGATTTTTTTATTTTTTTTAACGTCACCTATCTAAGAACACTTGGGCAGCTAAGACGAATTTTACGATACCTCAATTATGTAAATCCGTTCAGCGGTTCTGGAGATATGAGGTAATAAAGAATATTACATACAAGATAGGCTCGAAAAACATAACCCTTCCTTTGCAGTCGGGTAAAAAGTATTTAATTTTGTATTTTTCATAACTTATTCCCCTAAATTCTAAAATCATCGGTTTATTAATAAACTTCATTATGTACACGACATAACCATTGCAAACATAACTGTAAAGTATTTATAGAAGTATATAACGAAGAAGTTCCAATCACTACTGTACACGATCTAGCTGATAGAACACAAAAACGCTACTAACATTTTTACCACAAGGTTATGACATACTTTAAATAGGTGGCTGTTAAACTAATACTAACCCTTAATCAGGTACATTAAAACTACAGGGATTTAATCCCGGGACGTCTAAAACTCAGATTTTTTATGATTTGTGTGAGATGGCAAAAATATTAATTTGAAAGTAAAGTTCAGGCAAAGTAGTTGAATTCTATAAATTAGAAAGCTGTCTTTTTATACATCGTACTCATAACAGTAGAAGTAACAAACTGTGAAATCCTTATTGCTATGCTACGTTGTAAATTCACCAATGAGTTCGTTTAAAGGTTCCATAAAATGTTGATAACGTTAGTCCTTAGAGCAACAATTTATCTAAAACTTTAATCACAACAAACTAACGCAAACTCATGTATCCTACGATTATTTAAAATCTTCACCACTAGCTTCCAAATCAACATCTACCACAATACTAGACTCTAATACACCGCAACACACTGCATATTTGCGTGCACGTAATTCCTGTAATGCTTATCAGGTCTCGTTAACCGAAACTGTGCAGTAAAAGAAATATGTCAGAACAGCTCTTATTACGAACGTTAAGGCTTTATGGGCTGTTACAGGCTGTGCGACGTTGCCGCGTTCGGACCGTGATACCACGACGGGTTAGCGAACACACGAGTACACATCAGTTTACAAAATAATATTTTACTAGAAAAAATCAATCAGTCTCAGAACTCGAGTGGAAATCGAACCTACGACCTTTGGATAACCAGCCCAATGCCCTGACCGCTGAGCTACCGGGGTCTCGGTCATGTAACTATATATAGCATGGTGAATGCAAATTTAAAATAATAAAACACATTCAATTGTTTCATGTTCTTAGTAAAACACACGTAAAGTAATAGTCGAAATTTGTTTTCTAAAGTGTACGCAAACACTACACATTGAAATAAAACAACTTTTACGGATCTACTCAGAGGGGCCCAAAAATTACATCAGAATTGATAAACCATAAATACTCGCTAGAGAACAACGACTCATAACTCATAATTCATAATTTCAATAGAGAAGATGGTTGGAATCTACCACCAGCCTGGGATCCCATCATACAAAATATTAAATCCCAGCCCCAACACCATACTGCCAGATCAAAAGTTACTGTAAGCTCTTTCTGCGTAAAACGGAACGCACCTGATTAAATTTAAATGAGGGTATACAAGCTAGGATAAGATAAGATCCTTGGGAGGTCTTTGTCCAGCAGTGGACGTCTTTTGGCTGAGATGATGATGATGATGATGATACAAGCTACTAACTAATTATGAGACGACCAACACCTCAGTCTCCCTGTGACCACGGACCCTGCAAAGGGTTCGAAACGTTAGGATAAACATTAAAAAGTAATGTGTAAAATAAACGCGAGTAGATCCGTGAAACAACTTTGTTTCATTTCATAAATAGTCGACAGCCAAATATTGATGATTGACTTGACGTATAACTGACACAAGAAAGACTTTGGCAAACAGCTGGAGATATCGAGGCGTTGCTCGATGATGGCGTGGCATAAGAGCTTTTACCTGCTAAAATTAACATAAATGTATTTTTTAATAAATCTAAGCTCACTCTGCTGCTATTTTGTCTTGACTCTACCACGGAAGCGGTAAAGCTTAAGAGCTGTAGAGCTGTAGAGCTGTAGAGCTGTAGAGCTGTAGAGCTGTAGAGCTGTAGAGCTGTAGAGCTGTAGAGCTGTAGAGCTGTAGCGCGACCAGCGTGACTATAGCGCTATTACGTAGAAGATGCGAATTTAATAGCAAAATTAATGCGAATATGTAAAGTTTCTACAGCGTTATTTATTTGGAATAAATTAAGGCAGTATCGCAATCGTCCATCACGAAATTCCTCGTTTAAAGGATGTTATTGAAATTACCATTGGTCATAAATAACTCGAAAATTATGAAATATTTTGTTGTTGGTATGAAATTAGAAGCCGACGACCTTTACAAACAGACCACATGAAACATTTCTGTTCAGAATACCGCTTGACAGTTTCTATGACAACAAAACAAACAAATCGTTAAATAGTTTACGCGTGAAAGGGTATCACACAAACAAACAAACTCACTTTCGCATATTAAGTTAGGTTACTATTAGTTAGGATAGTTAGGGTATAAACTCTGATTTAGACACACACCTGCTTATAACGTACACCACTATTGTAACCCTATAATCCGATCCCAAGGCCATCCCAATCCTATCCAAACTACTCGGAGAATCTAGTAGAGTGCGGGAGGGAGTACGTTTGCGTGATGCCATTCCCTCTAGAAACCTTCTGATGTTATTTTGATCGTGATTAAGCAGTGTGGTTTGAGGAAGGCCGTTTAAAGATAACAGCAAACTCTCTCCTAAAAATTTTTGAGCTTATCAGCAAAATCAATCTTTTTTTTATATATTGATTCAACTTTTTTTGAATAAAATAGGATTGAGTTCAAACATTTGTCAAAATAAAATGTAATTTAAATCAAAAGCACTAAGGATTATTGATATCAACTTCGAAGCAAATCACCGCCAAAATAACTTTCTACCCTTTATAATCCCATCAGGGGATGAATTTTAATAAAATACGAAACACCATCCATCCATCCATATTCCATCACTTCTGTTAAAAAAGGTTTATGCAAAATTTGAAGTAGATTGGATCAAGGAATTGTTGTGGATAAAGGATCATTGTCCCATACAAACATTGCCCCCCCCTCTGTTCAATTTTGAAAAATCCTTTCTTATTGGATGCCTACGTCATACAAAGAACACACCCTCCAAGTTTTAGCGGTTTAGGCTGTGCGTTGATCCGTCAGTCAGTCATTCAGGACAAAGCATTTTATGTGTATAGATTAGTTTATTCGGTACGCTTTTGAATTCATCAAATTATGAGATCAATGGGACTAACTTGTTGATTTTTCAATGTCTTAGCTTATTAGCTTTCTTTTGAAGTTATTATGAATCGTTTTTTACAATTTCAAAACAAAACAATCGGGCAAATCGATCATTGGCCTTATTAGTGTACTTAAAAAAATATTAGGCTTTGTTTTTAAGAAAATTACGATAGGTACCATTCCTTCGTTCAATTGTTTAGTTATATTTAAATATATTTTAAACTTGAGAATATCAATGTTTGGATAAAGTATTCTGTCTGAACCGCCAGACAATATTTTATTGGACGTTTCAATTTTCCTTAAGCAACTTATTCTATACGGTGTAAGAGTATTCTTTAAATCCGGACAAAGAGGGCTTCGCGCACTCTAGAATTTATTCCTACTATCTCTACTTTATCCATAAATTCTATGGACTTAATATCAAATATCTTAGTATCATTTTCTTATCTGCCGCAGTGATGGCAGGTGACAGACATTGGTTTTGATTTTATGTTTATTTTATCTGTTTGTCACTATGTCAGGCAAAGGCATCTCTGTCCTTCAGCCGAGCTTTATAAAGTTCTTGTGGCGTGCGATCTTTGTTTTTGATTTATTGTTACTGTATTGTTTTATTGTGTACACGTTAATGTTTGTAATGTTGTATTTGAATAGTTTTTATTTATGTTTTTTGTTCCGTGTCGTATCGACCTCTAGGTCCCGCCAGAATACCAGCGCTGCAGCGGCTATTGTCGTTGTAGCCTATGCTGAGGCTGGGGCCTAGTTGGCCACACTAAAATTTATGTTTTACTACTTATGTACCTATCTGTAAACTTTTTTTTTTATTTTTTTCCTATGTTACTGTACAATCTGTTTGTGGTCAATAAAAATTCATTCTATTCTATTCTATTCTATTCTTATAAAATTGAGTAGACAAGAATGTCAGTACTGCTGTTTAGAGGATTGGTACGGCAATGACTTTTTGGGATAATTTTGATAGTCATTTCGGATGGAAATTAGATTTACAAACATTTTAAGACTTAACGAGTTAGCGATCAAGTAAGAATTGAGATTTAATTAAGTTAGTTTTGGCTGAGAAATCAGTAAGTATGAAGAAAGGTCGTGCCCCTTGCATGGAAGTATGCCGTCAGCGAAATACCAGTATTTTTTCAAGAGCTTTAATTTAAGTCTTAACCCTTTAACAGGCACAGCATGTTCAAATTTTTCATTGGTTTTCGACCTTATCTCAAGTGTATAAAGTTCAAAATATAGTGGCAATATATAGTCTACTGCCTTATAAAGGGTGAAAGTTCTGACTCGGTGGTTGAGTGGCTGAGCGCTCGGCCCGACACCCAAAGGTCCCGGGTTACCCAGGTCGGGTAAAATGTATTTCGGATTTTTCGATGCATTTTTGTGATCGCCAACCCGTGTTTGGCAAGCGTGGTGATTAAGCCACTACTTGATTTCAATGATGGAGACCGTTGCCCAGCAGTGGGATAGTTATAGGCTGTTTCCTTAAGAAAATTGTTGTTTGTATTAAACTTTTTTCCTGAATAAGTTCCATTATTAAAAATAATGACATTTAGTATCCCAGATATAAAAACAGAATGTGTAAAATGGAAGCCAGGGAAAACGATTAGAGCCGGAGAAATAATACATTCCTACATGCATTCACTTTTTATGACTTTTACATTCCCTGTGGTAGTCAGAAACTGGGCCAGCTTGAAAAGACAATTCTAGTCCAGTCCATATTGCATAAATGTCATGCTGATATTTGGATAAATATAGCCATATGCGCGCACACGAGCAGAAAGCCAATCCGTAAAATAACCTAGTAAGGCTCGCCGTCGACTCATACGTCGAGGAGGCAATAAATGTATAAAATATAAATTAGTAATTAATTAATATTATTTAATTAGTAATTTTATTTTAAAAAAAGCTTGATCAATAAATATTTTTTCTTTCTTTCTTTCTTTCTTTCATAAATATAAAAAAAATGTTTCAACTCATCCCATTGCGATGTAACTTTTATAAGTTGTTAAGCGCACAAACGCAAAGGTTTTTAAATTAGTAACACCAACACGGGGTACCTACAAGTGTTCACGCGGACAAAAAATCGCGAGGGTTTCTCTAGTTAAGGCGCTGACGACTGTGAAATGTATAATATATATCTTGACTTGTATAATAATAAAATATAATATATTTATTGAATAAGATCCCTTTGTTGAATTAGATGAAATAGATCTCTTTTTTGTTAGTAACAATTATACTTAAAAATATGTTAGTAAAATATTTATATTTTGAGGAGCTCGATGGCGTAGTGGTTTACGCGTCCGGTTTTCGAGTGCCGAGTTTAAGCAACTTTCGCAAAGGCCGGTCATGGGTGACCAAAAATGTAAAATTTCGAGCTCCTCCGTGCTTCGGAAGGCACGTTAAGCCGTTGGTTCCGGCTGCATTAGCAGTCGTTAACAACCACCGCACCGCACTTGGCCCGCGTGGTGGTTTATGGCCCGTTCTCCCTACCCATCCACAGGGAAGGCTCGTACCCCACTAGTGTGGACATAAAATGAGCTGATGATGATGAAAATATTTAAAAATCATTAAAGAACATTAATATACAAAATTACATAATACTTACGCACGGTTTACAAAAAAAATATACAACAAACAACACCAAGAAAAATATATGTTATAAAAGACTATATTTGCAACAATGCTATTGTTTCCGAAACCGCACAGTTATCAAATTTTCTCGCCAGAAAAGATATTCAAAGTCACCTATAAACAGTATATATTTACATGATTATCATTTTCATCACTAAAGTACGTTGATGAAATTAGGTAAGTATACTTATTTGTAATACTTATTACGCTATTGTTTTATTTTTTTATATTTTTATACATTTTATTTTTTATATAAAACATCAAAATTTTCGTTTTTCTTGACTTAACCCTTTATAAAGCTGTGACATATATATTGCCACCATATTTTGAACTTTATACGATTGAGATAAGGTCGAAAACCAATGAAAAATTTTAACATGCAGTGCCTGTTAAAGGGTTAAATCAGGTGAATCACGCTCTTTGCATCCTTGTATGCAGATCGACAGAGAGTGTTGTTTCATAGTTGTCAGCGCCTGAATAATAAAAAGTAAAAAACGGAGCTTTCAATACCGAGAGCCATTATCAAAGTGAAAGAAATCAAAGGTTGAAACATTACCTTGTTTGCCGAAGTTATAATTGCCTCAACGCGGAACAATGCCTGGTTTTATTTCTGTTTTTTCCTCCTTTCGTTCCAAAGCTACAAGTTCGCGTTGCTTTATACAAAGTACGTAAGTACGTAACCGAGTGTGTCGATCCATTTGTTTCGTATCCTGATGAATTGGGATACTTCGTTTTCTTTCGATGTTCTTGTTATCTATAAATATTCTGTTTTCAATTGCGTGAATGGGCTGGTATAAGTTGTAACACTGTTTGTGTGAAGTTCTCAGTTCAGCTTACTTTTCTGTTAAGCAGAGCAATCAAATATCAATTTGACTAAGTAAGTTAGTAAATAGCTTATAACTGTCCCACTGGTGGGCAAAGACCTCTATCATTGAAATCAAGTCATCACTACAACTGATAAGTAATGGCTTAATAAGTAATAGGTAATGTGTCTAATAAAATATTAATTTACTTGTTTCGTAGAAAGTTATGTAAAGTAATGAGCTATAATGTATACACTGTACTATTGCAAGGCAGAGGCCTCAATTATAACCGCTGCAATTGGTTTTTTCTGTTATGATTTTTAGTATTGTAAATTCAATGTTCAAATAATTTTTAACGCAAACTTTGTTGCAAACAAATTACAAACAGTACAAACGGGTACTACCGTCACTAGGTAGTTGTTGACATTGAATGGGCGGGCGCCTTTGGCTTTCAAAGTAAAAAGTGTTGAATAATTTTGGCGGGCTGGTTGGAACCACGATAGCTCAATTGGAAGAGCATCTGACCCGGTATGTCAGAAGGGTGCAGGTTCAAATCCTGCTCGTGGAAATTTTTTCAACATTTGTGTTATTGTAAATTCAGTCTTTTACTTTACCTACAATTACCATTTAACAAGCGCTCGCAACTTCGTTTGCGTGAACTCCTCTTTGAATGGGTAGTAGGTAAAAAAATGTTTGAACTGTTCAAAAGAGCTTATTTTTAAGTTCGGCATCCTAGTTATTACGAGTACTACCTTTCATACCCAACTGCACCGGCCGTGGTCACGGGCTGACTATACCTCGCACCCCGTTATTCAATTTTCTTATAATGGAACGCGAAAGTCTATAACTGTATTATAAATATCAATTGTAACAAGATTAGCAATGTAAAGCAAAATTACTTCGGACTCCAGCCACACAGTTCGCCTGTGACTAAACCAAATTCATTACTCGAAAATAATACAAAGCTATGTCGCCCAAACAATTGCTTCGACAATTTCCATTTGGAAATCTTCAATTACGTTCATTACGCGGAGACAACGGACGTTTAGAAGTAAAAACAAAACGGAACCAACTAATAAACGAGTTAATATGGAAAACAGAAGTTTCTGACATTAAGGAAAGTGTTTTTGTTGGTACTTATTAACACCTAATTAAAAAGTCATTGAACCCTATATAGCTTTTTCTTAAAGACTGTTCAATTGTTTTCAACAGCTTATTTTATGTCCACATTGCTGGGGCACGAGCCTTGCCTATGAATGGATACGGAGAACGGGCCATGAACCACCACGCGGGTCCAGTATGGATCGACTGCTAATGCAGCCGGAACTAACAGCTTTACATGTCTTCCGAAGCACCGGATTGTTTTTATTAAGAGTAAATTATTTATATCGGACTTTAAGTTACAGTAAATTACGAAACCTTTTAAAATTGTCTGTTGGTGATGATTCCGGATGAAGTGCGCTTTTAGCTTCGGCCTATCTTTTAAAGTTTAAAATGATAAGTATATTTTTGTGTTATGTATAAGTATATGTATGTCATAGATATTGCCGATAAAATGTTTTTTCAAGTAAAAGTTTTTTGGGTTTTCAGCACATTTTTTCTATGAATATCTGCACGTACGGGGTTATTTCCCTTTTTCATCCAGGAGCATGTGATATGGAAGTGAGATGACGAATACATCAAAAAGAATTTAACCGCCTCTCTGGTTTAGGGTTAATTGGTTGGATCTACGTAACTGTCCTGGTTTTGATTCCCAACGAATGTGCTTATTGTACTTAGTTCACATAGCTAGCCTGACTAATCTTATCTAATTCTGTCGCCATGACAAAGTTTTTAGTAAGATTGTTGTGTTCCGACGGTTAGAGATAAGATACTCAGTTCCTCATGTAGTTGAGGAATCCGGTTAAATGTGCTTCCACATTCATCCTTATCGCTATTTACCAATATGCTAAGTGAAATGTTAGAAGTTTTGTGAAGTTAAAACAAAATAGAGGAGCTCGATGGCTCAGTGGTTAACGCGCCCGGTTTGCGAGTGCTGAGATTAAGCAACTTGCGCAAACAGCAAGCAAGCATAACAGGATTTATTTTCAATTGTTTATAGCGCATAAAGCAACACCTTTAAAAAAAACATTTTTATGACTAGTAGTTATAAGTAGTAATTAGGTAGAAACAAAAAAAACATTTTAAAGATTTCTCTTTTGAGTAAAGCTTTCTCCAATCACAAGGCTAATACTTCTAAAACAGCGTCAAAGGACAGCGTGGGTGCGACACGCGTATCGAGACAAAACCGATGATTGGCGCCGAAGCATTGTTCTTTGACGATGGAAACAACCTGTTATTGTGTTACTCAGCGTCTCGGTTTCACATGAAAAAGTCACTTTTGCGTACGCGACAGGATAATAGGATCGGTTTTCGGTGGAGTGCCTCGGTGGCGGTATGCCACGGTCGTTCACCGTAACTTAAGATTTTTGTTTTCGTTGTAAATAAAAGTCAATTTATATGTTTTGCTATTGAGAAAACAAAACACGTTATGCTCTAATCTCCTCATGTTTGTTTTCTAATTTTGTCTTATTTTCCGTTATTTCTTCAAGTGTGTTGCTTGCTGTTATTCGTTAAGGCTTAAACTCTCCAGTGAGACGGTTATACGATAATGATCTAAACTGGGTACGTAAGCCACTTGAAAGCACATTGAAGGGCGGAGCAGCAAAGCCCACACTGTATACAAGAGATATTTGTGTTACAGTTGCTATGAACGAAATCGGTCAGGAGACAATGTTATACTAAACCTTTAAGATTACTCATTTTGGCGTACCGGAAAGCGCAGTATGCGCAGGCCTCTAACAAGATGGACCGACGATCTGGTAAAGATCAACAAAACCGGTCGTTGTGGAGATCCTTGGGGGAGGCCTTTATCTAGCAATGGACGTGATGATGATGATAATGCAATGTGCTTCAAATGTTTGTGTGATTGGACATTATGGATGTCCACGGTACTGAAATGATTTAACGCTATCAAACTAGTTTCTGAATACATTTTATTTTATTTATTTATTATTAATATACACACAAACTATTAAAAGAAGCAAAACACGTCAAAGAAAGGTGCTTATTTCTTGATAACAAGATACACTAGTTTTCCATTGTAATGAGTACAATAACTAATTATTAAACTTGCTGACGCGGCAACTCGTACTGTAATTGGATCGTGTACATCTTAACTAATGTTTATGTAGCACATTGTGTAACATATACATGTACAACTAGCAGCAATAATAATGTCTGCTTTTTTTAGTTTATTTTTTTTATTTTTTTTTGTATTAACGGGTAAGTACAGTGCCTTGATGTTAAGTGATAATAAGGCTAATGATGGAAGCGCACTTCACCTGGGATCCTCAACTAGTGAGGCACTGGCTATCTTTTCTCTAGCTGCTGGAACACATCAATACTACAAACATTGATGTTATGGCGACATATTTAGATAAGATGATGGTAGCTAGCCAGGCGGACAAACAAGTCCTACCACCAACCAATTCGAGTACACAAACATGTACCCCCGCTGGGAATCGAACTCCGGACCTCTGGGTCTAAGCCGGTGGTCTTAGCCACTAGACCACAGAGGCGGTTATTATATACTTTGTATGTGTATAGATATATGTATATTAATAATAATTTTATTTCACAAATATATGTATACACTGTACAGTTTAGCCTAAGTTTATTCCTTCAATACACACAGAAAATAACTCTATGAGTAGGTACTTACTAAAAAAAAAACTAAAGAAAATTTTCAATATTTTTTTTTATTTTGTTTAATTTATAAGTGTGGTAGTCACAGGTGGTACTTAGTGTATTTTTTTATACATCATAGTCACTTATCATTGACTTTTAAGTAATTAATAACGTCATTGTTACCATTTTTGTCTATAGAGACATTATTGTCGTTAAGAATATAATGTACGAGTAGTATCAAAATGTAATTTATATACATATTTATTCAAATGAATAAATAAATAAATAAATAAAATAAATATTAACGCTTACCATTCAGCCGAACATAAAGAACAGAACATAATAAAAATCATAGAAGTAACATTATCAATATCAATTTTAAAATTACATATATGCAGGCATATGAATAGGCTTACTTATTTACTTTCATGTCATGTTTGATACTCTAGCTAGACCTACAAACGCAAGAGCGTTACGGTGTTTTGGGTTCTATTCCCAGGTCGAGCACAGTGTGTTCCACATTTTTAGAAGTATAACCCATAGGGCATGCTAATAATCCCGCTAAAAATACGCCAATATTTTATGTTTTATCATTCCTTCTCTTTCGGTAACCGCAAAAAGATACTGAGTATATTAATTGTTACATTAATTTAAGCTATTGTGACAAAGTTATTTAACGTGGCACCGTTCCGAATGGTAATGAAATTGCTTACGTGACTCAAAGACTGGCTTCGCAATATTCCAGTTGCCGGCATAGTTTATTGACACTTAGTTTATCAGATAATGGCTGTGCCCGGGAATCCGTTTGCGTGGACTTAAGAGGCTTTATTCATTCCGGAATTCTAAAGAAATGTCAAAGTTTAAGTCCAAGTGTTATCGAAGTTTCTATGCTGGGGAATACGGATGTCTATTAGTTAGTGGACGGTATAAAAAAAACATGTGTTTAAAACTTTTATTGCGATTTAAAGTCATGTTTTTAAAGTTCATAATTGTACATGTGTATTGCGTTATTTTTCAACATATTTAAAAAAAATGTTGTCACTTTTATAAAAAACTGTTCAGGTTTCTGTGCTCATTCTTTTTTACAGATACCCATCGTCCTAAATACCCATTTAGACCATTTCAGGTCGTAGAATCTTCTCTATGTATCAGTGGGATGATTTCTGTACGTGCCACAATCGCTTAGCAAAAAATAAAAATAAATTTTATTAAAAAAAAAAAAAACAATTGATGGCGGTAGATACAAATAGAAAATACATTGAAATGTGTTGTCTCCATAAAAAATAATATAACATCATATAATAATACATCGGTAAATTGTCAAATCACTCAATAAGATACAAATCAAATAAAATCAAATTAAAATTAAATTAAAATCAATCAATAAAAAAAATGCTTCGGTGACCCAGTGGTAAAGCGCTCGGCCCGATACTCGAAGGTCCCGGGTTCGATTCCCAGGTCGGGCAAAGTGTGTTTCGGATTTTTCGATGCATAGCCCGGGTTTGTGATCACCAACCCGCATTTGGCAAGCGTGGTGACTTGAATTCAATGATGGAGGCCTTTGCCCAGCAGTGGGACAGATTATAGGCTAATTACTTACTTTACAATTAAAATACTAAAAGGAACCTTTGCTATGCATATTATTATCTTCTCAAATAATTTTCCATCCAATATTCATTGTCATTTCTGTATTATCCCAAGCTAAAGCTTCCAATTGAGTAGTAAGCAAGATTGGGGTACGGTTGTATTTTTAGGGAAATTATGTTTGTCTCCAAGGCAGCCATCGCTGAGCGTCGGTGCATGTGACTACACAAACAAGGCTGTGTATAATCAAAGTCTTATATTGACTATCTTTTGAGCTTACAACTTGAAATGTTGAAATTCAAAGTCAAAGTAAAATTGTTTATTTAATATAAGCCTTTGCAGGCACTAATTGACATCAAAAATAAGTATCTAATGCAAATAATAATAAACTGAAATTTCTTTTCACTAAACAACTGAATCTAGCACCAGTTCGGATTTAGGGAAGGCCATTACATTACTTAATTGTGATGTTTCTTGTAAATGTAAACACAATTAATAATTCTTATGGCATCAAGTATTATTATACAATTCTCGCCTAAGCGCCTAGGCAGCCGTTGTATCCGCAGGTGCTGGATATTTCAGTGCATAACCCGAGTTTGTGACCAGTATGGTGATTTTATCAATAGCCATTAATTGTAGCGATGCCATTGAGATCTTTTGTAGGCTAAGACCTCCAAACAGGTGTGATTAAAGTCTTATCATCTTTTGAAAAAATCATCTAGTATTTATTTATACATACAGAGTTCACATATTTAAAGCTAGATCACTAAATTAAAAATGATATCCCATCGTCAGTAATAAAAACTTATTTCTACAATTGTAATTGTAATTTGTTTTCAAAACAGAGCCACAACAAGATTAAGCTTACCATTCTACGAAAATAAAAACAAATGTATGCATTTTGTACGAAGTAGATTAGACAATTGTAGAGATTTGCGAAAAAAAACCGCCCGCGATCACAAGATCCGAGAATAATTGGCGCCTTCGCCTGATCCTGGCTAACGACTGACTCAAAGGAATTCCTAGGAATAAATATTTTCTAGAAAATCTTGCGGCGATGGCGGCCGCGTAAGCTGCCTGGGTTAAATAAATAATTGGAAACGAAATAAACTGATTGAGAATTTTGTATTAAGTTTTTTGAAATTTAAAAATTAACAATGAGACACCTTAGAAATTTATACTTATTCGCTATTTTTAGATCTATTTTCATGGCCTTTATAGTTTACTTAAATGTGTAATCAACTATTTCCATGACCTTTGGGCCATATGTCATATTATTATGTGATATTTCATAATATAAAGTAATCAAAAAAATGTTTAAAAAATGAAAGCGCGTTCGGTATTCTATTTTCATCTTTAGTTGTATGCTCAAGAGAGCAACGTGTTGACAGAATGTCGCAAAAAAATTATCGAAGAGTCTGTTAGATATTTTGTGGTTAATGCTGTGGAAAATGCATTCGTTTGTTAACAGTACTTTAATTTGTAAAATAAATATCTATTTAATTACGGTCGGAAACGAACTTACGAAAAAAGAAATACGAAAACAAGCAAAGATATTTTGCGACAGACCAAATTTTACGCACGCAGCAGTGTCTTATAAAACAAACTAATACGCAGAAAAAACAACATAAGTAATATGTTATAAAAATTGAAACAAGATCGAGATAAGAATAGTTTATTAAGTAGACGCATACAAACATACCTAATGGCGTCGGTTCGTCGACCGCCAAGTTTTTTAAGTTTGTCTTCTTTAATTCGTAGTGAACTTGGAGATAGTATCATTTTGGTCAGACCACGCAAGTCAGTCTGAAATGTCGGAAATCAGATCGAGAGACACGGACCTCGCCATACACTTAGAATTGGCCAGTTTATAAGTTTCAAACTTTGAGATACGGATGAAAATGTGCAGTCCATTTTTCAAAAGAACTTTAAATCGAATCGCACAAGGTTTTATTTATAGGAATGAGGAATATAATTATGTTTGTAGGGAGGTACTTACTCATAGTGGGCCATGTTATATTTAATAATATTGAGTGTTTCATTTATAATGAAGTTTATTATCATTAATAGCTGAATTGTAACAAAAAATGTACTTCTATGATAGGAAGGCATTTTCTTTTAACTGAGATGCTGTAAAAGAAAGGTAACAAATAAATGCCCATTGCTGAGTTTCTTGCCGCTTCTTCGCAGTACAAGGTCTCACCAAAGCTCAATTGCTCAATATGCATATATGGCATATGAATAAAAAATAAATACATATCATAATGAGATAAAACTTATATTATCTTCCAAATAAACAAAGAATAAGGTCCGAATAGTTATTCCGTGTTTTGTTTCTGTCATGTAAACGTCATTTCAAATTAGAGTAAACGAGACAAAACACGGATTATCAGTTCGAAGCTAATCCTTTGTTTATTTGTAAGACGGATCAAATTCTTGCAGTGCTAAGATGTTACTTACATACGCGTCAATACGCGAGTAATGTCTACGGGCTACGCCGTAGTATGACGGAAATAACTAAAAAACCGTCGTAGCAGTTGCAGTGTTTGCTTACCTACCCTAGGGCAAACGTATTTGGTACAGTCAACAGCAGAAGTGTGTGATTTAAACCATTATAAATAAATTTTTATTTTTCATTTTTAAGTACTAATTGCTGCACTGAAGCTGAATTATATATTTATAAAATACAGTGAAAAATTACTGCTACCGGGAAGGCTGTACGTAAGCGCTGTATTTGGTCGGGTAGGTGTTTAATTTTTTCACTGTATTTTATAAATACTCATTATAAATAAAATATAATAAGTAACTATAAATTAGCGATTATTTACACACTTTAAATAACATTATTAACATTACACACAATACACACTTAATAATTAAACTTTGATTACACAATTAATTAATAAATTGATTTTGAATTTCGGCTTTTGTTTACAGCTGTACTGTAGCGGCAAAAACTTAAACTCACATCTGCCACCGAGTCGGGAGGTTTTCAAATATCAAAGTTTCCAGTGCAGCAGCCAAAGCTCTTGTATTTATGGAAAGTATCATATTTTGCGTCGCATTGTGATTTACGAGGGTGTGTAATCAGAGGCGCGCGGTGTCTTACGGCCACACATGGTGCGTCATTAGAAACGGCTTTGTTATGTTAAGGCTGGCATATTTATGGCTGTGTCTTTTGTATTTTGTATTTTGTATGGGTGTTCTTGTGTGTTGTGACAATCAAATTTTCCAGATAAGCATGCTTAATCCTAGGCTGTATCATCATTTACTATCAGGTGAACTGCGGTGAAATACATGCCTATGAAGACACATTAACTCAGTTTAAAAAACTATTTTTTTAACATATGACTTGTACTTAAAAAAATATTATATTGTCCCGGAAATTTTATAGGATTTTTTCTTTTTCATAGGATTGGAGCTCGATAGTGCATTTACACCCGTATTTATAAACAAGCCATTACTTAGCAATTACTTTGTTTTTAGAAATGTCACAAAGATCTAATTTCATTTTAAAAACAAGTATCGTATAGAAGTTTTCTTATTAAATTAAATAAAAGTATTATTATATTTAATTAATTCATAAATTTTATATTATTTTTGACATAACACAAACTTTCACACGGAATATAACCTCAAAAGTAGCTTGTCACAGGCTTTGGAATCCTTTGACAAATCTAACTAGATTGCTGAGAGATTGCTTGAGTAAAGATATTGGTGACTATAAATTGTTTGGATAAGAATTCTAACTTTTGACGTTTCTAATTTCATCGGTTTATCTATACTATACTAATATTATAAAGCTGAAGAGTTTGTTTGTTTGTTTGTTTGTTTGTTTGTTTGAACGCGCTAATCTCAGGAACTACTGGTTCGAATTAAAAAATTATATTTGTGTTAAATAGTCCATATATTGAGGAAGGCTATAGGCTATATAACATCACGCTATGATTAATAGGAGTGGAACAGTCGCTAATTAACGCGGGTAAAACCGCAGGGCATTGAAAAATATAAAGTTATTATTTACTTAAGCAATTACTTTTGTTGCGGGTTTGTGGAAACAGTTTTTTGATTGAGGCATCCGTTTGTGAACTATTAAGCTTTAAAGTGCAAAATTTTGTTAGAATCAAGTGTCCCCCCCTGCCACCCAAATGGTTGTTTTTGGATACGTGAAAAAATTCACGGTTGTTGTTTAAATGACGAAGTTAAAAGTAAAACTATCACAGCTAAGTAGGCTTTACAAGTTTACGAGTAACAGGCTAACAGTCGAGCAACTTATAAAATGTACTTGGCGCAGTACAAATTCCACATTTGGGAACTACTTAAATAACGTTGTCAGGTGTGTGAAACCAGTAGTATCTGCATTTAAGTATATGAGCCATAAAAGCCCTCTTCTCAGAGTCCGCATTATTGAGATGGGCTACGGAACCCCACACTGCGCGTGGCCCGACACGCGCGCGCGCCGTTCTTTACTTTAACAACAATTGAATACAGACCGTCTGCTTCCTAGCTGTCATTTAGTAAAATTTCAATGCAGTTCTACTTAAATTATTTTTGGCGACAAAAACTGGTGTCGAACACTGGGTTTTAAGTATCGTGATACAACATTAAGCTTTGGTATCATCATCATCACCATCATCACCATCATCATCATCATCACCATTATCACCATTATCATCATCATCATCATCATCATCAGCTCATTAGCACGAGCCTTCTCTATGGATGGATAGGGAGAACGTGCCATAAACCACCACGCGGGCCCAGTGCGGTGTGGTGGTTGCTAACGACTGCTAATGCAGCCGGGACCAACGGCTTTACGTACCTTTCGCAGCACGGAGGAGCTCGAGATGATAAATTGTTGGTCACCCATCCGATGACCGGCCTTTGCGAAAGTTGTTTAACCTCACTACTCGCAGACCGGGCGCGTTAACCACTGCGCCATCGAGCTCCTCAAAGGTATACCTACAAGCTAAGAATAGGTTACAAACTGTGATAACAAACTTAGTAGGACCCTGATAAAAAGTATTTACTCCCTAACACGGCCCTAATTCCCCGCCTCATCCCTTCAAGTTCAACAAACCTGAATGTGTGTCGTCGGATGTTTTCGTCTCGCCCCGCGCACCTGTCGCGTGCTTTATTGACGGACAGATCACCCGATCGCTGCTCAATGCAAGTTACTGGCTGTGACCTTATTACTCATGTTCAACGTATTCCTTATGTCTAAGTAGTCTCTTTAAGGTTCTTCTCAGGCTGGCAATGACAAATGTCATATTATCTGAAGTTGTTAAGACGGCCCGCTTGCTCGTATACAGACAAAATTAAGAAAAAATATATTAAATGGTAACTTTGATGGGTATGCCATATCTTCTTGTTGACTACGGAACCCTATAAATCGGTTGATGTTCCCTATAGTGATTAAAAGAAAAAAAGTCGACACTGGTTCCTGTTGTATATTGGTACCAATATCCTACTTTGGTTTTGTTAATGTGACCGAATGGAGAAAATCTCACACTAGGCACTCAGATCAAAGAGTTTGACATATTAACTCAATTTAATTTTTTCATATTTTCTATCAAATTTGTAAATTAAACATTATATTTGATTTTATATACCCTCAATGTTTTTATAATTAAAAAGCCCTTGTTACCTAACTGTCACATAGAGAAGTGGAAGTGTTCGAAAACTGCTTTGACTTTATAGAATAGAAGGCAACAAATTATGTACAGATGGTAACTTACATTTATAAATACCTTACAGACTAACATACATAAAACTAAAACTATGCTACACGTAAGTACGGTCGACGTGCGACGCAGCGCGGTGTCCGGTAGTCGGCCTCGGAACCGCCGGAACATGACACCCTTCGGCCAAAACTCTCTTTTAAGAAAGTCGACAGATGTTTGGTCAGTACTCTCACCACAAATGAATTAAAATTCACATTGTGGCGGGACTCCAACCGTTCAACCCTCAGAGTAAATTTGGTTTTGATCTGCACATACTCTACGATCTCCTCTGCCTTCGTAGAGTAGTGGAGCAGGAACACGTATAGCAGCGTCGTAGGTGTAGCTGGACGCAGCAGGTGGTTCGGTCCGGCCGGTGCGACACCGCACAGGTTGCGACTGACGGGCTTCCTCTTCTTTCTCTCCACTGTGATGAAACCCTCCTCATTGCGGTAAGCGCGTTTATCTTCCTCTGTTGAATCGGTCGCCGCTCAGGTTGCGGAGTGGCGCCGACAGGTTGGCTTGCGGCAGCAGCAGCGTAGGCACGTTGAGGAGTAGACGTGCATGCGCGTGGCGTCGTCACCGGAGCGGCGGCAGCGGGGCGGGCGGGGTATTAAATTTACACACCTGTGTATCATCATTCATCAGGTAATTTTATGTCCCCACTGTTGGGGCATTAGCTTTCTCTATGGATGGATAGGGAGAACGGGCCATAACCACCACGCGAGCACAGTGCAGATTTGTGGTCGTTAACGAGTGCTAAAGCAGCCGTAACCAACGGCTTTACGTGCCGTTCGAAGCACGGAGGAGCTAGTCATGATAATTTTTTGGTCACCCATCCGATAATGGGTTTTTGCGAAAGTTACTTAGGTAACCTTAAAATCCGCAGACCGGGCGCATTAAAATGTATATGTAGACTAACTATAATCATCTTTTTGGATATAAATTCGTGCGATTCAACTGAGGGGTGAACGCTCCGCGACCCGGAGCGTGTATCGTATATGATTCTAAGCTGTCACCGCGTGTATCTGTTTGTCATTCAATCATCTCCGCTACGCATTAGAATATCCCATTTATCCCACTAACCTGAGGTCGACGAACGCATTTCCGCAGTTTGCTCTTCAATTTTTTTTAGTTTTTTTCTCCCGTTTAGGGGAGGCAAAGGGATTTAGCACATACAACCTAGTCTGCAATAAATTTTTCTTCGTTTGATAGTGACAGATGATTTAGTGTCTAAAGAGCAGTGGAGATGTGGGCCCAACACTCGTGAAAAAGTTAAAACAAATAATTCAGCAATACGAGCACGTTTATTAAGTAGGTATGTACCTACTATATCTGATTATGATACATTTTTAGAATTTTAAAATAAATCAAAATTGAAAACATTTTACTGTTTACTTTTTCTATTACAGCCAAGAAATAAAAGTTTAAAAAAGACGTTTATGATAATAATTACAAACATTTTATTTTATTTTTTATTTTATTTAATTAGGAAATTTGATGAAATATAGAACGGGGTTAATGAAATGAATAAAACTAAAGAAATAATACGACGCGGAGTTTAAATTGCAAGTGTTAGAACCAAGTGCATACATAATAAGATTTATTTATTTATTTATTTGTTAATGAAAAAAGATGATATTGTTTACCTTCAGGTTTAACATTTTAAAGAAAACGTTCTTTGTCATAATAATACTAATACGGTTGAGATCATTGTCAGCTGTTCAAGTCTATCACTATTCACAAGTGTTTTTTGTTATCAAAAATGTTGAAGAAAAATATAATAAAGATCTTAGTTCAGATAAGATTTTTATTTGATAACAAAAAATGATCGTTTCGTAAAGGTTTTGTTTTCTGCTGATGCCTAGTGGCTAATGCACTGAAAGAACTTAAGTTTTTACTTTAATTTATTGCCCAACTGTCCTTAGCAAGTGGAAGGTTTTTCTGTAAAACATGCCTTTTCCTTTCTTCACGGTAATTAATCTTTGCGCTCCAACGGTCAGAAGTTTTTTGAAAACTTTCTTTTGAACGCTTTTAATTGAGAAATTTCAGAGATTCCGCATTTTATGCTGCCTTTAAGAGGCCATCTTTATCATGATATTACGAAGTTTGTGAAAGAAGAAATATCTCCTGCGTAGAAAAAATGACTGTTAGACACGACATAGAAATTTTTACTCAGTTGTATTCCCGATTATGATGCTGCAAAAAAAGTGTATAATTCTTCGATGAATTAAGTACTAGATAAAGGATCAGTATCAAAAATGCGGAGGAGTTCGATGGCGTAGTGGTCAACGCGCCCGGTCTGCCAGTGCGGAGGTTAAGCAACTTTCGTAAAGGCCGGTCATCGGATGGGTGACCAAAAATTTATTATCCCTAGCTCCTCCGTGCTTCGGAAGGCACGTAAAGCCGTTGGTCCCAGCTGCATTAGCAGTCGTTAACAACCACCAATCCGCGCTGGGCCCGCGTGGTGGTTTATGGCCCCTTCTCCCTATCCATCCATAGGGAAGGCTCGTGCCCCAGCAGTGGGGACATAAAATGGACTGATGATGATGATGATCAAAAATGCATCTCGAAAGTGGTTCTGTTTGCTCATACCTATACATCTAGGGCCTTACAAATAAACAAAAATCAGGTCCGATTAGTTATTCCGTGTTTTGTTTCTGTCATGTAAACGTCATTTACAACTTTGACAACTTCATTGTGGCTGCGGAGGAGGTGTCCCCGGACATTTTGGCAATAAATGAAACTTGGCTGAGATCAGGACACGATGACAGGGCACCTAGGCTCTTGGGTTACCGCCTACGTCATAACCCAAGACCTGGTCACGTTCGGGACGGGAGGGGGGGTGGGGTTGGCTTCTATATACGGAAGGGTGTCAACGCGCGGATATATCGGCATCCCTGCACAGCGGCAGTGGAACAAATGTGGTTAAGTGTTCGCCTGCAGAATCGGGTCATCATGATAGGGACAGCCTATAGGCCACCGTGGCTTGATGTAAACTTATTTTTTGATGCACTTATGGATACCATTACCTCTTTTAATGACCGCGACGGTGTAATCTTAGTGGGTGACTTTAACATCGACTGTTTAGATTGTGGCAGCAGAAAATTCAAACTACTAATAGAACTATTGCACAGTACCGGCTTGACCCAAATAGTAACAGAGCCTACTCATTTCACGGATCACAGTAGCACTCTTATAGATGTGATTTGTGCTGATATTCGAGCTCTTCATGTTCAGGTCAAGTATTCTCCAGACCTTGGTAAGCATGCTATGGTAACAGCCGAATTCAAAATTAAGGGACCCAAGCCATGTCCCCGCTGGGTTACCTATAGGCCTTTGAGGGACATTGTTTTGGAGCGGTTTAATGGCGACCTTGACGCTATAGATTGGAGTAATCTCTGCAAAATCGATAATGTCGACTCCCTGGCTGAGGCTTTTACCATCTGTGTATGCACATTATTTGACTTACATGCTCCAGTTAGAAAGCGTATTTTTAGACACCCTCCTCACCCATGGATTACAGACACCGTCAGATGTATGATGCGTATCAGAGATGATTACCAAAAAAAATCCAAGTTAAGTAGTACCATAGCTCATAAAGAAAGTTATAAAACAATGAAGCACCTTGTGGTTGCAGCTATTGAAAGGGAAAAGGCATGTTACTTTGATAAACATATAAACGCGCAGTTAAAAAATTCTAAGCAACTATGGCGGAATCTCAAAAACAGTGTGCTACCCGACACAAAGGCTGTTTCTGAACTGCCACCTTGCTTCGACGAGCCCAGGGTAATAAACGAGCATTTCTTGAACGTCCCTGGTGAAAATAAAGTGTCCATATCTCAGCTGACCTACTTGGAATACCATAGGGGCTGCTCAGCTACTTTCACACTTCAGCCAGTGGGTGAAGATTTGGTCTTGAAAACTATTAGAGGGCTCAGATCCAATGCACAGGGTGATGACGGTGTGTCTTTGGATATGTTGCTGCTTACTTTGCCTCAGTCGCTGGGCATCATCACTAGCATGATCAACCGGTCTATGGAGGAATGCACTTTTCCACGGATTTGGAAGACTGCTGTCGTTAAGCCGCTTCCAAAGAATAGCCAGCCCTCTTCTGAGATGGACCTTCGACCTATTAGCTTACTTCCATGTATCTCCAAGGTTTTGGAGAAGATAGTTTGCAATCAGTTCACTAAATACCTTGAATGTCACAACATCCTTCCTAACTACCAGTCTGGGTTTCGCAAGGGCTGCAGTACTGCTACTGCTCTTTCTGATGTTGTTGATAATCTCCTCGCTGCCCAGGACCAGGGCAAGGTGACGGCAATGCTGCTACTTGATTTTTCACGCGCATTCGATTCTATAAATATAAATTTATTACTATCTAAGTTAGCTTATTATGGAGCTGATGCCAGGGCGGTAAGGTGGTTTGATAGTTATCTCTCGTGCAGACAGCAGTATGTGGAGCTAACATTGGCTGATGGATCAAGGCTGAGGTCTCCCCCCCAAATGGTCACACGGGGTGTCCCGCAAGGTTCCATTCTTGGTCCAATCCTGTACATACTTTACAGCGCAGACATAATACAGAGCATTACCCATTGCCATCACCACTTATATGCAGATGATCTGCAGTTGTATTTGTCCTTCAGACCAACAGATCATGCCGTTGCTGCTGCTAGTATTAATGATGACCTGAAAAACTTGGCCCACTGGTGCAAATCAAACTGCCTTGTTCTGAATCCTATTAAATCCAAGCTTATGTTACTAGGTACAAAAAGTAACTTACTAAAATTTGATGATACTGCCACACTTTTTAATATTTATATACAAGGGGAACCCATTGAACGTGTACACACAGCCCGAAACCTGGGAATCACCCTCGACAGCCACCTTAACTTTGAAAGTCATGTCATGGACTGCGCCCGAAACTGTTTTTACAGACTTAAATTACTATACAAAATAAGACCTTATATTAGCATAGAACTTAGAATTAAATTATGTGAGTCCCTTATTCTCTCCAAACTCAACTATTGTGATGTTGTTTATGGTCCATGCCTCCTGTCCAGGTCTGCTGGGCTTGTCCAACGTGTGCAAAATGCTTGTGCTCGGTTTTGCTACCACATCCCACCTCGGTCGCACATCACGCCCTTTCTTAATGCAGCCGACTCCCTTAAAATGGAAGCACGCAGAAGGCTTCACCTTTCAACCTTATTGTTTGGTGTCATCAGCACGGGGAGGCCACAGTATCTTTACAACAAACTGGTATGGGTTCAAGATCGCATCAGATATCAGAAAAGAGCATGTACTCACGTCTTTGTGACTGCCAAACACCGAACAATGGCTTTTAGAGGGTCCTTTAGATATGCCGCCTCTCAGTGCTGGAATGACCTTCCACCACCGATACGTGACCTAAAAACAAAGTACACATTCAAACTTAAAACTAAAATGCATTTTCTTAAATTACAAAAAGAAAAAGAACTTCGTTGACTGGACACTTACTTACGGTTTCTTCACGACAAGGGTTGATGCGGCTGTAGGGATTATTTTTTTTGTCTCTCGCCATGTTGTGGAATTTGCGCATGAGTGAACATTGTGCACTTCATAATATAAGTTATTTTTCCATTGCCACGTCGACGACCAACACACGTGGCAAAGACATAGGGTTAATTAAACCAATAGATAACTTTCTTTTTGATTTGACTTTGACATGCATGGTTAAATTATTAATTTTAATTTTTCTTCTTCTTCAAAGAGTAGAGTTATATTCTTCTTCTCTTTGTTGGTTGATTTTAAAGTAGGTTTATATATCTTTTCTTTCTCTTTTCTTGTTTCTTTTGTTCGGTGAAGGCAAAGGCAAGGGCATAGTGAACATGCAGCCATTCTATATATATATATGTATATTTTATTTTTATTTATTTTTTTCTTAATGTATGTGTAAGTGTTTTTAAGTATATAATTTTCCTATTAGTATTTATGTAGTATATTATTTTTGTCACACCACAAGTCGTCGCCACTTCACTTTCAGGGAGCTGTCTGAAAACCAGCGCTTCTGTGGCACTATGTGTATTGCCACAAAAGCATTGCTGAGACAGCTACCCGTTGGCCTTGCACATATCATAGTTATTTATAGTGTTCTTTCTCTTTTATTTTATTTCTATTTTTTTCTTTTTGTGATTGTGTTAATTGTTTTAAGATGTTCTTCTGTTTTATTTTATTTTTATTTTTCTCATCTGTTTGTATTTGTTTTTGTGCAGGTCAATAAATGTTTCTTATTCTTATTCTTATTCTTATTCTTATTTAAAATTAGAGTAAAAGAGACACAACACAAAATAACTATTCGGACCTTATTCTTTGTTTATTTGTAATAGGGTTAAAGTTTGGATAACAAAATCTGAAAACACATTGGATAGCATCAACAACTTCAGCTGACTGTGAACCTTAAATCTTAAACATAAAGATTAAATTAAGGTTGCAAAATATTTGAACTTCATATTTACTGTCATCACCACAAGCTTCATTGATGCTCCGTGGCCCCAAAGTCGGCAACCGTTTTTGAAGGTAAAATTGTACACTGTAATTATAAAGATGTAGGTATATTATAATTTTGTATGTAAGTTTGTTTTAGTTACTACGTATAAGTTCGATGCGAGCATTCGTATGGTTTGTACAGTGAGCGCTCGCCGCGCGCCGCCACTCGCTCCGCCCTGTTATCGGTTAGTCAGCAACACAGAACCTCTTTCTGTGTTCGTTCTGTGGTCAGCAATGACGTATCAAGCTCGCCTCGAATGATACGTTACGGTTACGTTACGGTGTTCGCTCCGGTCAGTCTCCACCATTATAAAGACCTCAAATTTTATAGACAGTCAGCAACAAAAGTCGCAAAAAATGCAGTACTTTGCCAAAGTAGTAATCGAGCAAGCGCTTTTCTACTTTTCTTAATGTTACTATGACAGGTGTACTAAAGTAATCCTTATTAATATTATAAATGTGAACGTGAGTTTGTTTGTTACGCTTTCTACACAACCGATCATCATAAAACTTTGTACAGATATTCTCAAAGTTATTAGGAAGGATATAGGACACTTTTTATTAAAAAAAGTGAGTTTCTCTTTTGTTTGTTTGTTTGATACGCTTTCACGCGTAAATATTTAACGATTTGTTTGTTTTGTTGTCATAGAAACTGTCAAAGCGGTACGAAGTCCGCCAAGACAGCTAGTGATGTATGTATAGCAATGTCTGATAAATAAATGGTTTTTAACGAATCGAAGATTCTGCCACGTTTGCCGTGGCATACTTAAATCTAGTTCTTCCATTATTATGAATATGACATCAGCCCCTGCCCTGAGGTTACACAATCGTGGTGGTGTAACCCCACGGCGTCTACCACGACTGGCGACGACCCAGTTCGTGGGGTCAACGCCCGGCCCCAGGCTAGGGCCTTGCTTCATCAGACCACTTAGCTATTCAGACTATTTCAGACTAGCATACCCTATACCTGTGATTTGTTGGCTCGCTCCATGCATTTAGGTAGCATTATAGATAGCGAATAAAGTTAATGGTTTAATTTGATTGTGAATGGAATGTAACGATCGCATTAATAATAGATTTGAATACATCGGTCCTTACTTGATGTCGCATTATGTAGTACAAAGGCTACTGAATTAACTAAAAGCTGCTGAAAAAGATTTTGTGTTTTGGTTGGCTCGATATTGCAAGTTAAGTACCTTTCGCAATGTTGGGTCACCTGATGGAGGACCAAATTAAAATAACTCGAGTTCCCCTGTACTTGGAACGTTGAATCCTTGGTTTCGGTGGTTTTGTTAGAAGTTGTGAAAACCCACCAAACCGCATTGTGCCAGCGTGGTTGGTTACGTTTGAATATTTCATTGGTTTTCAATCTTATCTCAATCACATAAAGTTCAAAATGTGGAGGGAATATACATCCCTCTGACTGTCAAATGGTTAATGTCAATTGTTCAAGTAGGATGGGACGGTAAATGGTCCAGTAGCTACATCTTTAGCGAATTGGGTAAAAGTTATCGGTCGAACTGATATCCGGACGACCTTTATTCAATTCCCAGGTCAGGCAATGTGTTTTCAGATTTTTCGATGCAGCCCAAAACCGCCTCTGTGATCTAGTGGCTAAGACCACCGGTTTAGACCCAGAGGTCCCGGGTTCGATTCCCAGCGGGGGTTACATGTTTGTGTACTCGGTTTGGTTGGTGGTAGGGCTTGTTTGTCCGCCTGGCTAGCTCGATACCATCTTATCTAAATATGTCGCCATAACATCAATGTTTGTAGCATTGTTGTGTTCCGGCAGCTAGAGATAAGATAGCCAGTCCCTTACTAGTTGAGGATCCCGGATGAAGTGCGCTTCCATCATTGACCTCTTGATTCCTCATTGATTTATCATCACTTAACATCAGGTGAGATCAAGGCACTGTGCTTACCCGTTAATATAAAAAAAAATATAAACTCTGATCTAAATTTCGGCTTTCTTAGGGTTGAGCAACAATGAGTCAGTCAGAGAGTCTTTCAGGACGACGTGATGATTGGTATGTATTAGCAAAGACTTGTCATCATGAGGAGCCTGTTGTAGATAGTACTTTTTGATATTAATTATGGGTATCTGTATATGACGGGAATAAAGTATGATATTTAAGTAACTAAACTCAACACGCGTGTATTATAATTTCCTTTTATAATGTGTAATGTCATTGACCATTGAAGAGTTGTTCCGGAACGGTCACATCACTTCGTGGTTTCCAGGTTACCCCAGTTATCCATGGTTATTATGACTGGAGGCGTTATCTAGGCCATTTATCATTTGGTAGCATTCTGGTAACGGCTGGGTAACGGTAATGAAACTGTGATATTATCAGGAGCGTCTCGCTTCTGATAGTCGACTTCGAATGGATAATATTACGAGTGTAACGTTTAGTTTGACAAACAGCTTTTTTATGAATCTTACTGTTTGTTCACGTCCTGTAGAGTTACCAAAGTCAAAGATTTATTGTATTAAATTTAAAAGAAGTACCTACTGTTGAATCGTCCTAACATTTTTTTAATATCTACCAAATGTTTGCAAATATTTGTAAAATGCTTGTGGTCGTAATTTTATAATATAAACCTAATTTTTTTTACCCTACCTGCCCTATGTCAAATTGAATAATATCAAATTAGCTTAAACAAAAACCACATCATATTTTTTCTCACTTAAAAAATTTTGATCAAACTCAATAGAAACCCCTTTAGACACGAGAAGATCGACAGGTACATTTGTATCTAATTATATGACCTATAAAAGAAACCAAAAGTCAAGCCAATCTTGGCTGGCATAAATAAATCATTCAACATTTTTGAGGCGCGAACTCCCAACCATTCATGAAAGGACCGATAAGGATATTTGAAAGCTAAAGGTACCGTTAAAGTTGTTTCATGCAAACGTTCGTTAGGTACTGGATTTATAAGATATCGTATTATTGTTTGTATAGGAAGGTGTTAGCCCAAAAGTAGGACGTTTTAAAGCTGATGATGAAGAAATGTAAGCTAACGCCTTGCCATTCGTGATCTCGAAACATCCCCATGGCAGAAAAGGGTTGGTCCTAGGTGATTTGTGAGTCCAGCTCCCCTCCTCGACTTTTCAGTAACTGGACGAAGGAAGAGGAAGACAGTCCTATAAAATCAGGGGTCGTTTCTAGCTCCGGTATTTGCTCAAAATATATAATCCTAGTTTGAAAAGTACTGGTGTGGTAGTTAGTACCTTTCACAACGGTTACCAGCGGAATTGTACCTACAGTTCAAAGTAAAGTCTTTTAAACGTTACCTCACCAGTGACTCAATTCAAATGGATCACATGTGAAACGCGTGCGACGATATTAAGCCTAAGTCGTAAAAAAACAAAACAATATCGCTTGTTTCGGCTGCCCCGCTCCGAGGAGCGTGCGCGAACATCTAGCGCCAATTATTTGCGACTTTATTCGGGCCGCGTCGGCCCTATCTCGGTCACCTACTTGCGTCGGTCTTCGCTTACTTACTTACTATTAATATCGGCAGACCTTCGGATATTGGACAGTGAAAAGTTGAAAGCATTTCGTGTTTGTAGGTCGACGACGAATAGATGGTTTCTTTGTGGTTCTCCGATAGAAATATGTAACGCTAAATTATTATGAGCCCTAGAAGTGGAGTACTCGTAGAGTATTTTTATTTGCCCATTCAATAGGCGACGACGACGCCTGCCGCCGCATGAAATCTTTACATTAATTACATTATTAAACAAATATTTAAAATAGATAATATTACAGATATGCCTATAGTGAATTGTTGATATAGCAATTGATGGTTATATTTAAATTAAACACTTTAAACTTATCTACTCGCTTTATTTCAAGCTAGCAGACCCGGCGGACTTCGTACCGCATTTTTTTTAAATATAGCTTCTCAGCGCTAATGTAGCATTCTAACGGTGAAAGATTTTTTTAGTAGTAGTAGTAGTAGTAGTTCAGTAGTTTATGAGTTTATTCGTTGCAAACATACATACATACATACATACAAACATACATACATACATACATACATACATACATACATACATACATACATACATACATACATACATACATACATACATACATACATACATACATACATACATACATACATACATACATACATACATACATACATACATACATACATACATACATACATACATACATAGTATATACATACATACATACATACATACATACGTACAAACATACAAAAATACAAAGGTTTCCTCTTTATAATATTAGTATAGATATTATTTATTCAAAAGTTTGGCAAAGAGTTTCATTTCAATGAATAGTGTCAAATGTCAATTTACCTATAGGTACTTACAATTATTTTGCGTGGTTCATCCTTTAATGTAAAGTCGTGTTTACAGCCTTCTAATGTATATAATGGTAAAAAATTTAACATTAAGTTTTTATTAAGTTCGTTTACCACGTAAACAATGTACAATTTAGTTTCACAACACATACTAAGAGACGTTTAAAAGTGAATAACACAAACAAGAAATAGTGAAGTCCCGCCTTTGAGCACTGTTGTGTTTACCTCCTCAAAACTTGGAGCAAACAACCTCATAACGTTCCGTGTTCTTACAATGCACAATTTGCCGAGATATTCCGTACAAGATGGCCGCGCCGTTTCCGCCGGTGATAATGGCGAGTCGGGAAAGTTACCGAGGCGTCGAACCCGGCACTGTCTGAAGACCTGCTAATTACCGTCACGTTCAACGAATCTTTAGATACATCTAATAATAACGAATAGAGTCGATTAGTCTGCAACAAACTTTTACGCGGCAAAGTTTGCTGTGAGCAAAATAAATTGATTAACAGTTCTAAAATAATGCGAGATAGTTACTGAGAGGTTCTATTTTATACACACCGTCACCAGCATCACCAGCTCATCTCATTTCCCCACTGCTGCGGCACGAGCCTTCCCTATGGATGGATAGGGAGAACGGGCCATAAACCACCACGCGGACCCAGTGCAAATTGATGGTTGTAACTACTGCTGATTCAGCCGGGACCAACGGTTTTAGTGCCTTCCGAAGCACGGAGGAGCTCGAGATGATCATTTTTTGGTCACCCATCCGATGAACGGCCTTAGCGAAAGTTGCTATGCCTTAGCAATGCTATCGTGCTCATTCATTCAATCATTCTCATACTCAATTAGCTAATTTTCATTCCACAAGCAACATTAATGGGTTCGTGTGTTAGGCCCCCGGTGTGTGACGCCCCCGTGGTGGAGGCACCCGATTTTTAATTAAGTTATAACAGGCGATTTTGTCGTAATAAAAGTCATTTGTACTACACACAGGCAGCAACAAAATGTTTCTGAACTAAATAAGTAATTTAATTTCACTGAGAAATTTCATGTTTATGATTATTATGAGTATGATGCGTTACAGGTATAATTATCTGATTATGTACAGTCACCAGGCACTAAGATGTGACTATCAACGGTCTGCAAAAATATCTGATCATTTGTGGAAGACATATATATATGACGATCTAACACGGTATAAGTATGTGATGATTTGTCGCCGGTACAAATATAACTTTTCGATAATGGCATAAGTATCCGACACCGGGCCGCTTCAAAATATATGACATTGCACAAAATCAAAATTATGTAACCCACCACCAGCATAAATATTTATTCATTGTGAACATATAACCATCGGATCACAGATGGACCTCATAAATATCTAGCATGATACAAAATCTAAAATATGTAATCAATCTGCAAATATGAACTTTATCTTGTTGTCTTACGAAAATATTTTCAATACATAGACCTGACGTTTTATGGAAAGAGTGCAGACTTATCAGTGCATATGTCCGTCTCACGTTTCAGGCTATCGCAAGTTTGACAGATCCCACGCTATTAAATAAAATTGCTAACTGGAACTAGGTAAGTATGTAGGTATGATTATGTAAATCATCCTAATATTTAACTGTGACTTTTCTCTTAGGATCTGTGATTTTGCACGTTAATGTTGCAATATTTTAATGTTTAATTATTTTGTTATCAATGTTGTAAATATTTAAGTAGATACCTATATCATTTATAAGGTATTCAAAATTACCTTAATTACATTTTATATTAAGTACTTTAAATCATCTGATTTTATCAAATGTGATTTTAAATTGTAACTTGACTAATGTGATATTATTAGATAAGCAAATTGTTGTTTCACTGACATTATTAATAAAGATTTATATTAAAAAACTAAGACATTGATCATTAAATTTTTCAAATAATTTCATGTAGACACTTATAAACATTTTTATAATAGGTTACACTTTGCTATCTGACTGTACTTTTGATAAAAATATTCAACTTATAAATTTTATCGCACTAAAACGAAATCGGGTGCCTCCACCACGGGGGCGTCACACACCGGGGGCCTAACACACGAACCCACATTAATAGTTAACGTTTCATTGCACAAAAACAATCGCTTTAACAATTATCAAAGTGTAAGATAAAATACACTGTTGGTCATCAAAATGTGCATTACATTCGTGTTAAGAATGACGTGCGTTGTTTATACAATATTAAATAAGAAGTGGTCTGCATGGAGAAACTACAATTAAGTGAATACCTTTTCATAAACATTTCAAATTAAGCTGGCGTTATTATTAAGACTTGTTACTGTCGTATTAGATATTCTGTGCTGTCATACTACCTATTTATGTTCGTTATAACATATTTTTAGACTTATTGGCGGGAAAGTGTTAGCAGTGCTTAATTAAATATTAGTTTTAAATAACAACAGATTTTTTTCCTTTAAATATTTGTGAACGTGTAAAAGTGTTGGTAATTTAAATAAAGCAGTGTAACATCACTTTTTGAATTCTCCCGAGAAGTCAACATTTGATCTCATTAAAATCACACATCACGTTTGTTGTATGGGAACCCTCTTTTAATATTATTTTATTTTAATTTAATTATTTATTTTTAAAGTGAATAATATAACTCAATATTCTGTGAATATTTCCTACGTCTACCTGTTGCCGTTATCAATATCGAGCAAAAATCACGTTTGTTGTATGGGAGCCCCCTTAAATATTTATTTCATTCTGTTTTTTAGTATTTATTGTTATAGCGGCAACAGAAATACATCATCTGTGACAATTTCAACTGTCTAATTATCACGGTTCATGAGATACAGCCTGGTGACAGACGGACAGACGGACGGCGGGGTCTTAGTAATAGGGTCCCGTTTTACCCTTTGGGTACGGAACCCTAAAAATCTACGAGGCATAATATACTCTTTATGTACGTACCGAACGTTTCGGCCGCAGTCATAGACCGACTACGATACCTACATACTGGATAGTTTGCAATAAAACCACATTATTTATTTTTCCATGTTACATTCGCTATATAATGACTGAAATTTATATAAAATGTTGTCATCAAACGTTAGAACGTCGCGGACGTGAACGTAGACCCTTTTCTGGTACGTCGTCGACTCCATCGTTTGTTTGTCGTAGCTTGTTTCCCTACCGATCGGTTTTCTCAAACAGTATGTTATTAGATTTTTTCCGGCACACTTGTTGTTACTGTTCTGGAAAAGATTCCTTTCAAACAAATTGGGCTACGAGGCAATTGAATTCGCGCTGCCGGAGTCAAACGTTTTCATTACGCCTCGGAAGATGTGGACTATATTCTATTAGAGGTCTAGGTTTCACGGCCATTCTGTTTACTGACATATTTAACATTAACATATGTTTTAATAACAAATGTGCTGAGACATTCGCGTTTCATTTCAAGAATCATGTCGAAATACTTGACTAGAGAAATGCATACATGCATTTTACGCTACAGCGTTGCAGTACTTGTAACAACATAATTTTACGCGAACACTACACACTGAAATGAAACATTTTTACGTTACTTTGTTACTATTACAACCTTTAATTTAATAGAAAAGATGGTTGGAATCTACCACCAGCCTGGGATCCCATCATACAAAATATTAAATCCTAACACCAACACCATACTGCCAGACGAAAAGATACTGTAAACTCTTTCTGCGTAAAACGGAACGCACCTGATTAAATTTAAATGAGGGTAGCTACTAACTAATTATGAGACGACCAACACCTCAGTCTCCATGTGACCACGGACCCTGCAAAGGGTTCGAAACATCAGGATAAATATTAAAAAGTAATGTGTAAAATAAACGTGAGTAGATCCGTAGTTGTTTCATTTCAATATTATTTACAACAAATAACAATGTTAACAAAAAATAACAATGCTTTCAACTGTAATTGTTCATAGAGAAAGTAGCGCTTAGCAACGTAGCGTGCGAAAGCTACCGATTGGTAAATTAGACTCTACAAAAAACGTTTTTTTTTATTTTACAATAAGGCTGTTTCGGTAGTAGATAACGCGAAAGCAAACTCGACCCAGGAACTGTCCTGTCCAAGCCCGTAGTCACTAGAGTGCACACTAAGGCTGTAACCACACGAAGCGTTTGACGGCCCGTCTGGCTAGTAATATGAGTAGTAGCGACCCCACCCCGTGTACGTGGCACTCATGAAAACTAGCACTATCACTTCTCGGTCATGGAGATGGCTCAGGACCACGACCAAGCACCAAACCACAACGGTCGCGAGATTAGAGACACCCATGATATTTTGGGCGTACCAGTAGCGATCCAAGTAATCCGTCTGAATCAGAAACATAATCAGAATCAGAATTATTTATTTGTGAGTTGTAAGGGTCCTCAACGACCCTTACAATTTTACAATTTTAATTTCTGGTAGTGATTTTGTTATAAATCCAAACATTGGGTACCTTCAGCTTGAAAGCTTATTAATTGACGTGATGAAAATTAAATCATTTATAAATATTTTTCGTTAGACACTGTGCCGAATGATCTTTATTAAATAGCTTCGTTATTTTGAAATTCTACTTCTGCTTTACACATTTTATTAATTAAGGTTTTAATGATTGAAAACGGTGTTATTAATAAACACGTGAGCCGTGGAACCGAAATTATCCTTAGAGGATTTTATTTATTAATTCTTAATTTATTATCAACGGGATTATATATTTTTTTGTTCATTTTGAGTATCCGATATTTTGTCTAATTATACCCGTGACGTCATAGCTTATTCATTTGTACCGAATTATTAATTAACTTTTCCTTCCATTAATTAATTGTAACGCCAGGTGTGTTTTAGCCGATCGCGCCGTAGACTGCGTCGTATCGAGCGGCCGCCGCCGGTCACCGACCTGCATTCCATTCAGGGGAACACCCTGTGCACTCTGGTTATGGCGGCTCCAATAGACCTTTGCAGAGCTTAACGTGAGAGCCTGTAGAGGTGTGTAGGATATGAAGTGGGAGAAGTGAATACAGGCTGTTTTATTAGAAGAAGCATACAAGATAAAATTTAAAATTTTACTAGAAAAATCAACTAGTTAAGCTCGGTAGGGAATCGAACCCACGACACTTGGATTACCGGTCTAATGCTCTGACTACTGAGCTACCGAGACTTAATCTAAAGAGATTTTATCTTGTAACTGACATATAGCATTGTGAATTCATAAATGAAAATAATAAAAACAGAAGAAGAATTTCAAATAAAATGTAATTTTTTCAAGAACTATTGAACAATAAAGCCTCGGTGGCCGAGTGGCTAATCATTCGTTCCGAACCCAATGTTCATTTATCCAGTCAGGCAAAGCGCGTTTGGATTATTATATGCATAGCCCAGGTTAGTAATCATCAATCAAAACCTCCTCCTTTTTTGAAGTCGATTAATGAAGCGATGACTTGGGTACAATGATAGAGGCTTTTGCCTTACCACTATACTTGCTTTATTAAGTTTAAATAAAAGCAGAATGTTAAAAGAAAGAGATAGAATAAAGAGATAGATTATTAGATTATTATATAGTGATACTGATATACCTAATAATTAAAATGTTAATGTTCAATTATGTTGTGCCGTGTGCACAGACGACCTCATTTAAGTATATCATTTTGTGTGACTAATAAATATTATTATAAATAAGTGCATCTTGTAGACTGATGCAGTGTGTGACATACTTTGGAAATATACAGCCGTTTCTACATAGTGATTTTATTATCCCTGCTACCAAACACACTCATTGCCTCACGGCACATTGGTGACCCCGACGTGATCACAGAAGCACCTTCAACATCATCGCAGCAGCGCCCATCCATCACACTCCTCATCCACCAGATACCTTCGCCAGCAGTCACAGCAAGCTAGCAATCGAGCCACAAGGTTCCACCGCAGCATCTTGGACGACGCTTCCTGGACCTCCGGCACACTCGACGGCATCATCCCGACCTGGTCTCCGCAGCCCACGACCGGTGCATCAATGTCGGCCGCATCACTCCGGCGTGGCAGCCCTGCACACCAGCAGCTCGGACCCACCGTCATCATCACCTGTCTCGACTCACCGCAGACAGGAGCAGCACACTGCATCACTGGCAACGCGCCTTCACCCCACCCGTCTCGACTCACCGTAGACTGGGGCATTCTGCAGCAGCACTCTCCACTGGCACTTGCAAGCTCTGAAGCACTGACTGCTGAGCACACTCACTGGCATCTCGACCTCCAATCTCAGGGGGGGAGTGATGTGGCGGCGCCACCTACCGCATACGCCGCACATTGACACGAAACAAACACCTTCTCAACTATATCAACAGATGGCGCCACAAACGCTTACCAACGACATCGCCATACTACGACGTGAAATAGTATGGGAAACCTGCATCGCGGTAGCGAAGTTTCACCGTCTCCTTCGCTATATATAGCACCTCCAACTAATATCCGTTGGACCTCGGTCCCCGAGCTATACCACCCAGCTCGGAGGAAGATTCCCTTTGGCCTTCCTCAGTGTGGCATTCCATCTACCACCAGGCTTCCCTACAATGCTATAAAGTTTTTAGAATAGAATAGAGTAGAAATAGAATATTTTATTTTGCGTATGAACAGGGTATATGGATGCAATGTTACAACATCTCCCCAGATGTTGTAACATTGTTAGGCTAATCCTATTCAGCTTACTATGGTATCATGAAAAAGTAAATTATAGTAAAAATTTAAATTCAATAAAATTATAAAATTACAAAACAAACATAATTAATAAATTAAATTAATTTAAAGCTGTATGGTGCAATTCCTCTGCCTTTTTTGATCAACTATGTCAATCAAAAATCTGTCTTGTCCATGGGCAGAAAACTTCTTTCAATCAAGGTTACAGAGAATTTTACCACATAAGTAAATATTTACTCATGTGGTTTTACTAAATGATAACGAGCCGAAAAACAATAAATTTTAGGTTATCTTAAAGTACGTCCTGTTTTGTGTTATGATAATGAATCACTTAATTACCGTGGCCAAAATATTACTTATTTATGGTAATGTTTGCCAAGATTTGGTTCGCTTAATTGCTTTTTTTTCATAACTGCCTCTGCGGTGAAGAAGTTAGACTACCGGTTTTAAAAAAAAACAAATGTTGAAAAAAAATCCACGAGCAGGATTTGAACCTGCACCCTTTTGACATTCCAGGTCAGGTGCTCTTCCAATTGAGCTATCGTGGTTCTAACCAGCCCGCCGAAATTATTCAACACCTTTTACTTTGAAAGCCAAAGGCGCCCATTCAATATCAACAACTACCGTCACTAACATCCGATCATAATATTTTTACAAATATTAAAGATCAGTTAAGAAGTAAGCAAGCTATTTATCAATTGGAAGAGCACCTGACCCGGAATGTGAGAAGGGTGCAGGTTCAAATCCTGCTCGTGGAAATTTTTTCAACATTTGTGTTTTTGTAATTTGTTCGCAACAAAATTTGCGTTAAAAATTATTTGAACATCTACCGGTTTTAGATTCAGCAATATCAAGTTTGATTTAAGTTTAGTTGTAAACTTAAACCACACCAGCTTGTTCTCAATCTAACGCTACAACAAAAATGTTATGCTGTGTTTCGACTAGACTAGTTAGACTACTAGCCTTATCGTTACTTTCCGTTAGGTGAAATGAAGGTCGAAAGCTTCTACATTGTAAAATAATACCTTTGCAATATCTAATTGTTATGTAATTTATCATTAGTTCTCTCTTTATATCTCTTTAATGTTAACTCATTTTACAAACTCCAACCCGAATTGTATTAACATAACGTTTGCTTTATACAATCACTTTCATACATGAAGATCTCGCTCGACTGGACGCCCCACAGAGCGCTCTGTGGCTGTTACCTCACAATAATTAAAGGTCTTGTTTCAATTTAAATTGAATTTTCCGCATGCGGTTTCTTTCTCATTACTCTATTTCTTAGAAAAAGGTGGTACAGTTTTCTTTTGAAGGCAGCTACTGTGTTAAAGCAATTATTTTAACCGCATTTGTGGTCTTAGTGTTTAGAACTCTAGTTTCTCAGACTCTACAGTCCCGACTTGGATTTAGTATGTTGATATCCTCATGCTGCATACCAGTTTCATAACCGAGCACGTTTGGTATTGTATTTTTAATAAGCCATGGATTTCCGCAAAGGAACGCTTGATTCTATCAAACTGACAAAAGTAGTCATACGTTAAATTCACAAACAATATTTTTGACTATTATGTTAAAGTATAGTATATTGTTGGATCCGTATTTCTGTTAACCTTGTTCTCTGATAAAATTTATAATATTAATAATAACAGTAAATAATTATGACAGGTTTGCTTTGAAGTAAACAACGTAAGCAAACCTCTTTGAAGCTGACGCTTACACACAACTATTCGTAGTAGGTATAATGAAGATGAATTCTGCTTAAAAGTTTACAGACCAATAAAGTCGGAAAATTATTTATCTACCAACTTTGAACGAGACTATTAACCGTAACAGCCCAATTACATAGTTAATTCAGAACTGACGGTACACAACAACAAGGCAGAAGTTTCGCTAACGTTTCTCGTTTCTATTACTTACCGCCCGTTCAAGTTGTTTTTCTACGTCAGCAGTTTGTTTCGGTAGCTAGTGACAGAAATATCCTTTTCCTAATGTTTACAGGACGAGTTGGTAAAGGATAAATAGAAATGCCGTAGGTGATATATATAAATTGAAAGAGGAAAGTACAGTGCGACGAAAGCGGCAAATAGAACTTGAATATCGTTAATGGAATTGTTGGAAATCGTTTTTGGCTTTATATGTGGGTATGTGACGAAGACTATTTTTAAGGTGCTATTTCCTGACAAATATAAGGTGTTTTTGAAAGGATTAAGGAGCTCATAAAGCTTAGTCAATGTCTAAAAGATAATAATCAGGAAATCAACGAACATGCGTAGGTTTAACATGTATTCTTTTCCGGTATAAGCTGACGATAAGAGAAGATAAGAGGATAGATGACTAAAGCTGATGTGTGTGCTGTTGTGTATGATATCAGAAACACTTTCCATTAATTGTGTTATTTGAAAATCTATTGTTACGTTTGACCATGATTGTGGTGGTCATCATTGTGATGATGCATTTTTATATTTTTTTTCTTCATCATCATACATTTTTAAACGTCTATCTGCTAAGCTCACGCCTTCCTACATGAAGACACTTTTTACATCTTGAGATTTGGTTATATCTTACTACGTTATATCTTACAACGCAAGTCCAATGCGGGGTTTTCTGTACTCGGAAGAAAAAGCAAATTTTTATATCTTTTAATTTCTCCGTATAAGGAACGAGGAAAAATGAGGTATTCCTCGAAGCGCTCCCATTTTGAAGCGCTTCGAAGAATACCTCCTAATCACGAGCAGTCAAGCAGTCCTGAAAACTGTAAAAAAGTTTTTTTACATGAACAAACATTGCCATGATAGATAGTATTGTAATGTTTTCTACGAATATGTTTTGAACGAATTTTAGCAGGAAATTTCTAAACAACTTCCAGAGCTAAGCTGTATTATTTCAGTTTACCGACAATTACATAATTGTTTTGGTAACCTACAAAAGTTTAAACAATGTTTGGGAAATTTAAACCTACTGTGCCTACTTGAGGTTTATGTTAGAAACTGGTTCACGTGGAAAACAACACTGTACTTACTTAGTAAGTAAAATTTAAAGCTCTTCAAAGTTTCTTTCGAAGCAAAGTTTATTATGATATTTCCCGGAATAATTTTATTAACTAATGTTTCAAGAGGTTAATAAAGATGAAACTGAACGCAACGAACGAATGAACGAATTGAAACAAACACTGAAACTTAATAGCCAAGCAGCTGTTTGGTTTACGACTGGGAAGGCAGGAGCCTATTTTTTTAATTTTCTTGAGTGTGATGGCCTTCTTATTCAGAATGTCAAATTCCCAAAATGATTTGGATCCCACAATGTCCAGTTTCCAAAATGTCCAATTTCCAAAATGTTCACAACAATACCCATTCGTTTGCTCTTAAATATCTATACGCACAAAATAACATGGTAAATTTGTTACCAACAAATAATCCAACATTAGTGACCAAGATTCTTTAAAGTTTTAGTTAATTTATCCCACTGCTGCGCAAATGCTTCCTCGGTCGTTAGAATCAAGCCATCGCTACAGTTGATAGGTAAAAAAGGCCGGAACAAAATAAAAATTCAATTTATGCAACATCATACATAACACACAGCCGGAGGCACGCACAAAGTCAGAATGATTTGACTTATCATTAAATTTTATGCCTCCGATTGCATGTTATGTGTGATGTTGCATAAATTGAATTTTTATCTTGTTCCGGCCTTTTCAGTTGATTTTCTATTTAGTTACTTATTATTTTTTGTTTGGCGGGTTTTTTTGTTTTTTTAATTTCAATTTTATTTTCTTTTTAGTAAGACAAATTTCATGATATACCTTTTTGAAATCCTTGTGTTGAGCCCTCTAATTTGATACCCATAATGAAGTATTAAAAAAATAATATTTGTTTTTCACCAACTCCAATAGCGTCGCACAGCCGCCTATGCATTAAAAGTACAACACGCACTCCTGAGAATTAAATCTAGTAGGTACTTTCGGATGTTTTCATAAAAATAGTTCCTAAAACTCTACTGTGACTGATTGTGACTACTTTCGCGAAAACTATCCGTCAAGATAGTTTTCCAGCCCTAGATCACTCACTATAATTCGAAGCAAAACTTGATCCCTCAGCAGAAATCCGAGTGACACCCCTTGGGTAAATGTCTCCGCCAACTTCAATTACCGTTGTAGGTAAATAAATTCCACCTCAATTTCACGCCTACGCCTCGTCCGGCGGCAGTAGAATATTAAGCTAGGGTCTGTATTATAGAGTAATACGATATGTTTAGACCCCAAAGCTAAAGTGGAACTTGAAATAAGAGTTACTTGATACTATAAGAAATGTATAAAATACGTTTCATGTTACGTAGCAGTAGAATCTTAGGCTAAGGGAGGATTTTTTATAAAATTATTTAAAATTTAATAAAGCTCTAAGCTACTGTTGAACTGGATGTAAGAGTTATTCGTTACACTTACACACGTTATTAGTTATACTTATTCAATTAGGTTCTATAAATATGATAAGTAGGTATAACACTCCAACAAAATTTGTGTTAAAATTATTTAAACATATCATAATATCATAACTAATATATAATATCATACATATATAATATCAGTACTAAGCTAAAATAACCTTTTAAAATAAGGAAACTAAAACCTTTCTACTAATCTCATACTAAATGTATGAGTGTTTAATGTCAAAATTTTGGATACTTCTCGTTTGATTTTTGAAAAGTTATTGATGTCACTTTACTCATTAGGTAACGTACTTTCGATATCAGTTTAAAGTTTTTTGATATCTGTAATAGTTCCAGAATAATCGCCTGGTCACACTTAACGATTACACCCTTTGTATTATAACTATGTGTAGATATAACATACTTAAGTTTGGTGTTACAGCTGAAGGGCTATTACGAAGTTGTCACCACATGTAATTTTCTATAAACAAGTAAGTTAGAAAATAAACATAGAAAGTGTTTATAAAAGAAAAAGAAAAACAACACACATTCCATTTGAATATGGCAGCGTAATAAGAATTGACAAAGAAATGCTGAGAGAAAATGTCAAAACCACGCGGCGGACCGCGGACGAAAACAAAACGAAATGGCAACTGAAAAATGTATTAACATAATGATAGCATGCATCGTAGTTTAAAGTAATTGTGTCTAAACAGCCTATAACCGTCCCACTGCTGGGCAAAGGAATCCATCATTGAAATCAAGTCATCACTACAATTGATGGGTATAGGTTTAATCACCACGCTTGACAAATGCGGGTTGAAAAATCCGAAATACATCTTGCCCGACCTGGGAATTGAACCCGGGACCCTCGGGTCGATACCCGCGAGCGCTCTGTCACTCGGCCACTAAGGCGTTCATTGCGAATTGCGAATTGCGTCTATTGATAATATATTGTAAAATAATATAAAAAACAAGTATTTTTTCAAGGATATACCTAAACATTGATGTGGTTTCCAGACTGGGAATCCAACCATCTGAGGGATTCATCGTTGTTATAAATATGAATAAATTAAAAAAGTATTTTTTCAGTACATCCGTAATCATGACGCATGCAAATGTGCCGAAATCTATAGTATCCAATAATCGCACACAACAAAGAACATTATTCTAATGTCAGTGACCATGATAGTTTAAATAATAATATCGTTTAAATTTACTTCACCAATGGCAACAAAGTAACAACTCACAGTCAACATTGTCATGTTGGCTTTACAGAAAAGAAATCTTTGATCTGTTACCCGTCTCACTGTCGGCGGAGAGCGCGGCATCATTCCACAGATTAACAGAATATCTCAAGCGTCTGAGAAAGTTTTCTAAAGATGCGCGCTTTTGACTCGGCTGCCATTCAAAAGCAGGTTTGTGGGGAAATGGGTTTTAAGGGTTTCAAGGCCGGCAACTTAGGCGGCCTCTGGGCGGGAAATGATGAAGGCCGCTTGCCTGAAGTTGATCATTTCGGTGGGATGGTTTGTGTAGCTGCCCAGACTATTTTTAAACGATCATCCTGTGGAACGATAATAATATTAAAATAATAATGAACCATTCACGTAAGCATTGAGTAAAGTAAATTGGTATTTTTATTTTTGGAACAACCTTTTTTCTTGTATAGAATATTATTTACAGCCGTACTTTTTGAAGGTTTAACAGGGGTTATTCTCGTTTTCGTTAACGTGATCGAATAATATAATTAATAATTAATAATATAATAGAATTTGCACTCAGTAAGAGTACAGAAGACCTAAACTCTTAGAGCATTATGGTTTAATACCCTAAGCCTAAACTACATGGATTTAGTGATCCGTTTAATATTATTCTGTTTCATCATCATCTTACTCAAAAGACGACCGCTGCTGGAGAAAGGCCTCCCCCAAGGATCTCCATAACGACTGGTTTCATTCTGCTCACACCCTTGCCATTTCTTAAAATAATAAGTTTTTCTTATAGGAAAAGTATTATTCAACACATATGTAGCAACTGTTTCGTTATCTGCGACCCATTTGTCTACTTGTCGATTGCTTCAGTGCTAGACCTTAATTAAAGGCCTGTACCTACTATCATGACGGCCATCTGCAGATACCAGCTGCCGGCCGTCCCTTATAAAGACTATAAGTCACCCTTCTATCTTGACAATGTCTCTGCATGCTCCTTGTCTCCCCATTTGTACACACTAATACCACAGAGCTTAAATAGTTAAACGCTCTTTTTACATAGCCTCGATTTTCTTGTTAATAGGATTACACATTCAGATAGTGAAAAGAAAAATGTTATCTGATTTGTACCTTCTTTTATGAGTTCTAATTGAAAGTTCTGTGGCAATATTTGGCAACTATTATCTACAAGAGATCGCCCGCGACTTTGTGTCCCTAAACACTCCAAAAATCCGGCCTTATTTGTTGTATTTCAAAGTAATCTTTATGCAAAATATCTTCTTTCTGGTTTCAAGGGTTTTAGCTATATTAGCAGTAGCTAGCTTGAAACTGACTTGGAATGACTGTGATCATGGCGCATGCAACTGTGCCGAAATATCGGATACTCACAAATAATTAACATGGTATGAATCCCGCTAACCTTTTTTTGCTTAGTGCCAGATCCGTCCTACAAACAATCTACTAGTCCTACAAAAATCTATTGTGTCTGCATTCACAGCAGACGACAGATTAATAATTAAAAGGTACTTTTCTTTTTAAACGTTTAAACGTTCAAACTCAAATGAAATATTACAATAGTTTGTGATTAAAGCACCACTACACTAAATATGTGCACTGTCTAGCCTATACTAACATTAATACTTTTAATTTTATGTCATGAAATTATGGTTTGACATGCTTTTATTATAATATATTTAAGAACAAACAAAGCACTCATTACCGACTAATAAAGAAGCATTCCCGCGAATGCTAACTAGCCCACGCCCACGCAAAGAAGAATCTCGTCCATGAATTCCCCACGAGACATAAAGCTTATGTGGCAATAAGCTTTAGAGTTCCTAAGCAGTTTAATGAAAATATTTAAGAGTAGGTACGTCAGCTTACTGCGGATAGGATCTTTTGAAAGTCCTTTGGGATGTCTATGTCCAATGGATGACGTCGCTCGGCTAGAACTGCGACGATATATCTTGTATCTTTATAAGTATAATATATTTATATATTTTTGTGAGATCTGAAACTTGTGTCTTGTAACATTGATATCGTCAAAGACCGCATTTCAATCACTTGCTCAAAGCGCTTGGCCTACATATTCATCATTTTGAGGGTTTTTTAAATCAGTTTTTTCAAAAGGCCGAAGTGAATCTCAATTACTGAGTAGATAACCGTCTATCTCTAATTGTTACAACACCAACAATGTAACTTAACTTTGATTATTGAAACAGTTTTATAATTTTAACGAACTAATAAAATAAATATCTCTTATTTTGTTGCCTTTATTTTCATCAAAAATAGTTTTGTTTGAACATATGAGTTTCATAAATCACGTGGAATCCGACTGTATCTTACGATTTTTTTACACGTACTAAGCCGATTCAAGTCTCACTTCTATATTTTATTTATTTATGAGGTGGGACGTGCCGTAAATATTTCATTACTCGAATACTATTGAGTAACTGAAAACAGTGTGGTGAAATAATCTCTGCAAGTTGGCGCAGCGGCCACGGCTTGCGATAATTAAAGTTAAGCAACATTCGAACCGACGGGTCACCGGATGGGTGCCCAACTTAAAATATCTAAGATCTCCGTGCTTTGAATCAATAAATTTACATCTTTGTGGTTTGCTTTTAGAGCCAGAAGTCCCGGGTTCGATTACTTTACTTACAATGATAATTATTTACCAAGACTTGTTCTATGAATCATATAAGTATGCGTGGGCGACCTTTCAGTTTTGTGTAACGCGTAGTTTATCTTTCTAATGATAAAAACTCGTTCTAGGTATGTTAGTTTTTCTGCTCATATGTACGAGTATAAGACAGAAAAGTACCAGTGTGGTAAGTAACCACATAGCTAACGATATCTGGGCCCTTATCGACATACAAATAGCCGCATTACTATCTGGCTGTAACAATTGATTTCTATTTTTTGCTGAGTGGGATATGGATACTAATCACTGGTAATATTGTAGAGACATTAGAAACTCATAAAGGCTATTGGTTTGTTATGGCTCATTTTATCCGGTAGTGGGACGTATATAGGCTGATGATAATGATGATGATGATGATGATGATGATGATGACGATGACGATGATGATGATGATGATGATGATGATGATGATGATGATGATGATGATGATGATGATGATGATGATGATGATGATGATGATGATGATGATGATGATTAAAGGCTCGTCAATTTTAGATATAGTAGTTGTAGTAGTAATTGGCCTAATTACTTTCCCATGACTGGACAAAGATCTCCATCATTGAATCAAGTCATCACTACAATTGATAAGGAAAGACTTTAGTCAGCACGTTTGCCAAATGCTGATTGGTGATTACAATCTGAGCCATAGCTATTTCGATACATATATCGAAAAAGTCGAAGCACGCTTTACCCAACCTGGGAATTGCACCCAGGAACTCCGGTGACCGTGCCGAGCACTTAGCTTCTAGGCCACTGGCGTTTTAGGTGGATGTAGTTCAATTACAATATTGAATGAAAGAAATAAACAATAATAAATAATAGATTTTAAAGTTCAAGTAAAACTGTGTTTTCTTGTTGTGAAACTTGTTGTTTTATCCACTGTTTCACTAAACATGTTTGCGGCAGGGCAGCAGTGCCGGTGAAAGTCTTAACTCCTGAACAAAACGTTAACATAATCTTTATTCATTAAACACTTTGATCAATAATAAACTTAATATTTGTTTTATTTGTTAGAATGTCGTGTTTATTCCTAAACTAAAAATTACAACTTAAAAAGATGAGACAAGCCTCAGTTGAGACAAGAACGTAAGACCTTTCTCTAACTAACTCTTAAGGTAACTCTAACTGAGCAACCGAAAAAATATTGAAGCGCATTTTCAAATAGTCATGATTCTACCACCAAACTCGAAAATAGCTTCTTTAAAAAAAAACTAAATTTTTTTTCAACATTTGTGTTTTTGTTATTTGTTTCGCAACAAACAAAAACATTTTAAAAAATACAAATTATTCTTAAATCTAAATTTACAATCATTTAGTATGTTGCAAATAAAACAATTCTGTCATAAAACTATACGTAAAATAACCGAGCCAGTAAAACCATTTATTTCAATGTAAATATTATTCCAACATTCGATTCAGTCATGACAAATGAGCCATCGCTAATAAAGTGGCAAGTTTATTGCAGCAGCCTCAAGAAAATAGGGCAGCCTTCAACCTGCATACTGGATCGCAGTTACGGCGAGCACCCACCGCTGCTACCTCAAATAATTCTACACTAATACATACACTGAGTAATAAAAACCATTGATTTGTGTTAGGCTACGTACCAACGGTATAAGGCAAATGGTTTCTTGAAAGAATAAGAAGAGAGTTTCAGAAGTAAATGAAAAACTTGGGCCACGTTAAAGATACTTAAGTTTCTAAGTAAGGGGTTTACAGCGATGCCAAAAAGCCTACAAAGCTAACAGAGAAAACAGCGACAACAGAGACAGCAGAGACAACAGAGACAGCAGAGACAATAAAAATATAGAGACAAGAAAGCCTACAGAGCCAACCAACCAATGCTATACAAGACTTAAATCGTCACGATACAAAAAGGTGTCAGACGACCTTGCGCAAGCAAACTAACTCACAAGGAACTATCAACGTCAGATCAAAATGCCAGGTCAGGACGCGCCTAAGCGCATTCTTCCTACAGAGCCAACAGAGTTAACAAAGCTAACAGAGCTAACAGATACAGCCAAAGTTGGCACAAACGTTGGCGTTGCTTTGGCGCGCCGCTGCCAACGCTCTGCACCGCGAGTGGGGTCGCTGAACGGCCCACTGACCCGGTTTCACATCCTTGCAACTTCACGATCGATTCCCGATTGCCATCGAATGCCATTTCTTGGAAACGTAATGCTATTATAATCTGTTGCTACGAAGGTTGCATGCGAGGGATTATTTTTTTATATAATTCCAGAACGGTAACCACTTTAACGGTAGCCTTTTTAACTCACCTTGCTTGGAATCTAGAACTACTGAAGAATAAGTTATCATATCTCTAAATATTAGAACACAACATTACTTCTTGACTGTGTAATGAATATTTATTGTATTTTATTATTGTTATAGAATTTATGTATTTTAATATTTTATAAGCTGTTGTTTTTAGCTGTTAGCTATCTGTGAGCGATACGCACGTATTCACGGGCTGCTATATAACTCAAAAAAGAGTGAATGTATGGTCTTTCGGGCCAGCGGTAAATGTCTAGATAACATACCAGCTATCAAACTTAATGGCTCGCCACTTAAGAGGGTTGAGAGTTTTAAATATCTTGGGCACATAGTTACCGCTGACCTTATAGACGATGCAGATTTAGAAAGAGAGCGTAGGGCGCTGTCTGTTAGAGCCAACATGATCGCACGCAGGTTTGTTCGTTGTTCGGAGGGGGTCAAACTTACCCTGTTCAGGTCATTTTGTACGTCCTTCTACACGAGCAGCCTGTGGGCGGACTATACAAAGAAACAGTACAGCGCTTTACGTGTTCAATATAATAATGGTTTGAGGGTGTTGTTGGGGCTGCCGCGTTTCTGCAGCGCTTTAATATTACTAATAATGAATTGCCTGTATGATCTAAAATCGTTCTCGTTTTTCCTTTTTTTTCTCTTGATACCCTTACTGAGCGACTGGTTAGAGAATGCCGGGCATTAAGTCCGCTTTTTGCACTAAAGAATAAGTAAATAAATGAATTGTCATTAGAAAATCCGCTGCCTCCTTTGTCACCTCTTTCATAAAAAAATGTTTTTTTTTGATAAGTAAAAAAGATTACGTAAAAAACTGATAGTGTAAACCCGTGGTTGCATTTCCCTGTCGCCATGCAGACAAGTGACGTGTGCCCGCCGCATCCATAACCCGGTCGCGGCTCGGCCGGGTCAGCGTGTCGAGAGCTGATCAATTACCACTCGATCTTCGTTGCCAGCCGACTGTTTTCTTGAGCCCACCCCCTACTTCGATAGGAAAATTCTTCTATTTTCGTTCGACTGCATTGTTTACATAAATAATATTGGAAGTCGGTTGGTTGTACGCTTCATAAACTTCGTTGTAATTTCACATCAAATTAAACTCTTTTTAAATTTTATGGATTTTTTCTGGAGTCAAAATTCGTAATCAAACTGTCAACTCTTTCGCCGCCTCTGTGATCTAGTGGTTAAGACCATCGGTCACAGATCTAGAGGTCCCAGGTTCGATTTCCAGCGGGGGGTACATGCAAGTGTACTCGGTTTGGTTGATGGTAGGGCTTGTTAGTCTGCCAAGCTAGCTAATACCACCTATACAAATATTATAAAGCTGAAGAGTTTGTTTGTTTGGTTGAACGCGCTAATATCAAGAACTACTGGTTAGAATTGAAAAAATATTTTTGTGTTGAATAGTCCATTTATTGAGGAAGGCTATAGGCTATATTACATCACGCTATGACTAATAGGAGTGGAGCAGCAATAATTTATATGGCCAAACAACGTTTGCCGGGTCAGCTAGTCTTATCTAAATTATGTCGCCATAACATCAATGTTTGTAGCATTGCTGTGTTCCGGCAGCAACACATAAGATAGCCAGTGCCTCAGTAGTTGAATATTCCGGGTGAAGTGCGCTTCCACCTTCAGCCTTATCATCACTTAACATCAGTTGAGATGAGGCCAAGTGCTTACCCGTAAGATAAAGAACAACTGTATTGACACAAACCTCGTCTTTCATAGTTATCTATATATTAATAGTTGAAGCAAAAACTTTGTACCCCTTTTTAGGAAAATTGCGCGGACGGAGGAGTATGAAATTTCGCACACTTATAGTTTATATAGAGAAAGAGTGCGGAATGCTAATATTTTTTTTAAAATTATGCATAAAAAATACATTAAATGAAATAAACATTTTTTCATAGATTTTTCAAAAATTTCAAAAATGGAAGAGGAGCGGCCGAAATTTGTCAATGCTAATCCAAACTCACATTCTATCTTTTTAAATTTTTCATTGCTTAGGATACAATCTGTGCAGCCTAATAAAATATTGTTTCAAAAATGGAATCGGAGGAAACTAAGTAAAAGGAGTTAATGAAAATATCAATTCATAAAAACATAATAATAAGGTTCAATCCTGCTCGTGGAAATTTTTTCAACATTTGTGTTTTTGTAATTTGTTCGCAACAAAATTTGCGTTAAAAATTATTTTGAACATTTTAATATTAATTAATGTTTTTTTTCGTATTAAAATCGGAGGTACTGTTTATGAATAATTATGACATCTTTGGAGGTCCAAGAAGGCGGGGCTTTTTTTATTAGTTCTAAACAGCTTTTTATAAAAATTACTGAATTTCGACCACTGGGCGACCACTAGTATTTTTAAATACGCATACTAGAGTTAGCTCTTGTTTTAAATACATACACTGCCTTACCTATATACACTTCCATCATCATCATCATCATCGTCAGCCATATGACGCCCACAGCTGGGCATAGGCTTCCCCCAAGGATCGCCATAACGATCGGTCCTGCGCTGGCCGCATCCAGCGGCTTCCCGCGACCTTGACCAGATCACCTTGTAGGGGGCCTGCCCACGGAACGTCGCGTCGTCCGGTGCGTGGTCACCAATTGAGAACCTTTCCGCCCCAACGGCCATCGGTTCTCCGCGCTATGTGTACCGCCCACTGCCACTTCAGTTGAGATATTCTCCGAGCGATGTCAGTTGTTTTAGTTCTCCTGCGGATTTCAACATTTCTGATTCTATCGCGCAGGGAAATACCGAGCATCGTTCTCTCCATTGCTTGCTGGGTGACCTTGAGCCTTCTTATGGGACCCATACTAAAGTGGTCCTTTACGTCTTACTCCCGTATGTAATCACTGGCAACACACACTGCTCAAACACTTTTGTCTTGAGACATTGAGGAATTCTGGATGCGAATGCGAATATACATGCATATGAAAGTAATCAGTAAATTCAATATTATCTACGACGACTATTATTAAATACTCGTACACACCTTTAATAAGCCTTTTAAAAACTTATGAAAATTCAAATGTATGTCTTTTATGCTTATATTCGTACCTAAATGCTAAAGGTCGCGTCTCGCCAGTAATATAAATAGTTTGACCTAATTTAGTGTCACATTTATCCGGAACCTAATTTAAAATCAGTCTTCTGAATGCGCCGTCAGTCGCTAACATTAAAAATGTTTTAGAATAGAATAGAGTATAGTATTGTAGTATCAAGTTAAAAGTTGAAAGATATAAAGACGTTAAAGGATTAAGTGATATCTACATTTTCTTAAAATGTTATCTTTGTTATTTCAGGATATGAAATAATGCAAGTAAGTAAGTACTTTATTGCGTAAAGAAAAAGGTAATAGTATGCAGGTCTTATTGCTAACAAATAGTATTGTATTCACAAATGTAGAGTGAAGTCAGTCAAGAAAATATATATTTGTTAATGTATCATCTACTTCTAATCTATGTATTATACCTTTTACTATCCATTACTTACACTGAAACACTGAAACGCTGGCGTGTTAGGCACCACCAGTTTTAGAAAGAGAAGAGAAATAAAAGATGTTGATCTGGTGTAACCAAATTTATTGCGCTCAGGGTGAGTTCGTCGGTCGCTTAGTACTCAGTGACGTCGTCGCGCGATTTACTAATAAGTACTAACATAGGTACTAGGATTTATACCCTTGGTGTTGCAAGTGTCCACGGGCCTGCTTTCCATGAGACTTATTCGCTTAAAATATATTACATACCTGGTTGCATAGCGTGAGTCTTATTTACATTACGATGAAATTGACTTGAATTGATTGACGATAAAAAATATTAGAAAGCGACATTTTTTGACTTTACTCGTTTGTCTATAGGAGGCGCTGCTTCAATGCCACCACACAATTTTTTTATCTCGAGAATAATAATTGCATTAGCTAATAATGGCCTGCTTAGTGTGTCTGAGTCTCGAGAGTGTATTTTGTTAAGAGGACAAGAGCCAACGCCTTTGACCAACTTATGTATGGCCAACAATGTTCAGCGGTTTGTGTTGCAGACTGTACTGATTTGTCCGTGATATACAGATTAAATATTCAAGTTCTAGTCGGTTTATTTAGAGACCGATCGAAGTCGAACAGGCCTACTGACCTAATGCCACGGAACTGTCGGTAGTCGTTAATCATTTACAAAAGAGTGGTGTTTTGCTTCTGAAAATTGTCTCTTTGATCGCGACAGGCTACGCTGACGACAGACACTTAAAAAGGATGTTATATAAACGTTTTAATATAAATTCGAAATAAAAGATTTTAAAATAAAAATATTAATCCAGTTCATGCAACAGGAAGATTCTGAACTAACCCCACACCGTATACAGACAACACACCATTTCCTGTAATTACTTGGTTTATACCCGTAATTACATAGAACACCGTCTTGTAGTTGAGAAAAAACCCAATGATATAAAATCTTTAAAAAAACTTATATAACGACATCATATGAGCTCGTTATAGTAATTCTATTCGTGACCGTCAACGACTTTCTCCGTATGAAGAACCGTTATTCCATTTTTTTTTAAATATTTGTTACCTTCTAGTTTTTGTTCGTAAAATGATGTGTTTTGTTAGTCAATGAGTATTTAACTTTCATAGTTATAAATAAAACTAAACGAGCCGATCTTAGCTGATATTCTTTCATAATTGTTTTTCCTTCCTTATTATTTTTAGGTCGATATTGGTCATGGGCCAAGTTGGCAACATTTTGGAACCCAAACACAACACGGAGGCGCCGCGGTAGACCGAGAAGGAGATGGCGGGACGAACTGGATGAATTTAATCAGGATTGGAGTCAAATAGCAGGGGACCGCAATAGGTGGAAGAAATGGAGGGAGGCCTTTGCCCAGCAGTGGGACAGCGAGGGCTAATAATAAATAATAATAAATAAATAAATAGATATTGAAATAATGTTTTACAAATTTTCTAAGTAACAAAACAGGGTTATTAAAAATTTTTCTTAATATAACCTTACATTTAAAAATATGTACCTAGTTATATTCTAGAAATAAATCTTTTTAGCCCAAGTCAAATAAATCATAAATTATTTAAATAATTCTGAAATAAGTACATTTTGAAATTTTTCAATCTATTATGAGACTTCACCTATTAACTTTTAACTTTACCCTGTTACTAGAGGTCGTAAAACTTTAACATAATTCGTTACTCGTAATAGAACTCCTGACCCTCAAAAGCAACAAATAATTGCAATTTCACTACAACAAACTTTTGTAAAGAGTTCAGTAACAAGTGGGTGGTCACTTCGTGACCGATTTCGAAACGGTGGCCTGCTGAATGGGTCGCAATGAGGTCCGCAACTTCGGCTCGCGACAGTTTCCTGGAGTTACACGACCTTGACGCGTTCCCGGTTCCCGCATACACGAACACGTCCTTTGAGAGTTTGAGAATTCGCGATGTGGGCCAAACTATTCTGTCGATATTGTTTTCTAAAGTTTACGTTAACACTACTCATTGAAATAAAACAACTTTTACGGATCTACTTGCGTTTATTGTATACATTAGTTTTAATTAATATTTATCCTGACGTTTCGAACCCTTTGCAGGGTCCGTGGTAAATTTAAATGAGGGTAGGTATACAAGCTACTAACTAATTATGTGACGACCAACACCTCAGTCTCCCTGTGACCATGGACCCTGCAACAGATTCGAAACGTCACGATAAACATTAATTAAAACTAATGTATAAAATAAACGCGAGTAGATCCGTAAAAGTTGTTCCATTTCATTATTCAATCGATGTTGCGTTGAGATTTCAAAATAGTCTTTGATCGTGATACATATATGTATGTATGCCTCTGTGCAACTGCACAGAGGCATCGTAGCTACGAGCTCGTAACTACGAGCTTATATATTGTTGTCGATTTGCCAATAGTTAAATATTTATGCTCGTGACTGTACAACAGTAATTGAAAAGGGTTTCCTCCCTACAGGGTTGTCTAATACTCTTGATACGTACATACCTGTATTCTAGTTCAATATGTTGCTATGACAGTTTACATGAAACTTGTACATTATATATTAAGAGGTGAGCTATATACAAGTACAGTAGTTTAAACATATAATGTCTTATTCAAAACGTAGTGTGGTCCCTTATTCATTGTATGTGCTTAATGAATATTTGCTTGAGTTTCTAGTCGAAATTTAATCATTTCTTGGCTTTCAGTTCTGACGTATAATTATGTAGTTACTTGTAAATTAATTTCAGTTTAGTTTTCTAATTAAAAACTTCATATAAAGCTACTCAACGTGATACAGGTTCTAGTAATAAGTTACTGAGGAACTGGCTATGTAACTTTCAATTATCGAAATATGCATTGTTTTACGTCAGATTCCAACAGTTAGATTGATGTTAAGAACTCTGGTCTGAGACCAGTAATTGAACCATTTCAAAGAGGCAGTCAAAGTTTTTGAGAATGTTAAAATGCTTCTGAGTTATAAAATCTTCTATAAAGTATCCAATACCAGTTTACAGCCTATATATCCCGAATACGTCATCACTCAGATTTATTATCTATACCGAAAAGGGCAAGACGGAGTAGCGGCGAACGTTTGTTATTTTATATTTAGCCATTGTTTTTGTTAGTAGAAACAGATGACGTATCGCGGAGATAAGCGGCCGTAATAAAGTGATTCTGGGGGCTTTAGGGCTCTATCAACCGGTCCGGTTGATTCAATTTAGTTTCCCGGTGCTGAATTCAACACGACACCGGTACTCATGGAACCTTTATATTTTACTAACTAGACATATTTTTTTATCTTTATAACTTACTTCTAGAAGCGGCGGCGTCGCGCGTGTAATAATTCTGCCAAAAAAGTTTTTATAAAGTCGGGCCAAGCCGGGAACATTGTTTTGACTGGGACAAAATGTAGACTATATTAACAGGGATGTCGTAGCTTCCTATAAGTTAAACAAATTTAGGAATCGGTTCAGTAGTTCATGACATTAACACTTACTTACAAATAAACAAACAAAGGCATTCTACTTCTTTAATATATTTTGGACATTTCTCTTCATGCACTATAATATGTATACGAAATAAAATGATTAACCTACTAAAACGGCATACATTTATTATTATTATTTATTTATTTAGGTTATTTTTCATATTATTTTTTAATCGTTGAACATTAACTTTTAATAAGTTTTTTTTTGTTCATATTAACTTCATATGAAGGTCGCCTGCTCTTGTTTAGAATGATTAAAGTTAACAAACTGATTTGTAGTAAGAACCAGAAGTACCAAGAGCCTAATAATCTTGTTACCGGTACAGTATTTCCCGGTATTTTGGGAACCGGTAATTTGCTCGAGCAAGCCCTATTCGGATATAATCCGGCTTCAGAACATCACAAGCCAAGAGCTAACCATTAATATACGAATTAGGTTCTCTGCTTACAAATAGTTGTTACGTACTAACATTTATCGTATTTCTATTAGTTGGCACAGAATAACTGATTGTAGTTGGTTAGTGTCAAAGTATGCTTTGACTAGACTTTTAGATTTAGTTCAATACACCGAATTAGGATATTGTGCTGAATAGAAACAAATCACGAATAATTAATTGTTTTCAGCAAATCCACTTTGTATTGATTTTTTCAAATTTGTTTACTTATTTGTCGTGATTAATTACTTTTTTAGATTATCTAAGTTGAATGTGTGCGAAGCATTTTAATATTATTTTGCATAGTTTTTATGCGAAACTTTATATTACGCTCAACGACCAGATTTATACAGAACTTAATTCCATGAATTAGTTTTCTGAAGCTTTTCATTTATTATTTTAAAAAGTATTATATATAATATATTTTACCACAACTTATAGAATTAAACAGAAGCAATGATACTACTGATTATAATAATATATTTTATGAAATAGCAAAAACAATGCTCTAGGTATCAAAACTCAATTTCAAAGGTAGGTACATTTACACATAGGCATTTGAATTATGAAATAATTTGCAATATATTATCCATATGTTAACAAAATCATAGAATAAAATGGCAATGGCAAAAATCATTACATTGATTTTGATTGATTAGAAAATTTATGAATACCAAATCGATTTTAGTTTCGCAGAAGATGAAGCTCTCTTTTCGACGTAATTGTTTTGTAAACTAATTTAGTTTGTAGGCTTTTTAAATCGTTTTTCTTTTATTTTTATTTATTGGAATCTAATTTAGGCTTGACAAGTGACGTTTTTCAATAATTTTCAATACAAAAAAATGTGAAAACGAAAATACAATTGCTGATAGAAATTTGGTAACAAATACGTCTGTAACTCTTAATGAATAAAGTTTTCAACCAACATAAAATAATACAGAGTATCTTCAGCAACCATTGGGATGTAATGAACCTATCATAGAGTAAGGCTGCTTTTCCACGAGGCAAGGCTAAGCGACAGAGCTTGATAACGTTACCAAATTCACACTATAAGTATCGTTAAGTAACCTTATTTTGTAGCGGTAAAACAAGTAGCGTTATCTAGTAAAGTATCGTTACTTATCTTCCTATGATATATGAAAGAGAGAGATATATATATATATATATATATATATATATATATATATATATCTATAGAGAGGGAGAGTGGGGGGACGACGTTTATAGACACACAAATATAAAAAAAAAGACAAACGTAACACAAAACAAATTGTCAACCCGCCTCAGCATGTGTTGTTGCGAACGAGACGTGTCGCAACAACACTGGTATTCCGGCGGGGCCTGTCGGTGCGTGGTGCACAATAGAGGTAACTTTACCTTGCCTTTTAAAGTTGTATAAAGGCCTAAGAAACTACTCCATTTTACACAGCAAGGAAAATGAAGCAACCATATTGGTAGATTTTTTCTTCGCGTATCACTTGGCTACCTCTGGTGGAAAAGCAAACTAATAGGTACAGCCTTCGCTCGTCGCCGTCGCCGCTTCCGTTCTCTTTCATATTTCCTGAAGTAAATTGACATCCATTTCGTGAAAAACCTTTTATCAATGCTATTAAAACTTCGAAATGTGCGATTCATTTTATGGCTTGGAAATTTTTTTTTTGTGTCTTGTTTGACAAAGAAATATCGAGACGTGAATTCGGAATCTTATCTAATATTTTTTTAATAAACATATAGCTATATGTTAATAAGTTAATGTTATTATAGTGTTAAAAGGCGTGAAGCTGTTGAAACATGAACCCTAGCAGTCATTACATCTATGAAATATGTAATTTTGTTAAAAAACATAAAGAATTGTGTAAAACCGCGAGTGAAACTAACTCTAGATTAAAAAGAAACCAACAGATACTTATACTAAAAGACACGCCGAGGTCAGCAAAGTTTAATAATAGTTGCTTGACGATGTGCGTAAGAATTTTTAATAAAATACCTAATAATATGAAGACAGACAATGACATTGCATTCAAAAGAAATTTGTATAAATGGTTAAACGACAATAATTTCTATAATATTCAAGAATTTTTTGATAAAAAATCATAAATTATTTTATTTTAAACATATATTGTGAAATGCGGAAGTATTTATGTAGAGCTCATAGTTTAAGTTTCTAACTAATGTTTTGCATGCTGTATTTTAGATTAGCTTAACATGTGGTTCGCCCATGTATTTTGTAACATCTTTATACCATGTTAAAAGGCAAATAAATTATTTATTTATTAAAATTCCTTTTTTTCCCCAATAAAGGTGACCCTCTATTGGGCAATTCGGTGGGTTATGGCCAGATCCGTCCACGTGGTACTGTCCATATGGGGATGCTTGAGCCCGATAGTGGGGCGTAGACTGTTGATGATGATGATGATGATGTTAGTACTTAATTTTATTATGTATTGCTTTATTAACCCTGATTTTATTTCGCAAAACGCAACACACGCGCAACAAATCTTTCATTTTCTTTACTGAAACTTTTGACTTTTTCGTTTTAAATAGTGAAAAGGAAACTCAGTGGCTTATGGTGCTCATACATACCTATGTAATAAAGCCTATTTTAGCTTAACAAGTTTGTGTTCAGCCTGTTGTTCGCTGTACATTTGCAATGAAAAGAGCCGTAAGAATGTGTAACGCATACCAATTTGGTAAATAGTTTTACAATAGGAACCCTTTCATTGTGGCTTGACCTCTGCTATTGTAAGCTCGCCGCGGGAATGTTGTACACGCAGTGAATGGCCGAAAGCAATATATATAGTATAGCTCTGGTGAACTACGAATATATTCTAACTAAAGACGTTACTTTTTGTATTTAACCTCCGAAAGTTTCCCGTGGCCTCCCAAACTCAATTTTATATAAATTAATATAATTACCCAGATAATTCATACATCTATTCAAAAATGTATTTTTTTATATCTGTACAAATTAAATATATAAGTACCCTGTTATTGTGTTAATTTTGTTTTTAATAACCAATACAATTAGTTCTTTACCCTACCCTGACACAGGGAAGTATGTAAGGGCTACTTTTAGGCTATCTATCGAACCTAACATTTTTACATGCCTTTGTTAAGCAGAAAACAGAATAATCTCGAGACATTTTAATTCGGTTACTTATCCCATGCCACGGCATTTGAAAATTGCTGAGCTTGCTAGACCACAAACGAGTGAACTGCCGCGCTATCGAGCTCCTCTTATTCAAAAAGAGTAAATAAAGAAGTTCGTATATCAATCCCCGTAGAAACGGTAGTTATCTACTTCCTATTTATAACATCGGAAGTACAGCATCCATCCTAATAGGAGGTCCCAAACGATTCGTCGAACTATGGAACCCATTACCATTATCTCGTGTGTGACCTCGGCGTTACCTCCACAATAAATTGCGGGCCCTATGAAGGGTTTATTGGCGGGATGGCAGTGGTTTTAGTAATTTTCGCAGTTATAAATACAATTAATGTTGCCGAATGTCTAGTAAAATATTAAGGATATTCCACATTAGCTATGAATAATTTAAAATATTTGAAAGCTTCATGTTTGTGTGAATTGCTAGGCTCTGTAAAAACGGTTTTTACGTTAGGTACAGCGAGAAAGTTATATATTTGAGTCGGTCCATTAAGGTTTTAATAAAACGCTTACTATTAAATTTTATTTCACAGGGCTTATGCAAAGGTTAATGTTTTAACCATGAAATCGAAATGTCTGCTTTAAAACGAGTTTAAATCAGTAAAATAAATTTAATTTTAACAGCACTGTAGTTTCTCGATATTTAGTAATCAGATAGTTCATCAGCAGTTGAAAATTGCAAACGGCACAAAAATGCGAACCTGGGTCGTAATATTAATTTGTTCAGTTTGCGGTGGAAACAATGGGTCCATGGGGGTCGGAGGCAAGGCAGCTTGTTAAAGAGCTAAGTGCTCGCCTTATTGAGGCCTCCGGTGACAAGAAGGCTGGCAGCTCTTGCCAGCGTATTAGCTTGGCAACCAGAGGGGCAATGTTGCCAGCATTCTTGGGACCGTTCCCATGAGCCCACAGTTGGAGGACATCTTTTATTTATAGGTATTTAGTTTTTAATTTTCTCTGTTTTTTTTCTTAAGTTCAGTTGAGTTATGTTTCTTTTTGTTGTGTATATATTAACAATTAGTGTTTGTGTTCGTTAAGCCCTGTAGGCACATGGTGTAGCAATAACCCCCATTTATTGTTATTCCGATTCGTATAAAACTTTTAACGACCTCACAAGCCGATTAGGGATTGTGCTATTCTCATCTAAATACTATTTACTAAGGCTTCTAAACGATTTTACGGATGAAAGAGAACGACTTCTATCCGATTGTAGTCCGTCCAAACTATGTATAAAACTCTCATTATGCTTTATGGTAAATGCGATCTGAGACTCACTCGAACAGCACCGAAGCTTAGTATCTTGTCAATGAATTAAATAATTAATAAGAATCTGCTTCCCAAAGGCCTCCCCAAACCCTACTGTATTTATACTATTAACATTCTAAACTTTTTACACTCTTATTACTGTAAAATTTTCCATATTAGCCTCAAATTATACGGTATGGTAATTGCCTGTCTTTCGGTTCTTCAATTGGTAATAATCAACGTCATCGTCGCAGTTCAAAGCATCGCATAAAAATGTCAGTCATTTCAAAAGATACGCCTAATAAGTACCTTATTTAAGAGATTACGTTAAACTCCCTTCATTATCAGCTGTTGACACACCTCAAACTTTGAAGCACCTTGGGTACCGTAAACCGTCAGATGGAACCCCATTTACTTATAATGAGAAGTCCTACGTGTTGACATGCTCAAGGACGCTGGCGATCACACATAAAGAACCGCTTCTAAGTTGTAACTCTTGATAAGCGGCGTTAGCTGGACGGGTGGAAACTCGGGTCGATTGCGAAAAAACGTGGTTTAATCCCCGTTAGACTACTGACGTACCCATATCTTATGTCAAGCGTGTTAATAGCTTCTTAATAATATTTAAAAAAATGCGTTTTAAGCTAGTCTCGGACCACACGATGTTTACTTTTTTCTTTGCATATAGGCCTACGCAGACCGGGACGGCATGGCAAAGCATGGCAAAATATTTTGCCACCGAGGGATGCCGCGTCACGTCGAAGTATGCCTCGGCAACTTCTGCTTAGGGATGTTCATGTAAAAAATATATCAATAATTTCGATATATCGTGAGTAATTTGTTTGTATGTGACTAGTCTATAATAATAAATATTAGATAGGGATCAGGTTAATATGAATTAAAACAGCTAGGCTGAAGAAACAAATCGATTTAATTTATATCTTAATCCCAGTATTTTTTGTAACTTTATTTATAAATCCAGTAATGTTAGGGGAAAAAAAAGCATGGGAATTTATGTCTTATTTATATTTTGATATGTTTTAATGTCCATTGGTAAACATTTTAATCCTTTGCCATGCCGTCCCAATCTCCGTTGCCCTTAATATGTAAAGATAATAATGTTATTGTCAATCCAATGAAGCGTCAAAAAAAGTACTTTTTTCGCACGCGACAAACGAACGACGCAGCGGTCAAATTGGTTTTTGAGATTATCCATTATTATTATTTTATATTTTCCTTATAAGCCGTGAGGCCTTAAAAATTCATTTAAATTATTGTCTCTAGGTGACGGTGACAACTAAGGATAAACGTGATTTATTGTCACTAAATATGTTGTAAAGTCAATGAACTTCAAGAAAGTCTGAAATGAGGCACTGAATTGATGATCTAATAATAAATATTGGATGAAAAATCGCCTCTAGCCATACTAAAGAAGGGAAAATCTCATAATATAATTTGACAGACGGATTCCAGACAATATTTCATGCTTTCACAGCGGTTACACTTTTTTTTTAGCTTAGGTAAAACTCCTTTCTCAAAAATATATATTTTATTTAAAACGTTTTTATTTGACCTTCATCTTAAACGCTGTGCCAATAAATCCAAAGATAAGAAAGCGCACTTAATTCGCAGTTTTCAAAACGAATAGAGAACACAAACCAACATTGTTGTTATGGCAAAAAACTTTGATAACTGAAATCTTTTATTATTAAAAAAAGTATGTTTATTTACAATTTTTTTTAACAAAATTCATCAGGTGAAAACATTAAATTATAACTTAAGGGTAATTATTAAAAACGATTGTATTTGTTGCTTTCAATATGACACAGGAATGACCCCGTGAATAATCAACTGTGATGTTAGCGAGCAACTGTATTACAAAACTTGTAATTTACAAAGAAAGAAAGTAACAAAGAAAATAGCTTATATTCTGTCCCACTGCTGGGCAAAGGCCTCCATCATTGAAATCAAGTCATCGCTACAATCGATGGGTATTGGCTTAACCACCTCGCTTGCCAAATGCGGTTACAAACCCGGGCTATGTATCGAAAAACCCGAAACACACTTTGCCTGACCTGGGAATATAACCCAGGAACTTCGGATCAGACCGAGCGCTTTGGCACTCGGCCAACGAGGCGTTTACAAAATTTACAAAATCTATATGTAAAGCAAAAACTTTGTACGCCTTTTTACAAAAAATTCGCGGACGGAGGAGTATGAAATTTCGCACACTTATCTATACTAATATTATAAAGAAGAAACCTTTGTATTTTTGTATGTATGTGTATGTTTGCAATGAATAAACTCAAAAACTACTGGACCGATTTAAAAAATAATTTCACCATTAGAATGCTACATTAGCGCTGAGTAACATAGGCTATTTAAAAAATAAAATGTCCACCCTTGCGAAGCAGGGACGGGCCGCTAGTAATTTATATAGAGAAGGATTGTACACACACGCATATATACTCTTTTCAAAAATTTCAAAAATGGAAGAGGAGCGGCCGAAATCTGTCAATGCCAATCCAAACTACCACATTCTTTTTTAATTTTTCATTGCTTAGGATACAATCCGTGCAGCCTTAATAAAATTACGGTCGAATCTCGACCACTGGGCGACCACTAGTATAATTAATTCGAACACTGTTATTTCTGCATCTAAAATTGTAGTTCCAAATCAACTTATAAGTAACAATCAACAATGAAATAATGACAGACGCCCAAGAGACCATTACATGGCGACCTTACCGTAATTCAGTGTTGATCCCCGTAGGCTGGTCGGCGAAGGGTCGGGATAAATCGCCGACCCATCCTTGAGATGAAATATGTGTCGATCGCGTCCTCATGCACTTAAGCCCAAGGTCGACCGGCCTAAAGGACTGCCGGTAATAGAAAAGAATTTGGCACCTTGACATTGCAGACATGTGGCATTAATCAAGATGGGTTTTTGCAGGTTTGTTACGTGGATGAACAGACACAATTGTTAAAGTGTTTTATGTTACATGGTATGTAGTATTGTGGCTATGGTTTTTGTTTACAGGCTATTTTTTAACCAGTGTGAAAATCTATAAAACACCTGTAAATGTTCAAATTTGAACATTTATAAATAGCTTGCTTACTTCTTAACTGATTTTTAATATTTGTAAAAAATATTATGATCGGATGTTAGTGATGGGAGTTGTTGACATTGAATGGGCGCCAAAAGTAAAAAGTGTTGAACAATTTCGGCGGGCTGGTTAGAACAATAGCTCAATTGGAATAGCACCTGACCCGGTATGTCAGAAGGGTGCAGGTTCAAATCCTGCTCGTGGACATTTTTTTAACATTTGTGTTTCTATAAAACACCTTTTTGTTTTGTAAAGTTTACGCGAATTGAAATTAAACCACTTTTACAAAACTATTCGCGTTTATTTTACGTATTAATTTAATGTTTATCCTGATGCTTCAAACCCTTTGCAGGGTCCGTGGTCTCCCTGACTGAGGTGTTGGTCGTCTCATAAACAATTAGAAACTTGCATGCCCTTATTTTATTTTAATGGGGCGCGTTCTTCATTCTTCGTTTATTTATGTAGAAAGAGCTTATCGTATTTTAACGATTAAATTAAATCAATGTGTTAAATAAACGCGTGGATCCGTAAAAGTGGTTAAATTTCAAACACGTTTTTTATTTTACGATTTAAATCAATTCCAGCTCCCATTCATTGGCGACTGCGTGGCCGCTTTAAATGTTGTAACAATAGATAGATAATGAAAAGGTAATTATTAAAGGATTTGTTAAAAAAAAGTTCCTAATTTACTTGATTATTTTTAAAGTATTTTTCAAACATGGACAATTACATTGGTGGCAAGTCTTTCCTTGTAGTAAGTCCGCCTGCTTAACGACCTAGATCATAATTATTTAAGCCTTTTGTCAATCGGCAGGACCGTTAGTCAAATTGAGTCGGATTCAGTTTGTTTTTAGTCTCAGCTCATCCCCAAAGTAAGACTGATGCTTCCACCCGACCCGTTCGCCTAATACTTTCGGATATCTGTGTTTCAGGTTCAGCGGACAGATTAGCTGGTCATCCGGCATGTAAAATGAAAAAAACTTTTTTTATCTCAACTTTTGGGTCCGAATAACTCCTAAAGCTAATAAATACTATGTGATTCAATAATAGCCGATGTTTGCAGAATGTTTGCTGTTCGATCAATATCAACTAAAGGCAGTTAAGATAATATAATATGCGTGTTCGTTCAAGCTTTTTCTCTGCTTTGTTTATTTTTTATTTATAATTAGGTACATAAAACAAAGTTGAATTACAGTCATAAACTACAAGTAATAAGATAATAATTAAATACATTAAGTAAATTAAAAAAACACATTCTTTAACTTAACACGTTAACATAGTTATTCACAAGTAAAATAACAGTTTGAGCAGAATATTCAAAAAGCAACAAATTATGAAATCAAAATAATATTTATGTAAATTATGTCGAGTGATGGATAAAATAACGAGCAGACAAAATTAACATGGTAAATTATAAATGTATTACATAGATTTCAAACAGCAATTCGTCTTCTTGAGATCTTTAAGACCTAAGTAATATACCTTCGGATAAGCCGGATAGAGTTAGATCATTCCGTGTAGTTGGATGGAAACTAATCTTCGGTACAAGTATGCATGCATAATATGTACGTTCAATTTATATACTACTAGTTGACCCGGCGGACTTCTTACCGCATTTTTTTTAAAATGGCCTAAATATATATAAATAGCCCATATATCATAGCAAGTCTTGCTCAGCGTTAATGTAGCATTCTAATGGTAAAAGATTTTTTTAAATCGGTCTAGTAGTTTTTGAGTTTATTCGTGGCAAACATACATTTATACAAAAATACAAAGCTTTCCTCTTTATAAATTAGTATAGATTAATGTTTGTTTATTCAGCTTTCCCCTTAAAAAATTATCAACCCCAATTAACATTACTAATTATCTGTTACGTCGACTAATAAAGAATCCTGAAAACAACTGGGATGATAATAAAAAAATTTTTTTTCGGCTGATACCCAAAGGTACGGAGTTCATTTCCCAAATCGAGCAAAGTGTGTTCGGAATTTTCAATGCCCGGATTTGTGATCACCAACTCGTATTTAGCAAACTTAATTAGCGATGACTTGATTTCAATGATGAAGGCCTTTCATCATCATCATCAGCTCATTTTATGTCCCCACTACTGGGGCACGAGCCACCCCTATGGATGGATAGGGAGAACGGGCCATGAACCACCACGCAGGCCCAGTGCAGGTTGGTGGTTGTTAACGACTGCTTGGTGCTGGTTGTTGACGAATGCAGCCGGGACCAACGGCTTTACGTGCCTCCGAAGCACGGAGGAGCTCGAGATGATTTTATTTTTGGTCAAGCATCCGATGACCGGCCTTTGCGAAAGTTGCTTAACCTCAGCACTCGCAGACCGGGCGCGTTAACCACTGCGCCATCGAGCTCCTCCTTTATTTTTTACTAACTTATTTATTCGTCTTATTATTTTGACTACTAACCGTCTCTGTTTTCGTTTTCCGGCAGATATAGGTATTAGGGTAGTTAGATTATGTAAGGAATCCTACAGGCAGTGACATTTCAAAAGAGATAAATTGGAACACACGATGCTTAGGATATTGATATCGGAAAAACCATTCGCTCCTACCGTATGCGTGTGCGTTCCAAAGGGGACGTGACAATATTTAGGAATTTGGCATATGGCTGCCTATTCTGAGTAAGGAAGCATATTCAATGTATTGCTCTCAAACAAGCAGAACTCATTCTGGGAAGTGCGTTTCATTTCCGACCGGTGTAAAAATTTTACACCGGTAATATTGTATGTTAAATATTCCATGTTTATGATTAAATAATCATATAATTTTCAAAAAATACTTTTTTTCCACACTTTGTTTTTTTTTTATCATATTGTAATTTGTTCGCAACAATATTTGCGTAAAATGATAAATGTAAATAATCATAAATATAGCTTGCCTATTTTTTAACTGATCTTTCAATATTTGTAAAAATATTAAGATCGGATGTTGATAACGTAGTTGTCGACATTGAATAGGGCTCCTTTGGCTTATAAAGTAAAAGTACATAGTGTTGATTAATTTCGGCGAGTTGGATGCCACGATAGCATAGTTGGTAGTGCAACTGACCCGGTATGCGACCCGTTGTGGGTTCGAATCCCGCGCGTGGAATGTTTTCAACACTTTGTCTTTTTTCACATTCTATGTTTGATTAAATACATGAATTTTAATAATATTATTTATTGTTCAATAATCTCTGTAAAACCTAGAGCAGGTCGCCTACACTTTTCTATTTATATTAACTAGTGGTCGCCCAGTGGTCGAAATTCGACCGTAATTTTATTAAGGCTGCACGGATTATATCCTAAACAATGAAAAATTAAAAAAGATAGAATGTGAGTTTGGCAATTGGCAATGATAGATGTCGGCCGCATGAAAGACACACAATACGTGTGTGTCAAATACATATGCTAGTGTGACAAATACATGGTAGTGTGTGTAATGTTGTTTTTGTTGATTTAATGTATTTTTTATAAATAATAAAAAAAAAATTAACATTCGGATAACCTTCTCTATATAAACTATAAGTGTGCGAAATTTCATACTCATCCGTCCGCGCAATTTTCGTATAAACGGGTACAAAGTTTTTGCTTCACGAATTAATATATATTTTGTAAATTTTGTAAACGCCTCGTTGGCTGAGTGAAACAATGAGCATTGGTGCCTTAACTCTTCTATTCTTCAACCAACTTTTGTATCGTATACAATCAACGTATTAATTGACATCGAACTATGAACCTCTCACTGTTGGGCTCAGGGCTTCCCACATGAACAAATAACACACGATGAAATCGTCCAATAGCCCACCACAATTGCCTAATTTACTTCTGTCTTACGATAACAGCCGAGACTAAATGGCATAACGTACATACAAGAAAGTATCCGTAGTAAGTAGCCTATGACTGTCCCACTGCTGGGCAAAGGCCTCCATCATTGAAATCAAGTCATCGCTACAATTGATGGGTAATGGCTTAATCACCACGCTTGCCAAATGCGGGTTGGTGATCACAATCCCGGGCTATGCATCGAAACAAATTTTGCCCGACCTGGGAATTGAACCAGGCACCTTCGGGAATCGGGCCGAGCGCTTTGATTATGTTGTAAACCGTCTCGACTCACCGTAGACTGGGGCATCCTGCAGCAGCACTCTCCACTGGCACTTGCAAGCTCTGACGCACTGACTGCTGAGCACTCTCACTGGCATCTCGACCTCCGTTCTCAGGAGGGGAGTGATGTGGCGGCGGCACCTACCGCATACGCCGCACATTATTTCGACACGAAGCAAATACCTTCTCAACCGTGTCAACAGATGGCGCCACAAACGCATACCCATGACGTCGCCCATACTACGACAGTAAAATAGTATGGGAAGCCTGCATCGCGGTAGCGAAGTTTCACCAACTCCTTCGCTATATATAGCACCTCCAACTAACATCCGTTGGACCTCGGTCCCCGAGCTATACCGCCCAGCTCGGAGGAAGATCTTCCCATTAGCCTTCCTCAATGTGGCATTCTACCTACCTCAGGCTTCCCTACAATGTTATGGACGGATATTATTATGTTATGGTTAAAGATAATTTTACGCAAATTTTGTTGCAAACAAATCACTATTTGAATAACTATTAGATATTTAAAAAAAAAAAAAAAAAAAAACAAAAAAATATTAACAAGTAGAATCGAATTAAAAGTTTGCAAGAACAATAAAATTGGTCCAGCCGTTTTGGAAACAAGTTGAAACAGATTGATATACATAACTCTTACCCCGAAATACTGACATCCTTTGCTGTAAGTAAATATAAAATATATGATTGCAAAATACGGCCTCTTTCCAGCTGAACTCTTATAAATCAAGAATAAAAAGCAATTTAGATAAAACGACGTTCAAGGACGAATTATGGAAAGCATATCAACCCTCATCGCCTTCGAATAACAAACGGCATAACGTAATAAAAGGGGCAAATGATCTGCGAAATCCAATATGGAGGAGTGCAGCCTTCGTCCGTCGAATGATACTGCAAGAGATTAATTCAAGTCTTGGCCTTGTCAGATGTTCGAATGGAATTTGCGGAAACATGCAGAGATTACTAGACTATTATCGATGGCGATATGTATCACATTTAGTCTATTAGAATTAAATTAATTAAATTAGTCTATTAGATTTGAATACGGGTGTATTTAAATTTTAGGCTTTTGTCGTATACAATACAATTACAATTACAATTTCAAAAAGTGTTGAATAAATTCTTACTATCGGGATATATAGCGCACTCTCTGAAATACCAAAATACTACTTGTTTATCATCAGCTCACTTTATGTCCCCACTGCTGGGGCAAGAGTCTTCCCTATGGATGCTTAGGGAGAACGGGCCATAAACCATCAAGCGGGCTGAGTGCGGATAGGTGGTTGTTAACGATTGCTATTGCAGCCGGGACCAACGGCTTTACGTGCCTTCGAGCTCGAGATAATAAATTTTTGGTCACCCATCCGATGACCGGCCTTTGCAAAAGTTGCAGACCGCAGACTGGGCGCGTTAACCACGGCGCCATGAGCTCCTCGATATTTACAATTTGGAAAAAATGTTGAAAGAATTCTCACTAGCGGGATATATGGCGCACTCTCTGTAATACCAAAAAGACTGCTTGTTGTTATACACAATTAAAATAAAACACATTTTTCTCGCATTTCTTTATACTTTCTACACGATGACGATGTTTTAAAATCCGCTGGCGTTTAAATAAAGTGTTTCATTACAATGTGTGTTCGTGTATACTTTTGAATACCTAATATGTATTACAAAATTTGCTTTTTATAGTTTTCTAAATAAAATGTTGCTGTAATTCTGTTTCCTATGGTTGAAACTTTAATTAAATAATTGTAGCTGCCATGTTATATCCAATGTTCTAATCCAAGCTTAACGACTGTTTTTGAAGTTATATTACCATTATTTTTTATTGATCGTTCTAATCTAATAGGTGAGAGCAACGCACCGACAATCGCAGTGGAGGCGCTGTTATTAATCGATCGATGGAAATTAAGTTGTCATATTACTTTGAAAGGTAACTAAAAGGTTAACATTTTGCCGCATTATCACTTTAAGGCGATTTTTTTAGACAACCATATAGTTACATAGAATATTAAATTTATTACAGAACAAAACTTAAAACAAAAAAAAGAAACATAACTTAACTGAACTTAAAAAAACCAAAGAAATAAAAATAGCAAATTAAAAACTAAATGCCTATAAATAAAAGATGTCTTCCAACTGTGGGCTCATGGGAACGGTCCCAAGAATGCTGGCAACATTGCCCCTCTGGATTGCCAAGCTAATACGCTGGCAGAGGTAGCTGCCAGCCTTCTTGTCACCGGAGGCCTCAATAAGGCGAGCACTTAGCTCTTTAACAAGTTGCCTTGCCTCCGGCCCCCATGGACCCATTGTTTCCACCGCAAACGGAACAAATAAATAATTACGACCCAGGTTCGCGTATTTGTGCCGTTTGCGATTTTCAGCGCTTACCGCAGCAGCCCCCACATGAAGAGAAGTGGCGCGAACATGCGAGGGAGCCACGGTGTCAGCACAGGTTGCATCCCACACCAACGGCCTGCCAAGCTTCCAGGGCCCAATGGTCATTCCGTCAGGTCTCTTGCCATCGCTACGAGAGATACCAGCTGGCTCTAAGACAGCCGGTAAACCAACGGTGGCAAAAGCACTGCGGATGATGCTGTTTAATGAAGAGTGGCGTAACATACGACCAGCACTACGAACGCATGAGAGGCCATGGTGGCCTAGGTCGCTAACAGCTTCCCCACATACACAGCGGTGAGGGTGGACTAACCTGGCGCCTAAACGGAGGCAGACCGCTATAGTGAGGGACGGCCCGTCCAACAAGGTACCGACATTGGCTGATGGTAATGCCTGGAGCCAGTGGCCTGACTCTCTCTCAGAGACGGCAATGAGACGAGCGAGCTCGGCCGTGTCAGCCGATGTGGATTTAAGCCCCTCCAGAACTTGCTTGCATAACGTCTCGTCCCATTGCTTCTGTAATTGTGGAATTAAAGGTAGATTTGAATTTTGAGAGGCGGATAACCAAGCGTTACTAGCAACTGCCTTGCACGACAACTCTACGGAACCCAAAGATGGGTTGATAATCTTCCTGTAGAGATTGTTCGTGCTATGAGCAGATGACAAAAACGCTGGCAGGGCCACGCTGGACAAATTTCTAATGCCGAGGCCTCCGAAACGTACAGGAAGTGAAGCCTGTAGCCAAATGCGGTCGTTCATTTGACAATTTAGAATTTGAACAAGAGTATTTTTAATTAAATTATCTAGATTGGACAATAGAGCAGGAAAAAGCCAGAGTTGGGAGCATCGAAGAACATAAGTAAATTTTGGAACGAAAAGACAAAAACGTATTATAAATAAGGCCATGTGTGGATTAATTTAGAATAAACGGTCTGAAGTTAAATTGAATTTTGCAATCGCTCCGTTTATGAAAGCCGGGATGGCAGCATCGAGAAGCGGTGCGCCTAATAAAAATAACGAGTCATCTTGGAGAATTTTGATGTTGGGGGCCAGGCGACTGAAGTCAGTAACTATATCTGCTCTACGGTTCGGGGCCACAGAATTTGAAATGTATAATTCACACTTTGAAAAATTTAGTTCCAATCCTATAGTGCCAAATTGGTTTATTAAACTTTGTAGGTCCTCGAGAACTAAATCCGATTTGTCCCCTAAAGTGCCGTCATCGAGGTACCAGACATTAAATTTAGAATTTAGATTCGAAATTATTTGGTGTATAGCTAAAGAGAAAATTGCAGGTCCCAGAGGATCACCCTGCTGGCAACCAACGGCGGAATGTAAAAGATTGTTACGGTGAATCAAATTTGTTGGTTCACCGTAACATTGCCATAAAAATTTATATAACATGGGAAGTTCCTCTTTTACTTTTGCCAGCAGAGCACCCCTGTCCACAGAGTTAAAGGCATTCTTTACATCCACCTTCAACAGCACTTCACCACCATCATTCAGCAAGAAGGTGCGAGCTGAGTGAACCGCAGCCTCACAGCCACCCTTCGAGCCAAACCCAAGCTGAACTGGCTGAAATTTGGAAGAAAGGTCAGAAAGGATGTGCTTGACACAAATTTTGGAAACAATGCGCCGGATGGTACACCCTACAGCGATAGGCCTTATCCCGCCGTCTTTCTTTTTTAAAGCACATAGGTTAGCGCCATAGAGTATACCGGTGATGTTCTGTGGAACATTTCCGGCAAGCATGATATTACAAAGATGGGTAATTTTGGTGAGAAGAACTCTGCCAGCGTCTCCAGAGGTACCAGAAACCAAATCTTTGAAATGTTGCGGCGATAGACCATCAAGGCCACCAGCAGAGCCATTTTTAAAAGAGAGAATGGATTTGTATACTTCGTCTTCGTTGGTCAAAAGCGAAGCATCCGTAGACTCGGGTGGATCGGGAAGACGAAGTGTTGCTGCAGGAGGAGGGTGTTTAGAGACTAGAGAGGCCACTGTCTCTTGACAGTCAGGAGCAATGATATCATTAGAAAAAATCAACTGGGTGGCACCTTTTAAATCACCTTCGTTGATTTTTTCTTCAACCTTGCTAACATTGAATGATGCGAGTTGTGATTTTTTGTAATTAATGGGTGAACTATGGAAATTTGGTAAGGGGGTGGTGCAATTGTTTTTAATTTTTTGGGACAAAGTTAAGTTATTATTTTCTTCTTTGCGTATGTGCAGGACGCGATAAGCAAAAGTTAACAATTTTTCCCAACTATGCGATGTGTTTTCGTTGATGATATTGCTAATGGTGGTTGCGAGTGATTGCGCTACGGAGGTACGAGCTCCTCTCGGAATGCGTTTAATAATTGGTGTGTTGTTCTTTAATTTGCCTAATATTTGCCAAAATTGTAAGTCTTGTCTAGTATGAGGGTCGAATGAACTGGGAGAAATGGGTATGTGTGGGATAGGATCTGAGGCCTGTGAGGTTTGGGTAGGTCTATGCACTTTACCTATATGTATGTTTAAACCTCTCTTGCCTCTGAAAAATTTTGGATAAGGACAGAGCTCGCACCTCACGAATTGCCCATTGCCGGTATCTTGGGCTGAATTTGAGGAATTTTGGGACATCTCACTAATAAATACATTAAAATTATAATGGCGTTATTAATCTAAGAATACAACAAAAAAATACTAGAAATAAAAATATAAAACAACAATGACAACTGCTGCTGCAGATGGCTTTCGGCGCAGGCGTGAAATGTCAACAGCACTGAAGACTCTTCGCTTATTAGCACTCTCAATGCAGGAACAACGCTTATTGGTGTTAGAAATGCGTTACCATGACTACGAGTTGTTTATATTTGAAGAAAGGAGTCTTGACAGATCACAGAAATATAAACACAAAATAAAACTGCTTCACAGGTTGCGCACTCGGATGCCAACAATAGCACAGGCGTGGCCACGAGGCAGGAATATAAAATGCACTACAGCGTGTTTAGATATGCGCCATAACTTTTATAAAATAATATTTCGAAAAGAGTAAATAAATGACAGACCGCGGCTGTCAACCTTTTTTTTTAAATAGTTACATTAAGTTTTTTATTTATATAAAATACAGTGAAAAAATTAAACGCCCACCCGACCCAGCCAGGATTCGAACCTGGGTCTTCCGCAATCCGGGCGGCTGCACTGACCGTTATGCTACCGGGAAGGCTGACGTAAGCGCTGAGTTTTGTCCCTGCTTTTTGATTTTTGAAATGCTTTAGAGCGACATTAGTGTCATCTATCCAAAGGTGATTGCAACCGATGGACATGCAGATTCATCTTTGCAGATGAATACCACAAATTGACAACACAACGCTATAGTATTTTTTTTTCATTTTTTAAATTGGGTCGGTTTTACGTTTAATTTTTTCACTGTATTTTATATAAATATTTAGTGTAGCAATTAACATTTAAAAATAAAAAGTAAAAAAAAAAATTATATTCGCTGTCAATATGTTTAATTCGTGCTAAAGTATACTTTTACGTAACATGCATTGGTACTTTTATAATTGAAAAAAAAGTACAATTTTAGCCACTAAGTTCAAAATCAATTTGGTCACACCCATATGGTGATCTGACTTTGCAAAAGTTGCTTAACTTACAAAATCGCTATATGAACGCTTAAGCCGCTACGCTGACCACTTCCTGAAATTATTTTTTCTATTGACGGAGACAAAAGACGGATTTACACATTCGAATGCATTTGAGCTCCATTCTGTGCACTATTAGATTCTGCTTCACAGTCGGAAAAATGGTCGCCACTGGAGAATTTATTAAAATAGTTTGATAAATCGTGCCGATCCAGGGAATAGACGGAATAGCCAATTTCAAAGCAGATTCAACCATTTGAGATTTTGTTTTTTTCTTCTTCTTTGATATAAAAAATATTAAAAGATTTTGCAAACTCATCATATTTGTCAGACCATAATATGTAGATATTAAGGTGCATATTTATTAGGATCGATGTAACTTATTTTTTACAACTAGTTTATAGGGAGCGAAGGAAAAAAAAAAATAATTTAGGTACCTATTGAAAAAGTTATGACGTCACTAGAAAATATTAAATGATTAAGTGAATTGACAGGTTATCATTCTTTATTTAAGAGTACGTAGATTTTTATGAAATGTTGATATAATTATAAAATCACAATGACAGAATTTTGTACTTAATAATTATTTTCTCTTTTATCATCATCATCAGCTCATTTTTATGTCCCCACTACTGGGGCACGAGCCTTCCTTATGGATGGATAGGGAGAACGGGCCATAAACCACCACGCGGGTCCAGTGCGGATTGGTGGTTATTAACGACTGCTAATGCAGCCGGGACTAACGGCTTTACGTGCCTTCCGAAGCACGGAGGAGCTCGAGATGATTTATTTTTGATCACCCATCCGATGACTGGCCTTTGCGAAAGTTGCTTAACCTTAGCACTCGCAGACCGGGCGCGTTAACTCCTGCGCCGTCGAGCTCCTCATTTTCTATTTAGTACACGTATTTTTTCTATGATTTCTTTAATATTTTTTTTACTTACTCTTACTTTGTAATTCAATGAAGCATTTTTACAAACATCAAAGATCTTTCAACAATAAGCAAGCCATATTATTTACGCAAATATTGTTGCTAAGATTATTACAATTCGGAAAAGTTTACAAGAAAGTTAGCGTAAAATATGAATACTACTATACCCTACCCATATTTATTCCTAACATGGATTGTGTTAACAACAAAATTTGTAGTAAAAACGAAACTCTTTATCCGAGTGCCTCCCTCATAAAATGGCGAATCGGAGTCTGTTCGTCTCACTGAAGTGTCGTAAACACAAATCGTATGTATTCCATTTTATCCTCGCGTCTATGTAATTAGATTTGCAAACGATTGATAGTACCGCATAGGTACATTATAAAAGATACATAAAAAATATATAAAAATATCAGATAGTTTTATTAAACCTTTTGCATGGTAACCACCATCTGGTTCTGGTTAGACTGTCAAGGTGTGTAACAACACACTAACAACCAACACGCTAACAAGCCTATGTTTGAGATAATATCATACAGCATACTATTTTAAATAAATTTTCTAAAATAAAATTTTACAAATGAAAAGTATCCGCTACCAATGCCACATGTAAGTAAATAGCCTATATAATGTCCCAATGCTGGGCAAAGGTCTGCATCATCGAAATCAAGTCATCGCCACCAAAGACTGTTATTCTGCTATGCAATTGCTTAATTTTCAGCGGTACTTAATTTTTTGTGATGTGGTGGGCTGATGCAAGGGGTGATGCTTTTATTTTTGTATATTTGTAAATTGCAAGAAAGTCTTGAGCGTCGTCTAAAAAAATAAAAATGTTCTTCTTCTACTAAAGATATATTTGGCAAGAATAAAGACAAGAATAATTCAGGCATCGGTGGTTGAACGCGATGGAGCGGCCGCGCGGTATTCCTGGTGGTGACGTTACTCTGATTTATGGGTGGCTCGCGGGCTCTTCCGAAGGCTTAGTATGGACATGACGCCACTTAAACAGTTTATATTTAAATAAATAGTAAAGCTGCAGCACACGCGTCTTCATAAAGCTCAATATTAATATGGCGATTCTGATATTTATAAAGTAAAGTTAAAAAATTAAATGCCTATATACACGACCCAATTTTTTCGCTGTATTTTATAAATATTTAATTCAGCTTCAGTACAGCAATTAGCACTTAAAAATAAAAAGTACAATTTACTATAGCGTTGTGTTAACAAATTTGTGGTATTGTGGAAGACCCAGGTTCGATTTCTGGCTAGGTCGGGTAGGCATTTATTTTTTTACTGTACTTTATAAATATTTAATTCAGCTTCAGTGCAGCAATTAGCACTTAAAAATAAAAAGTAAAATGGCGATTCTGGCTTTCACCGCTAAGTTTGAATGGCCGAAGACGAAGAAGAATAGAATAAAATAGAATAGAATAGAGAAGAAGATAAAGACCCTTTCAGCAGGACATTCAAAAACACTGTCTAAAGTTTTCAAATTATGAGTTTCTTCAAAATAAACCATAACATTTCTAAGAAACAAAAGAAGGAAAAAAATTATCTTAAATTAAAAAAACATACCTACTCTAAAAGTCTCACTTCAAACTGATAAATAACTTAACACATACAATTTCGAACTTTAATACTTTGGTTTGAATTACTATGACAGTTTTGTTATGATCTTCTTTTTTCAACATTGTTATCGTTCCAATGGGTTTGGTCTAACATTACGGGGGTTGAACCACAATTTCTCACATTCAACCCGAGTATCTTCCCATTCGGCGATCAAACTGTCTTCAAGAAATGCGCAAAGCTACAAGAGTACCAAATAAATAAATGTGGTAATATCCACACTAACGCTACCAAGTTATTACGGCGACGTAATAAAATCAGTGAGATGCATGATGTTTTCGGAAGTCAGACGTGTTGGGAAAATCAAGCGGGAACAAACGGATCTGGGGGGAATAAATCTTATAAGTACTTCCTGAAGATTTATTATCAACTAATATTATGAATGGGGAAGCTTGCCTCTATAAATACGGAGCTTCATACGCATGTTATTATTAACATATCAATTTTGTTCGGTCGTAGACCAAGACATTACGGTCGGAGTCGTCTTTTGCTGTGGTAACTATGTTTATAAAACTATTTGATAGATCATCATTAGCTCATTTTATATCCCCACTGCTGGGACACGAGCCTTCAATATGGATGGATAGGGAGAACGGGCCATAAACCACCACGCGGGCCCAGTGCAGTGCGGTGGCTGTTAACGACTACTTATGTGGCCAGGACGGACCATCGGCTTTACATGCATTTTAAAGTACGGAGGAGCGCTAGATGGAACATTTTTGGTCACCCATCTGATGACCGGCTTTTACGAAAGTCACTTAACTACAACAATCACATACCAAGCACGTTAACTACTGCACTATCAAACCCCCGATCCTCTAAATGCAACTACACATTTACAGAATATTCTAAACATGCACACTAGTTTGGCCAAAGACACCGTACTCTAAGATACCGGGTACAGACATGTACCTGGGCGCTATAACTATCAAGCTTTGTATAGGTAGCTCTAATAGGACCATTATGAAAATTGCACGCATCCATTCACCCAAGGATCCCGTGGCCATGCTTTAGAAATAGGCCACCGAGTGTTGGCTAATAATTCAGTGCCGCCCAATTTGCCGGCCGCGGGGAATCACTTACCCCTGTTAGGGCTCCTCAAGGCCCGGCATGAATATTGTGATTCTTAATAATGTCCTCGATTTTGGTTAATAGAAAGAATGGGCACAGGTTCACAACACGGTTACAGGAAATGGAGTAAAGCTGGATATTGGATCACACGATAAAGCTCTTTCATCATTATTAGCCTAAAAACAGGCTTTCATTTATGACCTGCTGTTGAGTTGGTGGATGTTAACGATTCGGGACACCGATTACCGGGACACCGTGCTCGTGAATTTTTATTTAATCATCAAGTCATTGCGAAAGTAGCTTAGCTTGCCAGATCAAAACTTGAACGCTATATCAAGCCATCGAACCTCCAGGATTGATAGGATATTATATAGCTTTAGCATGTTCAGTTTTCAGTAGTCTATGTTATGGGTAATTTTGAATCAAAATCACAACTCTTGTTCTCTAACATGCTCTTTCCCATGTATCTATGGTACGATATGATTCTGGAGGTCATATTAGAGACGCCTTGACGCCTAGAACCCATTTAAGCAGCTACTTAAAGATCTATAGCTATGATCAATATTACAATTGATTCAAAAGTAACGTAAACACAAAAACAAGTTTTAATTCCACGTTTCAAAAAAGCTGCCGTTCTATTATGAGTCTTAACTTTACGAATGTGTTGCGGGAAAAAACAAACACAAACTGTCCTTCCTCGCATCCAATAAGACATAAACTCGCCGTCTAATGAAGGGTCTTAAGGATAACATTCGCATTTCACGTTACACATTTCATTAATGGACTTCATTAAGCAACCGTTCATGAATGAGACGGGCTGTTACCCAGCAAATGGAATCAGTTGGGGTATTTGAAAATACACAGGCATTTGTTATTTAAAATGGAATCGTAATGCCTAAGCTGGCCTTGTTGCTATTTGATAGGCGAGATGAAAAACATAATAACAGAATGGCTGCGGATTATTGTTATCAGTCTATGTAATCTTACACTTCAAGGCTTAGGCCTTAAGCTTAGGCCCATGAAGAGATGATAACGGGGACTAAATAAATACTATAAAGTAATGGTGCATCGGTGATAGAGTAAGCCAGAGTAGGCAGAGCTTGGCCCACCGAAAAGAAGTAAGAGTAAAGATTATTTCAAATTCGTTACCGGTAAGCACTTGACCTTTCATCTCACCTGATGTGAAGTGATGGCTAAAGGTGGAAGCGTACTGGACCCGGTATCCTCAACACAAGAATGCTACTAACATTAATGTTATGGCGACATATTTAGATAAGATTGTGGTAGCTAGCAGGACAAACAATCCTTACCAACAACCAAACCGAGTACACAAACATGCACCCACAGCGGGGAGTCCAACCCAGGACTTCTGGGTCAGAGATAAGTGGTTTTTACTAGACAACAGACGCGGTTGTGTCATAAACAATATAATGCTGTCAGTTTATAATTGTCCTATTGCTCGGCTCAGCTCACCCATCCGGTAACCCAGCCTAGCGAGAGTTGCTCAGTTTGCACGATCGTAACCCAAACGTGTATGCCACTGCGCCCACGAGCTCCTCTTTGCCTGTCAAAGGTAATTTTTTAAAGTAATAAATTAATGAAAATTAGTTAGGCTCGTAATTGTTTATCTGATTAAAATACCAACTCTATGTTAAATAATATAAATTAAATTTGTTTAATAAAGAGTCTCCTCAAGTTTATGTTCTAAGGTTTAACCGTATTCGTAGGTCCGAAACGAAATATAGTTTAGTTTGTATTTTACGAGCAAAGGCAATGGTTTGCGACTACCATAAAAAGGGGTTTAAAATAAGCGAAGTGCACAAAATTACTTTTAATCATAAATACGGTTTAAATACGTTCACTAAATACGCATACATTCAACAAAACTTTCTTTCAGTGCCTAAATCAGTATTTATTTGGATTACAAGCTTGATTCGAAATCACGTACGTATGCAAATACATGCTTGCATTAAACGCTGTTTAAATTAATACAAATCTGTCTGTCCATCACGCTCGAAATGGAATAGTTCATTATTCAAAAGCAAGGTGTTTGTTTAAGAACAATGTCCCAGCAGCTGAGAGCAGAGATCGTTGACTCCGTTTCCAATAAACCAATTGGATAGAAAGGGCCTCTGTAATTGGCATGGCTTTTATGCAACCAACTTAATTACGTATATTATATTACAGACATTCAAAAGTACATATACGTCGCAGATATAATTGTGAAAAAAATTATACACAAGACAATTGGTTAAAAGCACGAAGAGAAAATTTTAACACATCTTTTCGTTCTATAAACATAGGCTTCTTACCAAAACCAATAAATGATTATAGGGTTAAAATACAGGTTGACTTTTTATCACCGTCCAAACCTTCTGAGATGACTCCCGTGATACAAACGAACAACTCTTACTATTGGACTAACTCCCTAACTCGAAAATAAAATTCAGCTGTTCCATACAAAACATCAATATTCATTCGATCAGAACGTATGGAACAGCTGAATTTTATTTTCGAGTTATGGAGTTGGTCCAATAATAAGAGTTGTTCGTTTGTATCACGGCGGGAGTCATCTCAGAAAGTTTGGACGGTGATAAAAAAATCAACCGGTAGTCTTGTTATGGTTAAAACAACACAATTTCTAAATGTAACGTAATCAGTAATGTGCCAAATATCAGTTTATTAAAATCGTGTGTATTGTAAAAATAATTCGAATATCTCTATGCTTGGTAGCCATCCTGTGGTCTAATTTATGGGCACCTAGGTATGTCTAACACTTTAATTGGATTTGAAACCCTTAAAGTCGAAACATAGCAATGCTACTTGGCGGCATAAATCTATACATTAATACGTGAAGCAAAAACTTTGTACCCCTTTTTATGAAAATTGCGCGGACGGAGAAGTATGAAATTTCGCACACTTATTGTGTATAAAAGATTGCAGAATGTTAATATTTAAAAAAAAAATATGCATAAAAATACATTAAATCAATAAAACAAACATTACACACACTACCATGTATTTGACACACACGCATATATACTCTTTTCAAAAATGGAAGAGGAGCGGCCGAAATCTGTCAATGCCAATCCAAACTCACATTCTATCTTTTTAATTTTTCATTGCTTAGGATACAATCCGTGCAGCCTTAATAAAACTACGTTCGAATTTCGACTACTGGGTGACCACAGTTATTATGCGGTTGTCATTTAAACAAGTTCTACGTTTATAGAGAGATCATCATCATCAGCCCTTACACACAGTCCACAGCTGGACATAGAACTAAGTGCACGCCATTGAGCATGATCCGCGGCTACTCTCATCCAGCTCTTGCCAGCCACCTTGCGAAGATCATCGCTCCAATAAGTAACTAAGATAAGTCTGCCTAGGAGATCTTTCCACCGGCTTATTAAAATTATCAACTATTTACATAAAAAATACAAAGACGTCCTACCCTGTCTAATTTATATTGTCAAACTAATCTCCAAACACACAGTAACGTAATAAAGTTATCCACTTTCAATTACTCGTAATGGCCGTTCAACTCGTAACTGCGTTAGTTCACAAAACTGAGATAAGACGAGATTTATGCGGAAAAGTAATTGAGCGGCGGCAGTTTGGGTAATTAACTTATAATCTGCGTTAATGATCCTAATCTATGGTGGTAATTGGATATGCATTGAATTAAGAAGAGACGAACGTTGAAGTAAGTTGTTTTGGCGCCCAAAGTGGTACTTTAATGATCCTCAGTTTAGCACCCAATATGGTAATTTTAATATTCCCGGTTTGACACTCAATATGTATTAAGATACTAATTTGGCGCCCAATATGGTACTTTTAAGATACTCAGTTTGGCGCCCAATATGGTACTTTTAAAAGTTAAATATATGTGATAGAGATGATTGGAAAAGGTTACACCGTCAAGGGACCCCGATCCGATCCGAACCCCTCGGAAAATCTAGTAGGTCACAGGGACACGCATTAGTGCGTGATGCCGTTCCCTCTAGAAAACCTCCGAAGGTGCTTCGTTTCGTACGGCTTTAGGAACCCTTTAAGTTGCTTTAAGTTAAACAAAAGTAAGTATATTGTTTTCTAAAGTTTACGCGAACATTACACATTGAAGTGACGCTACTTTTACAGATCTACTCGCGTTTCTTTTACATATTAATTTATTTTAATGTTTATCCTGCCGTTTCGAACCCTTTGTAGGGTGGTCACAGGAAGCCAGTCTCGTAAAAGTAGTTTCATTTCAAGAAGTACGTACTAAACAATAACAATATAACAACGATGGTTATGAAATGCACTACCAACTCTTGGACGGCATAAAGTTATAAAGACGGATCGATAATCGCTTTCATTTATAATTAGTACAAATCTTCCATTATGATTTAATATAAAAAGCAAATTTAGCTTTAAAAAAAAATATTTCTTTTAAAACACGGAAAAGAAAACGCATAAAAAACAAAATCAACTGGAAGTGGAAGTGGATTTTAAAGTATATTTTCATTATAGCTAAGTTATATTATTTAACGTATAGTAAGAATACTTGTAGAACACGCTGTTAGGTAATATAGATAACACAAAGGGGTCACCGATGCTTGAAAATATATGACATAGGTACTTGTCTCAGAAAAAAATTAGAAGACTCTTGTATGTCTAGGCAGTGACCTTGCCTATTGGAAGGTTCTCGGTAAAAGCTTCGTGAAAATCACAAATATTTGTATTCTTATCTTTTGTTTTTATACTAAACTAGCGGCCCGCCGCGGCTTCGCACGGATGTACTTTTCTTTTTAATTATTTTTTTTAAATATGGACTATTTAACACAAAAATAATTTTTCAATTCGAACCAGTAGTCCCTGATATTAGCGCGTTCAACCGAAGAAACAAACTCTTCAGCTTTATAATATAAGTATGATTATAAATGACTATTAAATAAATAGTAAAGTCACAGTACAATAATATTAGAACATCAAATCTGCTCTAGTCGTATCCTTAATACAACATGAAAGAGTAATAAATAGGTAAAGTTTATAAACAGGAAAATTTTCAAGTTTTTTGTTGTGTGTGTATTCGATATTTAGGTAGGTACAGTTGCACGCGACATGATCACAGATGTACTGAAGTTACTGCGGGTGGATATTTTATGAGTAGACAAAACGATCTACCGTCTTTCTTAGTATTTTATTGAGCTCGATACTCTTACCACTGTTTTCTTAGTCACTATTCACTCGAACTTGCTTTAGACTCTTACCGTATCAGATCACGAAACGGCACTTATGCGTAAATAATAAAATGAGAACATCTTTTACAATCACCATCATCATCTGATGATGATGTTGGTGATCCAACAGCTTATTTTATGTCCACGCTGCTGGGAAACGAGCCTTCCCTATGGATGGATAGGGAGAACGGGCCTTAAACCACCACGCGGGCCCAGTGCGGATTGGTAGTTGTTTACGACTGCTAATGCAGCCGGGACGAACGGATTTACGGTCGGAGGAACTCGACATGATAAAGTTTTGGTCCCATCCGATGACCATCCTTTGTGAAAGTCGCTTAACCTTAGCAATCGCAGGCCACTCACAGTAACCACTGCACAATCGAGCTCCTTGATTTTTCTCCTTCCTTTTTACAACACTATCATTTATTTTTATTTGAGCAAAACGACTGACCTAAGTGGTGTCTTTGTATTTGTATTTATTTATTTTTTGGCACGGTAACAAAATACAAATCAAAACAAATTTTTGTTTACATGCAATGATAAATCTAAATTTGCATTTCAGTAACAACCGAGCACAACATTCAATTTAGATATATTAAAATAAAAAATAAATAAAAAAGAAATACATATATCCATATATAAGCTCCATTCTCAATTTACAGATATATAGAGATAATTCCTCTGCCATTACTGTTGTCTCCAACGGGAGTGGTACCAAACTTGTCAGATATATTAGCTCTGTATAGGAAATATAATTCTTGCTTGAATTAAACATAATAAAAATAAGTAAATGAAAAAAGGCACGCTTTGTACGCGCAATGTATTACAAAATACATTTTGGGGAGTCTACCAAAGAATTTCACGATATTGTTCAACCAGCCTCTTACGCGATACTATACGTAGATTGGCTTATCACCCTGACGCTATTGATATGGCATAATCTAATGCCTATATGCCTAATGCCAATTCAATTCCTTATGCCAATGCAAATCGTTCCCATTATGCGCACAGTAACAAGTGAAATGCGCTGTCTGTTGTTGTGTTCCCCGAATGTGTTACAACCCCACAAGGTCATAGTGATCTGGCACTTTTGTTTTTAAGACATATACATCATCAATAATAATTCAGTACCATGTCATACCACGCTCGGTGGCGTGTACTAGGAGAGGCCTTTGTCCAGCAGTGGACTAGTATAGGCTGATGAGGATGATGATGATGACCATGTCATAATAGGTCTACTATATAGAAGTTGAAAAGCGCTTTTTAGACTATTTGGTTTGACAAAACGTGTCCAGCGAATTTTACTGATGATTTACATTTTTATGTTATGTCACATCTTGTTTATCATTATGCAAGAAGTGGTTATTAATGGATTGTATTACGTAAAAAAAAATTAAGACAGGACTAATAAATTCAACTCAAAATTTACAATTAGGCTACAAATAGCTCTTTTGAACGTCAATATGTCATCGGTTCGTAAGTCTACTCTGGGCGGGAGACCTTGTATTGAGAAGAACCGGCAAGAAACTCAGCAAGTGTCAAGCTTTTTTCTTACAGCGTCAAAAATATTGAAAATGCGAAATATAGTAAGGAGCTCGATAGTGCACAGGCTAGTACGTGCGTTAAGCGTGCGTTCCTCGTTAAGATAAGTTGTTGGTTCCAGTAGTAGTCGCAAGATGGCATTTTTAAAATCCACCAACCCGTTTTAAGCTAGCGAAGTGGGTTACAGCTCTCTCTCTATTCGGGGTTAGGTTGAGCCCAGTAGAATTTTGATCCGAATGCCTCGGATAATCTAGTAGGAGATGGGGACATGCTTGCGTAATGCCATAATATTCCTTCTAGAAATTCACCAATAAAGTTTCACCGCTATGGTTTGAGGAATTGAGTTCTTTGTGCAATAAAGGATTAATAATAACAATAAAAACTTTTTAGTTTCTCACTACTCCTAAAAAGTACGGTTACGTTGTAAACAGCAAACTCTTTCCATAAAAGAGAAAATGAGCCCAGCAAGCAGCAGTGGGACGTTATTTTTTTTATATAAAAAGTTTTTTCCATAATACATCCTTATTGCATATTCAACAAAACACAGCACAATTATTTTATTTTATATTTTTCTCCAGAATACGCCCTTTGCATAGTACATAGTTACAGGTTTCATCAAAAGAGTTTTAGTTTATTTCTTTCTCTACAATACGTCCTTTACCATCGCAAGGCGCAACATGTTCCCCAAGACAGGAGCTCTCACCTGTCTCGTGGCCCAGTTCATCGGCCTGACCTACTTCTAGAGGGGGTCTAGGGGGGTCTGGGTGGAGGGGGCTGCTCAGACTTGCGCAGATGGACCAGGAAGGATATCTTGAGTTTTGTTATGAGCTGAATTTAAAATATGCAACATTAAATAATAACATACAAAGATAGTTGAAAAGCGTTGCCATATTTAAAACATTTGTTTTTCAATAAAATATGTTACAATTAAAATTCAACACCACTATTTATTGATATTGCAGACATTTACGATAAACGCAAATGCAAATTAAAGTCTAGTATTCGAGTCACAAATATTTACTGCGTTGATGTTCTTAGTATCGTTAATAAACTCACACTGGCCCAATGCAATGCGGGTTGGAGGTTATTGAATGCAATTCAATTATGCACGACAAACCGAAACTTGTAGGAGCTCGAAATATTTTAGATTGGTCACCCATCTGATAACCCAGTAAACAATTGCTTAACATCCACGATCACAACCGGAATGCGCTGACTGCTGCTCCGACGGTCTTCTCTTCGATGTATCAGTAAGATTTTTAAATAATAGATTCAAATAATTATGACCTGGAGAAGGAGCTAGCGCGGTTAGGTTTAAATTTTGCAATTAAGCAAACAAAGAAAGCTACAGACCGTGAATATTGGAAAAAGGGAAGGGAGGCCTTTGCCCTGCAGTGGGAGAAATAAATAATAATAATCAAGCAACTTGCGCAATGCTGGGTCGCTGGATGGGTTTCCTAATTAAATATTTTTCTTCTCCGTGCTTAGAAGTTGTTGGTTCTGGCTGTTGTCGAAAGATAACACCTGTCAAAACCCACCAACCTGCATTGAGTCAGCGTGGTGGGTTTTGGCTCGATCACGCCATGTGCTTTGTTATGTGGGAACGCCTGAACTAAACAGTGGCACGCCGATAAACTGAGGATAATGAAGTTCAACTATGTTATTTTATGAAAAGCTTGCTGCTTATTGGAGAACCGCCTCTATCGTCTAGTGGTTAAGACCAACGTTCCAGGCCCAGATGTCCCAAGATCGATTTCCAGCGGAGAGCGTTTGTACACGATTTGGTTGGTGGTAGGGCTTGTTTTATATCCTAGCTAGCTACCACAGTTTTATCTAAATATGTCACCATAACATTAATGTTATTAGTTTCGGAATTCCAGAAGGATTCCGGATGAAGTGCGCTTCCAGTCATCATCAGCTATCATTAATTAGCATCAGCTGAGATGAAGGCTAAGTGCTCATCCGTTTAGAATAAAAAAATAGAGAAGCAACTACTAATAAAAAATATGTTGATAATCTTATACATAATGGTTATATAAGCCTCTAAGTAGGTTGCACTCATTTTATTGTATTCCAACATCACCGAGTAGAAAGCGGTCGAGATGCCCCCCGCCCATGTTTGAAGAGGCTTCAGTTCGGACGGGATCATAAAAACAAACACATTCCGTGCAAACGCCCTAATTCATAATCCGACTGACCTCATTTAAGTGATTCTGATACGCACAATACTTAGGATCCATGATTTGTAATGGACATCTTGAATTTTGTTTTCTGAATTAATCGTTGTAATTTTTCTTTTCAATGGTCATAGAAAGTTTAAAAAATATTGATTTTCTAGGTACATATCACTGTCTCATAGCTTGTTATTATTTAGCAATTCAGAATTCAGACTTAATTAACAAAACTACAAAACTAGCTTGCCATGTAAGTGTGTTTTTGTTTTCTTCTAAATATATAAAAGAAGAAAGTGACTGACTGACTGACTGACCATCAACGCACAGCCCAAACGGCTGAAGCTACAATCATGAAACTTGGCACGTAGGTTCCTTTGGTAGTGTAGATGAGCACTAAGAACGGATTTTTGGAAATTCTAATTTTAAGGGGGTTAAAAGGGGGGTGAAAGTTTGTATGAAAATCCGTCAGTTTTGAAGTAATGATCTTATAATTTTGTGTTTGGACTGAAGATTAAAAAATAAATTACACGTGTCTCAGCGATTTTGATTATTACATCCCCATGAGGGTGAAAAGGGGGATGAAGTCATGGGAATAATGAAATCGTCTAGAGACTTGAAATTTTGCACATATATGCTTTATATTGTGCAGGCATCTACTAAGAAAGGATTTTTGTGAATGCCACCCCTAAGGGGGTGAAATAAAGGATGAAAGTTTGTATAAAAGTCGGTCAGTTTTGAGTTAGTATCTTCGAATTTTGGGTTTGGGCTGAAGATTAACGCAAATTAAGGTTTTTTGGGAATTCTGTCCTTGGGGAAGGATAATGCGGGATGAAATGTTGTGTAAAAAAGTCTTTACAAAGGCAAAATTATTAAAAATACTTTTAAGTCTTTACAGTAAGTATAAAATGGCTCAACGCATATATATAGGAATTAAATAGGGACGGGATAGGGATAGACCTAACTTATCAATGTTAAACATTGACGTGTAACAATTTTACCGAAATAATTTTCATTTTATATCGTTTTAATTTCATTTAATCAAAAATAGGAATCCTATAAAGAATGTATTACCTAACAATTACTTCTGTAGATGGGTTTCTAACTACTTAATAAATGAATCAGTGATAGGAAATAAGTAAGTGTAGGTACCTAGGTATAATCCGCGGCGCCTAACGTGAGCTCTGGCTACCATACTATCAGTATCATAATCAGAGCTCACGGTAAGTACAGTATACAGACGAGTTGAACTCATATGTGTACTGTATCTATTCACGTTTTAAAAAATTAGAAGCATTGCATTGCGGAAGCATTACTCTTAGATGCGATGATGATTGTGACTGCTTAAAAATTAATATTATAACTTGCTTATTTGCAGTTTTACTAGCCATAATCCATATCTCAACTTATAAACTACTCACTGACCACCAACGCACAGCTATACAATCATGACAGTTCTATGTAGCGTGTTCACGTGTTAGCTCATCAAATAGTCTGGTGATATTGGCACCGACATCCAAAATTGTTAAAAATGTTGTTTATAAGGAAATACTTTAATTTAATTACTTACTTATGATTATGATTTCTTATTAGGTATTAGTCATGGATAAACACAAAAATAGTGAAGGGATAGGGACAGGGCAAGGATACAGCGTATTCATGATAGATAAAGTAGGTAAGTATAAGTCTCTCCTAAGAAACGCACGTTCACATTACATTATTTTTATCATCATCATTTTCTACTTTTTCTCTACATACTGTTAAAATAATGTTAAGGAAAAGCATGTAGTCCACGCGTGCGAAGCCGCGGGCAAAAGCTAGTTTTATATAAGTCTTTTATTATTTTTACTGCAGCTGCGCTGCGCAGTATATAATAATATTAATTACCTATAGTTTTAAGTTCTCATTTTAAGTGAACTCATTGTATGTTCGTATGAGAAATAAATTCTTTAAACACAAAACTATTAGTTTGACTTTGTTTAAATTTCACGAATTGGTCAACGGATCATTCGTAATCACATTCACCTATAAGCATTCATCAATATAGCCTCTATAGTCTTAGAAAACCATAAAATAACCTATAACTGAAATAAATCATAACAGCACCACTATTAAATTATTATAGCAATGCCTGAAGATGGCTATGAGGTCAAGGAACGAATATTTAGGTTACGCTACAGCAATCGTAAAACAATACCTAGCAATAGCAGCCATCATTAAAACCGAATCATTTTCAAACGTCTCAGTCAAATCGATACTGCTGAACCGATGCAACTCTTCCTCGTCCTATTCCACGGAAACACCGACTTTATAATAACCCAAATACGTTTGAAAATTAATTGAAGACGACTTTGTCATTTCCGACGTTTGTATTGTAATGCGTTTTGTTACGGGGCAAGGCCACGCGGGAAAGGGATGTCGATAGGCATGACTGCCTCGGCGTGAGGGGGATGGTGATATAGGAATGCAAGGCTAAGAGGTCGCAGGTAGGACTTTGACCTGACCCAGTTCTGGCTGCAAGAGTCGTGTAAATATTGATTTAGTAGCCTCCTTCCACTTGTTGCGCCAGGCTCGCAAAGAGCCTCATTGGAATCTTCTCTCCTATTATTATAGTGCAATACTTTTGACTAATGTTTGTAAATTGATACAAAATTTAAATCTGAAGCACCTATCCGTTATCCGTTTTGACAGTCTTTTTTTATAGCACCCAGGACTTTTATTGGAATTAAACCCAAGAAAAGGCTTGTAATAAGACGTTATGCTGATGATAGAATTTAGCTTACTTTAAACATTTTTTTGGTATCGTATTGTTGAACGTAGCTATACTTAATTGTTCTTTGGTTTCTAAAATATAAGATCTTGCAAGGTATCTAAATAAGATGATAAACTATTGATGGTGATACAATAAAAAAATGTAATGTACATATAATTAAAGGTTAATATGTCTTGAGCACACTGTTTAAAACGCAAATAAAGTGATAAAAAAGATGAAGAAGCATTCTTTCCCGAAACTCTAATTACTGGCTGACATATGACGTCAATAAATTATTCGATTAGTCAGGACTCGGGATACGACAAATTGATGAATTGGCCGCCTACATCGATGGCGCCTGATGGTGAACGATGACTAAGTAGTTGATCAGCGTTTTCTAAGAAAATTCTGGAAAGGGTCTCCAATGATGTCAATTTTATAATTTTCAATATTGTCCAAAGTTTTTCAAACCACTTCATTACCTTTACACCATTGTGTTTTCTAAACTTCCCACTGCTGGCCATCAGGCCATCCAACTTGAAAAATAAGTGAGGACGTGGACGGGGTAACGTGGGGAGATTGGACAAACCCACCGCGCCACTAATACGGGTTGGTGGGTTTTAACGACCCGCTCACGAATACCGCCAAGACCAACATTACAACGTAAGGTACCTAAAGCACGGAAAAGAAAATTATTCACATAATAAAAATGTCTGTCTGCCCCCAAATATATTAGTGCACAAACGCATTAGTATTCTAGTCAAATCGACAGAACTGATTTAAATTCAATTTGGTACAAAAGCTCTGTCTGTATTATCCAGTACATTACCCGCCTTTGTAACAATACACCTGGACGCATAATGTATAACGTCCCTACTACGAGTAGTACACAGATTAATTTAGACAGACAAATACATTGTTTTGCTATCAATGTGTAAGATTTTGTAGCGAAAATAATGAAGTGAAATGAAATGAATGAAATGATAATAAATTTATTTGGGACAAAACAAAAAAATGGAAAAAATTATTTAAAATCGTTGTTGTATCTCCCTCAAAATTTCGTCTTATGTATTAAAGTCATCGTATCTTCGCTTAGAGCATTAAACCAAAGGAGACGCCATGCGCACTAATTTCTATGAAAAAAAGTCTGTCATTTTCTGCGGGGGACGAGGTAATGCACACAAATACAGTTTCACACTGATGCATTTTTCAAAGACGTCGCTACGCACGCAAACGACAAAATTATTAAACACTAGCATAAACTAGACGCACACTAATAAATTCACACACAGGGATAACCTGTCCGTGCACGAGTCTGACGGCAACTTTATGTAAACGTCGATAGTGCTTGACACTATCGATTTAATTTGTCGATACCAATAATAATGACATAGCCCGAAAAGTTGCTAAGCTCAAGTGCCCCACATCGCTCGCAGGACTGATGGCCGCTGGGGCGGAACAGTCCTCGAGTGGTGACCGCGTACCGGAAAGCGCAGTGTCAGCAGGCCTCCAACAAGGTATACCGACGATCTGGTAAAGGTCGCGGGAAGCCGCTGGATGCGGGCTGCACAAAACCGGTCGTATTGGAGATCCTTGGGGGAGGCCTTTGTCCAGCAGTGGACGCCTTTTGGCTGAGATGATGATGATGATGATGATGAATATTAATGTGATTTTTTTTGTTTAAATCAGGCTCTTCAGTATGGTTAATTAAGGTAGACACTTTGCTTTTCTTTATTGTTAAAATCGACAGTTATTAATTAGGATAAGTCAAAATCTGCAAAATATACCTACATAATTTTATTCCATTCCAAGGAGAATTGTTGTTTTTAAGAAAAGCTGCAATCTTATTCTTTCATTATGGAAAAATAGTTTGCTACCTATCTAACCGACTCTCAATCAAGAGGAACCGAAAAATTTAACAACATGTATAGTACTTTCATGGTTCCATAAAGCAGATCAATTCTTTTTTGTAGGTAACGTAGGGTCTTAATTTTTCAGATTTCCAAATGCAATTATTCGAGAGATTTTTTTTATTTCTATATAAGTTTCCAAATAAGGCTGAATTTAAAAGCAAGAGACTTAAATTAAAACAAACATATCAATATACAGGTATGTACCGAACTCCAGAATGATATCATACAAACAAACAGCGAAATATACCTAATGCTGTCAAGGTTTAAACTGCTTTCTGAGGTTAAATCTTTGAATGATTCAAAGTTCTTTAATGCATCAAAGCTACTCTAAGTGTTCATATAGTTTAAAAAAAAAATTGGAATAAAAAACGTAATCTTATAGTTTTAAGTAAATTCTATGGTGTAGGTGTTGTTATTTCTGTCAGAAATTAACTATTATTTTGATGCTCATAATGTTGTATTAGTTTAATAGGTTTTTTTTTTATTTTTTTATTTTTTTGTCATCAGTTAAGCGGATCTTTAATTCACAAAGGAGACATAAATCAATAACTTCTTTTGATGCATACAATAGGCCACCACGACTTTTTTGGTATGTTAAACTTTTGTCATTTGGCTCCCCACATAAACTTTTTATGCATGTACTGCGTTTAATTTTTTAGTAGAAAATACTACGAAGCCCGCTTTATATTCCACTACCTTTTCTCCAAATGGAGATAAGTATGTTTCGATCTCTAATAATTTGTTTTTTTTTTTTAATTTATTTATCTATATTATTATTTTCCTATAATAGCCAGAATAAACATTATGATGAAGTCGATATCAATATTGTGTTTTTGTACTGTCACAGCTCTAACTTTGTTGCAGTGTGGCCAATGAAATTAAATTAAAATTTCCTATTTTCGGGATAAGTGACGGGACGTAAATATAATATATTAATGAAGTAGACCGATCATAAACATACAGTTTCATAGTATTGAGAATTTTTAATGCAATTAAGTTGAAAAAAAATCTGTAAAAACAAAATAAGTTACAATTTATAAGTAGTGATCTATCATTAATTAAATAAGCATTTATAGTAAAAATACAGTTTTAACTTTATAGAACGTGAAATAAAATTGTAATTCAATGTTGGCTCATTCAACTTTAAAAGTTACGCAAACTTGCAACTTGACGTTTTAGTGGCAACACTTTTTGATTAACAATATTTTTTCAGTTTTTTGCAAATTTTGTGCATTATTCAATAATATTAAGACAAAATAATAGTTACAGATGAAAAGTAACGTTATCCTTTCGTACAATCGACGTTTCTGATCGCTTTTTACGTGAAAACACGCTGCAATTTGGCATTTTTTGCTCAGGTCTTATCGCGTGCACCGTGATTTGCAAATGACGCTGGAACACGCTGGAACTAGTTTTATATAACGAGTATGATCGGCGGTCATACTCTCTTGGCAGAGGGGAACGCCTGACAGTGGCGTCTCCAGTTGGTTTAATGCTCTAAGTATCTTCGTTAACAGTTACTGTTCTCTTATTTATACTTCACAGACCAATTCGTAAAAATACTAAAGTTTTATACACTTACATTGTGAAGATGATAGAAATGTAAAATTATATTCCTCCCAAACCACTTGAGTATTAGAAAATAAAATAAAAATATAAATAACAAGATCCTTAATAGTGGTTAGCACAAAAAGAGCGAATATCCTATTTAAGTACAAATAACTACTCTTAGATGGAAAAGAGAGTTTAAAGAGACACACGCAGTCTTGAAAGAAAAGTTAAAAAGAGATGATATTGCACTATTTTGATCCATTTGCCATCACTCAAGCACGTCCACGAACAATTGGGTAAATAAATCCACTATTATTTCACATTAATATTCGAAAAAAACACATAACTATTTCAGGAAAAAAAAAACCATAACCATGACTCTTCATTTGCCCGCCAAGAAATCTTAAGGAAAAGATTTTCCCTCGAGAATTTGCTCTGTCTATGGCAAACCGTGAGCTAAAGCTAATGTACCAATGTGTGTTGTTACAGCGTGGGTGCTGGGCTGGCTGATGTGCAAGACGGTGCCGTACGTGCAGGGACTGTCGGTGGCGGCCTCGGTCTACAGTCTGGTTGCTGTATCGCTAGACAGGTGAGTCAAAATTTAAAGTTGCATTTAAAAAAAAATTAAACTAAGAGACGTATGTTTATGTACCAATTTTTTAATTTTTTCGGCGAAATGTGTAGGTTTTTTTTTAACATTCGTTACGTTCGAGATTTAAACGTTTAGGTGCACTACAAATTGGAGCCACGATAGCGTAATTGATAGTGCACTACACCCGGTATGTCAGATGGTGTTGGTTCAAACTTCATTCCTGGAAATTCTCTCATTTATTTTCTAGGTCGTGTGTGTCGTAATGTCATAAAGATTTTAAAATTTCTAGCTATCTCATCTTAGGTTTCCGCGCATAATAACTCTATCAGAGTGAGTTGAAGTGTCTTAGACTCCTATTGCCCAAATCCTACGTTTTGTATAATCATATTTTGGTTAGTAAGTGTATACAAAACCAAAACCTTGCTCTTAGCTATGCTATAAGAACAAATGATAAAAATCATCATTAAAATTCGTAATAAACAAAACCCGACTCGGATGAAGTAAGCAAAGCCCTTAATCTTTAGGAAGAGAAAGATAAACAATGGAAATTCTACTATCTAGCACTTTAGCAAGTGATTGTTAAGATCTGTAAAGAGCGCTCATGTAAAGTGCTAACGCAAGCCGCAATCGTCTTACTCATGTTTCGTATTTCAATTCAGAACTGAACGAATTAAATATTAATTAGATAGTAGAAACTGAATCAACGTAGGACGTTCATGTTTCATTAAAGCTGTACACATACTCGTAGTCTAGAAATCAAATCGTTTAAACAAATTTTGGTGCTATAATGAAACACGTTTTTATATAAAACACTCACAAACCGTAACTGTTCAATAAAAATTCAAGATAAATACGGTTTGCTTGCAACTACCCTACCACTCTGAATCCAATCTCAGCAACGTTGATCCTTTGCATTTGCGTTGAATTTTTCACTTCCCCGAACTCCGCCCAGGCTGAATGCCGCAATAACAATCCAAGAAGCACAATACAGCCCTGATGTTACCTGGGCCCAAGTCCTTGACCCGCTCCGCTGGAATTGGCCATTACGCCACTCCATTGGCGCAAGGTCTGGCGTGCCAGAAATTTGTTGGGTGCAATGAAAAATGGCAGGGTTTGATCGATGGGAGATTGGGAGGGATCACCGATGACGGTCCGACGTTATAGGGAATTGGGAGTTTTACATACTTTTTGTGCGAGCTTTTATGGTAAATATTGAATGTTACGTTTCCTATTCAGGATTTTACGACATTTTTTACAAGTTGTGGTTGTATATTTCTAATATTGCTTTCTTGTTATTTGGCTTATACACGAAAAATTTAACCTAGTCACAATTTATAAACTAGTCCAACTATGAAATTCATAGAAATATTGGTAACGTTTTCAATTTTAAAAATTGAGACTGATTGCATTTGTATGTTATTTTAAAATGTAAGGATAGATATTCTGGTTTACTTATGCACAAAATACGGAATGCTTACTCTTATAATAAATTACTCTTATAATAAATTGCTTATCTTTCTATAGTTCTTATTGAATTTCGTTCACGAAATTTTTCGACAAAAGTTCCAAGGTAACGTTGTTATTGTGAGCTTTAATATCTGAAACATTGTAAATCCTTCTTTATGAAGAATTCGATCACACTCGTCATTATGTGGTACAAGTTACGAAAGGTCTTTAACATATAATGCTTATTAAGACTCTCAGCCTAATTAAACTTGGTTGTAAATGAAGTTATTTAAAAAAAAAATTATAACATACAATAATGAAATATACTATTTTGATTTGGATAAGCGCTGTTTGAAACTACTTCTTTTTAATTTATTACTTAGATCTTGGTTCTTCGCTGTTTTGCCTTGAACAAGCTGTTATTTCGTCCAATTTTTTTTTCGTTTTTTTGTACATTTCGTGAAATCCTTACCACTGTTTTCCTATCACAAGAAAATAAGTAAGCTTTCAGTTTTATTCACCGGTTTACAAAACAATTCGCAACATATCCCGCTGTTATTTCATGATTTGCACCTGAGATGTTATGCTCCTTTGATTTACGTTAAACAACATGTTGTATGTTTACACGACGTGAATTTAATTAATCCACGCTGTGCAGCCGAGGAGCACGCATGTCAAACTTGATTACCAAATTTCAACCAAACATCTCAAGGACGCATTTTGTGGTGCGGCGGCGTCCTTAGAGGAGGTGTTGGGAGAAGGAGGGGATAATCAACGAGTATGCGAAACATAAGTTAATCACTTTCTTGTTTAAATGTAGGTTTATGGTTATTATGATTTCCAATTGAATTGGTTTGAACATCATGTAGTCGACGACATAACTGGATTACTTACTTGCTATTAAAGCTTGTTGAGTAGCAAAAATCACAAGAACGTTTGCATTTTTCATATTGACATACCTGTGCCAATTATTATCTATTAAACGTAATCGAATAACTCAATTAGTTGGTTTCTTTTTTAAGACAAGATAAGATTAAATCTTCTTGAATCAAGAATTGATTTCTTGAATTGGGGATCTTCTTCTTTTTGTTTTTTTATGTTTTGATGGATGTTTAAAAGAATTCATATCTTTATTATTATCTAATACCTTTGATCTAGCTAAGTTACATTTTTAGAAAACATTATAAAAAAAAATAACGAGCAAAGCTCGGTCATCCAGGTACTTGGTTCTTGCTTGCGATGTTGTAACACTATTTTCTGTGGCAATAATAATTTCTTACTAAATGAACCAGTAGAATATTTTACTTTCTGAACAAAAAAACTTTTATAAGACGCCAATGATCTATCCAAAGAAAAGAAAATAGTTTTTAAAACGACGTTCAGTTTCTGATGGTGTTTCACAGTGTTTTGAATTTATTGCTTTACTGGCTACTCGCTGCATATTGCTTTAAAATAAGCTCAAAAGCTTTATGAAGTTCATTAAAATCATAATATGTAGGTAATGTATTTACGGAATGTCCTTGTATTTTGAATGCTTTGTGTTTTGCCTTGTGGTTGCAGGGGTTACATATTATTCTACTTCCAAAGAAGTTAAACATATCTTTCTAAAGCGTGTTATTACACGACTGCTTTAAAAAAGAAGTTATGTTTCCAATATTCATTAATGTGTTAGTTTCTCTATTTCACCGTAACTTCTAAACGCCTGAAACAATTTTGATGTAGGTACCTAAGCGGTGTTTTTAGAAACCTTAGATTATCCCACAGTATATATAAGCCCAACTTGAAAGAAACTTCATAATACTGATTATGTTTTTGGTCATTGTCTAGAAGTTGATGAGTAGATACCAAACATATAAAACACTATCAATTAATACTCAGCCGTGTACTAAATATAGGGACCCATTTAGCATTCACCAATTATTTATTGGTAAAATACGAGGGCGCTGAAAGGTATGAAAAGAAAGTTAAACAATAAGAAGCTGCTTAAAACTTTATACAACAGTTTTTAAGCAGTCGTGCTTTTTTATTGTAACAAAATCTTTAGAATTGAAAATTACAATAGATATTTGATTGGAATTAATTTAGAAAAAAACGTTATTTATCTATTTATGCTAAGCTAAGAGATCATTACCCCAAAGAAATCTTTAACGTAATTAAAGTAAGCTTTACTATCATTTAGCAAACAAATGGCAATCCATTGAAACCAAGCTTTAAGTGATTTGAAGTATAAATCCAAGTATTTTACTGACAAACGCACGCCGCCATTCAACTGATCAAAAGGCTTTTAAGATCACACCTCCCTCACAGTAACCCCTTGAAAGCGCATTTGAACATCCAATTCTATCAGATCCCCCTCCTCTTGGAATAATCTTAGTAAAATGAGGTACGCAAGACATCCTCAAAATTGTTTTACGCTAAGTGCAAATCTCATAGAATGCGATTTAACTCAAGATCCGACGCAGACAATCCAAATACTAGTAATAAGGATGGATAAAGTGACGAAAACACAATGCTAAAAATGTTGGCACAGAACATTAACCTCAGTATCGAATATATTTAGAGTATTCGGGTGGAGCTCTATTGAGAGCGGGAAGGCATTTATAGTGCCTTTGGAGTTGATGAACAAGATCCTTCTGCGCAAGAATATTGTGCTTATTGGAGTTAAATTGAAAGCACTTTAATGTGTAATTATGTATTGCAACACGCCCGTTCGTTCTGTCTTTTAAACAAGTTGTAAAGAAGCAACTTGTGGCTCAGCCAAGTAAGGCCCAATCATGTTCACATCTGAACGCCCGCCGGCGCCGATGCTGTTTAACATTAGGTAGAGCGGAGTCACTTACCTCATACTTTTCCAACTCTTTGATAAAAAAACATGTAAAGGCCTTACCTCGGAGGATGATAATATGTAATTTTATATTTAAGAGCATTACCTGAGAGTTGATTCTTTGAAAGGTTTTATGGAAATAAAAGTAGTAGTTCCAGTTATGGACAGAACTTTTAATGGGGAAAGAAAGACATACACTTACAAACATCTTTCGATTTCGAAATCACTGAAAATCTAAATTTCACCCTCAGGCCGCTGGCAGTGACGCCACACCCGTCGCACTCCTTCAATGGGACCGCATCTGTTTAATATTCCGGCCACAGTCGCATTGTTGTCAACTCGCCACGCACCCCTGGGGCTCGCAATTCTGCTCACGTAATTAAATCATAGGTTAATTACTTCTCCCCTGTTGACTCAACTTTTTATAAGGGTATTTCTTTAGGAATATTAGTTTATTTTTCAATTTTCGGCTTGATGGCCCGAATAGTAATGCAGTTAGGACAAACGTTATGAGTTTTTTGGGACTGAAAAAATACTTAATATTATATTTTATAAAAGATTTAACGCTTAGGCGATAAACTTATCTATAAGGCTTATTTACTTTTGCTGCTTTTTTCGTAGCTGATTTATAAATGCCGAATGCTTAAATCCATTGTATTTTAATAAGTGAGTTTATATATACTTAAGTTATTAGGCAGTTACATGCTGAATATTTTTTTTCAATACAAGTCAGAAAGTGCTGGCTCAGATCTCGCTCGTGGGAATATAACGAACCCTTATGAAAATTAAAGTTAGAATTTATTTTATAACGATTTTTGTTTTTGTTCTCAATTGTTCCTAAAGTCTCTTGAAGAAGCGAGTGATCCTATCCCCCAGCACAAGTATTATATTGCTGTCTGGGGCTGTCTCAGCACAATAAATGTTGATGTTGAACAATAAAAGTAACAAATTTTATTTTATTTTGTTATTGTAAAAAGTATTTACCTAACACATGACTGTATGTGAGATAGCTTAAAAGTAGTAAGTTTGGAAGGCCTCCATCATTAAAATGAAGTCATCGCAACAATTGTAATCTATTTCTTGTAATGAATAAAACATTTATTGTTAGTAGGTGAGTATTGGCTTAATCAGTACGCTTCAATGCGTGTTGGTGACCACAAACCCGGGCTTATACGTCGACAAATCCAAATCACACTAAGCCCGCCCTGGGAATTTAAATAGAAAATTAAAACGGTCGTCGGTACAAGTCAAGGTAATATGATTATAGTGCATTTCGATTTTGTTTATTTCAGTTATTCAACAAGCTAGTGTCTGTAATTTTTAAGCTTTTGGAAAAAAGGTTCGTACATAAAAATTACTGAACATGATTCAATAGCTGAAACAAATAAACTACTTTCAGGGTACGTGTTATTACTCGTATGTTCTATTTTGTATACTTAATTGCTAACTACCGTTCAGTAGTTATGTAGAATCTAAACTATCTGAGTAGGTAGCAGTCAACTAAAACCAAGCTATCCGAAAGCCGCAACGACAAGTTATCGATGGAATGGCCTGGTGTATAAGCAAGTCTCCATGCTCTGGAAAGGAATCTCAAGCCCGCTCACTATCTCCGCTAACGTTACACAGTTCACTTCCAAATATTCAGCTTGGTTATTTAAACAATTGAGGAACTCGGTGAAGAACGGCTTGAGCGTTCGGGATGCGATCGTGCAAGTTAAGTATCTTCCGTAATGCCCTGTCAATGGATGGGTGATTAAAATTAGTCATAATGTGTATTGGATTTTTCAATGCATGGTTAGTGATCCCCATCTTGCACCCTGTGCTCATTGGTTGTAATAGGATTGAAGTTCAAGTTCTTGACTTGCAAATTGGTTGTACTTAAAGTTAATAAAGTGCTCACAACTAAATGGCTTACTTAATTTCATTGATGGAGGCCTTTGCCCAGCAGTACACAGAGTAATAAAGTCTTTGACGAAATGGACGCAAGTCCTGCATAATAACACTGTGCCCACGTTCAACCTTGCCGCGACCGTCAGCAATCTTAGGGTTTAAACTGTCGCGTATCTGGAATCCAGTGATTAGCTTATGTAAAGACCGCAAAAAGAACGTAAGTGCCGTTTCGCGATCTGATACGGTCAGTGTAGTGTGTCGAGAACAAGTTCGAGTGAATAGTGACTTTTGTCTGCTCATAATCACCCACCCGCAATAACTTCAGTACATCCGTGACCATGGCGCATGCAACTGTGCCGAAATATCGGATACACAAACACAACAAAAACATGGTAATAATCCCGTTAATAATATTTATTCTAATCTTAGTCAAATTGTTTTGTTGCTTAGCAAGAGCTATAAAGGCAAAATTTCAATCGCCTCTATAGTCTATTCTAATGGTTAAGATCACCGGCTTAGACCCAGAGGTCCCGGGTTCAATTTCTAGCGGTGCTCATCGCTTCTTTGTCAGTCTGGCTAGCTACCACCATCTTATCTAAATATGTCGCCATAACATCAATGTTGACAGCATTGTTGTGTTTCAGCAGCTAGAGATAAGATAGCCATTAGTCAATAGTTGAGGTTTCAGGGTGAAGTGCGCTTCCATCGTTGGCCTTGTAATCATTTAATATCAGGTGAGATGATGGTACTGTGATTACTCGTAAAGTATTTAAAAAAAAAAGAAAAAAAAGGTAACATAAAAATAACAGCAAAATTTTCTATCAATACGGAAAAATCACAGGGAAAATAAATCACAAATATGTCGAATGAAGAACGTTTGCAAAGCAAAGGAAAGAAAATTATTAAAATGTGATATAATATTTTTTGTAATAACATTGCTCCACTTTGAACCAAATCTTTTGCAAATAAAACGATAACGTTCATAAAAATATCTTCAAAAATAAAAACGTCTCGTGTACCTTGATATCTTAAAAGGATATTTTTTCCTATGAAGTTTGTTACTATGCTACCTCCAAGGACGTCTCTTTATATACTTTACTACTTTAATAATTATGTCGGTCTATAGAGACAGTAACAAAAATTTTGGGATTTCATCGTCTGTTGTCTATGTATGTACATTTGATATTTTAGATAACACGAGTATAATAAGGGCTGATTTTTCAATTCTCAAAAAAAAAACTTATGTATCTGATAGGTTTTTATCTTATCAGATTCGCAATTCACCAATATGTCACCATAGTTGGAAAAGTTTCTCGATTTCACGAGCAATTACACCAACTGACCCTTGAACTCATCCATCAACTGGCATAAAGCCTTCAACGATTTTTATTGAACTGTAGATGTTTAACTGCAGCAAACCATCTGTTTCATAAAATTTTTTGTTGAATTAATTTATTTCGGACCAAGTCCATACAATGTATTTTTTTTATATAAATTTAGCCATCTGACCGCTTGGCCACGACCACTGGCGTCTTGCGACGCGAGGAGCGGTTTCTAGTTCATTGCGTTATTTTTATCACAGTTGACTATAACTGCCGTAGTACAACACGCAATGAACCAGAAATTCACTCGCCGCGTCGCAAGACGCTTGAGCTCATGGCTGAAGCTAGTGAGCAGTCAGCGCCACCCATGGAAGACGTTTCGAAAAAGTGTTTAAAAAAAAATTCAACTTTCCAGCGCGATGTAAGATTTGGAGATTTGTAATCAAAATCAAAAGAAACGTTGCTTTTGCGTTGCTAAAAGAATCCTCTTTACAAGCCATTTGAAATAATCAATGTCATAGCATAATAGGAAAATCTCGGATAATAGTTCATTACACAGTTTGATTGTGCATAAAAGTTAACCGTTTACAAAAGAACATTAATCACACAGAGAAAACAGAGATACCAGGCAAAAAAGAAAGTATTTTAGTCAGCCTATTTCATCCCACTGCTGAGCAAGAGCTCCCTCCAAACCCTTCCACTTTTCTTGGTCTCTTTCAGCTTCCCACCGTCCTTCTGTAAAGGCATTGAGATCATCTCGCCAATGCTTGCGCGGCCGACCACGACGACGCTTGCACCCCTCAGGCGTCCAAGACGTTATGGCATGAGCTCATTTCTCGAGCGGCATTTAAAAACTAATGAAAATCAATTAGAAATTATATTTTTTTTAATATAAGGCAATGACAAACCACTACAATTGATATTAAGTAAATAATATATTTTCTTCCAACTATTAGATACATATGATTCTACAAATCTTAAATTCTTGCTAAAGAACAAAGATCCATCCGTAGGTTAATACGTATGCAAATTTAAAAAGAAATGTGATTGGAATATGCTTACCACTTGTCTGATTTCCCATTAAACAGGTTATTACAAGTCTACCAGTCAATATACTATTCTTTATACCTACCAGTCTATATACCAGACTGTGTACCATTCCCAGTACTACTCTGCAAGACGAAATATACTGTTAACTCATTTCACGTGTGATGGATCGCACTCAATTAAAACAGTTGATGGTTGCAAATTACAAATTAATTTGTAATTTGTAACTGAAACCTCAGTTTCCCTTTGCCCACAGACCGTCCACTTATAATACTTTTCACATCAGGAAAAAAAATAACCCCTTGCAGAATTTCGCGATAAATAAGTATAATATCAGATATAAGCTCCATTGTGAACGAGAACCATATTATCACAATCTAAGCCTATTTCACTTTTTATCTGCTTACCAATCTGGTTCCGAAGGTTGCATCTCTCAAGGCAAGCTCGCCTATTAATCTCCCGATCAAGGCCAGTCCTGAATTTCGCGAAGGAAACACATTGTCATGTTAATAGGGAACATGTCAGCTTCGACTGATGCCAACGGGATAACAGAGGCGTAACGATTGCTTACAAAAATTCAGCTACTTTGGGTTAGATTAAAAGTGACTTTAGCACTTTTTGCAATATTTCCAATCAACAACTCAATAACACATCAATAAGTATTACTAAGATTTGCGTTACTAGTTAGTAACCAATGTGTAAAATAATATAAATGTCTTTTTACAATACTTACGAACTTCTAGTTAAATTTAGTATATATTTTTATTATTTAGTTGAAAACTTTTAGCTAAATGATTGTCTGATAAGTTAATAAGCAAAATCACGTTCAGTAACTAAGTAGTAAAAGTAAAATTCCTCGCACAAGCTAAATTTAAGTAGGTCAGCGTTTAAATACAATCATAAATCAAATTCTACTATCAGTAACAAATCGAAACTTTCCAAGCGGTGTGAAAATGACGCAATGTTTTACCAAAAGCTTTTAAATAAGGTTTTCATGGATGAACACTCGTGAAGCGGCCCAAGAAGGTCACAGGACACTATAACCGTTTGTCTTGATTTCTGCACTTGAGTGCAACCTTGAGCCGGGCCCATAACCCTGCAGATGTTAATCTCCAAGGGCTGCGATGCTCCAGTGATTCGCCCTTCAAGGAGAAAAAGCCCATGAGGAAAGTCGTAAACGCTATACCGCTATTATCGTTTTGCTAAAATTTGCGTGAACTCGAGATCAAGGAGGCGTAGGCGCGATAAAAATGCTATTTCTTTATAAACAACAACACTTTGTGTAAACAGAGTAAATAAATCATGTGACCTTAGTGCGTAAAAAAGGCATATATCTATGTAAAATATTTTTTTTAATTGTTGTATTGTCCAAAGTGGTATAACAATGTGTTCCCAGGATAAATGGTTCCCATTTATTAATGTAATAATTTTGTTATACTGTGCAACTACATGCCAAATTTATTAAAATACTAGCTAACCCGGCGGACTTCGTGCCGCATTTTTTTTTCAATATAGCCTATGTTACTCAGCGCTAATGTAGCATTCTAATGGTGAAAGAATTTTTTAAATCGGTCCAGTAGTTTTTGCGTTTATTCGTTGAAAACATACATACATACATACAAAAATACAAAGGTTTCCTCTTATTAGTATAGATGTATATAGCCGTTGTGACTGAAAAGCAGAACTGACCAACAAACAAAGTAATAACTTTACTCTCACATTAACAAATCCCACATAAGTCGTCGTAGTCCGTCAGATTTTACAGGTTCACTGTCAAAGAAATATAATATAGCAATCTACGGGATAGTAATCCAGTTAAAACGCACCCCATATAATTAAAAGTCGCACAAAAACAAAAATCAAAACAAAAAAGTCTCACGCCCGGCGCGGCGCCCTTGAAAATCCAATCGCCAGAAAAGTTGATGACATTGGTTCTGTATCGGTCTCCCGAGCCTCGTTCCCGTCCAAGGATAATTGCTTTGGTCTCACTAATAAACGTCCTAATCGGCTTTTTGTCAGGTCTCCCTTTCAGACCTTGATCCCCTTTAATGACCTGTGAAAAGGAACCCGGCCTGATATTGTGAACCTCAGGTGTTCGGAGTCAATAGCCTTGAAGGTTGATCGAGTGTTGTGACTCTGATTGCTGATCTTGCGATGTTTGAGTGTAGTTGCTAATGGTCATGCCATCCTACCGATATTAAAAATAAGAAATGATTTGTTTCTTTTTGAATCATGCTGGAGTTGCAGGACTGAAATTTTAAAATCATATGATTTTAAAGATGTAATGATGATAACATCTTTAGAATGTTATGATGAAAATTAGATACGCTTCCATTGTACTACTATTTTTTTATCCTGGATAAACTACTCGTCACTTCGGAAGCTTACACTTTACATCACTCCGAATTTCAAGTAAAATTACAGCGTACGCTGGCAAAGACATGGGCTGAAGCTGTAAACCTAAAGAATATTTGACAATGATGAAACACTTTTAGTTGTTACAACTAAAAGTTTGTCAATAGCCAACAAAAGAGGTACATCTTTTTAAAATAAAGCAGTTACTAATTGCGTATATGAAAGTTACATTACCAGCCTTTGCCAAAGATAAATAATTCAACTATATCATCGTGACTGCTGACCCTTGATGTATCTTCTTCATTAATGTAATTAAGCGTTTCCAAAATATAATATTTTAAAACAGCATACTGAACCATCAAAGCATCACCTCAGTGTCGTTGACATTTCTGAGAACAAACAGGGAAGAAATAAAGGGCATAAATCATTCTGCTCCATTTCTAAGGTCCTACGTAGGCGGCTGGGCATGAGAGATAGTTATTACCATATTTCAACATGTTCTATAAATTGTCTGTGGGAAACAATGCGATTGTGTTCGAATATTTTTGGTTCCTTATTCGCGTACTTAATCCTTTTCGGCGTGGAAAAAGGTTATTGTCTCCCGTGGTATTTAGACCTACTTATTGCCTCTCAATTAATAGAATAGGAAGACGTTACCTAAATCTTTAACAACATGCTATTCTACTGATTGATACCTTATTAACAACAATTTATTTTGTCAAGAATATTTGGATCGTTTTTATATCATTTACGGGAAATATAGGAAAAAAATATATAAATATGTAAAATATTTTATTAACAATATATACGTTTGTAATTGGCTGTGAGGCTGTCGCTAAATCTCCAGCAAAGTTACTCATATCCAAAACAAATGAAAGTACAATAAATAAAAAAAACAAAAAAAAGGATTGAACAAAAAAGATAAATAAATGCTTTCGATCGCTCGAAAATTTCGAAAAGAGAACTCTCTTTTCGTTCACTTGTTTCTTCAATGATGGATGGCGATGAGCGGCGCGTGCCTCACGACGGGGACGACTGGTGCATGGACCAGCGGCACCGGGTGGACGACCGGGGTGACGATCCGCGCGGGGTGGACCACGGAGTGGGAGACGGCCACGGGGTGGACCACGTGGTGGCCGACCACTGAGTGAACGGGGACCACGGGCGCTATGACGCCCGCGTGCGTGTACGCAATCATAGCGAAGAGCAATGCCTGTAACAAAACATTTAATATAGTAAATCATTTTCTATTTCTTGGTTCGAGGTTAAAGCAGCTGAGAAGCCTTTTCACATAACATCTCAACTAAGATCATCTGTTTAAAATAGTCTGGGCATACTCTTAAATCAACAGTATATTTTTTAAAGTATACCCAGACATTTTTTTATGTTCAAGCTTGATCTTACTTTGTTCCAATACAAGTTCTTTTTTTTACGAACACTTTCAATTTAAATTATATACAAGTTCCTAAGATCATTGGATATCTAACTAAGGTTACGTTATTTAAATAATTCGATACGTCAAGTAATTTTCTTGTTTGATATTTGAAATAGTAGATTTAAAGAAATGTGAACGAATAAGATTTGATGCTTATAGGTAAGTACTTACTCGTACATAATATATTTATAAATATTCTTATAAATTTTTAACAGATCTTTAGTTATAAGTAATAAAGATTAGATGTGTGTGGAATGACACCTGTGGTAATTTCTAGTCTCAATAAATAAAAAAGGATAAAAAAATTTAAAAATAAAAATACAACAAAATACTTGAAATTAAAGTGATAAAAGCTACTAATAAACAGTATTAGCTATTTATTTCATATATACAAACTAACCTTACTTTTAGTTACATAACTCTCAATATCTCTGGTATCCCGTAGAACAGATTAAACATTGTTATAGTAATGGATTCTGCTTGATTTGATCCACAAAACGGCATATAAATCATCAGTGCAACGGTCAGGCCCGAACGCCTCAGAGCGAGGTAACGCAGCATGAGTCATGTTTTTTCGTGCGTGCAGCCGGCTCTATCGAATTATAAGACGTTGTCACGTCAAAATCTTTAAAACTCTCACATAACCGATAAATTTAACTTATAACAGTTATAATAACTATAAAATATGACAATTAAAACAAATAGTTATGTATATTTTTCATGTATCTTTAAGTACAATGTCATTGACACGTCTTCTGCGTAATTTTCCAATGAGATTTCGAGTGTACGAGAAATACAGCTTTGATAGATCTACACGAAATGTCTACAATGAAATCCTTTAGCACTTCAATCAAACATCTTTAAACGCACTTCAAATCCAAATAAAAGAGAAAGTGACGATTTCATCTGCACTAATTACGAGTAGACTTCGCTTGATCGATTTTATTAACAATCAGTAGTAGTATTGTATTAACATTTCCAATTTCAGCTCAGCGCAGTTCAATTTCTAATTTAAATGAACTATTAGGGCCTTACTAATAAATATACAGAGTATAATTTTCGAATAGATATTCTGTGTTTTGTTATTATCACGTAAAATTCAATTTAAATTAGAGTCATCATCATCATCAGCTCATGTTATGTCCCCACTGTTGGGGCACGCGCCTTCCCTATGGACGGATAGGGAGAACGGGCCATAAACCACCACGCGGCCGCGGGCCTGTGCGGGTGGTGGTTGTTAACGACTGCTAATGCAGCCGGGACTAACGGCTTTACGTGCCTTCCGAAGCACGGAGGAGCTCGAGATGATAAATTTTTGGTCACCCATCCGATGACCGGCCTTTGCGAAAGTTGCTTAACCTCAGCACTCGCACACCGGGCGTGTTGACCACTGCGCCATCGAGCTCCACCAAAATGCATTTTACATATAATTGTAGTTAAATTGCAAATAAGTAAACAATTAGCCCAAAGACTGTCTCCTACTGAGCAAAGGTCTCTATCATTAAAAACCAGTCATTCAAAAATACTCGTATATACGTTCAAAGCAGAATCAAAAACATTTAATTTAAATTATTAATAAAACATAACACTGACACAAATATAAGAATACATAATAGTTATCTGTGTGTTATTTATTAACAATTAAAATAACATGATTTGAAAGTAAGCAAATTAATTAAAATATCTCACCAGCTTAAACATTGTGCTAGGGTAATTGTTTAGCTATCGACGATGCCTGCCGACTGTACGCAGATTACCTAGATCTAGCCCTTTTATAGCCCTATCTGCTGCGGTCTAGGCTAACGCTCTTGTAATAAATCTTGCCTGTTTGGCAATTGTAACTTGAGTGTGCAGTGCCACCGGAGCCACACAACACTTACTTAGTTATTCAAAACTGCAATGCCCTTAAACATTGCCCTTAAGTTTAACGGTATTTTTTTCTATAAACGCATTTAACAGTTGCAAAATTTTAATAGATTACAATAAATTAAAAAAAAAGCCACGAGCTGGATTCGAACCCGCACCTCATGACATGCCGGGTCAGGTGTACTACCAACTACAATTTTTTCAACACTTTGTCTTTTTTCAATTCGTAATTTGTTCGCAACAATATTTGCGTAAAATACGTAAATAAACATAGATTACAAGAACTTTATTTGTAAAATATATGTTAGATTACAGTTACTATCCCACTATTACACAAACGTATATAAAAGACCAATCAAAATAATGATAATAACTAGTTTCACTAAATATACAATGTTTATACGACCTCCGTATTAGTAATTTAGGCAATTGACATTTGATATAGGTATTTAATTGTTCAATTTATTGTTTTACGGCTCGATACCATTTAATACGTAATTATTATTTTCTTGTGTTATGGCTTCTGGAGTGTCTTTCCATCACAAATAATTCCGCCAATGTTGAGTGATTAACGAGACACGTTATAATTTTGAATATTGGCCGGTAGAAGTAAAAAATTTATTGGCCGGTAGAAGATATGAAATAAAACTTGGTGAATTGAGTTTCTAATCTACTGAGTAGACAGCACCTAAAACGAAACACAACACATATAAAGACATCACAACACAGTTAAAAGGGAGGTTCTAATTAATAATACTCTGTAACCTTGAAAGAAGTTTTCTGCCCATGGACAAGACAGATTTTTGATTGACACAGTTGATCAAAAAAGACAGAGGAACTGCACCATACAGCTTTAAATGAATTTTGATTCATTATGTTTGTTTTGTTTGTAATTTTATAATTTTATTGTATTTATAATTATTACAATATTTTACTTTTGCATGCTACCATAGTTAGCTGAAAAGGATGAGCCTAACAATGTTATAACATCTCCCCATGTACCATGTTCATACGCAAAATAAAATATTCTATTCCACATTCTATTATATTCTATTATATTCCGTAGCCGAGTGGCTTGCACGCCGACTTTGGGCGGCGCTAACTCTAAAGTCTTGGGCTCGATTCCGGTCGGGTCAATGTCGAAAAATGAACTATTCGATATTGTGTCCGGTCTGGGTGGTTGTGGTACCGTTGTTGTTTCTGGTTTCCATAAAACGACTGCTTTAGCTACTTACCTTGAGACCAGAACAATGTATAATGTACATATATATATATGTGCGTGCTGCATTAATTCAATGCAATGCAACACATATTATACTATACTTTACTTTATAATTCGGGACTCCTTCTCCATAATTATAAACTTTAACTATATTAAATACGCACTCCACGTGCGCGCACTGTGCTTAAAAAGGGGCACAAAGATTTCTCCTCACGTAGGTATTCTTGTTATCTACTTAGATAACAAGATTGTCAATGAAATTACGTCAGGCAATAAGAAAACAATTTTTACGTCAGCGACAGACTATTTGCCTTTAATGAAAAACAGATGTTTCGCGGCTTTATTTCCCCTCGAGATTATTGCTTACTTGTTATATAGATAAAACTCTTCGCAAATCTTTACTCGTGCCCCAAAATCTAGGGCCTGGATTATAGGACTGAATAAGTTTGAGTTATGATTGAAAGCTCAGTTTGGGTACATCAAAAGTTTTGTGTATCGTTGTTGTTCATTTATTTAGTAGAATAATCTTCTGAACCGAAAGTCAGAGTCGTATCTACGTAGGTATTGTTCATTCTTCACTTTCCCGCCTTTGCGTATAGTGGGTAAGACCACCGGCCTCATACCAAGACGTCCCGGGTTTGATTCCCAGCGAGGGTACTTACATGTTTGTGTACTTGGTTTGGTCGGGGGTCGGGCTTGTTTGTCTGTCTGGCTAGCTGCCACAATTTTATTGTTGTGTTCCGGCAGCGGGGTGAAGTGGGTTTCCACCTTCGAACTTATCATCACTTAAAATCAGGCGAGATAGAGGCCAAGTGCGTACCTTTACAATACTTGTAAAACAATTATGTAAATATGTTTTTCATCCCCCCATCTCGGAAAGAGTATTTTTGCTCTTCGATATCTGAGTGCAAAAACCGTTTTTATCCCCTAGAGGATAAAGTAATTTGAATTTAGAACATCGTGTGCACTAAGTTTGTGAATTCAAAACATCATTCAACCTATTTGCTTCTACCTCCATGGTGCCCAATTTATCAGTACTGTAGCAACCGAGACTCCTTGCTCGGGCATACTTACTGGCAGCCACCGTGGCCTGCATTAAAATATAGTAGAAGAGAAAAAAGAAGAACATCGCGGACTCGGTGACGGGTCGCGACGACGAAATTGATTGTTATCATTTCATGTTGAAAGTAATATAAATATTTAAAGCTATAAAGCATTATTATTCGATACAACCCCCCGTTCCTTAAGTAACGACCCAGCGGGGTGTTACAGTACACAAGTTACTAACACCAACATTACAGTACCTAACAAAAATATTACACTTAGTAACTGTAGCAACGTTACTTTCAATTTTTCTTAATTATACCTAAGTATTGTTTGTTATAATTTAAAGATTATTCTGTAATACTTACCTTTCATAATGTAGTAGCTAATACCTAAACTGAAATAAAAGTATCTTGTGATTGTAAATGTTTTTTTGTATTTAGTCATTTCCTCGCTGAGGTGGGATGAAAAGTTAGGTGTTGCACTCGAGTGCAAAGATTTTTCACCTGGTGCTCTTTTGATTCCCTCGCTGACGCTCAGGATTCTAATTTTTGAATTTAATTATTATTTATAAATTAATAAAAATTGAATAAAAATTATATATTATTATTAATAAAATTTAGAATCCTTCGCTTGCTCGGTCATCAAAATTGAGCACGCGGTTAAAAAACAACTTTGCACTCTTGTATAACAAATAACTATTAACAATTTTTATTTCCCATACAACGAAGTCCCATATCAGGGACCATGGGCTTATCTATAATTTATACCTATGTTTTATTATACGATAACGACGAGTTCATGTTACGACATGAACGCACTTCATCGCCTAACATTTCATCATAGTAATGTTTAAATAAGTTCAAAGTCGTATAACAAAAAACGAAGATGAATAACAAATCTAACTTACAAGTTACTCGTTTTGTTAGGGTCGACCGCGGGACGATCCTTTTCCATGTTGAACTGCGAGTTACGAGAAAGTGTTTTGCATTAATGTAGTGTTGAGGATTTGAATTGTAACCAAATTTTTTGTGCCACATAGAACATTTTTATCTTTTTTTTAAGCAATAATTTGATTTTTTTTAAATCATAATTTTGGTGAGGTTTAATGCAAATTACTTAGTATGTATCCTTCGTACCGTGTATTTTTGGAAAGAGTTTGCTGATGGTGTCAGACGGCCTTTTCAATTTCACTGAACTTTTTTAGGGGCGGTGAGAACCTTTAAGGGTTCCTCAAGCCGTGTAATCGAAACAGCGTTAGAGGTTATCTAGAGGGAATGGCATCATGCGAACGTGTTCACTATTTTTCTGCCTACACTGAAATATTGTATGATTTGGTATCGGCATAGCTCCTTCTTTCTTTGTCAATGTCGTTACTTCTTTAGAAGCTGTGCAGTTTCTTGCGCCCATTCTTCTCCACAGCTAAAAAATAGACTTTCTGAATGGGTAGTAGGTAAAAAAATGTTGTACTATTCTAAAGTACCCACTTATTTTAAAGTTTATTTTAATTTAAAAAAATGACTTTGAAAAGACTTTGACTTTGACTTTAACTTTTATTAACTTGTCACTCTCTGTTTTACTTTCAGACAAATAAACCGGTATTTTCTACAAGAATAAGAAAAGTTAATTGTATAAATAAATACCTTTAACATTTGATTACAACTAAATGTTTGTAATAAAGTTGCTGATTAATGAAATTTTCTTAATACTTACAGGCTGGTTTATGTGGCACAGAGTATAACAGAGAGTGACAAGTTAATGTAGGCAGAATAGTGGTAAAGAAAAAGTTTTGAAGAGCTAGATGACGCAGTGGTTAACGCGCCTGGCCTGCAATTGATGAAGTTAAGCAACTATCGGTTATCGGATGGGTGAGCAAAATTTTGTCATATCGAGCCCCGTGCTTCGGAAAGCACGTAAAACCGCAAGTCCCGGTTGCATTAGCAGTCGTCAACAACCACCAATCACTAGGGCAGCGTGGTAGTTTATGACCTCTACTCTCTCTCTACTCCCTATCCATCCGTAGGGAAAGCTCGTGCCCCAGCAGTGGGGACATAAAATGAGCTGGTGACGTTGAAGCGTATCCCCGTTCCCTACAATTCTCCGAGAGGTTCAGATCGGATTAGGAGCGGAACAACCCGAAGGCATCATTAAAGGCTAGGAGGACATCGGCTCAGTTTGACCTGGTCGTGGGGGTAGGGTCCATACGGGCATTTCTACCTTTATACCTAGCATTTACGTTAAACTTTTCTTTAAATGGAATACGACAGCTTAAAAGGGTATAAGTATTTTTTTACCAAACTATGAGTATTTAAAATAAGTTTAGTTTAAAAACGAAGGAAAATCTTTCGAGAACTTTAGCTTTATTTCAAAGGCAGTTATTATTTCAACAAGGCGACACCTGCAATTTCAAGGCAATTATCCAAAGTTTAGTAACTAAATGTGTCTAAAAGTACTAGGATTGTTTGACTGAATGAAATATTTTAACAGTGTTAAAAGTTTTTATATGATAATTATAAACTGGAAAGCCTATAAATGGTGGGTAAGGGTAGCAAATGCTTTAGAACTATTGCGATGGTTAGTTTCAGAAAGAGAGACATTACAGCTCTTCCATGTCACCAAAACGTTATAGGTAACACAAACTGTTCACGAAAATGGCAAAACTGAAAAGTATCATTTAAAATAATAATCTAAAGAGTTGACTTGAAATAAAAATAAACAAATAAGATAGCCAAAAAGAGAGAGGAGATGCTAACCGTAATAATCTTTACATATATATATAAATCTTCTGTGCGTGTGTATGTTCTCCTATGTGTATGAACTCCTTCTAAACGGCTGGACCGATTTGGATGAGATTTTCTTTGTGTGCTCAAGTGGATTCGAGAATGATTTAGATTTACAATTTGATCCGGTAGGTGGCGCTGCTATAGGGGTCCATCATGGGATACGGGTGTTCTTAAGCGGACGGACAATTTGTTTGTTTGTTGTCATGGAAACTGTCAAAGCAATACAATATAGTATATAAAAATTCATTAAGCTACTTTTTAATTGCTAACGGGTAAGCACTAGGCGTTCATCTCACTTGAAGCTAAGTGATGACACCGTGGTGACTTTGGTGAAATCGGGCTACACTTCACCATTAAACGTGCCTATGCCCAACAGCTGTTGGCTATGTATACTGACGACTATTCGTGATGAAATTAGATGTGTCAATATTGTAATTATCATTTAATCATGTTCACATAAATCTGTAAATGAAATAGTTGCCAGTTCAATTTCTTGCTGGTACACTATGTGCAAGGTATTAAGACAACTAAGTTGTTTTCCAAACCGGTAGTATAATAAATAGTATCTCTAGCGATGGTTAGATGTTCATGTATATTATGTTAGCAGTAGCATGTAGTATGTTATAACTCAATATATTTGTAAGTAAGTAAGTTTGTTAGTCTGCCTGATATGCCGCCATTGTTGCTGCCCTACTGAGTAACAATTATTCACAAAGCAATAAGCTGAGGCAATAGCTTAAAAGCAGGATTATCAGTGGACAGCACAAAACAAGCCATAAATTAACTATCACGAAGCGTGAACACCTTATGCTAACTAAGTACACTTGGTAAGAAAAGTGTTAATTTGTGTCCTCTAAATCTCAATATCTTTATTATTGTTTATATGATTAGAGATGTAGTCATACTAAATAAACGCAGTTGGTTCAACGGTCAAATTATGTGACGTTCCTATAGTTTTGGCAAAACCGATAAAATAGCTCCAACATTCTAATAGAATTCTCTCAAATTGTTCACATCACAGTAACATTTAAACTCTACTACTTAATTGACTCTTTAAATAAAAAAATGAGTAAAAAAATTCTTTTTTGGCGGCCATATTGGATTTTCATTTTATTTACTTTTTACTTATATAGTAACTATTTTTTATATTTTTTATATTTTTTATATATGGCAGTATTTTTATCGGCTGTTGTGGTTCACAGATTACAGATTTCATGTTAGTCCTCTCGTTTTATGAATAATGTGATTATTGTAAGTTGTAGTGTTTAAGCATCATTACTTTTATAAATGTTTTTTTTTTTATCATACTAAGCTAGTTGTGTACATTTATATTGGCCTTGGCTGTTTATGTACCGATTAAAATAAAATAAAAAAAAATAAAAAAATTAGTAGTGATAAAATATATGTAACCCGCCATTATGTAGCGGCAGCCATCTTGGATTTACAATAATACCGAATATATTGAATTATATTGTCACCAGAACTAAAGGTGTGTACCAAATTTCAGATCCAGGTGTGAACCAGATTTCAGATAGTCGTATATGATGTGTAATATTTGACATCTCACCTTAGTAATAAGCAATTTTAACATTATATTCTGAAAAAATGGACCAGGCATTACATAATTTCATAACTATAAAATAAATGCAGTAAATACTCATTAGAAGACATTTGTCAAAATTTATGTCAAAATTACCTTTGATAGTCAAATGACACAATATGTCACATATAATAATAATATGTCAGGTTCATAAAATATTTTTTAAATTTACAAAATAGCGCGCGCTGGCGCGCTTCCCCGATTTCCTGTTACACTACTTCCGTCCTATTTCACGAAATCACTTCCATAAATTGTTTATATAGAAAGCGAGCGAAAAGATGTTACACATCAAAAACAGGGTAAGCTAAATAAAACCATTTAAAAAGGGTTCGCTAACGAGTGGTAATCGTATTAATAACAGCTGGAGCTTTGCAATTACAAATTGTTGGTAGTACAAAATCATTTTATTGACCTTTCCTTTCCCGGACAAAGAATAATTGATGTGAAAAACATTTACTGGTAGGGAAAGTTTATGTACAGTAAAAGTTCAGCCATAAGATTGTTTTATCACCAGAGCTGAACGAGGTAGTTAAGCAGCGCGTGAGGAAAAATCTACCAAAAAGAATACTCCATTTTACACTGCAAGGAAAAGGAAGCTTCAGCAGAAGCTTATCTTTACCTACCTCAAACAGTTGTTGTGTTGAAAAAGCAGCCTTAAGTTACGATAAAATTATCAAAATAAACTCTAGTGTCACAACAGTTACACAAAAGATAACCATTTTCTCAGTAGTGTGGACTCCGCTTCTATTTTTAACCTCTCATCTGCGGTAAGCACTGGTCAGAGCCCTCAAAAATTTAAATTATATTGTCTGTTTCTGTATTCACAGCAAACAGCAGGTTAACCTTATCGTCACTTATCATCAGGTATCTTACAAAACCACGCAGGCTTCGCGTTCGTACCTCAAACAGGCATCTTTCAGAGGTGTTACTCGTGCGCTATAACAGTCAGAAACGCATAGGCATCCCGGCCCGGATCCCAGATTCTGCAAATGGCGGACGGTGATGATAACCACTTCCCACCAGGTGGCCGTCTGTTCGTCTGTCTCTTTTCGTATGTTTGCTAACATGATTAAAAAGTTACCACATATAAAAATTAAAAAAAAACCATACTTAATGTAGTTACGATCGTACTGTATCTTATTGCACCCCTTACTGTTTACTACCATGATAACTTTAATAGGTAAATTTCTATTTTTATAATGATACTCAATGTTGCTTCACAAAAAGCAACTACTTCGTGGATACACCTTCACAAAAGAAAGGTAATATACAAAGTCCTCGTGCTTCCCCATTCTCATTTAATAAAGGAAAGGCTTCAGTGTGCGAGTGTACCCGCCGCAATAAGTCCAATGATTGAGTTAGAGCGTCGTGCTGGCAGCCTCGCTGCGACATTGACTTTATCAAATGGGGCGCGCAACAAGCTGACATACATGGCATCACCTTCTATGTTCAACATCGCTTTTTTTCTATAGCATACTCTTTAACTTTTACGCTAGTCTACTTATCTCGTGATCTGCATTAATATATATCTATACGTTTTAGAATAACCTTTCGTTTTAAAATTGTTTCTAATGTCAATTAAATTTTTAAGGTAGATTTTGCATAACCTAATTAACCGGCATTGCGCTAGTTTGGGTTATATCCCAATCTCCCATGTGCTATATTATGTGGGAAGGCTTTATCTGGGCAGAACGACGTGTATATGGATGAGGATATCTGAGCAAAAGAAAGTGATAATTGAAATTGTGTTTTTCTTTTATGGCAACGAATAGAAACTGTTTTATTGTACCTTTATTAAAAAAAACGGAAAATGGAGTAATTTGATTTTTGTATGAAAATGAAGTAGATATGGTGCCGTGTTTAATTAATGTCAATATGAATATGATATGATATGCTTTGATTTAAAAAATTGCAAGCTATCTACCTGCCAGGTAAGAATCTTTTGGTGCGACACTACACAAATAACAAAGTGCCTTTTGTTTGGGTACCATTATAGCAAGCGCTAAATAACACGAAGGCTTCACAAAGAAGTGTTATTGCAGTCTTCTTCAGCCAATATAAACTACATTACATGTTGAACACCTTGTTTTGTGTAACATGTGTTTCAGAGCATGTTTTACAGAATTAAATAATTATTTTAGAAAGTTAAATATTTCTTTCCTCATTGTTGGAAATCTTGAAGGCTCAGCTCACGATCTTAAAGCGCCATGAGAGGTGATACCCGTTTACCTCAGAAAACGATTGTGAATATAATGGTGTTGGTACACCACTTGTCTCCGCTGAACAGGTCGGTTGCTACTCATTGCTGGAACAATCCAACAATATCTAACTCCTACTCATTGCGCGTGGGACACTAGGAGTTGTAGTTTGTTTCGAATCAATTATTAGTTTTCATGTTAGTGTGGCTTTTGTGTGACAAATATCCTATTATCGTACAGTTTATGTTAGCAGCAATTTTACTTATTTATTTATGTGTGTTCGAGTCTTACAGCTAAATAGTCTAGTAAACATAATACAAAATAAATATGGCTATGCTAGAAACAAGTCCTCACATATGCATAAAAAATACTAAATCATTTTAAAATAATTTTAACACTGTAAATGAAAAAGCTTATTTATGAAATAGAATCACTACTGAATATTACACTGAAACTAGATTAGATATTGAACTGAAATTAGATAACGATCACACATTACACAAACACATTAAACTAAGCATTTTATAAATACCCACACATAAATTTTGTCTAAATTTTGTCCAGAAAAAAATGTAATTCAGGCATAGGTCGGACGTAGCCACTTGACTCTAATTGGTAGGGCTGGTTTTAAATCCTGCTGGTGGACTTCTTAAATTAACATAAAGTTTTTTCTGAAAAAGCCTTTCATTATTACGAGTATGCAACGTTTGCCTAACAGATAACTCGGATGTCCAAATTGCCTCGCAAATCCTGCAATTTCAGAACTGAACTTGACTTCCTATTATGTCTCATTAGCCAATTTCAAAATAAAACGTAGGTATATCCTAAACCCAAGAGAGCGCAGTTCGTTCACTCCGCAATTAGTGAGGCACAACTATTCGGAGATATATCACTCTAATGGCCTGCTCCCACTAATTTAATCACTCTTGGAAGTGACAGTGCTTCGTAAAATATCAGATTACCGAAGTATGGGAACAGAAGGATCCTTATAATTTCGTTCGTTAATTTGAATTATGTTGTAGACAGTAAAAGTTATTTATAGCACTTTCTGGGGAAAGAGATTCAAACGAAATTGCGGGATGAGGCTATTGTGGTTTGTCAAATTTATTGTTACTGACGACAACAATAGGCTTCTTTTGATGAATATGAACTGATGAACAGATTACATTTCATATTATTGAATGCGTAGGTTTTCGATTTTCCATTGTTTTCTACCATAAATATACAAATTAAGTCTGTACTTCCACATTGAATAAACTGTTATTAGGCCTGATTTTTTTACCCTCAGACACTCATTATTGATCGTTTCGATAATACACGATGTAAAGATATTAAATGATTTTTTCTTCAAAATAGCTGTATAGACATTTTGAAAGGTGCTGTAATGTTTTGTCTTTTGTCATTGATAGGTGATATTTTAAATATATCGAGTAATACTTTGTCACATATTATATCAGTTCTGACAAAGACTGAAAAATAATCCTAAAACAGCCAAATTGGCTGTCTTACGCTGATTTTTCGACTACCGTATTGGCAATAAAGAATTCATCATATGAATTCATAAGTTTTACTTACTTTACGTTAAGGCTCTAAACAGTAGAAGTGTTCAAATTCAAATAATTTATTATATACATAGCAAGTTGAGGTCGATATGTTAGACTATAAAGAAAATGCTTTTACGCATAATGATAAAAGTTGGAATTTTATGCTATTCAGAAGTATGGACCATAAAACGTAGGAGTAGAGACTCATAGAATGTAGTGTAGTGTACAATGTTTTATGTCAACGATTGATTCATATCGAAATAATGACAATATCGTAGGTACCTATTTCTAAAGATTTTTTAAACTTTATTCTATATTTTACCTATTATACTCAAAGATGTTTTTAAACTTAGTTCAATATTTTATTCACTATAATTACTTGGGCCTCGGAGTTGTTCTCTGAACAATACTAGTAATAGATTTCCATCAGGCGCATCGTGTGTTGGGTTACTTAAGTAGAAAAAAAATAAGTGTTACAAACAAAACAAAATCGTTTTTCTCGAAGCTTAAAATAATTACGTACAAAATTATTGTTAATAAATAAACAAATGTTTCAAAGAAGTTTACGGCAATCTTTAAGATAGTGTAAATAAATAAACAAATTAATGTCTGAGAATTCTACGGCAACTTTTGAGAGTCTGAGATTATCGGAAATAGCACGATAAAGGAGGTCTCGGAAATAAACAGTACAATACAAATTCAAAGAGATTTATTGAAGAAAGGAATAGGACTTAAAACGAGGGAGACGACGATAGAACTGTCCAGGCCCCTACTTGTAGTAAACGGATTGTACCGCAGGAAGGACATGGGGACGATATAGCGCGCCCACATGTGACACGGTGTATGGCGCGGGGTGGATGAGCGGTGCCGGGTGGAGCAGGGGTGCGGAGTGCAGGAGGGGCGGGTGGTACACGCTTGCCACCGGCGGGTACACCACTATGGGCTTGGGTGCGGGTGCGCAGAACGCCGTCGCCATCAGCGACAGGAGAATCGTCTGGAACAAAGTTAGAGATATTTGACAACGCTACCATTTTGGAAAGATTTTGCTGATGTACGCTGATGGTCTTTAACGTAATCGGACTTTTAGGGGTGGCAAGAAACTAAAGGTTCTTGAAACCGTAGTGATCCAACGGCTTAAAGAAGCTTTCGATCCGCAGTCTACTGACGTCTCAACTAAAATGCTTTCCATAAGGATTTCCACAACTTGGTCTACTAGACCTTGTTTTAACCGCCTATCACCTCTGTGTCCTCTTATGGTCCTGTGCACCATTGGTCTTACAAGCAAAGATCCCGTGTTCGATTTCCAGTGAAAATACATACTTTGCTGGATTTGGTTAATGGTAGACTTGTTTAAGGCTTGCTTGTTTCACATCATTGTTGTGTTTCGTCAGATAGAGGTAAGAGAGGCAGTTCTTCAGTTGTTGGGTGTTCTGGGCGAAGTGCACTTCCCTTTTATCTTATCGTCTAAGCCAAGATCGTCAGTCTACTTGCTTTGAGGCCATTCCATATTTGACATACGAGTGATCACGCAAGTTCTCTAGACAACTTTGGATTGTTAGATATCGCTCTACAATTTAGAAAAGGCTTAGCTTGTCCCTATTCACAAACAAGTAATTGAAAACACCTTTCCACAGTAAGCGACCCCTACTCATATAAGTGTTCACATTTTGTGATTATCATTCTCATTCAGCAGTGAAAGCTTTACAACATATTACTTTACAGCATATAGAAGAAACCTAGTAGAGTATTTAGAACTATAGAAGGTATACCCAGTAGCATTTAAGAAAATATTGAATAGTGGTTCCTAAGCGGTAACGCTATCCATTTGTTGGTTCGTGTTTTTTCTTTCAATATATCTTTAATACCTTACTGTGTGTTTATATGTCTTTTACATAACGTGATACATTATAAATTCTCTATTGTTGCAATTTTGGACAGCGACTCTTAAATAAAGTTAAACGTTTTATTCACTAGTAATTTTTGTTTTGTTTAATTAATAAGATATTTATATGATAGTTTAATTAAAAGATAAAGTTTTAATACATGCCAACACTAATAATTTTATGGAAATTACGTTAAATCGTAGGTGTTACGAAGTCAGAAACTCTCGGTAAAAAGTGGATCTAATTTATGTAATTTTATTTTGTCATTAATGCAATTAAGAATCATAATGAAGAGGTGTTATTTTAACATTCACAAGACGTTACTCAAACATGATGCACAATTTCGCAACTCCCAAAATTTGCCGTTCAAGTTATCTTTGCAAGAACATCCAAGATGGCTGACAATTAAATGGCGCGCCCTGCAAAATGTCAGTGTTTCACGTTAATAATTAAATTGCAGATTCTACTCTTGCCATTTATGAAATATTTAGTCGTTGAATTTGCACTTTCCTCCTTCGTGTCGTTTAAATTTCAGTCTAATTAACTGACACCTTATTTAGCTCTTTACCAAGAGTGTAGACACTTGTGAGGTCGATGTGAGGACGACTAAAGAACTGTTCACATAACCAAATAGCCTAATAGTGGGTGCAAAATGCAGTTGCTGCATCAATCAGCCTGTCCATACACTACGCTAAGATAGAAGCTTATTGGGTGAACGGATTACCTACATGTGATAGTAGTATGAGTTACGTGTTATCTATACTAATATTGTAAAGAGAAAACGTTTGTATTTTTCATGTATGTATGTATGTATGTATGTATGTATGTATGTATGTATGTATGTATGTATGTATGTACATATGTATGTATGTATGTATGTATGTATGTATGTATGTATGTATGTATGTATGTATGTACATATGTATGTATGTATGTATGTATGTATGTATGTATGTATGTATGTATGTATGTATGTATGTTTGCAACAAATACATTTAAAAACTACTGGAGCGAATTAAAAAAATTCTTTCATCATTAGAATGCTACATTAGCGCTGAGTAACATAGGCAATATAAAAAAAAATACTTATATAAAATACTAAAAACGACAATTTAATTTTCCAATACTAAATGATTTGTTTGTTTTGTTGTCATGGAAACCATTGATAATATATTTAACTCAATGATGGAAACTGTCAAAGCCGTACGAAGTCCGCCGGGTCAGCTAGTATAATATAAAATTATATTTATCGTTTTCTGTTCTAAGGCTACCGTACGTAACCCACTCAAATTAATAGTTTATACTAATAAACTCGCGTTTTTGCAAGCCTGTGAGGGTTATTAAATTATTACAGGCTAGCAAAAAGCGACTGTAAGTAGCTATTTATAATAAAAATGTAAAATTCAATGCAACGGTATAAATAACTCATTTTGGCCCAAGTGGCGGTTAAGCTGTTTTTTCTTTACACCGACTATAGGTATGTAAATATTTGTTCACCCTGTTTAAAAGTACACGTACAACTTCAATTAGTTTCAATAAAGAAAAGGACAGACAACGTTGACTATTTAATAATAGCTAACTAGATCTTTCTTCCAGAGAGAATAACTTAGCGCCTAAAACACATCGGACTGTTATATAACTGAGTTGGTCTAATATTTATACTCGTTGGTTCATAATTACTGGGTCAGACGGGCGGGAAAGTATCTTTTATTTATGGACGGTAGCGCAATAGAGTTTCCGCAAATTGATAGGACCTCATTATATCGATACTTAGAATTTATTGGCATTAAGCTCGATGGTGCAGTGGTCGACAAGTTCGTTCTGCGATTGCTAAGGTTAAGTAACTTTCGGTCATCGGATTTGTGACCAAAAATTTATCAGCTCCTCCGTGCTTCGGAAGGCACGTACAGCCGTTGGTCTCGGCTGCATTAGCAGTCGTTAAGAACCACTAATCCGCATTGGGCCCGCGTGGTGGTTTATGGCCTGGTATATATATGGAGAGGCCTATGTCCAGCAGTGGACTGGTATAGGCTGATGATGATGATGAGGATGATATATATGGTATATCTATCAATACGGAAGGCTTATGCCCCAGCAGTGGGGACATAAAATGAGCTGATGATGATGATGATGATTGGCATTTGTTTTACAGTCAAACATAGAAACGCTTAAAGTTTTTATGTTGGCAATTTAGTGTACTGCTATTTCTTGAGTTCTGTTATATTAATGTAAAATATTTTTTTTCACTTTATGGTAAACAGCCGCAGACCTAGCCTAGCCACTGCCTATCCCAATTTGAGTTGATGGGTCTTAACCTGGAAAGCAAAAAATCCATCTCTTTGTAAACTATGTGTACTAAAAATTTAATTTTTTAAAAATGAACTGTTGATATATAACGTTATAACGCGAGTTTTTTGGTACCGGACGTCTTAATTCATTTAAGATTTGATAATAATCTGTAAGCCGAATCTAAAGACGGTTTCCTGGTAAAAGTTACAGAAATTAACTTTTCCACTTAACCATTAGCCCTAAAATTATCAAAGTACATCGCATTACCGATGAAAGTAGGTAAGAGGGTTCCTAAGAGGAAATTCTTTATTGTTTTATGTAACTCGGGACGGCCGAGGGAAATGATTTAGGCTCGCAGGAAACAATAGATCATGCTGTATCCTAAAAGCTGTGCCAGTTCTATGTATGATATAATTTTTTCGGCATTGGGACCAACATTTAGTAAGACAAGCTCTGAAATACTATTGAAAAGATCCCGTTTTGTTTGTTGTTTTGAGTTGGTAGATTTATTAATGAGACAACTATCATATTATTTTGCTTTTAAAGTCCTTTGTTTTTAAGCACTGAAGTTAGATGTAATCGGTTATAAGACGTTGTTTTTACTAGTCTATCACATAGAACTTTTGCAATTAACAAAAGATTGTGTTCAGTAGCGTGCGTTGGGGAGGCCTAAGTTCATGTAGTGGACTGATAAAAGCTGATATTAGTGACGATGATGATATTAGATAATATTATATACAAAATGGTAGGTACAATATTCTTAGAACCTAAATCTGTACCAATCGTATGAAACTAAAATCAGCTAAACTAAAAATATTAATATAGATTAATAGGTAAATCAAAGGTTAAATTGTTGTGCTTTATTAAAATTAATAACAATACATTACATAGGTAATGGAAACACGTTCGTTAGTAGTATGACAGAAACAACGTATTATTCAACTAGGTAGTGTACATAATTAAATATGCTTGGATTCAGCTTGTTTCTCATTACCTTAGGATATACCTCCTAACACCAACTATATGATATGGTATACGAATACTCGTCTTTTTATATCAAGTTAGGTAATAATGTAATTGTTACGTGTGCTATAAAATATTTCATGTAATCTATTTACGTTTAATGTCATTGCAGGATTCAAAACAAGATAAAGCAACATATTGAAAAAAAGCGCTTTGATCATAGATCTTATTTAAAAGCGAAGTGTTCACGTAAACTTTAACCAACAATTTAATTACTAACAAAAGGATAGATATATAAAACTTACCACTCGAAACATTGTTATATAATCAATAAGAAATATAAATTTAATAAGAATAGTTCCGACGGCGCGCTGAGAGGCGGACTAAGTGTGACTCCCGGGCCCTTCCAATATATAGTCTCGTTAGTTTTCCACGAATTTCCTTGCGCACACGCAGCGGTGACTAAACATGGTCAGGAATCCGTGTAATTTTGCCCACAGTTTTGGTATTTGCACGCTGAATAGCTACTGTTGATATATATAATATATTTTTTACCAATTTTCCTTTACCAAGAAATTTTATAAGCTACAGCATACTTTGCTAAGAGAAATGTTGGTACTAAAAACTGTTACAACTTCATTATTTATGTTAAGAATTACATATTATCTAGATATGTAATATATTTTACGTTAGTGATACTTCTGGGTCGAACTTTGAATTATTTAGTTAGATGATTGTTTTATTTTCTACAGGTAGAAAACCTGCAAAAGGTTCCATAATCTGCCTGTCTGTCCATATGTTGTTACCATTTTTACGGTATTAAATTAACCATAATTCTCGATTATATGAGACATCATTAAACTTACACTAGGTTTCAGTTCAATCTACGTAGCAGAATAACACAGCATAAAGTTCATTATAAATTTCACCATATAACACGTATCAATATAGCAGTATTAATAAAAACCAATATAATAGTAAATAATAATATGAAATTTACGTCTTCATTGAAAACTTGTCTACTTAAATGTATCGAGCAAAAAACCATTCTGATTCATTGGTTACAACGATGCGCCTTGGCCATATCGGATAAGGCAGGCGCTTGGCCCCGAAGGAGGACCGGTCATCCTCATTTTAGCTACACTACTAGTTTATTGTGGTTTTACGTGTAGGTACCACTTAAGACTTGATGAAATATAAATAAATTGATGGCCCTTGAAAGGATATTTTTTATTTTTAAACACAGCTAAATAATAAACGATAAACCAAAGTAGATAGATAACCACTGATTACCTGGATTCGTAATAAACATGTCTGTCTGACAGGTGGTCGTCTCAATGTCAATTCAATTACCCATTTATAACAATGTCAATGAGATGTAAGTACGAACATACAAATTGGATGACGACTAGCGTTTAACTGAAAAAGGGGCTTCAATTAAGTCTTTTTATTAAGTACAAATCGTTGACTCTTGACATTTGATTATGTAGGGACTTATATCTTAATTAACTGGATTAATTATACAGAGTTAGATAAAACATTCGTTCTGCGTATACATTGTTTATAATAATGCGTCGCGTCTTCTGTTATTTTGCTAGTAAAAGCTTTTTAGTTATTCGTAAGACGTGTTCGTTAATTGCAGCCAGAATTTTTTGTGTGGGGACGGCAACGACATTCGCTAAACACATAAGTACCATAGCTTAATAATATTATTTCTACTACTGACTATACTCTTAATTTTCATCTACATTTTGAACAACTATATTTGGTGTATGAGTGGAATATAAATGAACCTTGTTACTTTAGATCTTACTAATTATATTAAGAACTAGCTGACCCGGCGGACTTTGTACCGCATTTCCTTTTTTTAAATATAGCCTATGTTACTCAGCGCTAATAAAGCATTCTAATGGTGAAAGAATTTTTTAAATCGGTCCAGTAGTGTTTGAGTTTATTCGTTTCAAACATACTTAATACGAAAATACAAATCTTTCCTCTTTACAATATTAATGTATTGGTATACTATTCATAGTACATTAACTCATGTATACACTTTTGACTAGTTTTGACTCTTATTCCATTACAATAAGATTTGCATTGTTTACATGTGAATGCACGTAATTGTACTACATTTTTAACAGAAAGTTGTCATCATGGTCTTTTACAGCATTAAACCCGAGCAGTTTCAATCCCAAAGAAGTAAGGTACCGGCATCATCAAACATGTAAATCAAACGAGGCCTCATAATATTATTATTACCTATGACGATAATGGATAATGCAGTGGCACAAGCAAAGAGAGGCTTATAGTCAGCAGTGGGTCGAGAGGGGATGATGATGATGATGATGATGATGATGATGCAGATGATGATGATGATGATGATGCAGATGATGATGACGATGATGATGATGATGATGATGATGATGATGATGATGATGACGATGACGATGATAATCATATATCCATGCAATATGGGTCGATAGCGATGGCTATAGTGTGTGTATGGCGATAGTGGTTAACGCGCCTGGTCTGCGATTGCTAAGATTGAGCAACTTTCGCATAGGTCGGTCAATGGATGGGTGACCAAAAATGTATCATTTCGAGCTCCTTCGTGCTTCGGAAGGCACTTATTGGTCCCGGCTGCATTATCAGTCGTTAATAACCGCACCGCACTGGGCCCGCGTGGTGGTTCACGGCCCGTTTTCCCTATCCATCCATAGGGAATGTTCGTGCCCTAGCAGTGGGACGTAAAATGAGCTGACGCAACGCATGGTCATACTATGTGAGTATCTACACTTTTTATAGATCGGTACATGGCTGTAAGAATTCTTATAGGTACTAGAAATAAGCCTCATATTTTTCTCAGTCCGTGTTTGTACGCTCCGTTCGATTTCGTGGAAAAATCTCCAATTATATTGTTATCAATTACGTTAGAAATAGTTTTTCATTTAACCAGAATGTCTAGCGAAATTTTTATCTTTAATAAAAAGAAGGTTTTAGAAATAATCTTCAAAGCAATACAAATTAAATGAGATATTTGCAGTATTTTTTAAGCATTGATAAATATTACATAAAACATTGGAGCTATAACAATGTATTTGATTGATTAACTAGTGGTATTTTATTGATATTAATCAATTATCATTATTAAATTATTTTTGCTGCTTGATATATTTTTATTTTTACAATTCTGTAGTATTGAAAGAGGTAGTTACTTACTTCATAACTGACACACAAATTAAAACAAAAACAATTACACGTAATCTTAAAGCTAGCACCTACGACGGACTTTTCGCTACAAGCGATCTCTTCCATAAAACATATTGGTACCGATTGTATCTCCTGATAACAAAAGTAGAGAGTAATGTTAACAATGACCATTTCTGTGATCAAGTGGTTAGACCTCTGGCCTTAAACACAGAGGCTTCTGGTTCGATTCCAGTGAGGAGTACATACCTATTATTGTCATTGGTTTAGTAGGTGGCCTGACTAGGTCACCATTCTATCTAAGCATGTCGCCATAACAAACATATTGTGACATTGTTGTGTTTCTACAGTTAGAGATAGGATAGTTAGTTCATCAGCAGTGAAGTGCGTTTCCACCTTCAGCCTTCTCATCTCATGCCATCAAGTGAGATAAAGCAAAGCGTTTTCCTGTAATGGATTAAAAACAAACATAAAATTTTAATTGTAACTAATATTATGTTTGTATCAATAGTATACTAAGTATTTATTATTATTTATTGCTGTTAGATAAACTATAACTATTTATGGTGCACCGACGCGACGACGAGCCCACTTCAAACTCAAATATTTTTTGTCCATACAAAGGTTGTCTGGAAGAGATCACTCTTAGTGATAAGACCGCCCTTTGTACGTGTATTTTTGTGTAGTTTTTTTGTCAAATGGTTTTTTTGGTGTACAATAAAGTTTATTTATCTTATTTATCTTATCTTATAAAATTATACGCGCAAGCGAACGGATCTCTGTGCTGTATGCTATATTGAGCACGCATACCGGCAGGGTGGAATGCGCGCTCGTACGCGAGGCACGATAATCGGCGCCCCTCGTACTCGCCCAGCATAGCACGCCGATTATAAACACCTCGGAATTTGACAGGTCTCATTTTTTTCCCCATAATTAATGATACATTTAGCCAGTGTCAAAGTCACCAAAGTACAGTTTACGTAAAGTTACAATATTAATTTTCATAATTTTGTTACTAAATGACAATAGAAATGGTTTGTGATAAATGAAATTCCTTCTAAGCCAATGAGTGAGATCTCAGTAAAGCCTCATCTTTATCAATAAAGATGAGGCTTTACTGAGATCTCACGCTTCGTAAAAGAAAATCAAAAGTGACGTTGCACTGTTTGTTTCATTTGCCAACACTCATGCACTTTCACGAAAAATTAACGGTTCATAATCCTATGAATGCAAAAACATGCTTTCCCTCCTTTGCGTAGTGGTAAACCATATGATGGTACATATATCATATGGCACATGGTACACCTACGAATAAAGACGGTAACGGATAGAATAAAAAAGTGGGCTCTCATAGGCAAATAGTAGTAAAACGAGTACTTTGCGGTAATAATTAACTTTAATTTACTTTAGCTATTGAATTAATGAACATGAACGAGGGGGACAGTCTTGACGACAGACCCATGATGGACGACGGAGCTGCTGTGAGCGACGGCCACTGGGGCAGTCTTGATCACCACTGGGGAAGCGTGGAGAACTGGGGCAGCGTGAACTGCGTGCACCAACGGGGCGCTCCGGACGGCATGAACCACTGGGGCGGCATGGACTGCGTGAACCACTGGGGCGGAGTGGACTGCGTGAACCACTGGGGCGGAGTGGACTGCGACAACGGGGGAGCCGTGGTTGACGACCTGGCTGCTCTTAGTGATGGTGGTCTTGGTGCCCACGAGTGGAACGGCGGCGTGGACGACAGGGGCGGAGTGGACTGCGACCACTGGGGTGGCGTGGCCGAGCAGTAGGCCAGGGGCGGCGGCGGCGCAGGCCAAGATGGCGGTGAAAGCTACCTGCAAATTAAAAAAAACATTAAATATAGTAAAGTAATTATGAATATAAATAATTTTACGCAAATTTTGTTGCGAACTTATTACATTTTGGAAAAGTAGGAGTAGATATTGTAGATAGTTAACCGCGGGTTGGACAATAGCCACGATAGCGTAGTTACAAGCGCACCTAACCCGAATTATGTTCAAATATGGTTTTTATTTTTAAACACTTTCTTTACTAAGTGAAGAAGAGAACAATTCTTAATTAGTTAGTATTCGTTTTCTCTTTCTTTAAAGACAAACATTTTTGAGGTTTAATAAAAAACGTAAAAGTTTTAATAATAGGAAAAATATAAAGAAAAAAGACAAAACAAACATCCAATTAGAATAATCGCGGAAGATATCGTGGGCGAATTGTAAGTATGAGTTTTTTTATAACATAAAATTATTACAGAGGCTAAATAAATAACATTAAACCAAAAAGTCAAGTCATCGGCAATATTTTTTATTTTTTCTATATTTAAATTCCATTATGGATTTTTTTAAATTACTACTTAAATAATAATTGTCACTTTAACTACACTAAAGGTTCACTTCACGTAATATCCGATATTTTTTGGTAAAATTAAATTAAATTTTAAAATATCAACATTTCAACTCACAAAGGTCTGCATGTTGATGGTTCGACGGCTCTTGCTGAGTAATCTAACGAGCTCTGCTATCCCCCAGTATTTATATCTGTGACCACCGAAACTCCACAATACGCACGCAATCTTGGACTTGAATATTGTATAAATTAACGAAGTTACGAAGAGCGAGCTTGCGCAGAGGAGGCATCTCATGGAGGTCGGAAGGCTATTCTTCGTTATAAAACTATTAGTGTTTTTTTACTCTTTACCGGCGCCAAGTAAGGAAGACCTAGACTCTCTCACAGACAAGGAACCTCGCAACAGCTGCGCTTGGTCTGTTCCGAGATCCGTGTCCGTGCTCCATGGTCTATTTTTTTAATATTAGAAGGAGGCAAACGAGCAGGCCGGTCACCTGGTGGGAAGCAATCACCGCCGCCCATGGACACCTGCAAGACCAGAGGAGTCGTAGACGCTTTGCCGGCCTTTAGGAAGGAGTTAGATCTTGAGCAAGAAGTAGGAATTGGGAAGGGGGAGGGGAGAGAAATGGGCCTCCGGTACCAAATTCAAGTTCAAATGGTAAATTATGTTTTTGCAAACTTAAATATTTAATTTGTTTATTTTATCTTTTTTGTGTTTTTTTTTTTACATGTTGTGATTGTCCTTTATTTATGATAGGGCATTTTAAAATATCTTTGACGCTGTAAGGGAGAAAAGAGCTTGACACTTGCTGAGTTTCTTGCCGGTTCTTTTCAGTACAAGGTCTCCCGCCCAGAGTAGACTTACGAACCGATGGCATAATGATAATAATAGCTATTTGTAGCCTAACCTGAATAAATTATTTTGAATTTTGATTTATTTGAACTGCCGCATCGCCGAAGCTTTCACTCGCTTCCCACATCTCGGGCTGCTCGTGGCATTCATGCCGCGATTAATGAATTCATAAACAGTACAGAACAAGATTCGACTGTACATGTAGGTTGATGCCAAGTTCACTCAGTCAACTCCAACCGGCTTACATAACTGGTTCCACGTAAGATGGGCTGGTACCTACTACAACCAGGTAACTTATTGTTTTCTTCAGTAACCATTGCGTAATGGTTGTAAGCTTAACTAAATCTTTTATTATGTAAACATGGAATAACATCACTTTAGTTAATAGAATCAGGCGTTGCTTCGTTCAAATACATAGCATAGTCGATGTCGATCCTCCCCCCTCTGAGGATGTTCGATTACCACCGCCGAGGAATTTTTAATTTCTTGCAGCCTACAAAATTTTTAATAAGTTAAGTTTGAATTTTCTCAATACGAGTATTGCACCTACATGTCATTTTTGCACCACTCTATATTTGACTGGTAGAAAATGCAACGGGCATTAAGTCTGCTATGTCATATTTTGTTGCAAAAGATTATAATAAATGGATAAAAGTCCGGTTACGCTGCAAAGGCCACCTGCGGCCGATAGCAATCTCTTTCCAAAAATAAACATAGCTTAGTAAAACTGTAGTGTTACATTTATGTACAAACATTTGTGTATAATATCACTTTGTTTTAATATGAACTTGCACTTAAGTTTTGGAATATGCGAATCAAATATTGTAAGCATATGCCTACATGCAAGCCTTGGTCAATTGTTTGTAAATATGTTTTTTTGTTGTTTTCGTTTTATGGTATAATACGAATAGTAGGTACAGTCAGCTTCAAAATAATCTGAGCGTTCAAACCTACCACAAATATCTGAACGTTTGACAAAAATCACTCTTAGCTCAATACGTGAAAGATGTACTTTCATTCAATATCATTAGTTCTCAAACAACAAATAAAAATGAATTTCTACGTCTTGAGATAAGGTTGATTTTTGACAAATGTTCAAATATTTTTGGTGTGTTTGAAAGCTCAGATAATTTTGAAGCTGACTGTACCTACCCAATTTTGTCAACAAAACTAATTAAAGAAAACCGCTTTGTGCTATAATATGCTGGAACTATCATATAGCCTAAATGTGCCAGTGATCCTGTACAGAAGTAAAAACTTAAAATATACGAGTAGTACCAACTAAAATAAAAACTAAAAACATGTAATGACAACATACTTCAATTTATTTGTTATCTAAAATCAAATCTTGTAATCAGTGACAATAACATTTTAAAAGGGCTTACGCAAACGAAAACATGTAAAAGGCAAAGATCTCATATCTTTATTAAGATTTAAAAAAAGTTTTAATTAAACAGTGACCTTTCTGAGATTGGCACAAAATATTTAACCTTCTTAGAAAATAATTCGCTTTAAAGTAAGCTTAAAAGACAAAAAATCTAACCATAAATTTAATCTCAGAATTATATTAACATTCCTAATGGCCATTCAGTCATTAACATTTACCAGATCACTAATTAACGTAAACGCAATGAAATCATAAAAGAAACAATACGCTACGGCAAATGATGCGTTAACTTCGTTTTAATATATTACAAAAGACTGGTGTGAAAACTTTAACACGACGAACAATGTTAATTCAAAGTGAATTTCAAGTGTACCCGTCGGCGACTCCGGACAACTTTATTACAATGATAGTGAATCTAAGGGTCTACTTGTTAGTGAACTTTACACTGCCGACAAATATCGTGGACCTTCATGTCAGGGTTCAGAGTGGCGAACAATTTCAGGGTGCAAAAATAATAGATTACTATCGGTGTTGAACGAGGGAGATATAAGTGCTTTTATCAAGTAATAGTTGTCGAAGTAATTTTTTATTAAAAATAAATGGTCAAGTGTGTGTCGGCACCTGTCTTGTTGGGTTTCTTAGCTCACGATCGTGAGGAAGCTTATTTATTGATTTGGTCTTAGATCACAGCGTAAAGGCTGAACGGGTTTGAATGAAACGTTGTAGGATATAGTTTTTATCCCGGAAGAACTTCTTATACCCCGAGAGTTTCGAGAAGTCGAATCAATTTGTATTAAAAGTACATTGTTTATTTATTAAAGACAGTTTTACATTAATCACTATAACAAAACTTTGAATAAATAAACAAAAAGTTTTTGATTGATTCTATTTGATTTATTTTTAGGTGGATTTAAATAAGCATTTTTTTAAAGTTTAAATTGGTGGTGGTGGTGGTTTGATGGTGCCAAACAAGGCACGAGTACGAGTATACATGCAAAACTAACGCGCAAGCTGAACTGAAACGTTTTAATTAAGTAAATATTTAAAAATTCTAGCAACGGGTCTCTAAAAAGTATAAAAAAGAGTAAAATTCTCGTTAATTCTCCCTTTCGTTCGCTCGAGACATTTCGAATAAAATCCGGTTTTTGTTATTTATTTGAACGATGTTTATCTTTATTTACACGATTTTCATCGCGCTCACATTTGTAAAAGCAGTTTAATCCTGTAGATTGAGCCACCAATGCCATATAAATGTACGATAAAATGTTGATTCATTTATATTTATTAAGTGTGTTGGTTTGCAAAGTTGTGAAAAAGGTATTATTTTTTATGCTTTCTTTTGTAGGAGTTAGCGTGTTCGAGTTGCGATCTCGCACGTTAAGCAACGTTCGCAACAACGGGTTACCGAATGGGTCACCAAATTAAAATAACTCGAGCTCCTTCGTGCCTCAAACCGTATAATAAACTTCATTAGGCCGCGGAAGATTACATCCTGATGTCAAACTCGGTGCTTGTGATTCGTGATCCCGAGACAACCTCGCAGCAGAGAAGAGATATCACTAGGTTTTTAAGTGGGTATACCTCCCCAAGCGTCGTCGAGGCTTTAGTAGTTGGACGAGGGAAGAAGGAGAGTGCCCCACATAACCCGGGGTCGCCTCGGCCCCGATGTATGCAAATCATTATACCTTGTTAAAAAAACAGGCCAAGTGCGAGTCGGACTTGCGCACGAAGGGTTCCGTAATATTATCTATAAAAATAATTCAAGTTTCTACCTTATATCGTTATTAAGACCGAGAAAAAAATTGTGAAAAAATCACTTATGGGAGCCCCTCTTAAATATTTATTTTATTTTAAACTTCAACTGTCTAACTATCACGGTTCATGAGATGCAGCCTGGTGACAGACGGACAGACAGACGGACGGACGGCAGAGTCTTAGTAATAGGGTCCTGTTTTACCCTTTAAGTTAGCCTGCAATAAAAAGCAATTGTTGAATTTATCGTTATATTCAACTTAATAGTTAACATTAAAAATATAATATGTCACAAATATTATTTTTGCGGGAAGGCTTGGCCCCAACTAAAGGATGTATAACGCCTGTTAGTTGATAATGATTACTTCCTCATATTTTGGTTTACTCAATAACTAACCAACTGCTTATCGACAACACCTTGGTTTCCCTTGAAGTACAACTAAAATATCGTTAAACAATTATCCTTATTCACATACCATAAAGTTTGAATTTTAAATATATTTTTCGATGAATGGTTTGTGTATTTTTCTACTACCGCGTTTATCAGATCTGCACCTATACCGCCTCAGGGTAATGGCACAAAATAAGAAGACCCACAGAAAGTAAGCTTAATACACACCGCACTCTAGCAACGCACACGGACCTTCTCACGGACCGAGCGCTGCTGTCACATGAGTACATACCCGAACAGAGTCCAAGCTCCTTAGAGCGCGCTGTCACTGGTACACTACTACATAGCACGGCTTATGTGTGCGTGACTACTCACCGACGGGTTTACGTACGCGCTGCGAGAGGACAAACCGGCTTACACCGGCACAGCCAGCGGACAATCTCAGTGAGAGTTACACACGTTGTTTCGTGTTGTGAACTGTAATTATTTGAGGTTTTGTTATGTTTCATTTAAATTAGAGTGGTTTACTGTAAAATATGGTTAATTACTGTACCGTGTGTATGAACAATGCCAAAGTATAAAAATATTGCCTATTTCACGTAGTTTCGCACTGAAATCTTAAAACGTGTATGAACACTGTACATTTGATCTGTCATGTGAATGTTTTCCAATTCAGTATTTAAAAAAAGACTTTATGTCAGATTAGAATTTATCTAAATCTGAAAAAAAAAACAAGTTATTAAAAACAAAAATTATAAAAAGAAAATATTTAGAGTAAATAATTTGTAAATTTATAAAAAATAAAATAAAATATTTTGTTTCATTTATCTTAGCGTCATGTCACAACCCTACTAAAGTAGTTATAAATTTATCGCGTTCTATGAAAGCTTGGACTCTGTTCGGGTATTTACTCATGTGCAGTGCTGCTGTTGCAAGATTCCGCATTTGTGAGAGGTTGTCTATTCGTGTGTTGCTGGAGCACGTTCGAATGAAGCTCACCTTCTGTGGGTCTCCTTATTTTATGGTAATAGTCTCCCATAGCAAGAAGGTCAATAAATACAATGTCTTATTTATCGAGTTTCGCCTTGAGAGCGCCGTCGACGTCGATATTTCGTAGTTTTGTAATATGAGCATGCGATTTGGCGATTAGATGTCTATCATTTGGACTCTCATTGTGCTTCAAGGACTTAATGAGCAATAATTTCAATTGTGCAAGTTTGATTATTGTATTGTATTACTACTTTGTTGAAATATAAATTTTAAAATAGATATGTTTTAGATAAGCGTTTACATAATTTAATCAATAACCGTAGGGTAAAGCCACCAAAGAGTACGCACTACCAAAGAGTATGTATTCCCATACGAAATTCTATTTTACCTAATGGCAAACACACATTCATGGGATTAATAAATACTACGTACCATATTGACTCCATGCACACGTTATGTCACCGGCAAGTAGTTGCTAAAAAAATTAAATTATATTCAAATAATAGCACTGCGGTACTCTTTGGTAGTGCGTGCTCTTTGGTGGCTTTACTAGTTGGTATCAAAATGGTATTTTATTTCTATCTTCTCTATTCTTTTAACTTTTTTACTTCTACAACTGGACGTCTTCATACTACCTGATATCAAGTAACGGTAAAGTCGAAGGTGAAAGCGATCTTTCGTCAAACACTGAGAAACGAAATAATGTCGTCTTATCACTTACTGATATTTATTTATCACTGTTGGAATCGAACGACCTCTGAGTATGAGCCCGATGGCGGCTAACCTTTCTATAGCCATCGCAACAAAGCAACAACTTAGCTATTAATAATATTTTTCTTTTTGTATTTGTGATTCCGATGCAGTGATGAACTAACTCGATGCTGAGAGTGACCTTCCATCATATTTTTTTTATTTACCTTATTCGACATTAAGTTGATCAGCAATTAAACAGACAAAATTGTCTTGAGGACAAAGTCAAAGAAACCTTAAGCATACGTTTTTAGTGTCGTTTTTGAGCAACAACGTTTACAATGTTGATTCAAGGACAAAATAGTCACATATCTAGAGATTATTTCTCCTTGGTGATTAGATTATTTTAATACTCAACACTTAAAATTTTATTGCAATTTGCTTTTATTTAGGATGCTTCGAACGGTTTAAAAGCTGACTAAAAGCTGCAGAATATTATAACAAAGATAATGTTAATCAATTTAGCGGTACAGCAAACCACAAGTTAGAAGTGACAGTAGCAGTGTATAAAGAAAAGAAAAGAAGAATAAAAGAAAAAAATAGTTATTAAAAAGACACACATACAAAGTAAACAACAGAAATAAAGCAGACAATACAAAAGACTTGAGAAAAGAGTAAAGTGTTAATTTTTTTTTATTATTATATGTGTGGCCAATAAATGTTTCTCTCTATCTCGTGTTAATGAGCTCTGTCTCATAAAAATAGCTTTGCTCGAATCACTATAATTCAGGTGTTTGCCCTAGAGCTTAACTTACACTAGAACTCTTACATGATTGCCTCGATTCTACTATTTAAAAAGTGCACAATCGTGTTTCAGTGGTATGACTCTAATATTTCCCAAATATAGTTCAGAATAGCCAGAATCAAGGAGCCATTATTAGAGTCGAATTACTTAATTCAAACGTAATGATTATAGAAATAAAATGTAAGCAAATTACCCCAACCTATCAAGCAACCACTACTATCATACTATCATCAGCTCATTTTTATGTCCTCACTGCTGGGCACGAGCCTTCCCTATGGATGGTTAGGGAGAACGAGCCACAAACCACCACGCGGGCCCAGTGCGGTGCGGTGGTCGTTAACGACTGCTAATGCAGCCGGGACCAACGGCTTTAAGTTGCTTAACTTCAGCAACCGCAGTCCGGGATCGAGCTCCAAAAATACCTTAAAGTTTAAAAAAAGAAAATGCTTTATCCATAAAAATATTGTAAACTTTTTAGTTGATATTCGTAATAATTTACATGCATCACGTTACAAAAGTGCATAATTCAGGCGGAACGCAATTTATAAATATAATTTTGGTTACCCAAAATTCACAGTTGTAAAACTGTGACCTTTTGCAAGGCATCAGAATGTTTACATTTAAGTTAGCGTGCAATAAAAAGTAATTATATAGTTTATCCTCATATTCAATGTAATACTTAACATTAAAAAATATATAAATATAAAAATGGTCATCCAGTGTGTTGGTTTATGTAAGTAGAAAGTCTTGACTATAACTAACAGTGGAATGTTTCTAGTTGATGATGATTAAATCATGCAATCATTAACAAATATAAAAATCAAAATGGTGGCTCACACAATGACTGTGATATCACCGCCTAAACCAAACCCAGACTTAACCTAGACCTAACCTAGTCAGCTGAAATGTTGCACAGTGGTCTTATATGATGTAGACAATGGCTAAGGTGGATTTTTCGAAATTCCTTTGCGATCAAAAGGTTACGGAGGCTTAGGCGAACGATGTCGCGGGCGTTTAAAAGTTATTTTAAAGAAAACAACTATTGAAAAAAGTTTGATCAAAGTACATACGGCACAGGTATATGTATATATATAGTGCCTAACGCCTCAGTGGTTGAGTGGCAAAGCGCTCGTCCTGTCGAAATGTGAAAACAAAACATCCTGTATTTTATGATACCAACCGAAAGAGTCATTCATAAGGATCAATTTCTTTTAAACATCATAGTATCTTAAATTAAAGGAAGACCAAGAAAATTTTTTTACACTTAGTGGGCACTTTCGATTTCCGGCTCAAACGGGTGATTTTTCAAAAATCTTTAAAAGCAGTTTTAATTATTTTAAAAAATAAAGGAATATTTCCTTTTAGTAAAATTTGCCATCATCAATATTAAGGGTACTTTTATTTTCTACCCTGTACCTATATAGCTATAGAAATGTCTTTGATTAATAAAACCTTCAACGTATACAATACCACCAGCTAGATCAGAAAAGCGATATAAGCATAAATGACATCATTTAATAAGCTTACATGCAAACTGAGCGGCCTCTCTCAAAATTCATTATAATTTTTTATATTTACCAAAATCTGCTACCTCTTTTAGAAATACTGGTCTTTCTGTGGAACCTGATTAATTGGATACCCAATAAGGCACTTTAAACTTAAAAAGTGTTATTAAGCAAGCAAAGTTCTTTAAACAGATATTTAATCATAGCATACTCGTATATATTTAAATTTACATTATAGCTTGTTATAATTAACAGTTTGTTTACGGATATAAAAAACATAGCGTATTTTAATGAACCATAAGATTAATAAAAACAACAATTAAAACTCTTTTGAGTGTTCATAATATCTTAATAAACAAAATAAGTAACATTGCTTCAGTAAGATGATGTTATCTCCCACACTAAACTTGTTGTCTTCATATTTGATATCAAAAATATATTTCGTTACAACATGCTTTAGACTTTAGAGCGAGCATTGTTTTACCAACTAGCAAAATTAAGTCTAAAATTGACAACAGTATAATTATGACTATGAATATATAAAATTTTACGCAATATGGGTTGCACTCAGTTTATCTATTGTTTTACTTTATTTCATGACCAGGACATATACGTCTCCACTACTGGGGCACGAGCCTTCCCTGTGGATGGATAGGGAGACAGGACCATAAACCACCACGTGGGCCCTGTGCGGATTGATGGTTGTTAACGACTGCTAATGCAGCCGGGACCAACGGCTTTACGTGCCTTCCGAAGCACGGAGGAGCTCGAGATGATAAATTTTTGGTCACCCATCCGATGACCGGCCTTTGCAAAAATTGCTAACCTAAGCAATCGCAGACCCGGCGCGTTAACCACTGCGCCATCGAGCGCCTGTCACTTTATTTATTTTTCTTTTATTTTATTACTATTATTAAGTTTTTTTGATAAGAACTTTCCGAATGACGGATTAAAATACGTAATCTATATATTAATACGGAAGCAAAACGGCGACGGAGGAGCATGAAATTTTGCACATTTTTAAATATAAAATATGCTTTAACAGTCGCAATATTTATCACCTACATCACACTTTTTGACAACACGCACCCAACTAAACTTTTATATTCAAATGAACCTCACAAGCATCGATTCATTCTCCTTTATATATCCCTTTCCGACCATTCATTCCAGGGGCCAGACTGAAAATCAGCGCTGAGCCTAGCTCAGCACCTTCCTGAGACTGGTACCGTTTGCTTACAAATACACAATATTTTTAGTTATGTCTATTTATGTTTAGTTTTCTAAAAAAAACTAAAGATCTGAAGTTGTAATTTTTGTAAGTAGCTATAAAATATTTTTATCTTTATCTTTATCTTATTTTTCGTAATCAAACAAACGAGTGGAAAATATTCTCATAATGTAGGTATAATTTTAAAATCTATTCCCTCACTCTAAATCTATATTTAGTACTAGCTGCCCGGACAGACTTCGTTCTGTCAAAAGCATTTTTTTCTCTCTCTATTAAAACTTTTCGTGTGCCTTAAGGAACATACCTACTAAAAAAAATTGCCAAATCGGTCCAGCCATTCTCAAGTTTTGCACTAGGCAACATTAATTTTAATTTATTTTTAGTATTAGTATAGGTACACAACCCAAAGACGAGTAACACAAAAATTTACACATCGAACCCGGGGCCAAGAGACCGAGTCTAAGACCTGTGGTCTAACCATTAGGCTATGAAACGGTTATAAAGTATGTTTCAGACAGTTAATAAGACAATTGCAGAAAAACATGTATTCGAGTGACTAAAATGATTGGTGTAAACTCCTAATTGGTTTCTTTGTCGATAAGCTATTCAACAACTTTCTACTTCTGATAAATATAACACTTTAGGATATAGGGACTTCTATATCAACACATAATTTATAAATGATGAGAGCAACTACATAAAAAGGTACTGATAAAAAAGCAATAACAGTAAAATAATTTTATTAAAAAGAATAAAAAAGTATTAAAAAAAGTTTATTTAATGATGGTAAGAATATAATGAAACTGACTTCACCACTGGTACAGTTTCGTGTACAGTCGAGCTGTGGTGTGACACCGCCGAGTCGCCACCCTTAAACGTGACAACAGGAGCTGAGTGTACCAAAACTGGGGTGTGGATAACTGGGGCATGTACCAAGTGAGTGCTACCATGGTTGACGACGTGGTTGTTCTTCGTCACTGTAGTCTTCTGGTGGTGGAGAACGGGCACGTGGTATGTGTGGTGTACAACGGGGATGGAGTGTAAAGTTGCACCATGGTTCACGACTTGACTGCTCTTGGTGACTGTAGTCTTGGATGGCACGGAGATGTGGACGACTGGAGTAGCGTGGATTACTGGCGTAGCGTGGACTACTGGTGTAGCGTGGACTACTGGTGTAGCGTGAAGAACTGGCACGGAGTGGACGTACGTGCTGCCGTGGTCGACTACTTGGGAACTCTTGGTGACCGTGGTTTTAGATGCCAGAGGAATATGGACCTCAGTATCGTGGGTCAAGAGAAACGCCGGAGCCGCAGCAGCGATAGCCACGAAGGCACTGAAGATAATCTGTAAAACAAAACAGAAATATAAAACGAGTATAATGACAATAAAAAATATTGGATCTTCTGCCGTCACTTAATTTATTTGATGTCATTACCAAACTCGAAGCTCGTCAACTTTAAAATTTTAAACACAATTGTAAAATTGTTCTTTTTTCATGAATTTAATTAAGCTTGAATTTATGACATTACTTTGAATATAGAAAGGTCATAAAAGCCCTAAAGGTAGTTAAACTTTTGCAATGGTAATGTTTAAACGTAACTCACTTTTCTTAGTGCTAGACATAATTTAAATGAACAACCAGGTACTTAAAATGCTACTAGAAAAGTTGTAATCAATAAGTTATGAATTTGGTTATAATTTAATAATGAATCATAACTGATCGAATTCGTTTGCTGTGCTTTTAATTCAATCAAACCCTGATGTAGGTAGTGCTTCCAGACTTACAAGTTTTTGCATGGCTAAAGTTTTTTCGTCACGTCTCATAAACAACTGATGAGTTGTGTGCCCAGCCGGGACTTTTTATATGCTTGAAAATTATCGAACGGCCCACATTACGAAAATTCTGGGTCGTGTACTTGAAACTTTTGGTCTTATTTTGCGAATTAAATATTGGTTTGTGCTTGCAACACGCCAACGGATGAATTGCGTTTTGTTTTTGAGCCTTGATACTTTTTTTGTTGTGCTCATGTCATGATTAGATGTTTAATTAGCATAATCATTGCGGTTAAGTGACATATTTATTAAGAGCATTACGTGCAGTTAATTAGAAAGTCCGTTAAGACAAAGTAGTGGTGATATGACGAAATTAGATGTAGTTTATTTTGCGACCGATGCTTCTTGGTGGTCCAAAGATTAATATCTCTTCTTCAGTGAGCAACGAAGCTTATTATAATATTCGATATTATGTATTTTTATGAGGAGGTTGATGGCGCAGTGGTTAACGCGTCCTGTCTACAATTGCTGAGGTTAATTCGCATAGGCTGGTCATCGGATGGTTGACCAATATATCATGTCAAGCTCCTCACCCACGTAAGGCAGTTGGTTCCGGCTGTTAATCATCACCAATCCGCACTGGGCCCGTGCCCAGCAGTGGGAACATAAAATGATCTGCTGATGATGATAATGAAAATCATAGTAGTATATAACAATTATAGTGATTAAATTATTACCTTTGCTTATATTGTATCCCACAAATACATTATTGGGAACGAACTCAACTGGGCAGGAAATGGAATTGCCTCGGAGACATCAAAACCAGAACAGCTATAACAAACTCTAAGTGATGGAGCGCAAGAACGGTTCTGACAGCGAGGAATGGCCGCAAATCACCGCTTCGGGATAATATTTCTGTCGTTTGAGTAGAAATGTTAGCTTTTTGGAACGAGGAATTCAGTTGTTTTATTCGATGCTCAAAATACAGTCTAAAAAGTTCAATTTTAATAATCCATCATCCTACATTACTCAGTGATAATGCGGATTTTTAGAGATGGTATTCCCGAGTTTACCACCAACGCCAACGCTAAATAAAATTTGTATTTTTTTTATAATACTAGATACCTATAAATAGGTATAGCAGGTTTAATTTGATATCCATTTGCAATTCTTATAATTTATTTTGAATATTCACCCATAATGTGTTAGTAATATTATTCTGCTTTAAACACAATATTCTATTCTATAGTTTAAAAATGCAGTTACAAAAGAACACTGTCGTCTCAAAAGTGGATTAATATCTATTTCCTGATGATAATTTCGGTTGTTAGACGTAACAACCGCTACGATTCGGTTTGAATATATCTAGAACATGTATGTAAGTACATATGTAACCAAAATAATTATAGGTATTGACAATTTGACATTCATTTTCCCAATTTGCAAAATCAACGTGAATTTTCTCTCCATCTCTCCTCGATTCACATTCGCGAGCCAAATTGAATTCGCTTCGTTATGATGAAATACTTTTTCGTATGAAGAGCACAATCAAACCATTTGTAATCGTACCACGAGTTTATTTATTCAGTACTCGGTCGATCTTGTCGGTAATTGTGGCGCGCAAAACATACGTAAAAGCGGTATCTAGCAGCACTACTGTGTCATCAAGTTAAAGCAAGCTCGTAGTAGTGGTACTACCAGAATGTACTGTGTTTAATAGATTAAAGTCTCTTTTAAAAGCCTTTTAATATTTTGGTAAACTTTAAAGATTTTTTTTTATCCTTTCGGGTAAGCATTTCGCCTTCTCTCTCCTGATGTTAATAAGTGATGGATGATAAGGATGAAAGTGAAAGCGCATTTCGACCGGAGTCCTCAACCACTGAGACACTGGCTATCTTATTTCTATAGTTGCCGGAACACAACGATGCAACAAACATTGACAGACATATTAAGAAAAGATGATGGTAGCTAACAAGGTGGAAATACAAGCTCTACCATTAACCAAACCGAGTACCTAAACATGTACCCCTCGCTGGGAATCAAACCCGGGACCTTTGGGTCTAATATCGGTGGTCTTAACCACATAGGTGGAGTTCAAAATTAGTAGACGATATTTTATTGAAACGCTTTAGGAAATTCAGAAAATTATAGTAAGATTACTTTAGTTATTCTACTATACAACACAAAACGTTAATTTAAACGTTGAAGTTATGCGATTAGACAAATTCAATTGTGGACTTTAAATTGTATAAATCCAGTTGTATAAAAGCATTTAATTAAATTATTTCCATTCATTTGTGTATTAGCAATAAAGAATTTATCTACCTATCTAAATTACTTTTGAAAGCACTTTTGGAAATGCAAGAGTAAAGCTTTTTTTATCTTCAACTATAGATTTTAGTTTTAGTCAATATAGAATACATCAGGAAATAGTGTAATTACATTCAAACTCTTGCCGCTTATTGCAACAATATCATCATCATCATCATCATCATCATCATCTCAGCCAAAAGAAGTCCACTGCTGGACTAAGGCCTTCCCCAAGGATCAAACATAATAGGTAGTAGATAATCTATATACATATAATAACTTGTCCTGACTGATTCATCATCGCCGAGCCGAAATCGTTGGAGTTAATTAGATGCAATTTGAACGGTAGGTTAATTGAGTGACGTAACTAGCCACTAAGAAAGGATTTTACGAAAATCATTCCCTAAGTTTGTATGAAAGTCCGTCAGTTTTGAAGTAAAATACATGAAAATTAGTATTTGGGTTCTTGAAAAGAAATAAAGAATGACATGTCTCAGGAATTTTGTTTATTTTCCTTTAAAGGAGTTGTATGGAAATCTGTACTTCCTTAAATGTTGTTATAATTACACAAGTCGTGTAGCCCACGTGAGCAAAGCCGCAAACAAAAGCTAGTAAACAATAAGATTTTAAAAAATCACGACTAGTCGGTATTTTGTGGTCAAGAATGTTAATAAGATTTACTAGTCTGTATTACGTACATTTCTAAATAGTTTCCATCATACAAACCTTGGACGCCTTGGTGCCCGAGTGGTCAAGCGTTCGGCTCGATATCTGTAGGTCTCGGGTTCAATTCCCAGGTCGGGCAAAGTGTGTTTGGGATTTTTCGATGTGTGATCACCCGCATTTGGCAAGCATGGTGGTTAAGCCATTACCCATCAATTGTAGCGATGACTTGATTTCAATGGGAGGCTTGTGCCCAGCAGTGGGACAGTTCTAGGTTATTTACTACTACTTACAAACCTTGTGACATACAAATACATCTAAATACTTATACCAAAAGCCTGCTACGATGTTTTTTCCTCAAAATACGGCTGAAATGAAAACATTGTGGGTCGATGGCGGCATTGTAGCGACGAAATGTATGTTTATTTGCTGAGAGCGGTTCTTAGGAGACATCTTGGTGATGTGGAATATTGTAATGTGTTTGCGCCAACGTAGATAGATCTACGTCTATTTATTTTTACTAAGTAGGTATAAGAACTTCTATCATTACCTAATAGTCCATGTATTGTCCATGTCTTCGAGTTAACAGTTTATTTTAATCTTCACTTATATATGATAAGAATACGGGCCTTTAGAACTTCATAACAAATTCTATGGAAAAATATTGTTGTATGTAATGATAAAAAATCTTACAAAAATACGCCAGGCCTAGTGAAATTAAAAACTACGATATTTTCTTGTGTTGTGTGTGGCTAATATTTTAATGCTTTTCAATATTTTTAATTCACAGATATATTACTAATTATCTAAACGATGGTATGTAAGTACAATCATCTTTGTAAACGCTTAAATAATGCTCTACATATTTAATAGTAATGTAATTGAATATTGTGCTAATACTAGTAATTAACGATCAAATAGAAAATACAGACCCAATTAGATATACTGTGGCCATTCAATAAATCCATGTAAATCAAAGTAAAAGCTCCAACTCCTAATTATGTTTTAGTTTTAAACAAAAGTAGACCCGAGGGAAATCACTATACAGCCGACTTACTCGTATTTACAAGGACTCTGTTAATTGTTACTTAATTGTTAAATAGTGTTTTGATAAACTAAATGTACTTGCTAGGTATGTTTATAATAAGTTGAACTTGTATGTTCTGTGACCTAGTATGCTATAAAATAGATCACTTAACTTAAAAATCAAAAAAGAAATGTCACAACTATCTATTCCAAAGTTAATTTGGTAGTTTTTGCCAAGCTTTCGAGTTAACAGTTTTTTAAATCTACACTATATTATAAAATATATAAATATAATATGAGGAGCTCGATGGCGCAGTGGTTAACGCGCCCGGTCCGCGAGTGCTGAGGTTAAGCAACTTTCGCAAAGGCCGGTCATCGGAGGGTGACCAAAAGTTTATCATCTCGAGCTCCTCCGTGCTTTGGAAGGCACGTAAAGCCGTTGGTCCCGGCTGCATTAGCAGTCGTTAACGACCACCAATCCGCACTGGGCCCGCGTGGTGGTTTATGGCCCGTTCTCCCTATCCATCCATAGGGAAGGCTCGTGCCCCAGCACTGGGGACATAAAAATGAGCTGATGAGGATGAGGATGAGGATATTATAATAGTACATTGTTCACCGAGAGGAGAAAGTGACCGATTACCGTCGAGGGTGTCGTTTGAAGCCCGAGCCGTAGGCGAGGGCTTTAAAACACCCGAGATCGGGAATCGCAGTTTCTCTCGAGTGATACATAGTGCTTTATACTACACCTGATACTTTATCAAATTTACGGTAGAAAGTACGTCATTGCATATCGAACAAATATGCGGGGAGAAAACGCATCTGAGCGGGAGAGAAAAGTGTATGAAAATCCATTTCTTACGTGGTTTTTGCGTTTTCTCCCCGCATATTTGTTCGATATGCAATGACGTACTTTCTACCGTAAATTTGATAAAGTAACAAGGTACTTTCCAAGCAGGTGTAGTATAAAAAGATTTTATTAGTTTTTGCAAAGAATGTGGGGGGCAACTTTTAGAGCTACTTATAAATATTACTTACTTACAGATATTATAAATCGTTTTTTACCGCTCATATATACATCTAGTTAGGTGCGCTATAAATGCGATAAAGAATCTCACCAATCTATCTAAACAAAAGTTGCTGCTCCATATGCATTTTAAAGCACACGGAGCAATACTCGTAGATAAAAAATCTCGCAACAAAAGTTGCACAGTTTTCATAACCGCAGTGCTTACGAGTTTTTTTCACCAATTTTGTTCGTGTTACCGAAAACGAGATTTAATATGACGCCTACCGGGTGAGTTACCAATTTAGCACATACACATTCTCGTTTTCGTTATCGTAATCGTATGGTGGAAAAAAACTTCGCTCTATCTACCCCGAACAGCCGCTGCACCATTTTACTGATACGTAGGTATGCTGTAAATAAATTTATGAATAAAATAATCGTGAATTGAAATGCGTCAGCGCACTTTATTTGCTTTAAATCCATTTTCGGCCGTTAAAGTGTCTTACAACAAGCTTCTTACGCACCTGTCAATTATCTAGGTGTTTTTATTGACGGCGCTTTCGATAACTGTGTTATTTAATTGAACTTGTAACAGTTTATTATAATGTATTTTTTGTTAGTGGCACATAAAAATTGCTAATAAAGGCAATACTGAATTATTGAACAACAGTGACTTGTTTTCTAAGACCACTGCGAACAATAAATTGACACTTCAACTTCAACAAACACTTTATGAACACTATTAGCCAGTAAATGTTCCACAGCTGTTTCTGTGTCTCACTTCCAATAGATGGAATAGTCTACCAGCACACGTTTTCCCTTTCTTTGACATGGGGTCCTTCAAACAAGGCGTGAAGAGGCACGGTGCGGGCCGGCAGTGACTGATGCTGCGTTGTTTTCACCAGTTGTCTTTGCGTCTGGACTCCATTTCCACTTAACATCGGTGGAGTGGAGTCATTTGCCGTGCTAACTATTAAAAAAACCACTCCATTTAACTCTACACTACCAATAACACATATTGGAAAGCGTGCCATTCACCATGCTTGCTGGTCAAATTCTGGCTAAACTGGGTTTTCACAACTGCACTATTTTAGAAACGTTTTGAATATTATGCAGAATGACAAGTCGGAGAAACATTTTTTTTAAATAAGTATAAAATTTTCCAAATTTCATCGCCGTAGGTGGATTCTTTCATTATAACTGTTACAAGTCAAACCTAAGATTAATTTGTTTATTTTGTAAAAGCTACTTATGTATTTTTCCTTAGATGATGAACAATTGTTTATTTGATTAGCCCCTTATTTTAAGTGCTATCGTTATGTACATATGTTTGTTGTCCTAAATAAACAAATGTTTATACAAGCTAAAAATATTACTAGAAAAAAAAATGTACTCTATAAAATCATTGTGAACACAAATTTCAGATGTAATACAAATAAATATTTATTCATTTATTTAATAATGCTTATACTTACAACTTATAGTTAGACACAGACATGGCCTGGTAGGATATATATTTTATTGTAATGTGCTTTAATACCGATTATATCATTAACTCATTCGCACCTACCGCGAAGAATGACGATACGACTGTAAAAGATCAAACTTCGCAACTTATATCCTGCTCCCTTGACTTAAGGATGGTTTTTGCTTGGCACACTTCCTCGACAGCTCCATCCACGGACACGATTTATAGCGCGACTTTTTATTCGACGAAGATTAATAAACGTTAATTAATTTAATAACCGAACTCGTGCGTGTAATTAAAATTTTATGAGTGCAACGAGTACTTATGTCACACTTAACTGCGTTAATGTTGCGAATAAGATTTTAAATAAGCTTTTCTTTAACTTAAACTTTATTGAAATTTAAGTTTGTTGAGAGTTAGCTAGCTTTTTTATTTGAAATATTTAAATATAGAAAGCCTAAATATCTGTTTTGGTATTGTTTTCGTATAAAAGACCAACTAAACGACAGAATAAAATATTGGATTCGACGTTTCTAACGTAAATCCGCAATAATCTATTATAATCTATTATGTGCATTGTTTAATTAAATCGAAAGTTTTAAAGAGAAATAAATTAGTTGCACGGAAGACGTAAGTAAAGGCCGCACCTCCCCCCCCCCCCCCCCCGGGCGGGCGGTGCGTTGTATTTTTCTAACTATTCTGCGCTCAGTGTACCAGGCGTGCATAGGCAAGTTAGGATTATAGTTGTGAGTACACAAAGTTCACACTAGTGATGGGACTTGTTTATTTTGATATGACGTCACTAATATAAATAATAAATTACCAATTGCATTTTAATTTGTAAAGTTTATAATAACGTCTGAGTGACTAAGCATACAAGATTTAGAACGGATACACTTTGGGTTGTTTAATTATGAACACACCCGTATGTCACACGTTGTATAATTATACAGTTCATGAATATAGCACTACATTAGTATGATAATAAGTGGAAGCCTGAGGCTGATCCTAGAAAATACTCTTATATAGTTAAAATTTAATACAACCTTTACGCTTGCTTTCACGGCATAATAATATATCCACAGGGAGGTTCTGATAGAGTAGGGCATATAAAGTAATGAGGGTTGATCCTCCTACACATTTACTATTGTAATATTTATTGTGTATAACGTATTCATCCTTAATGCGTAGACTGGCCCTGTTATAGACATATAAAAACCAATAATATAAGAAATTTCATAGCCAGTTTTATATATGTTTCAAATAAAAACTCCGCTATAATACACTTGATATAAGATGTATATTACTGTTACGATTCTCCAGAGACAGTTGCCAATATAGACTGTCAATACTGAGCGAGATAACCAGCCCCAATGTAGGTAAGTAATAATATGGCGATTCGTATTAATATGGTAATTTTCCTTTACTGCTGAAATAAACGTCAACAACAACAGCTAGCAAATGAAAAGAGTTTTCGTTTAAGAACACTTTTCATTTGCTAGCTGAATGGTTGGCGAGACCTACAAAAACTACCGATGTCTCTTGGCAGACAAAATATAAGACATACCTATATGTTTCTACTTATGAATATTTTTTTATTATACAAGATTTTCATAGATTGTACCTATTTATCTTATTTTAACGCTTCCATCTTGTCGTTCATTCATGTCGTTGTCGATATTTCTGACCATATGACACCAGAAAATTTCTTGACCAATGTGTTATACTCGTATCTCACAGAAAATGTCTACAACATTGGTATAGCGCAATTCTTAAGATAACAAAACCCAACTGAACTTGAACCATAAAGATATTCTCGTTTTCGGCGCAGTACCTTTCGGCAGGCTGTCAATTAAGCATCGGCTTACCGGCTTGAACCATTTAGGCTACCGCACAAGACGACCTCAGCGAACGATTAGCGGCGCCCATTCACATGCCGGCACACATATTATTGCAAATAATGACAGCGGGGCAAACACAGCTTCTTATACCACCAACTAACTACTAATCAAAATTGAGCCGTACAGTCAATAAACATAAAAACCCTTTTTAAATGTAGTAACACGGTTTGTTAAGTTTGTCACAGACTTTACAACTATAATTATTGCGTAATTACACCATTTTGTTTTATGTCAATGTCGGGTGACAGATCGCTGTGGAAAGTAGCGCGGCGCCTGCGCTGGCGCACGACGTCGACAGGGCGATGAAAGCGACAAAAATCACGCACAAAACGGTCTCAAATTACATGTTTTCGTGTTATTGTCATGATTTATTTATGTAAATGGCGTTGATGTGTTAATAAGGAAAATTGAATGACATTTATTTTGTTGAGTAACGTATCAGCCAGGTACGTGCAGTTGGTCAGACAGTTTCTTATCTGTAACTATTATGTAGATGGCACAGATAGAGCCCGTGCCGGTATTCTGCATGTCCACACGGTCACCTCTTCTACACTGCAGTTAAGATTATTGTACCTAGTTATATAAATAGTCTTGATAGACTCAGAATGCTTTTAGTGGCAATTAAGTCCGCACTGAGCGAGTACGCTTGCTCATCAACCATAACGGCTCGCTCATACAATAATTATAGCAAATTAAGAGAAAAATAAGTATTAAAAAAATATTTCAAGTTATGATGGCTCACATAAAATAATACTTCTAATTTCACAATATTTTTGACTCTAACAACATATTTTATACAATTTTAATAAGTTGAAATAACTTTATAACTATGTTAGTACTTTATTAAAATAAACAACATCTCAAGTTCTCCCGAACATGAACTAAGTATAGTAGTTTATATATTTTGTTATTTATACTTCACGAGCAGGATTTGAACCTGCACCCTTCTGACATACCGACTCAGGTGCTCCTGTTTTTCAGCATTTGTGTTTTTGTAATTTGTTTGCAACAAAATTTGCGTTAAAAATTATTTGAACATTTTATTTAAACTTATTAAACTTGTATAAAATATATAGGTACGTCTATTTTTGTTACAGTCAAAAATATTTTGAGATAAGAAGTATTATTTTATGTGAGTCATCATCATAACTTGAAATTACTTAAAATGTTACAAATATATATAACGTTTTAAATTCAATATTAAGTTTCAACATTTTTCAAAAGTGAAGATGTTCTCGAAAGGGCAGTGGTGTGAATAATTGCGTGATTAAGTATCTGAATTTTAAATTAAATGTCAATGTAGGGATTATGGCGTCCCCGATCGACTGCGCGCGCGCATTACCGTTTCGTGCCGAGGCTGACTCCAACCATCTCCGTTGCGTTAAGATTGATTTATAATTTGATTTTATGTATTGCCATCTTCAGCTTTGGCTTTATACATAATATTGTAAGTACAGTGTTGCTTAAAGCCGTTGTTACAGGCAGTTCAAGAAAACAGAAAAACAATCTTTTACGAAACAGTTGATTCCTTTGATTATATCTAGTATATTCTGATAGGTAGGTATCTATCTACCTACCTACAGTCAGTCTATTGCAGCTCGTTTAAAAGTTACCTTTGCTATTGCTATCAGTATTATAATAATATAAAAAACTGATTCGAAATATAAAAAATATTTTGTTTAAGTACATTAAAGCGGATTGAACAGAATTCAAGCAAGGTTCAAACAGTTCTACTTAACATTAAGTGATAAATCTAATACTTAAATCAATGTTCTCTAACGACTGTACAACATAACGACTGCTACAAAATAACCTAGCAAGTATCAAATTATCAGCTACCTTGAAATTCACGTGATACGGCATTGGTAGAAAAAACTACTAACTCAGCCAGCTGTCAACCTTGTTCGCACTATATTGACCCGAGCGTAGCTACGTCTCGTCTGCATTTGTGAAGTAGTACAACTAATATCAATTACTGACGTCTCAAGGCGTGGGCATCATCTAAACGCAATAAGTTTTACTATTGCACGAGATAATGAATAAAACATAATTAATAATATATTTTCATCATTTCCTTTTTTTAATTTGTTATTTTTGAATTCACAATGCCATTTTTAACAGGAAAACTTAAAACAAACTAACAACGCTACTGGCCTGCTGGGCTGTTAATGCTTTTGATATATGATTTTCTGTTTATTTATTTTTGGAAGTCCTGAAAAGATTTGCCAAATAAAACATAGCTGGGACGTGAAAGCAAATTTGAGTCAATCAGTCAGTAGCTGTATCACTTTCTAAGTTTATATAATAAAAACAACGTTCAATATATTTGTTAATCATATAATAAATTAGCTTATTTTATCTAACACTAACATAATTATTTTCAATTAGCATTGAGCATTAAGAACCCAAGAGTTTAGACCGGCGGTATTCTCCTCAATTCAATTACTTCCTTAAGTAATGAATGACTTGCCAAACCAACGACAGTTAAGAAACGAAAAGAAACGGTAACCAGCGGCTATACTTGTATATAAACATGGCCGCGACAAGCTGAAAGAGACACAAAAATATATTGAAGTATTCGTCAGCGTCAAAGGGAAACTTTAGCATTTAACTTCACCAAAGAGTTTTACGCTAGAACAAACAAATTGATGAGCCAATGATTAGCGGAGAGGGTCGTCGTCGAACTTTTTCTATTTTGCTTCATTCTTTTTGGATATTTTCACAACACCATTTTGTTTCGACTTCAGTGCGGTAATTTGTAGAAAAGCAGGGTTCTTTGTTGCGTCTTCCAATATAATTTAATTTGTCAGTTATTAATTATCTTCGAGTAATAATAAGTTAAAATGATAATAGTTATCTATACAGTTGTACATCTACGTACTTTTGTAGTAAAAAGCCAAAAAAGTTAAGATTTAAAACCTTAAAATGTTCAAATAATTTCTAACGCAAATATTGTTGCGAACAAATTACAAAAACACAAATGTTGAAAAAATTCACACGAGCAGGATTAAAACATTTGTGTTTTTGTAATTTGTTCGCAACAAAATTTGCGTTAAAAAAATTATTTGAACATTTTATAAATAGCTTGCTTACTTCTTAACTGATCTTTAATAAAAACATTGTAAAAACATTATGATCGGATGTTAGTGACGGTAGTTGTACAAAGGCCCCACCTTTGGCTTTCAAAGTAAAAAGTGTTGAATAATTTCGGCGGGCTGGTTAGAACCACGATAGCTCAATTGGAAGAGCACCTGACCCGGTATGTCCAAAAGGTGCAGGTTCAAATCCTGCTCGTGGAAATTTTTTCAACATTTGTGTTTTAATCTCAAACATCTTTGATCTTACAGTGGTAGCCAAAATGTATAGTCTCAAACCATTAAGAAACTAAATTAGTTTTGGATAGTCATCCTAAGTCAACTTCTGAGATCGTTTCCACCACAAATCACAAGACATATCAATGAGTAGAGCCCAGCAAACTTTGCAACAGATACTACGAGTATTGTGGTTCTCTACTTTAAAGTAAATGAATGTGCTATAGATGATGTCGACAGTGACGGTGCTCTGACAGATATCACGCCGCTCCATCATCGCACTCCAGTGAGCCCTGAGCTGAACGCCCGGCAATCTTGACGTCACTCGTAATGGAAGTTGCCTTAATCTAGAGGCAACGATTGTCATTTGTTTTATTAAGATAATCATATTGATATTTTTAATGTGCTGGTAACACATGAATAGGTTTAGGAAGCTTATACACTTCGTTGCTTATCATGAATACCGGCATATTCCACAATCTTTCATTTTCACTTTATTGTAAAATCGTACTCGGAACATCTCAAAATTTTTCGTGAATAAGACGAAAGTATGGCCCATTTAATTTACGGCATTAAAACTATTTTCCATTAATATGTAATAATACTCGAATAAAAATCTGTGACTTTCGTCAATATAATTTAAAAAAATACTACACCAAACATTTTGTATTTTTTTAAACGGCTGTACTGAAAATATATATTTTTGAGTAACCATGTGATTATAGGTTCATATTTTAGTAGACCGTCTTTGCTATTGGGCTTCATTTGTGATTTTATCTGCATTGTTGTGAGCTTATAATTGTTACTTTGAATGTCTGAATCCAGTTTTAAAAAGACATAAGTCACAACCATATCTATCATGCCAAAGCACACTGAAAAAGGCATGCTACTACACAATCGCTTGATAAACTTTATTAGCTTCTTTATAGCAACGAGCCAATTGTACCGTTTTAGTAAGATAAGCTGAGCTTTTGGGCTTATGATATAATTATACACCAGTAGCAGTACCTTCATCATATTATGATGGTGTATAATTATTTCATATAAATCGTGGAGATTGATTACCATAACAAGCTTGAGGTACACGCATACTAAGTCGTTATAAGCGTTCGATCTCGTGACTAGCTGTTTTCCGGTGTCTCACATCCGATTAACGACCCAGTGTGAACAGATAGTCACGTTATTTAAAAAAAAATTATAATGTATATATTATATTATTATTATGATTATTATTTATTTATTAGACAAACAGCGTTTTACAGTTAAATAATTATAGCAGTGTGGGTAGGCTTCCAACAAGGTGGACCGACGATCTGTTGAAGGTCTCGGGAAGCCGCTGGATGCGAGCAGCACAAAACCGGTTGTTGTGGAGAGGGGAGTCCTTGGGGGAGGCCTTTGTCCAGCAATGGACGACTTTTAGTTTTAAGAAAGAAAATAAAAATAAAGAGAAAAATAATAAAAAAATATTCAAAACAATAAAAATTATACGTTTAGTGTTGTTCGTTAACACTGCGGTTAGTTGTAAAAACTGTGTCGCAGCTCCGGTGATAATAGGGATCGCGTTCCAAGAAAACAATTACCTCAAATTATGTGAGTTATATCAGATTACAGACCTGTTATCGGTAAGAAAGTTGTACATATTGCAGATCGTTCTAAAAAACCATAAAGAACTGCCTTTTGAAAAATAAAATAACAAAAAGGAGGAAAGACATCGTAGCAGAAAATCCCATAACAAAAACATCAATGGCTAGCATGCAATATGATAAGCGATCTGCGATATTATACAACAAATTAAACAAGCAGTTAGAAATATATACTAAAATACTAAAAGAAAATAAATCTACTATTACTAAATGGCTCAAACTATTGAATTATGAAGATACGGAGTTACTTTTAAATAAATAGCAATTAAACCATGTATAACACTATCCAAACAAAATAGATAAGTAAATCAAACAAAATTCGTAGCACACAACAAACACAGATGATGATGATGATGATGGACGCATAGGCAATCATACACACACACTAACACACATACATATAAACATACAAACGCGCGCACACACACACACATACACCCTCACACACACACACACACACACACACATACATATATACACACACGCGCACGTAAAGACAGAACCACACACATAATTACTAATTTTAATTTTAATTTTAATTTTAATTACTAATTTTTATTGAATAAAATGTAAAAATATAATTATTAAATAAGATAGCCATCGCTATGGAAGAGCGGTATCTCCTGGAACAGGCTTAACAGCTTAAAAGGAGACTCCTGTCTCTAAAGAATGTAAAACTAAATATTGTTACAGAAAATAAACATATTTTATTTTTATTTTTTTATTATGTGAAGTTGTGTTAATGTGTAAAATCCTCCTCCGGTCGGAGATACTCCGACCATAGTAACATGCAATTTAAATCTTATTATTGAGAATGTATTACAAAATATTAATGGAGAATTTTACCCCATAACCCTAACCCTATCAACACAACACACTGTAATGATTATGATGATGAACATATAATATATCATTAACGCATAGCAAGATAATCTAACAAAAAAAACAAAATGATGTTACTTATAAACCAGATGGTACAGTAAATAGTGATGACATTCCTAGCAACATGAAATATATAATATAATACCGGTATAAGGATATCACCGTATTGACCTTAAAGTACTACAAATAACTACAACGACGAAAAAAAAAATTGTTAATGAAATATTTATTTCTATTTGACATAAGAGAAAAATTAAACATAAGAAGGGCATTATAATACACTATACTATATCATAATATATGCAACACACGTAGTTGTTGAATCAGCTGAGTCGATAGATGAAGGTCACACCATCAAATGTTATTGACAAACAACAGCAAGTACTTTATTAAAACCGTAGTAGTATATGTACGAAAAAAATGCATTTTTTAGCTATGGTCATGTTAGTATCCTTCTTCAAGTAAAAAGTAACAAAGTTAGGTTTTATTATCCATAGATAATAAGAAATCCTATTTAAGCAAGCCTTTTCCCAGGCGGATGATGTTTACGACCAATCAACTTACAAGCTGATCCTTGATAATTTGGATCCATTATTTTTCTCGGTGAGGCTATTAATCCACCAGACTGGATAACTTCTTAACGCACGGCTGCATCGCGTCTTCGAAGCAATATCCTCAGCATTATTTCCAAGATTCTCCCTACCACAATTAGTGGGAAATTTAAACGACTAAAACGTTTAAAACGATTTAAAAAATTGTAACCGTCTGCTCAAACTGGCTTCTTTCGAAGGATTTCTATATAGTTACTAGTATTTGATGGTAGAGAGTAATAGTCTAGTCGTTGGGGGCAAATAACAGACTTACGTGCTTCAAAGGTATACTAGAAGCGGTATATTTGTTGTGGCCTCAACAATAAGTAGAGGTAAAAAAACATTATTCGACTTTAGGAAGAAGGTGCGATTCGCGATGTTAATGACAAATTTAAATGTTATTATTTCGATATGTTGGCAGTTGACTCTATGACCTTTTACGATGAAATGCCAACAAACTTTATTTTATAACGTGTATTCATGTCTAAAGAAATTCTCTTTTTTGTTTCAGATTCCTTGCCATCTGGTGGCCACTGAAGTGCCAAATCACCAAGCGCCGAGCTAGAATGATGATCGTCTTCATCTGGATCTTTGCCGTCCTCGTCACAACACCCTGGGTCTTTTTCTTCGACCTGGTGGTTGTCTTTGATGACGATCCCAACGTACGCCTGTGCATTGACGTCTGGCCTAACCCTATCAGCGAGGTCATATACTTCGTCATTGGAAACCTTATCTTCTGCTACATTCTCCCTATGGTCCTAATAACTATGTGCTACATTTTAATCTGGATTAAAGTCTGGAGACGGTCCATCCCTACTGACACTCAAGACGCGCAAATGGAAAGAATGCAACAGAAATCTAAAGTCAAAGTTGTGAAAATGCTGGTTGCTGTTGTCATTCTGTTTGTGTTATCCTGGTTCCCGTTATACCTGATCTTTGCGAGGCTAAAACTTGGAGGTCCAATCCAGAAATGGGAAGAAGAGATGTTTCCGGTCGTGACACCCCTGGCGCAGTGGTTGGGGTCTTCGAATTCCTGTATCAACCCTATACTTTATGCTTTCTTCAATAAGAAGTATAGAAAGGGCTTTGTCGCCATCATCAAAAGTAGGAAGTGCTGCGGAAGGCTGCGTTACTACGAAACTATTGCGTTGCAGTCTTCGAGTACATCGACGAGGAAGTCGTGGCATTACAACAACAACAACCACCCATCGATCACGCGCAGGTCGCCGCCGGTCGACAAGAACGCGGTGTCTTTCATATTCAACCACACCGGAGTGTAAGGACGTACAGCGTCCTACGTTGGAACCGGTTCTTTAACGAGCCTCTCGGCTCCGCGTTTGGCACTCGGCCCGCACACGCGCCACGTGTTGACGCATCTGAGCATATCGACACTTACGACGTTTTTAATGCTTGAGGTATGTTATTAGGTTTGATGTAGTCTTGTTTAAGAACCAAGTTTTTGACTCTCGTGACTTGATCCTAGTTACTACTACTAAGTGAACATAATCTGTGTATGTCTTGGCTAGTAAGGTTATTTGTAATTTTTATACGTAAGATGGTTAAAGTGTTGTAAGAAAATTTTATTTTTACACTAATTGTATTTACTGTACAAGTGTACAATTGTCAAGAGGGAAACGCACCTTGCGCACAAACATATTTAGTAATGAAAATTTCCTTTATACATCTCGTTTTATAAGTTATCACAGGATTATTTTTTATTTTATAATAATAAAAAGTAAAAAACATACACAAAAAAACACAAATAATATAACAGTACAAACATAATTTGTAGATAATAAGCTTTGAAAGTTTTAATATTAAATATACATTATTTAATGATACTCCCATTACTAAACATATAACCACTACTTGCTAATAATAACGGAATCTTAAAATTGTTTACAACTAAATACATCTTAGAGAAGACATTGATTATTTAATTGTGTTATTTAAACTACTTTAAAAGCCATTTCAGAAAATATGAAATTAACCTAAATATATTTAAAAAATTGGCAATGCATTAATTTAAAAAAAAATTATATCAATTTCCCATCACAAAACCTAAATATTTACAATCAATATCGTGATTTTGTTAATGTTTGTGTTAAGTAGTGAAAGAAATATTTTCATAAACGAAGCTTATTAAACTTACGTTTACACAAGTAAAAGAATTAATATTGCTTATTTTTATATTTTTACATGGTTCATCCTCTTTTATATTTTATAGTAAGTATCTATTTATATTTATATGGTTATACAAATATAAATAGATACTAAAAATATTTTACTTTTAACTTCAAAATGCAATATATAATATTACAAAACAAATGCGACAAGATCCATATAAAGTGTTTCATTTATTTATATGTTAGTAAAAATCATAATTCATCTTCCATCAGCGTGTTTATAGAGAATTATATAAATTATATCATTATAAATTATCTACTTTTGTATATTATAGAATTTTTATATAACTAATAGGTTTAAAATTGCTGTACTACTAGTAAACATTATCGACAAACGTCGAAGGCCGCTTTGAATGCACAAAAATATAGATATATAAAATAATTTACGATATCAAATATATTATTATTAAACTTTGAGAAATAAAAATATTACAAAATCATAAGTATTCCAGATTTCGGCATTTCTGTTGAAACAAAGAAAATACATAAATACGTAAAAACATTTCACGAATTTCATTAAATCGCATAAAATATTTGTATTTCTCAAGAATTAATAAATAGTTAGTTCATGATAATAATGGTTGGTAAATTTAATTAGATTTAATGTACACAACAATCACAGATTAATGATAAATATATTATGTACGTTTTAGACGAAGTCTTGAAAAGATATTTTTCTACTGTGGACCTCTAAAATAATATTTAAATGTAAAAATACTAAAAAAATAAAATTATATATCTTTTTCAACTATCGAGTATATATTTGATCATTATACTATATACTTCTGCATTTTTATGTTTTGCATAGATTTATTTTTGTGCAAAAGGAAAAAGTCAAAGCTTGCAAGACTGATGTTTTTCGAATATTCCTTATAAAGGAACCTTTGTGTGATAGCTAAGTATGGATACTTAATCGAGTATTTTTGTAGGTATGACTTTTATAAGTATACCTTTTAGCTTATCTAGATATTTTTTGTTTTATTTATTAGTATTTTCCTAGGACGCGTATTGTTTAAACAACTTATGTAAATGTTATTATTTGCTGCTGTTTAATGCAAAAAAAATGTCAATATCACACTTTACTGAATAATTGTATAATTATCTTGAGCATCCTAATTGAATATTTCGTTTGAAATAAAATATTAGAAGAATGACATTGGCAAAGTTATGCTTTAGTTAGATCAATCGATTCATCAAAGAGTATTAAAAGATTGAATGCAGAAACCAAACAAATAGCTATGACAAAACTATGAAATCACGTTTTTACCTTTTGCGTTTGCTTTAACATTATTTTACTATTACTTGTTTATTGTTTATTATCTATGTATGATCATAATATGCTTTAGAATTAGCGTATAAAACCGCGAGAAACGCACAACATTCAACGGACAGCGAAAGTTTTTAATTATATTGCACAATTTACGAAAATATATATTGTTTATTTTATAATTTTTAAAATAATAATATAACATGTAGTACAATTAAACATGTATATTATTGTATATTGTGTACGTATGTATATAAATATATGAAAATAATTAGGCAACAAAATAACATTATTATAATATAATAAGGAAATTTTTGCATTAAAATGCAAATGTTAAAAAATAACAAAAATAATCATTATAATTTTTTTAATATTTGTAATTTAATGGTTTTTAAAATTTTCTAATATTTGTGCAGTTTTGATTGTGAATGGTCTTTATGTTTAATATGTTATAGCGTAATTGTATATAAAGTTCACGTGTAAATAGGCTTTATACAACTTAACAAACACAAAATAGATAACTGAATCACTAATGTATATGGATCAGCGTGTCATAAATTATAAATGTTTGTATGTGGTTATAAAATTATATATTTATACAAACTGTCATACAGATATTGTCTGAATTCGTGATTTTAATGTTCTTTCATTTTAAGGGGCGTGTTGTATTATATAGCTGTTATTGATTTGCTATGTTTGGTGTTAGTATTTAGGAATAACATATTATTAGAGTTGTAGAAACAATACCATTGTTCCTTAAGATAATCTAAAGTGAGACCTGAGAATGGACATTAAAAACATTATATTAGAATAATATTTGTAAATGTTTCCAGCACAAACTATTTCTCATATAATTATTACTTAATGATAAAATTTGTTTGCCGTTATACAATAGTTATAGATACTGCTTTCAGAAATATTTTAACCTCACAACTGATTGAATGAGAGTTATGCTAGGTAATGTAGGGTAGTGGGAGATACCAGTGGTCGGCACCGTTTTCTTTAATTATAGACTTTAGGAACAATTTGAGTACAGACCAACTGTTTCCTAGCTGTGTAATGAAATAAAACTTTTAAGGAAAATGCTATTGTATATTGGATAATGAAAACTGGTGTCGAGCCAATGTTACTGTCCTAAACAAAGGAACTTAAAGCATCATATTATTACGAGTGTTATTCTTAACCAAATAAAGATAATTTAACTCCCTTAAACATTACTCTTGTTCGACTAGTTTAAATGTTTGAAATATGGAATAAAACATTACAGAATCATATTGTTTACATTATTGAACTAACGTTTGTATAGTAAATATAGTAAATATGTAATGTCAGATGCTTGTAGTATAGCTGTTTGTTGGAAATTCTGTAAAAATTGTATTATAATATTGAAGAATAATGTATAATAAGGCAGTACATTGGTGTAATAAGCATTGTTAGGCCTTTGAAGGGTACATAAGCTTTTTATTAGGAAATTTTAATTTTAATTCGAAAGAAAAGGATTAAAATATAAGCATGGTAGTGTCACATGGAGTACCTACTGGAATATAAGTACCTATGTGGAAAACTTTGTTTTGTTTAACTGTGACCTAAGATGTCGAATTTTACTTTTTAAATTATATTTTACTAGACTTTGCTGGAGGCAATTTCGGTAACTGTTGCACCGTTTAATAATCTATTAGTAGTTACAGTAAAATATTTTTATATAGAACGTTAAAAAATATTTTTATTTAATCAGTAAGTAAATAAGTACATAAAAATGTTACGAAATACTCTGCAAAGATAATAATAAAAAAAGAATAAAAAATAGTGAATTCTGAAAAATAAAATAAAATTCTCCGGTACAATTTGATAACATATCAGTGAACTAACCACTCAGTTTTTAAAAGCAATTGTTGTGACTTTTTTGAAAATATATATTCACTAATTAATAATAATGTGGAGGACACATTGTTTTTTTTCCACATGTTTTTGAAAATAATTCATATGTCCTAATTCGCATCGTATTCGTATTCGATCCTAATTCGTACGTCGTCCATAAAGCAATGAACGCCATAGAGGTTTACTAATTTTCACACAAACAAGTTTTCTACATAAAATATTGTGAAATAAGAAAATCAGATATCATTACTTTACATTTAAGTTATAACAGTTAACAATTATAATTTAAAAAAAACAATTGTAGTTCCAGTAACTGTGCGATCTTCATTTTTTATATTTGTACAATTATATTTTTTTTTAATTTGTTGTTTGTATTAGCGTATTCATTCTAACGGTGCGGTCCGAGAAACGCCTTACCATAATAATTATGAGGTGTGAAATAATATTCACTGCCCGCTAATAGTTAGCGTGATCAATAGCCTCATACAAACTGCTCATAAACATGGCCACTGGCAGATCTAAACTTAAGATATAGAACAGAGTGTAAGTAAAAACTTACAACGTCAAACCATTATCAATCAATCAATAAGTCAATTCAATGACACTTACACAAATAAAAAAACTACCAGCTTTAGAAGCGTGTTTCGGACCACATGATTATTCAATTTCCGTTTTTAACTTTTGTGAAATACAACAACCACCCGATAATAACTTTAGTGTCCATACAATGTAAGCAATGCAAGTAGAAACAATAAATTTAATAAATAATCTTAATCAATGTCAATTTTCTTAACATATTATTTTGGTAACAGCTGATATTTGTCGCATTTTTAATACCTATTTGTAAAGCATAAATAAGCCTATTTAAAAAGGTGGTTTACCTAATAAATAACCCTCAAATCACCATTTTAACTATAAAGACTTAACCACTGTTTCATATCAACTGAATCTTAGAAACTTGTTACTCAGCGGCATATATTACTGTTCACCTTGGTGTTAACATATTAAATATCTTCAATTTTAATAATTAGTTAAGTACATATTAGTTTAATTGTTAAATAGAATGAAAATATCACAATGGTTACACGATTAGACAATATTGAATATAATTAACGCATTGTCATGGTTTATGCAACTAAGATCGATAAGATAAATTACGAGTTATGTAATAATAATAATCTTCTGACTCAATAGAGTTATAGACTCTATGGTCCGTATTGCAGAACTAAACTACTGTAATGATATTAAAATATCCAGTAGATTTTAAAGCAGTTCAGTTAAGTATTGTTATTTGTATGTAAGTGAATTTCGCTTATGCGTTTCTGAGATCATATACAGTGATATGTTAAAGATACTGCATTCAAAACCTAATATGTTAAGTTTCTTTACACAAAGGTCAAGCTAGGTGACTGTTATACTCCGGCAACTGTCACCTAACAGCACTTTGGTGATACCTAAAACTTATGAGGCATAGCTCGGTGAAAACGTTTAATATAGTCGCTATGTTTTACGACAAAGAGATATACGTTACTACGTTTCTTTTATTTTTGGTTAAATATACGAAAAAGATGTTGTTTGCAATCGTAGCCCAATAGAATAAAGAGAATGGTAAATAGTCTAATAGAATGGTTAAATAAAATAACACCGTCTATTGAGATCTTTTACATGATTGCTTTTTTCAGACGCCCTAGTTTTTACCGCTATTGCACAATGTGATATCACTGTATTGTTGACAAGTCTAAATGTTGTGAATTTTATGCAATAGGAATGGTTTGGGAATAGTTCTGTATTAAGGGCCTAATGCCCGTTTTCGCCGGCGGCCATTAAGTTTTAGGTGACACCGCAGGCATGTTAGGTGACGGTGGTCGGAGTAAAACCGTCACCTTAAATGGCTAAGGGTCACCTAAATCTTAAGGGTCATCGGTGAAAATAAGCTTAAGAATACTAAGGTTTGATGCAAAATAGGGATCATAAAAAAAGGTTTTATTAAAACATCTATCATATTGTATACTTTATAAGACGCAAAGAAAAACATTCCATTCGTAAACATTGGATGGCAATAATTATTTTGTTTTAAAATCTAATCGCTGTGTTAAGCAAAGATGATGATTGATAGGTTAGATTTAACGAATGGAGAGTTTTTAATTGCGTGTAATGATGAAAATGTGTGACGAAATAGGACAGTAGTGGTTTTTACATAGACAATTACATGAATTACTCAGCAACGCAGAACTACATTGTACTTAAATTTATTAAATGTAAAAATTAACGTGTGGTTTCATTTCACTATATTATTAGTTACATCATTTCCCAAAATAAAAGGTTTGAAAACGATTTGCAAAAAATTTAATTAAATTAATAATTAAAAAATCATCATGGTCATCATCATCATCAGCTCATTTTATGTCCCCACTGCTGGGGCACGAGCAGGGCCATGAACCACCACGCGGGCCCACTGCGGTTTGGTGCTTGTTTATGACTGCTAATGCAGCCGGGACCAACGGCTTTACGTGCTTTCCGAAGCACGGAGGAGCTCGAGATGATAAATTTTTGGTCACCCATCCGATGACCGGCCTTTGCGAAAGTTGCCTCAGCACTTGCAGACCGGGCGCGTTAACCACTGCGCCATCGAGCTCCTCTCTGAGAGCTAATTTAAAAATATGACTAGATTATGTCATAGGTCTAAAGCGTTCAGCCTAAAGCGTTTCACTGCTGAGCTAAGGTCTTCATGTCTATAGTGCGAAGGTGGTTTTAACGACTGTTATTTTAAGACACCGACCGGGACCAACGGCTTAGCTTTTTCTTCATTTCAGCAGGAATCTCGAGATGGTCATTTTAATTTTGAAATACTTACTAACTGAAAAAAGACAGTGTTGAAAAATTTCCACGAGCGGGATTCGAACCCGCACCCATGACATGCAGGGTCAGGTGCACTACCAACTATGCTGCTGTGGCTTAATCCAAATCGCCGAAATTAATCAACACTATCTACTCATACTCTCGGCGGCTCAAGGAGCCCTATTCAATGTCGACAACTGCGTCATCAACATCCGATCTTAATATTTTTACAAATATTGTAATATCAGTTAAGATTTAGGCAAGCTATATTTATGATTATTTACATACAATTTACGCAAATATTGTTGCGAACAAATCACAAATTGAAAAAAGACAGTGTTCTCTCTGTGACATCCGTAGAAGGCTTGTGCCCCAGCAATGAGCTCGTGATGATGTGATGATGACGACTGTTGCTAATAGCAGAAATAGGAATTCTTATTCCTTAATGCTAAGGTTCAAAAATATCACTGGCACTATCTTTTTTCTCCACTTCAACCTTTTACTAGGTCAAAATTAAATAAGTAAGTATTAAAATAAATTATTAAAGTAGGGACGAGCATAGAAGTATCTAAAAATATATTATGATTGGGATGGAACCTTATTAAAAGCGACTCGCGAAACTTTCTTTTAAATAGATAAGAATCCCTATTGGATACTTTTTTTGATAAAATGGGATTTATAAATCTTATATTTTGGTTGAAAACTTATTTAATCAAATTGTATTTTGAATCGTTATGACTTTATACACAACAAAAAGAAACTTAACTTAACTTGAAAAAATTAACAAATTAAAAGTTATATACCTATAAATAAAAGATGTCCTCCAACTGTGGGCTCATGGGAAGAGTCAGGAACGAACCAAGAATTTTTATTTTAGTCTTTACAACAACAAGCCTTTGAACTTTTACACTGTATACTGCTAATGCAAAGCCAGTCTAAATAGATTCATAAATTCAGGTGCTCCTTGCGGATTACCTCGGTTCCACCAATGTTTCATCATCAGCTCATTTTAAGTCCCCACTGTTGGGGCACGAGCCTTCCCTATGGATGAATAGGGAGAACGGGCCATAAACCACCACGCGGGCCCAGTGCGGATTGGTTGTTATTAACGACTGCTAATGCAGGGACCAACGGCTTTACGTGCCTTCCGAAGCACGGAGAAGCTCGAGATGATAAATTTTTGGTCACCCATCCGATGACCAGCCTTTGCGAAAGTTGCTAAGCCTCGTCACTCGCAGACTGGGCGCGTTAACCACTGCGCCATCGAGTTCCTCAACCACTAATGTTTGCTAAGTATATAATCAAAGGCATCACTTTACCTTACTAACTAATATGAGAATCTTATTCAATAATCAGGAACCAGAAATTACGTCAGAGTATGAGTAAGTACCTATTTATGAAATAGCTTTGGGAATCAAAATGGACATATGGATACGACACAGCAGAGTGTTAAGAACGCAACATAACCAACGCAGTTTGTTCAGGCGTCGCCACTTACAGACTGTTCGTTCACCACTGCTCCAGTGGAAGCGACGAGATTTTGTCGCTAACAACTTATGTGACGGGACGGACCAACTCCCATTGTTAGCAATAAATAGAAGAAAGAGTAATAGAAGTGGACTGTATAAGGATAGAAGAGAGTAAAGTAAAAGTAACTATTAATAAAAAAGAAACAAAACGAAGACACATACTCATTAGAGCGGTCAAGAACGATGAGAAGCCAAAAAATAAACGAAAATTGCTTTGACACTATATTCATTCGTTTATAAGTTTTAAAATTATTCGGTGAATCATCAACTTCAAAGAATGTGGGTATTTAAAAAGTATAGCACTTACAAACTACTACTATTCGCACTACTTCTAATAACTTACACAGTTAGAACTAATATACAATTTGCGTGAGCGTATCAATAAAAAAACCGAATTAGGTGATAAAAACGAGCACTACAACAATTAAAAACAATTTGAAAGATACCTTGATTAGTAGCCTGCAAAGTTAATTGTGCACTCAAGTTTAATGTACTAACGTAGTTTAAACAATGACCAAGTTTTTAAGAATTGTATCGTTTTATAAATGTGTAAGTGTCTCCAAATGCCATCTGATGTTAAGCAGAAGCGGAGTCCAGATAGTGGAGTGAACGTCCGCTAGTATAGTGGATACAAAATGCTACTTTACACTTCGTTTAGAGGACCCCATGTTGTAATAAGGATAGAATTCGAGTGCTGGGAGAGCGTTTAGATTTTGGCGGTACGGCAAAGAAATCAGTCTCCAATTTTCATCGTTCGCTACGGAATAGCAGCCACGGTATTTTTTTTATTCCTTATACTGGTAGGCGTTTTGTCTTCATCACACCTGATATTACGTGATGATAAGGCCAAAAGTGGAAGCGCACTTCACCCGGGATCCTCAACTACTTAGGCTGTGTTACTACTCTTTACTTTTGTGCTACTGAATTCGTTTATAGCTACGCCTCTCCGTCGCTTGCACAGTTATGCGAGCACTCCAGCGGCATCAGGTTCCAATGCCAAGGTTCCGGCAATGCCCTGTCGAGGGTTCCCGTTGTATCCGCCCACGCGTCTGGAAGAGAGTACCTCTTGATTACAAAAGAGAAAAATATAGGATTACGAGTTCGAACCAGCGCGTAATAATATATTTGTTTTACGAAAAAAATCTTTGTTATGGTTTAGTAAGAAAGTCCTTTTAAAAATGATTTACTGTTTATTTTTTAATTCCGTATTGGTGAGCGCTTGGTTTTCATCTATCGTGAAGTCAAGTGATGATGAAGCCGGGTGGAAGCGTACTTCACCAGGATTCCTCAACTACTGAGAAACTAGGTATCTTATCTCTAAAGATCGGAACATAAAAATGATACTAACACTGATCTTATGGCGACATTTTTAGACATAACGGCAGTAGTTAGCCAGTGGTCTTAACCACTAGACCACTGCAGCCCTTAAACACTTGCAACATCAAGGGTACCACACACTCTGCCGACCTTTAAAGCTTTAGTTCATAAGCCTCTATGCTCTCTAATCTATACTAATATTACAAAGAGGAAAGCTTTGTATTTTGTATGTATGTTTGAAACAAATAAACTCAAAAACTACTGGACCGATTTAAAAATTTCTTTCACCATTAGAATGCTACAATAGTGTTAAGTAACATAGGCTATATTAAAAAATGCGGTACGAAGTCTGCCGGATCAGCTAGTTTATTATAATTTATTGTATTTCAATATAAAAAAGTGGAAGCGAGCAAGTGGATACATAGAGTTGGTCGTTCGAAAAACCTGGATGCGATAAGCTTAAAACAGAAGGGAATGGAATGAAATAACTTGGAGGAAACTTATAACCAGCAGTGTTTCAAATGGTGATGATTACATTTCATACATATTATTACAGACGCAGAGCTACGCTTTTTTACAGACACTAAGAAAAATTATTAAGTAAGCTTTTTTAGCATAATCAATTAGTGTATATTAAGTTACATTTTGATCATAATTTTCCAACGTATTTCTTTCCCATTCAAACAAGACATTTCATTTTTTTTTGTTTTGTTCTACATAAGTTCGTACTGTGTTGAAATGATACAACTTTTACGGATCTACTCGCGTTTATTTTAAACATTACTTTTTAATGTTTTGTTCTGACCTTTTGAAGCAGGGAGACTAAGGTGTCTCAGTCTCCCTGTGACCACGGACCCTGCAAACTCTGGCCAACACTGGTGGTCTCATTATTAGTTAGTAGCTAGTATATCCCATCATTTAAATTTAATCAGGTGCGTTCTGTTTTACGCAGAAAGAGCTTACATTATCTTTTGGTCTGGCAGTATGGTGTTGGTGCTGAGATTTGGCTGGTGGTAGATTCCAACCATCTTCTCTTTTGAAATTAGGATGTTTTTCAATTTCAATAGCCTCGCGTATCATCCTAGGGATGAATCGTTGTTCTCTAACGAGTATTTGTGGTTTACTCTGATGTAATGGTTGGGCCTCTCTAGGGCATGTTCTAAAACAATTTGTACTGTGTGTACCAATAATAATATTTCATTTCATTTTCAATTAATCTCATTTCAATACAAAATTCGATTTATCCTGAAGCTTAATCGTTTCGCTGTCCAAAATGTTACAAAAATTGCGGGTCCTATCTCGTCGTTGCGACAATGTAAGAGCCTCTAAGAGAATTACCTCAATCAGTAAGATGGCCGCGGTCGATTTACGACTGAAAGGTGCTTCGGGCGAGTCTTCCAAATCCCGTGGTCGATGACCCCGGACTTCACGCATTGGGAATTAGATACGGGGAATGCTAATGGGTTCAGTGAGAGATGTAATTAGGATTTATTAGCATTTTATGTACTGTTGCAGTTTTTATACCAACTTAACATTTCATACATTTTGTAGCAAATTATATAAAATTTTAAACAGCCCCTTTTTATTCGCAAATTATACACTTTATGTACGTATTTTGGATTCATTAGCAGTTTTGTGACTATTCTAGCACATTTTACTAACACTTTTACGAATGGAAAAATTGTATATAAAAATGTTAATAAATTGTGTTAATGTGTCCTAACTTGGTTCATGCATGTATGTACAATTAGTTGTACTGATGATTTTATTTATAATCGTATAAATGAATTTAAATTTATTAACGTAGAGAAAGAGTTGTCGTTTATTTTGCTTAATAAAGAGACACGAAAAAAAACCATATTTTTTGTAATGTAGACAATGAACATATTGCTAAAAAAATCGCATAATTATTTTAAAAAACACGTTGTAAAGTGTAGTAGGCATAGAACATTTTTACCTAGAAAACTGTTAAACTGTTAAAAAACTGTTAGGTAGGTCATCATCATCATCATCATCATCATCATCATCATCATCATCATCATCATCATCTCAGCCAAAAGACGTTCACTGCTGGACAAAGGCCTCCCCTTAGGATCTCCATAACGACCGGTTTTTTGCTGCTCGCATCCAGCGGCTTCCTGGTGAAGTTCGCGTCACCAGATACTCGTTGCCCTCGTTGCCATGTTTCGTCTGGTAAGTGAAAGTACTCGTCTGGTGAGTGAAAGTACCGGAGGCCCATCTCTCACCCCTCCCCTCTCCCAATTTCTACTTCCTCTTCATGATTCAACTCCTTCCTCAAGGCCGGCAACGCATCTGCGATTACTTTGGTTTTGCGGGTGTTAATGGGCGGCGGCGATTGTTGCGAACGAGATAAGTCGCAACAACCAACGCTGGTATTCCGGTGGTGTATGGTGCTCAAATATATAATTTAACATTAACAGGTATTTTAAATTTCATGTAATCTATGCCCACAAGATGTATGTTAACCTGTATAATCCCGAATATGGCAGATAGGGTCTTGTGGAGCCCCGGAAAATTGTAAACATGCCTATAAGCACCTTATGGTCAGGAAATTGAGGTTGTTTGTTGCAAAGAAAAATTGTAAAGTGACTACCCAAGGTCCAGCTGATACATTGTTCTTGGTCGTCGGTCGGTCCAAACGAAACAAAAGTCAAAACATGTAAAGGTTGATCAAAAATAATATATAATAAAATCAATCTTCGTAAAAGTATTTTGTATATTGTCACAGCGTTCTTTATTGCTACAGGGTTAATACACCTATTACCAAACACCCTGCATAATTGATCATCATAAACACATACATTTACTAATTAGATACGCTTTGTTACAGTCTGCCAGTTTACTAAGAAGTAAGCAAAATGTATTGTTAAGTAATGTTAACGACACAGACTGAAATACTGGCTACTAAAAAGGTTTACATGTTGTCTTAGTAGAAAAAGATGTGGGTTGATACCCAAATTGGATCGGAGCTCGGTGCAGGTTCAATGAACTTCAGGAGTGATTTAATTGTCACGTGACGGTGGGCTCTTCCGACGCAGCCTTTAAATTTAATTACGCTAATTACTTAATCGTTGTCTTACACGTACCGGATAAATACACTTCCTTACTTTTAATTCCGGATTCCGGATAGACGTTTTTATTAAACTTTATATTGATTAACTTTTTATTGAAACGGCAATTATTTCAGATTACAAAGGAAAGAAAGGAAACAATGGTTTGGCTTGACAACACAAATCGGGACTTCAATTGTTGTTAAGAAAATGAAAAATTTTTGCTTGACAACATTTTTATTTCGAGAATTAAAGTGACAAATTGTTTGTCACTTTTGTTTTCTGTATGTATGTTTTTTGGTAAATTAAGTATTGGCGCAACATGGGAGAACCGCTATACTTAGATTTGTATGTATTTTACCTATTGAACCTATTGAAATATTTTGTGGTTTTTTTATAGTTAGCACGGCAATTGACTCCATACCACCTGATGTTAAGTGGAAATGGAGTCCAGATGCGAAGACAACTGGTGCAGCGTGAAAACAACGCAGCATCAGTTAACCTCACTCTGTCTTGTAGGCCACAAGGTGATTCTTCATGTGTGCTGGTGTGGTAGACTATTCCATCTTTTGGAGGTGTGACAAAGAAAACCAAGGAACACCAAATTTCTTTGTGCGCGATGGGATATTTGAGACAGTGAAACGGTGACTTCGGAAGTTTATGAATATGAATAATTAAAGTAGTCATTGGCGTATTAACATTTGAGATTATTCTAAATACCAGAACCCGAAGGCAATGCTAGAAGAAGACAGTGGTTGTCAAAATAAAATGTGATATTCACAAACATCCCCCAAATCGCCAATAAACTTAATGGTGCTGGCAAATTGGGCTCACATAAACAAATTTGTTTGTACATCCTAGTGCATGAGCGGTCCGCAAGGACGCCCCGATATTCAATAAAGCCTCCAATGCCGGCCTTCGAGTTGACATTTCAGAAGTGATTGGTAATACTACTTCGCTGAAGCTGGTGCAGTTTTATTGAAACTAAAAGCCCCGTTATATTTCACATTATTTTAGAACGTTTTCATAATGTAAACTTTAAATTTGTCGCTTCATCTGGTTCTATTTTAGATTACAATTATTAAAATCTCTTGCCAATTTGTCGTTCCTTTAACAATATAAAGTTTTGAATTTGTGATTCGATTCGGTTAGAAAAACGAGTTGACATTTTGATTTTAAATATTAATAGCAGACTAAGGCCCGATTTTTCAATCCTCAGATAAGTTTTATCCAGACGGACTTCTTGGCGGGACAGTGAAGAGTCATGTCTGCAGTTTTGTTTTATTTTCTAAAATTTGTGCTAATATTAATGTGAATTATTGGTGGATTAACGGTTCGTGAGTGTGCATGAGTGTTGGCAAATTAAACAAAACAGTGCAACGCCACTTTTCAAATTTTCTCAAGAAGTCCGCCCGACAACTTAGTAAAGACCCACATCTTTACTGAGATACTCGAAGGGTTGGGGGTATATCATTTCTCACTTCTCATTTCTATTATCATTCATCATCATCATACACGAAAGAAATATGGTTTATTTATGTATTACTAAGAAAAATTACACTTTTTCATTGGCTAAATGCTTGTGCAAAGCCATAAAAAAAAGTTTTATCCAACGAATACAATTTGTCATTGTGACATATTTGCTAAAATCTGTTATTATGTCAAAACTATTCATAGAATAAAAACTGACGATTGAAAAATCAGCCTAAGTATTTACTTATTTTTATAAACAACTGAATGTTGCCTACACCTTTAATTGTTTACCTATAACTATATTTGGTATCATAAAATACAGGATGTTTTTTTGTCACATTTCACCGGTTCGATTCCCGGCTCAAGCAGGTGATTTTTCAAAATTCTTGAAATGCAATTTTAATTATATTTTAAAATAAAGGAAGAAAGGTATATTATTAATTACGACAATAACACTAACAAACAATATCAATCCATTAATGCTACAAGTGTGTACAATATTTTTTGTTAGCCCATCTTTAGCTAACACAAACAAACTGGATGGTTTACCCACTCGAGAGCATGCCACGTATAGTGTGGAAAACATGGTGTGATCAAATCTAAGTCACAAACAGACATATTTTGGCCTTGGGACTTATTGATAGTCATTCCTACTCCGTGATGTTTACTAGGTGAGAAGTGACACCGGTAGACGCCTGGCAAAGACAACTGATAGATGTATTGTATTGTATTGGGTTGTATGTATTTTTGATGCCACATATTTTAGGCTAAAAATAATAATAATAAAAAATAAAAATAAAAAATGTTTGGGGTAGACCACTCTTATCACTTAGGGGTATGAAAAATAGATTACGACCGGTTGTCCTACCTACCAAATATACATATAAAGTTTCATAAAAATCGATCGAGCCGTTTCAGAGGAGTATGGAAACTTACATGTGACACGAGAATTTTATATACATATATTGATAAATGTTGTTAGTAACTCTTTTTTTTAGATAGACGTGTGTGGGTATTTCATATCATCATCATAATTTAAAAAAAAAACACTTTTATCAAAATATTTATGAAATGGCTTTCGCAGTTAGCTGCTAAGTAGCTGTTCCCGTTCACAATCAGTTGAGACGAATACCATTCAATTCCATAATCTAATTAATTCAACCTTGTCCTAAGCCTACATAATCCATTGTCTGACAAAATTATTTTGGTCAATCGTAATCCAGTTTGATAGATAGATAGTTTATTCGTACCACCAGTGAGATAAATTAGCAAGATTAGTCGTGGGCAAGTTTGTTACGAGCCGGCTCTGTAGAGCAGTGTGCGAACTGAGTGCTGGGGGTGACTGAACTTCAGTGTCGTGTTACTAATGATGGCGTGAAAACGTTTCTAGATATATACGAATATGACTATTAGATCACCATATTGACCGTGGCATTGAAACATGATATAGCTTTCGGCAATTCAGGTCAAGTCCAGGATCATTGGACTCATGGCTGCAACATTGTCTATTATTATATAATTATTTTATTACAAATAATTACAAAACTATATTTTATTGTCTTCGAAACCTTTTGGTGGTAAAATGAAAGTATGAACCAGGAGCTTTTTGGGATCGAGGCAGATGCGTAGGGTGAGGGACGCCTGTTTGACGTTTGTGAATCAGTAGGGTTAAGGCACCTGCATTCTTTATTCCTGCAACGGAGAATATGAGAGATGGATATGGCACTCAGTTGGTTTTGGCAGCAAATCTAACTGATCACGAGCCTTGCCTCGGTGGGAGTGTGAAATATTGCACAGCGATCCATGTTTTTTCTGCGTATACGAGAGTTGGGGTCTAAAATTCCCCTTCACCCAACTCGTATTTCTTCATGGAAGATCCCGATTAAATTAAGAAAGGCTGTAGGTGGGTAGGTAGATACTCCCTAGCGTCAGCGTTTATGTTTCACGCCAAAGTATCAACAAACCAAAGCTTATTTTTTCATACAACACATTGAGTATGACGCGTCGCGATGGAGTGAAAAAAGATTTTCCACCCTTTGACCTTCAATAGAGCGCACGGCTCATTTTGCAATGCTAAACATTTACACTGCTAACGGGGAGCGTGCAAGTCATTAACACACAGTCTTATATGTAATCTAAGTACACAGTCGTACTGCACCCGTTCGCACTCAAAGGGATTTTCGTGTGTAATGCATCCACAGCTGGCAAGTTTACATACACGGAGGGAACCTGTTGCTCCCATTCCTTCATACTGGATATGTGCAGCGTTCATTTTGTAGTTTTCATCGTACATATAGCCCATGTGTATTTTGGTCCTTTTTTATAAAATTATACTGTTTTAATTTTCGAACCTTTTTATCTTATTAATTATTTGCTAATCTAGATTGTATATTGTTTGTCAACGTAGCAAGTGCGTACTAGATAGATAAAGTGATTCTGTAAAATTTTCTGCTTTTGCTGTGCCTTTAAACGGCGCTATATTGTATTATTCTTATAATCATATTCTGTACCTGCTTATCTGTAAAGCTTCTATGAATTTAATATTAAATTTATATTTATATTTAAAAGCCTTGAATATTGCACTTGAATATTACACTCTTCGATCAACAACGTACGTTGATCGAAGATTACACTTCATGTTTCTGAGCAAAATTTTATAAGTATAGGTATATAATCTTAGGCCAGTAAAAGTTTTTATTTTTTTCTATTATTATGTCATAAATTTTGCTATGTGAATACAAAAAAAAATAGATAGAGGGTAGACGTCATAAATTTATTAAATTCATTAATATACCCGATTGTTTTTGGAATGTATCAAGGCAAGGCGCACGTCGTCGTACTTATCATGTTGGGTAAAAATCCACAAAAAACAAAATGCACAATAAAGGTAACATTAACAAGTGCCTAAATCCACGTCAACAACAAATTGAAGCAAATCGAGTCAAGCGTTCCATCAGGCGGGTTGCACAATATGTTGCCAGAAAAAACTGCACATCCATCACGAAGCTAGTGTCACCCAAAGTAGGGTAATGAGTTTAAAATCCGTCGAGCCGGCATCCTTGGCCAAGCCGTGAACCGGTTTTGGGTCAGCAGTGCAAGGTCAGCGCAGCCCGGAGCCAGGCCTGCGCCGCCGGTACCTACCTACTGCAATAGCTTTGTAGTTTTCGAGGATACCTCAAGGCTGATACCTGGGGACATAACTTTAAAGCTTAAATTTTAATCGGAGCAAAGTGAGGGATGCAGTGCTGGGCTGGATTAAGCTAGCACGGGGCCCGTAGCAAAAGTGAATAAGGGGCCCTTAAATTGCATTTTTGACGACCTCTGTGGTCGACTGGCTTAAACACCGGATTTCATGGTGTCGCCACCTTGGATGTCCCGGGATCGAATCCCGACAGGGTCAAATTTTGTGTAATGAACACGAGCATTTGCAGTCATGGACGTTTACTGGTATTTACCTATGTATGTTAATCCGTTAACCTATTTATTTTGAGGCTGAAGTGTTACGAAAATATTTTTATTAATTACCTATTAAATTTAGGATGTAACTGTGAATAAAACAAAACACTAACAAAAACGCTTTTCGTGATTTAATTTGGGCAAATTTTGTAATAACACCATGTCTAGTAAATAATTTTCTTTATTCATTATAGTGAGGTCATTTAAACATCCTTATCCAATTGTGTTCATTATAACATTTTTGATTCGTTTTAACGTTGAAAAAGAACGTTCTCCGCAACAGTTGTTATCATAAATACGTAGCACTAATTCAACATTTGTAAAACACGATTCCAATTAAACAAAAAGGAAGGACTGGCTTCCTTTTTGTTGTCAATACCAGCAGCTACATCTGTTATTAGCAGTTCAGCAAAATGCACCAGTTAACTGCCCAAACCATCTTCAATATCATCTGGATAAACGCTGACGATAGTTGGACTTCTTTCAAAAATCTCTTCCGCCGTTAAAAACTTAAATTCTAGCATCATTATTTTTCGAAGTGACAGTTGGACTTTTTTAGTACTGTAGTGTTGCCAACTTGCTAACCTATACACATTATACAATTACAGTATAGCCAGCGCTTACTTTGAGAATACACAACTACTAAGTGTGTGTGGCATAGTCGGTAGATTTCGTTTTACTTTTTATCACAGACGCGGGGCCCCCTAAGGCGCGGGGCCCATAGCATTTTTTGCCTCCTGCTTCATTGCTAATCCGGCACTGGAGGGATGTGTTATAAACTTTAATTTAACGCTTGCACTAATTGTCTAGTTTCAAAATTGAGTAGACTTTGTGTGTAGTTACTATTGAAGTATGCCAATTAACATTTACGATTGACCGATTTGATGGCACATTACATTTTAACTTTAATTGGGGATTCGAACTAATTTGTTGCGAGATGGTCTCGTGTGTGAGTAGGTTATTATAAGTTTTAAATAACAAGATAACGTAATAGGTATTGAGGGTAAACGTTTGATCGTAGATGTCAACAAACATACTTTAATAACATAAATACTCGTAGGCATAGAGGATCAACGTGTGATCGTAGGAGTCAACAGATTTATTTAATATTATTTCAACAGTTCCTGTAAAGAGGCGAAACACGTGTCGGGTATCGGTTTGGTGTGTATATTTATGAGCTACCTGTTTTGAAATAAAAGATTTCTCAAATGACTCTGATCTTCCTGATGATAAGCAGAGGCAGAGTCCAAATTTTTTATAATTTTTTTTATATTAAAAGGAGGCAAACGAGTAGGCGGGTCATCCGATGGAAAGTAAAGGCCGCCGCCCATGCACACCCGCAAAACCAAAGTAATCGCAGACGTAGAAGTAATCGCGTTGCCGGCCTTGAGGAAGGAGTTGGATCTTGAGAAGGAAGTAGGAATTGGGAGGGAGGATAGGTGAAAGATGGGCCTCCGGTACTTTCACTCACCAGACGACACACAACAGCAACGAGTGCCATTGTTTCACGCCGATATTCTGTGAGAGGGTGGTATTACGCCGGGCGAGCCGGCCTATTTCGTGCTGCAACGCAGCGTGGCTCTACCACTAAGACAGTGTCACTCATTTAGCACCACCCAGGGATCACGTGTAGAGTCTCAAGGGTAAACTTACGGACGCGAGTAACTTGAACCCCCAAAGATGCGAGGACAGCTAGTGGACCACAAATTGTGTCTCAATAGGCCTCTTCACCTTGCTGACCCACAAGTTGCTGCATGCCTCGTTTAACAGACTCCATATTGTAAGAAAGGAGGAAATAAGTGTGCTGGGAGAGGATTCCATTTTATGTGGATTTCGAAAACCTTATTTTATATATATTTATTATAACTATTTTAAAAACAGAGAGCAACAACAAATGTAGTAGTAGATGACTACTGACGTAAGACCGGATAATAATAGACCTTTTATTTGCGGTCCTGTCGCGTCTAAATGAAAACCACGGACAGGGAGGTCAGGAGAGCTGTATTAATAATCCGACGCGAGTTATTGGGTCGGAAATTCGCACAATTCGATAAAAATTCCTTCCAAAACAATCGGCCCGCGGCCGTGGCCGGGCCCCGGGCACAGTGCATGCTTACTCAGTACAAGGGAATTCTAGAGAGCTTATTAACATTTCATATTTAAGAGTATTAGATCACTTTATTAAACGTGCGAGTTAAATATATAGCTTCAGGCATTTCGAGCTAAGTCCTGCACTATCAGGCTATTTATTGGCTGCTATTTATTGGCTGCTATATTATGTACGTACATTACCTATTATGTAAACTGCCTATGTTGTCTGGTGGATACACTACCGGTTAGGACCCAGTAAATCCCGGGTTTTTATAATCAGTTGGTGTTAATGTTTTTAATAATACACAACAAAATGAATTGAAAGTTTTATAATATTTATCACTGCCTCTCTAATTTTAAAACTATAATAATATATTGTTTTCTGAAGATTACTCAAATGTGTAGTACATTGAAATGAACTACTTTTTACGATTCTTACGAAAAACTAATAATTTCAAGAAAAAGGAACGTTTTTTACAATTTAGTATGTATTTCATTAAATTATAGCTACGTACTATTACCTATAACCCTGTTTACGTTGTTATTTTAATATTTACTTTCATACTTTTAGCAAAAAAATTGAACCGGTAACAAATAACTCTCACGCTATGATATTCAAATTCAATTCAAAGTCAAATTCAAAAATATTTATTAAAATATACGAGTGCTATAATGTCAACAACGAGTGATTTTAAAGTCACTGTGAAGTTGAAATGACACAATAAACATAATGCATTTGATTACAATACACGCATAATGCAGTATTTGTCATTTTAAACATCAAGAACACCTACCTATATTATGAAACCGCACCCTTGACGCTGAGTTACTCTACTGTCATGATGTTTCCCCGCGTGACCTAAAATAGCCAGTTCAGGGTCAAACCCGGATGCAAGCTCCTGTTGCATCGGATCGATGTAGAAGGTCCAATTGTAATGTCCATTCGAGGATCCTTTTAACCAGGCAGGTGGTCAGCTCAGGCGTAAGGATATGGGTGGGAATCAGCCTATAAATTCCCTATTGGACTCAGACCTTTCTTACTGAACAATAACACCACGCTACTGGCCTAATCCGGATTAATGAGTTCATCAGTGAGCTCGATAGCGCATTGGTAAACGCGCATGGTCTGCAATTGTTGAGGTTAATTTTTTATCCGCTTTTTTATAAGGTTTTTTGAATCCGTTATCAATTAAGTCTTAATTTAAATTTTATTTTTAATATTTATTTCGTTTTTTAATTTGTATTTTGTTTTAATATTATTAGTAATTTAATATTAATTTTGGATTGTTTATCCGCAATAAACTATTATTAAAATTATATTATTATTATAAGCAAGTTGCTTGGCGAAGACCGGTCATCGGATGGGTAACCAAAAATTTATCATTGGAGCTCCTTCGTGCTTCGGTGGCACGTAAAGCCGTTGGTCCCGGCTGCATTAACAGTCGCTAACAACCACCGCACCGCACTGGGTCCGCGTGGTGGTTTATGGCCCGTTCTCCTTATCCATCCATAGGGAAGGCTCGTGCCCCAGCAGTGGGGATAGAGTGAGTGATGAGTTCATCCGTGTGTAACTGTATGAACTCGTAAACAGCGATTAATAATCATTTTCACCGGGGAGTTACCAGGCTTGCAAATATATTGAGACCATACAACTATTAAGTAATCTGTGACCATACATTAGTTCAGTGCCAAAGGTTCATAATCAATGTGTTCAAGTTTTTGAAGTTATTAATTTTGAAAAAAATATAATATACTGAATTAAAATAAGCGTACCTGCAAAGGTACCTGCATGTACCTACTAGGTACATGCAAACTTACTTGATTTTAGTATCGAGCTATAAACCAATCGAGGCTAAACGGTTGAAGTATCGACCGTTCGAGGTTCGAGGTTAATTCATCGTCGAGCATTATATAAGTGTATAATTTTCATTTTATAACATTGTATATAGATTCTCTTAAAAATAATTATATCGTTCGGTACCTAAATGGTCAATTTCATATATTATGATAAAAAAAGAAGCCGTTACCTTTGGACCTGGAAAGCTAAAAATTTGCACAGAGGTTTATTTCAAGATGCGGGTGTTTACTTGGTCAAAAACGTAAGTTGTCGTTTTTTTAAATGTCTTACTGGTCTGCACTTGACCTTTTAACTCACCTGATGTTAAGTGATGATAATGCCGATGGTGGAAGTGCCATTCTCCCGGAACCCTCAACTAATGAAGCATTAGCTATCTTATCTTTAGCTGCCGAAAAAATTCTATACAAAATATCCATGCTCCGATCAAATTCGAATCCCTCGGAGAGATGCCGTTCCCTCTAGAAAACCTCGGATGGTGCTTCATTTCACACGGCCTTTAAGTCTCTCGCTCCCCCAAAAAAGATCGGTGACGCTGTAAATGGCCAGTGGCAATCAGCAAAATCCCTCAGAAAAAATATTTATTAGCCTCTGTACGAGTATTGTTTAGATTTAAATGGGAGTTGGCAACAGAACGCCGGCGCGGCGGGCCGCGTGTCGGCCGCAGCCGCCGCCCTCGCACTGACCCAGTTTGCCCGGTTCAAGGCTGCTGCACCGCCACGGCATCGGCACTGTGTTGTTGTTGTCATGGAATCATTTGATTTCCTATTGTTGATAGACAATTTTAATAACATTAGAAACACTATACGGATTTGTGGGCCTAGACGAAACGTATGGGATTGACATAAGCCAATCAAATGTCATTTATACGTATAAACGTATAACGATACGTATCGTTGGCGTATTTTAATCCCATACTATAATCATTGTATTCGATTTCTATTCTAATAACGTTATGCCACTTGTCTAGCGTTAATGTTTGTTAATTTCTTCTTTTCTTTTTAAATTTCAATGTGTAGTGTTTGCGAAAACTTTAGACATCAATATACCTTAAATATCGTACAGATTTTTCAATGAAATCGTAGAAATGAGCAGTGACGCCATTTAGTGACAGACGACAAGACTCATTTCGGATTGCTGAGCCAGTGGAGTAAGTATATCATTATCTAGTCCCCCTAGATATCGCCAATATTGAGTCGCTAATGGAGGAGACCTATATTCAGCAGTGGGACGATACAGGTTAAAAAATAAAAATAATGAAGACATTTCAACAATTTAAGCTTAACTGACTTTGAAATTGCAACCGACTGTACTAGGAAATAGGAAATAGGTTTAGCAATTTGCACGTGATACCTTCTTCGGAGGTAAATTCCATGGATTTATCGTTTGTCGGATCAGTATCATAGAACGTACTGACGATGATAATAACTTACTGCACGATGTTCGGTTGACACACGAGACATATCAGTTTGCAAATCGGAACATTTGTTTCCCCGGACGCTAGCAGGAGTCGAATAGGTAACGTATCGATAAGGCTACTGACCCAGTTGTGGCAGTTCAAGGGCGCTGCACCGCACTGTTCACGTCACAAAATAAATGGGTACAGAAACTCTTCTCAGAAGCCACCCTTCTTCGGCTGAGAGCGATTTTAATTACCTACGCTTGATCGTAGCACAAACGTTGACGCCTACAATTATGTTGAAAATTACAAAATTTAAGAATATGAAACAAAAGCAAAAAAGGTACAACTCTTTCTATTAATTTCGTATTTAAGCAATTAAAATGCAGCTATCTTAATAATGAACATCGTCGACTCAAAGTAATTTTTTTATGTCAAACAACCTATAAGGCTGTTATTATAGTTATGTTAGTTTGTAAGTTAGAAAAGCGCGAGCCCCGCCTGACTCACGTTACAAATGGCGTTCTCCTGAGTAAGCTGAGACGTTTGTACGGTGACGAATGCGTCTATGAGTTTGCATGGAGCCGTCCTTCTGTACCTATATATTTTATGGTCACGTCCTCTAGCTGCCAGGCTCGGCTGTAGACCTTGCACTAACATTTATTGTAAACGAAGCCTTATTTGTCTTAGCAATTAAGTATCAATTGATTCAATGTTGCGTAGCTTTTATATGACAATTTATACTTACGCTACTACTATTATTAAGTTATAGCACTATTTTATAAATAGTCACGAGCACAACATGTAAGCCATTTTGTAACCTATTACTTTGCGTAAGAGTTAAAATTGCTTACATAACTTGCTAGTTTTTCTGTTAAGCTAACCCTTAACAGAAACAAGATTTTTTTTCAAATGTATCTATTCCACCTGATGTTAAATGGAAATGGTGTCCAGACGTGAAGACAACTGGTCCAGCGTGAAAACAACGCAGCATCAGTTAATCTCACTCTGCCGGTCCACAAGATACTCGTCGCGCCTCGTTTGAGGGACCCCATATCATAGGAAAGAGAGAAAACGTGTGCTGGTAGACTATTCCATCTTTTGGAGGTACGACAAAGAAACGAGTCAACGTATTTCTTTAGGCGCGATGGAATATTTGAGATAGTGAATCGGTGACTCCGGAGAGCAGCACGTGTACTCCTATGGAGAAAGGGAAAAGGTGGGATGAGGTCAAAAAGCTCTTCAGAGCACTCACTATCCATGCTATAAGCGGTAAAACACGCTGAGTGACGAGTGAGTAGCTGCGAATTCTGCACTGCCGATAATAATACGTACAGCGCGACGCTGCAATCTAAGGCATCGAGAAGGTACTTTGCGGAACCGTCCCAAGGATTACTATTATTTAACAAAAAACGTATGACAAAAGATCATTTTGCAAACAACGTTTGAAAAACTAATCATTTGACAAACTTTCATTTTGCAAAAATATTACTTTAAAAAGAATCATTTGACATAATACAGATTACGCAAATGTTTTACTTAGCAAATATTTCTACTGTTAACAATATTATTTTAATAATATTTACTTGACTAAATAATTCGTTTGCCAAATTGGTGATTTTACAAACAGTTAGTAGATAAATTATTAGTTAGTAAAAATATCTATTTTCTAACCAATACTTACGCGAAGCCGTACAAAAGGCGGTATTTTACATAATTTTTAGATAACTAGTAAATTTAACCGAAAACAAGAATTAAAAGAAATCAAAAGGAGTTAGTGAGAGCATATACTCGTAGTTAGAAGTATATGCTTTCTTACGAATACAAATACATACACAAATACTTACTTAACAAAATAAAACACTAAGTTCATAATGATGTACTTATCTTTATTATGTATATTCAATCCTGGCGCAAATCGAAGGTGGTCCCAGGGTCCATTGCTTTACCGCGAGTGGACTGGAGTGACGTCGTCTTACAATTCGTTTGTTGTACTTGTAACCGTCATATCATTATTATTTTAATTAGACACGCTCCGTTTTGCCTAATTTCAGCTCACTGTGTGTAAGTTTTGCATAATTACTTCTTTTTTATATTAATTTTATATTCTGGACTTGTGGAAAAAGATACTTACCCCATTGCGATTCTATTACAACCAGTTTTCTATTTAGTTTTAACACGACGGTGATGACGTTATTTATATTTACGAATAAATAATTAACCTTTGAAAACTTATTCATCATAATATTATCAATTTGTCTTAGGTCACTACAGGTAGGAACACCTATGCCAATTCAACAACGCTTACCAAATCTTGGTAAAGTATTCAAATATATCTGTTAGTTTACTATGTAACTATGTAACTAGAAACTTGGTAACAATCAATAAGGGCTGGTTAATCCACTCAAGCCAGTCTGAGAAGTTGGCATGTCAGGGTCTCGCAGCCCGTTGCCAAGTAAGTTTCCTTTGTGAATAGGCTGTTTGTTATTAATATTTGACCAATATTGATAAGAATCAACTGTTACATTATCTGGATATTTAAACCAAGAAATTGGGAATTAAGATTGATGGTGTTGTAAATACATTATGAATTAGATCGTAAATAAAGTAAAAAAATCGTAGAGTACTTATATTCATATGGGTATTTTCCACTGTCGATCTGTCGCATCCAATTTCAAATATAGTATACTCCTATGGGGAAACTTCACGGACATAAACAAAGCTTTTATATCGCAGAAACAATGCATCCGGGCTATATGTATGTATATATGTGACGTCCCACCAATGACATCATGCAGGCAGTTATTTCTAAAACTAAATTTGCTAACACTTTCCTCCTATATATTAGAATGCTGTACCTTTGTAAAGACCCATCCTTATATTTTAAATTTTAAAATACAAACACCTGCAATATAGTGAGACACCATGGTACGCCATACACAATAATAATATGTTATAAGAAGAAATTGTTATCCAAGCTGTATACTTATAATAAGTTACCAATGTGAGTAGAGGAGCTTTGTTTGCCTATATTTAGAAAAAAGTTACGTTTATCGCTAAAAATTAAATGTTTTATACAGTTAAATAATATTACGCCCAGCAGTGGGCGTCATATGGCCGACGATGATGATGATGATGATGATGAAAGATTATTTCAATACAAAAATTTACAGAAAATTAACATTTATGTCATAAAATTTATCAATTTGTCTAACTCATATTTCTTGTCACAATTATTATAACTTAATTTTAATTATGTTTGAATTCCATTTTAGTTTTGATTTTAGTTTAATGTAATTTGATATTCACATGCCTTGCGTTTGGCAAAACAGATGGTAAAAATGATAAAATTACCACCAGCTAAAATGTACTTTGTTTTACGTGAATAAATAAATAGGTAATAATTGCATTTCATTCTGTCATAAATAACTATTGTCTAACTGCATAACTACTGAAAATAAAATCACAAATTCGAGTAGTAATACAATTGTATGTTTCCTTAAAACGCTTAAACTAAAACAGTATGTTTTATTTGCATCAACATTTAAAATAACATAGCATAACATCAAAAATGTTAAACCTGATTACTTAATTTAAAACAAAAGGTTACAAGCCTGCATGTGACAGAGAGCCTGCACAATTTCCCTAAAAAAATAATGTATTATATTAGGAAATTCCATACAAAGACGCAAAACTGCGAGTTTTAAGAAGTTTCTTTATGATAGCGGGCGAGCGGCGCGTGGCAGTGTGGTGTGACAACAGCGCACGACTACAAATACGCACGCACACTAATATCTGTACAGAGTAGGCTGGTGATTTAATTAGAGCAATGTTTACTTTCGTAAAATCATAGGCGTTTGGGTAAAAAATAATAAAAATCTTATTATTTCCATATTCATATTTTTTAATTGAAAAATAAGACAACAGTGGCCTGCGGAATATCAATACAAACATTTTGATGTCGGATCATTATTTCATTTGTGCTATATTTACAAAGTTTCTCAAGAAATAAGTTTTTAGATATCATTACTTTTATGTTTTGTTTATGCAGTTTCTGAGTATTTGTTACAAATTCCAAGACAACCATGGCCTTGCGAAAGGATCAAGCTAACCTACACTAGTCCTTTTAATGTATATGACCTATTCAGCGCTTAGCACCAGTGACTTAAAAACACGTAAATTTTCGAAACTCCGCGCGGCACCCCCTATATAAAAAATTATACTTTTTGTTTTAAGGAACCCAACTAAAACATAAAAAAGATAAGTAATTACAAGAGCGCTACTAATCATTCCCTTCAAAGGATTTTCATCAAGCCCACAATAAAGTCTACAAAAAAAGGTACTTTTCCCAGCTAACCTTAAAGCCGAAACGAGATTTATCCTCGCAATTCCGTATCGGCGCGCAGAGCCTAGGCGGCCTGACCTGATTACCTACATCCCGAGGCTGCGCCCTTGAACATCCTGTTGCACTATTTGTTTATACTGCCTACACTACAATGTTCAGGCTATGCCATTGATCGAAGATCCATCACCATCATTCAGTGCCATCTTCATATTGAAGTTTGGAGATTAGTATACTAAATTTTCAAATTATAAAATGTGGGACAACGATTAATGAAAAGTCAAATAATTGACTAGTTCTTAGGTATACCGAACGTTCAAATCATCGAATTTAGGAACGTTCATGAGCTCGATTGGCAAATGGCATGGCGTAGGTAACCAAATGCGGGTTGCTGATCACAAACCGTGCTATAAACTGAAAAATCCGTATCACACTTTGCCCGACCTGGGAATTGAACCCAGGACCTTCGGCTATCGGGACGAGCGCTTTGCCAATCGGCCACCGACGCGTTAATTAATTTTTATTATCATTATTATCCACCATTGCTTTCCCACTGCAAGGCAAAGGCTTTCCCTCCCTCCTTCCATCTATCTTTATGTTGAGCTAGTTTGTGCAATTTTTGTTTTTATTCATAGCTCGGCAAACGACTCCACTCCACCTGATTTATTTATTTATTTATTTATTTCATTGTCAAGCAAGTTGATGTTAGTGGAAACGAGTCCAGACGCAAGGACAACAGGTGCAGCGTGATAACAACGGAGCATCAGTCACTATCACCCTGCCAGCTAATTCTCCAAGTGTGTCTCATCGTTTAAAATCTAAAAAACTGGTGTATGAATCTGCTTGCTTGGCGATAAGCGGTAAACAACCACACTGGTAGTACAGACGCGTGCACAACAACTTATCAAAAACTGTTTTTCTTCGATAAATGTTCAACCATATGCCACATACATAAAATTCAAAGTCTATTGAGGAAATTTGTCAGGTTTTGGTAGTCTGTGTGCAGCTGTGTGTACACTAAAACGTTGGAGCGTTGGTCCCGTGCCAGCCGCGATTCCGTCGCGGCGCCACTTCCGACCTGCCGACCGGAACTCCACTCGCGGGAGGCCGCGCGGCGATGTCCCACAAACTCACTGCCTACTGCTATCGAATCATTTCCTACTGTACGTAGCCATGTGTTCGAGACACTGACCTACTTTCATTGCTAACATTACTACTAACGTACACACTACTTGTTGTAATCGCAATTTGCAATCTGGTTGTCTCATCACCATCATCATCATCAGCATACACACGTACATTGCTGGACATAGGCCTCTCCTATCTGGTTGTCTGGAAGAGATTTATTTTAGTAGATTAATTAACAGGTACTTTTTTAAATATTTAATGCAAATTATACCTTTATTTCGGCTGCTTACTTAATTACTGACGTAGGTACACACTCCTTGTGAGTTACAAGTATAATTCAAAATTAAATGAACTTACCTTGCGAAGTTCATTTATAATTATACGAGTATCACGAAGAAGATGATTACCAATTTATTTACTTGCAGCAGTATGTAGTCTCATGCCGTCCTTGTCACATATTTTAAAGCTACTATTACTAAAGAAAAAACATCTCTCTCTCCACCCCTCTCGCTCTACACAACCGGTCGCCAGACGGCCCGCTGTGCGCCGCCGGCGGCGTGGCACTAGCAGTGACGCGGGGCGCGGGCGCAGGGGCCGCCTGCGCTCGAGTCAGTTCGGGTCGTGGCGACGACAGCGTCGAAACTGCTGACGTGCAACTCGACTTAACGAACCTCGCAACCTTGCAATTTGACGAAACGAAGAGATCCCAGGATGGAGGCGCCCTGTTGTAGTAGAATGAGATAAATGTTGTCCGGTCCTGGCGCCTTAAACGTTGAAGGCGCCCATTTAATTTTACATTAATCTACTACCCCTTTCGCTATTGTCCATTCATATTTGAGGTTCTTCCCTGCTGTTCCCTCCAGCTGATTTGATCATGATCGTCTTGGATGACTTCTGAAAGGGAAATGACTGTCGAACATAACCTTCAACGTCTCGCTTCCTGTTTCTGTACGTACTCCATCTTCCTTCTTTAAGTGGTTAATGGAATCGCCTTTGTTGTAGAGATAGCTTTGGTTAGTCTCATTGCTCCCGGAACAGATTGTATCTGGTCGCAATGTTTCCTCCAGGCAGATCTCTTTCTTTTACGGACCGCACTACTCTGTAGTCGCTAAAGTCGTTCCTCGCTTTCGCTTCGTTGAACGCCTGTCGTGTGGCTCTTCTGATTCGAGCCAGTTCCGGGTTCCACCATGGTACCCTCCTTGCCACTGATTTCGTCTCTGGGCAGTTATTTTGCCAGGCCGTCATCAGTGCTTCTGTAATTCTGTCAGCTTCAAAGTCTTTGAAAAATTAAATAGAATGATTATTGTATGGGTTTGTACATAAACGTCATTTATATGTATCGTTATAATATAACTTATGTATGCTTACGTCGAACCCGTGGAATAATCATTCTATTTGATTTCTTTTTTTTGCGTTTTGCCACTTGTCTAGGGGGGTTAGTGGTAAAAAAGTACTTGTTTATTAGTTGTTTATATAAACCCGAAATATTAAAGTTATAATATATCTAAAATATAACCTGTTTCGAACGACTTTCATTGTTGCTCTGTATCATCTGTGTAGCTGAATAATTTTTAACATGTTTATTCAGTTGCCAAGTAAAATTATTATTTTGAGTCCGATTTTAATAAAAGTTTCATTTTGCATTAGTTACATTCACTAGACCGGTGAAACAACCATAGAATTGTTATGGATTCGGAATATAAAAATATTAACAATAATGTGCAACAATGGAAGATAATTTGTAGACAGGTATTGTTATGGAGTAGTGGACTGTATGATGAGTTAATTGATGGAAACACGTAGTATTTTGTAAATGTTCAATGTTTATTTTAGTAAGTACAACAATTCGTAGCAAAAACAACTTGACAACTAAAAATCCGTCACTTGGAACACTGACATTAAAACATAAAAAAAGGTCTTTTAAAAGGTAAGGAAGGTTTGAACCAGCCAGTCGCCAACATACCGGAGCCCCAGTGGGACACTAACATCAAGTGGCGGCTGGCTGTGGTTCAGGTTCTAGCAGGACAAGCTTTCGGATAGGTCTGCGCAGCGTGCCGCCTCTGGTGAGAACGTCCACTACGCGAACCGCTCCGTCAGGGCCTGTAAAAATTTTCACTACCCTCCCTAGCGGCCATAGACCACGAGGGAGAGCAGCATCTGCGATGAGCACCACATCACCCACACTGAACGTTATCGCGGTGCCAGGAAGTCCTCTGGGTCGGAGCGTCGGTAGGTATTCTTGCAGCCAGCGTGCCCAAAAATGATCAGCTAGGCGTAATACTCTTCGCCAATCGCATCTCCGAACTAGGTCTGCGTCTGTTAGTGAACATGTCCATGGTGCAATTGATGAGGTTCCTAAGATAAAATGGAATGGTGTTAGTGCTTCTGGAGAGTCAGGTGAAGATGATACGTAAGTGAGCGGTCTTGAGTTCACGATGGATTCCGCTTCGAGCAAGAGCGTGGTCAGGACATCTTCCTTTATGTTTTTGCTGCTGAGGCAGGATCTCATTGCTGACTTGACCGTGCGCACCAGCCTCTCCCACGCTCCGCCCATGAAAGGAGATGCTGCAGGTATAAAGCGCCATACAATTTTGTGGTTGGTCGCAAAATCTTCAATTGATTGGTCAAACAAGGACCGCAGCTCGCGGGAAGCGCCAACAAAGTTCGTGCCGTTGTCTGAAAATATGGTGGATGGTGATCCTCGGCGGGCAATGAAACGTCTTAGGCTCATGATCGCGGCATCGGTTGAAAGCGAGGCAACCACTTCTAGATGTATAGCTCTCGTTACTAGGCAAGTGTATAGAGCAACGTAGCGCTTTTCTTGTCGACGAAGAACAGTAACAGTTATAGGACCGAAGTAGTCGAGGCCTATGTGAGTAAACGGCCTTTTGTGATGGTCGAGCCGTTCAGGTGGTAAGTCGCCGGACTGGGGTATATTTACCTGACCCTTCCATCTTCGGCATTTCAAACAGGCGCTTGCTACACTGCGTATTGCGGTTCTCGCTCTTAATATCCAGAATCTCTGTCTTAGTTCATTTAATATAAGTTCATTAAAACCATGTGAAGCTTTAATGTGCTGATGAAGAATCAAAAGTCGTACGATGTGATGGCGGCTATCTAAAATAATAGGTGACTTCGTGTCGTCAGAAACTCCTGGTGCAGACCTAATACGGGTATTCAAGCGGAGTAAGAGATTGTTGTCGAGCACTGGTGCGAGTTTTGCTATGCGACTACTCTTGGGCAAGGGCTGCGTGGCTCGTACGGTTCTTAGCTCCTCTGGAAAGCTATCTGCTTGAGCTCGTTGTAGTAGCATTTTCTCAGCTTGAATAATATCTGACGCATGAATTTGGGAGGATGATGTGGCGCCATCTATAAATAATTTGGAATTTAGAGTTATTGGCCGAAGCAATTTATTTCGAAAAAGTCGCGCGAATTGTAAAACGCGGGCTGTGCTACGCAACAATCGCAGCCACGAGCTAAAACGCAACGCGGTTGGTATAGGAGGATCGGGCAACGGGACGTCTACGAGAAGCCCTACGATATCTTTTGACTTGATTTCAAAGTCTGGTGACGTCTCGTTTACGTCCGTTACTCGCTCTGTTGGCCAAGCACACGGAGGTTTCAAGAGAAAAGGTGGGCCGGTGAACCATCTGTGACTTGTGGTTAGGTTTATTTTTTTTGGTTTTGTTGCATCGTCGGCAACGTTTAAAGAGGTAGGAATCCACCTCCAATCAGAGGGATTGGAAGTTTCCAAAATCTCGCCCAGCCTGTGAGCCACGAATGGTTTGAAATTCCGAGCATCACTCCGGATCCACTTTAGGACGGTGGTTGAGTCCGTCCAAAAAGTGGTTACGGATGGTGTCAAACGATGAGCCTTTAAAACTGTTTGCGCATACCTCGTAGCGATGAGTGCGGCCTGGAGCTCTAAGCGAGGGATAGAGAGTGGCTTCAGCGGTGCCACGCGAGCTTTGCTACCTATAAGAGCTGTGGAAATTGTTCCATCATCAAAGATAAAGCGCCAATAGGCGACGCAGGCGTAGGCTTGTTCACCGCCGTCGGCAACCAAGTGTAGCTGTACATCGATGGGCTCTGACCTACTCATATACCAACGCGGGATTTTGATGCTGGCTGCGCTTTGCAACTGATGTAACCAGTCTACATACTCATTCGTGTATTTATCGGTTATCGGTGCATCCCATTCTACGCCTTCTCGCCAAAGTTTCTGGATAAGAATGCGACCCCAAATAATTACTGGCATCAAGAATCCAAGCGGGTCATACACTTTCATGACTATAGACAATAGGCTTCGTTTTGTCAAACTATCAGGTGACAAGAGCATTATAGCAGGAAAACTTAGTACATCTTGAGATGGGTTCCATTTTATGCCCAGAACGCCCACGTCATTATTAGGCGGTAAGTAAAGATCACAGGTTGCGTCACTTCTGAGTTCCTTAGGGACAAGAGAGAGAGCCTCGGGAACATTTGATGTCCATGCTCTCATCTCGAAACCGCATGCTTTATGTACGGTCGTTATGTCGGCCGCCATCTGTGCAGCATTGGATAAATTGGAAAGACTGCCAAGGTAATCATCCATATAGTGATCTTCAAGTATAGCTAGGCAGGCGGTGGGGTATTGGGTCTCTAAATTCTTTGCATTTTTGTTCTTTATGTAGAGTGCTATGAATGGACTCGACACCGCCCCGAAAATCATAGATGCCATGCGATACTCTATGACGTCACCCCTTTCATTCCGCCAAAGGAAACGTTGAGCATCTCTATCTTGATTACGAATTTTTACCTGTGGGAACATCTCTTTTATGTCTGCGTTTAGAGCTACAGCACCCTCTCTGAAGCGAAAGAGAATGTCCAGAAGAGAACACAGTAAATCGGGTCCTTGGAGGAGCAAGCTGTTAAGGCTTACACCTTTCGTTGTAGCGGCTGCATCGTGGACCACTCTGAGCTTCTTTTTCTGTGGATGCATTACACCAAACGTAGGTAAATACCAACAAATAGTGCCGTCCGAGGGTTTACATAAGTTATCTGAAGTACGTTTGTAATACGTTTCCGGATTGCATTTTTCAGCGTAACCTTTACTTACGATGTCGTTGATAAACTGTTTATAGGCTGCAGCGTAGGCTGCGTCTTTCGACATTTGTCGCTCAAGAGCCTTTAAACGAGACAGTGCTTGTGGGTAACTATCGGGTATTATTTTTGGCAAGTTTTTTCTCCAAGGCAGGCCAACTTCATAGTGACCATCGTCAAGCTGGTGGGCTGAGGTATCAACAATATTTATTGCTCGCTGATCATCATCGTTAGGGCGAGATGCTTTATTAGTTATGCCTAGGGAATCTATGTCATACTGACTTTTTATTAGAGTGTCTAGATCATCACGAACGTGATTGACGAACTCGAGTGGCTTAGACGAAACGGATAACGCACCGTGAAGTACCCACCCTAACAAAGTTCTCGAGGCGACAGGATCGTTCTTTTTACCGGACTTTACCTCGCGACTCAAAGATAAGTGCCAATCAGGAGCGCCAATAAGAACGGTAGGAGTGGTGTTCGTATGTGAAAGGTCAACGGCTATGTCTGATAGGTGGTCGTAATCAGTAATATTAATATTTTCTGGGTAGTGAACGCGCAAACCTAGTGGTTTGATAGATCTTGCGTGTTCTATCAGATAACGGTCAGGTAGATTGCGTCCGCGAATATAAAAATTTACGTAACTTACGTCAACCGTTTTGGTCATACCACCAACACCTTCAATACGTAGACGCTCTTGACGTGTGGGCGTGACACCGATGCGCGCTGCTACATCGCCGTCGATCAAAGTCGCCGTACTGCCTTCGTCAAGAAGCGCCATAGTTTCATACTCCCCGTCAGGGCCTTCGAGCACCACTGGTAGCGCTTTAAGCAGGCCGTGTGGACGTGGCAACGAGTGTGGAGATCCTGTCGCATTTATAAAAGAGTCAGACGTATTTGTGATCTTAATAGACGGTTCCGTACTACTAAATGTGATTGAGTTATCAGTAGGTACTTTATTCATATTAGCCTGTGCACTTGACGTTGATGTGACACTAGTGTCGACGGTCAATGGTCCATGGAGAAGAGCGTTGTGACGCCTCGTGCATCCTTTAATTCCACAATGCTTAGCTCGACAGTGGTTCCACGTATGTGGGTTCGACTTTAGACACCTATAGCAAACTTTATTTTCTCTAACCCAACGCCATCTATCGTCTATTGTCAGAGATAAAAAGGATTTACATAATCCTATATTGTGGGGACCCTTTTTGCAATATGAGCACTCGGAAGTTTTGCTGTTTGAGACCATGACATGTACAGTCTCCTTTTTTGAAGTAGACTTAGTTGCTTGCACGGGGTTTTGCGGCTTGAAAGTTCCGTCAGTTACAAAATTGTATTTTAATTGCTTATCCGCTTCAATTAACAAAAACCGTGAAAGCAACTCTAATTTTGCAATGTTCGTTGTTTCGGGTACGGAACTCGCGGCATAATCCGTGAAGCGAGCCCTTGTATGTTCACTTAGCTTAAGCAAAGTACAACGAAACAACTCCGGTGAATATAGATAGTCTTGTTGGTTCAAAAGTTTAATCGTAGTCACGAAATTACGTAATTTATTTGCCAATGCATTTAAATCTTCCGCAGTACTTAACTTTGAACCGGCGCGTAGCTCGGCAATTTCACGGGCCACCAGGATTTCTGGGCGGGCGTAGGTCTGCTCCAGCGTGTTCATTACGTCCTGTGGGTCTTGAGACTTCCAAAGTAGTGACGCCACGGACTGGTAGGCGGGTCCTCGAATGGCAGTTGTTAAACGGTTTAAGTTCTCTGCTGGGGAGTAATTTAATTTAGTTCTCTCATAACTACATTTAAACGCCATCCATTGACCAACTTCGCCCGAGAATGTAAGAAGTTCGGGTTTCTTAGGGCGGTCAGACAAGGCATTGATAGCCTGGGCAAGCTTTGCTATAGGGTCTATAGGAGCGTGTTCAATGGGTTGTCGTACTTTTGACAATAGATTGTCAGTTGCGACGGGTGCGGGTTTTGATAAGTACGCATGGTTGACTTTCCGTGCACATAACGGTACCGTGTTGGCGGGGACAGCAAACTGTTGAAGAGGTCCTTGGTTGTTATCGTCCGAGGTAACAGTGGGCGCCTCGCCAGGTAGGTTATTTTGTGCTGTCGTGGTCATGGTTACATTCTGTTCAAAAACCCACGTCGCTGTGCGTTTCTCGGTATGACAACTAGAAAAACGCGAACTACGAGATCTAACAGACTTATCTTTAGCATCCAATGCTGCAAGTTTTGCTTGCAACTCCACTTGCTCTGCCTCAGATTCAAGACGAGCAAGTTCACGCTCGCGTTCCGCCTGCGAGCGCGCGAGTTCTCGCTCCCGCTCAACACTGCGCCGCACAACCTCTGCTTCCACAGCTAGTTTTTGAGCGCGGACGGTTGCAGAGGATCGCGAAGAATGTGTACGTTCGCTAGGAGGTTGCTCGCTGTAACTGTAGTTACTATGAGATGTTTGGGCGTTGTCTTTGTGTCGTTGGCTAGAACGGCCGCTTGAAAACTGGGCGGCGCTAGGTCGTGCCACCCCAGGAGAGTTGTTGTCCAAGCTTTGCGTGGCCGTGCTAGCAGACAATGCCGAAACATTCTCATTTGCATTGGTTGGAACCGCTCGAACGCTGCGCGGTGATCGTTCGTGACGATCGCGCTGCGTTCGATCGACTCCACTTGTTGTCAGGTTGTTTACTGATTTGCTCATACTACGTGTCTCCACCATGATTGATAAAAATGTACGGGAACGTATAGATGAAAATTAAACTCGTGAAAAAATGAAATGTCAAATTTTTATCTTAAATAAGTATAGGTGATGTGTTCAACTTACGGTGAGAAAGGACCAATGTTATGGAGTAGTGGACTGTATGATGAGTTAATTGATGGAAACACGTAGTATTTTGTAAATGTTCAATGTTTATTTTAGTAAGTACAACAATTCGTAGCAAAAACAACTTGACAACTAAAAATCCGTCACTTGGAACACTGACATTAAAACATAAAAAAAGGTCTTTTAAAAGGTAAGGAAGGTTTGAACCAGCCAGTCGCCAACAGGTATGTTATTAGTATTTAGTTACTTGGCCCTTTCGATTAGTAGGTACTGCTTTGGAAGGCGATATAAAGCCCAATTTAAAACATTTTAGTAAATCTTTAAAAACATCAGAAATCTGTTAAGTAAATCGAAAAAAAGTTTTTTTTAATAATAGTTTTCCAGCATTGAACGTTATGTCCCTGACACAATTTGTTTTATTTTTGCAATTAATTCTTGCATACAACTTATGTATAAAATTGATTGCAAGGTTATGCCACCTGTCTCTGGTTAGCTACCACCATCTTATCCAGTCATTCTTAGTGTGCTTCGACAGTTAAATATGAAATATCCAGTTCCTTAGTACATGAGTCTCCTGTGTGAAGTGCGCTATCACTTTGTGTTTTCGCCACTAAAAGCCTCTTGAACTGTGAGGCCAATGCGATATTACTGGGGCTGGCTGGGTAGCAGAATAGAATACCCCTGCTATCCGACATTTACGTATGCCCAATCCTCTACCAAACACCCTGTATATACACAAATAGTTCATATGTTAAGAGTTACAATAAGTCTAGAAAGTGTAAAGTTTAAATGTTTTTTTGTGTGACACTGTTTATTACTTCGGACGGCAAGTTATTGATGAGTCGAGGTGGTAGTACCTCTTTAGTTCTTGATTCGCCCTAAGCATTCTTCGTACGCGGCGTGCAAAGCCGATTCCTAGAAATAGCTCGAGTGTATACTCGTACAAGACGCTCAATTGGAGTTTTTAAAGACTCATTGAAAAATTGTTCTTTCAATAAAGTATATTGTACTTGAATATGAATTGGTAAGATTTTACAGTGTTTAAAAAGACCAACAGCATCGTCCCGGAATTGATATATTTGTTTTAAACAATTGATTTAAGTATTTTTAATTTAATATTGATTATTTAAAGAATCTAGATATAATTTATAGGTTCGGCCGTAGCTGCTAAAGCCGTATTGGATGTACGACTCTGCTAATGCGTTATATAATATAATTTTCATCCCCCCATCTCGGAAAGAGTATTTTTGCTCTTCGATATCTGAGTGTAAAAGCCGTTTTTATCCCCTAGAGGATAAAGTAAAATTGAATTTAGAACATCGTGTGCACTAAGTTTGTGAATTCAAAACATCATTAAACCTATTTGCTTCTACCTCCATGGTGCCCAATTTATCAGTACTGTAGCAACCGAGACTCCTTGCTCGGGCATACTTACTGGCAGCCACCGTGGCCTGTATTAAAATATAGTAGAAATTTGATTCATGTTGAAAGCTTGTTGAAAGTAATATAAATATTTAAAGCTATAAAGCATTATTATTCGATACAACCCCCCGTTCCTTAAGTAACGACCCAGCGAGGTGTTACAGTACACATGTTACTAACACAAACATTACAGTACCTAACAAAAATATTACACTTAGTAACTGTAGCAACGTTACTTTCAATTTTTCTTAATTATACCTAAGTATTGTTTGTTATAATTTAAAGATTATTCTGTAATACTTACCTTTCATAATGTAGTAGTTAATACCTAAACTGAAATAAAAGTATCTAGTGATTGTAAATGTTTTTTTTGCATTTAGTCATTTCCTCGCTGAGGTGGGATGAAAAGTTACGTGTTGCACTCGAGTGCAAAGATTTTTCACCTGGTGCTCTTTTGATTCCCTCGCTAACGCTCAGGATTCTAATTTTTGAATCACTCGCTGCGCTCGTGATTCAATTTTAGAATCCTTCGCTTGCTCGGTCATCAAAATTGAGCACGCGGTTAAAAAACAACTTTGCACTCTTGTATAACAAATAACTATTTCACTTTAAATGGAATGCGATTTTTAAGTATAGTAATGTTTGTCAGAAACTGTCTTAATTTAGTACAAACATGCTCGACGTGATGGATCCAATTAAATTTACTGTCTATAATTAATCCAAGATATGTTTGTTTGTCAACCATCTCTATTTGTGGACAGCAACATGCACTATTACTATTTAAGCAACTGTGATCGTGTGCCACCAGTTTATTGACGGGCGAGTCCTTATTATTAGTAATTTTGTTAGCTGGACATTAGGAACCAGGCCAGCGTCATGACACCATTTAGTCAGGGCATCAAGGTCCGACTGCAGAATATCACTGGCGGTTTGCAGATTTTTCCACCGATTACAAGGCAAGTGTCATCACCAAATTGGTAGCAGGTGCTGTTATCAATGCAGCTGCTCATGTCATTGACATAGGACAAGAAATGCAAGGGTCCTAACACTGATCCTTGTGTCGTGCCCTCCGTTACTGATACGGGTTCACTGTAGGCATTATCGATCTTCACCGAGAAATTCCGGTACTTCAGATAATTTCCACACCACCTTAGTAAGAGACCACGCACTCCGCATATATCTAATCTGTCTACCAACTGATCATGCTCCAAGGTATCAAAAGCGCGCGAAAAATCAATGAACAAAGCCAACACTTTCCTTCTCTCATTCATATGCCCATTGACTTCATCCGTAAGAGTTCAGACAATACACTCTCACTGTACTCTTCCCTGATTGAAACCCAAACTGACAGTCGTTGATAACATCATGTTTCCTGTAAAAATTGTGCATACATTTTGTCAAATTGAAGAAAGCAGCGTAATTGGCCGATAATTTACATAATTTTCGCGTTTTCCCTTCTTAAGCACAGGTCTGACACATCCTTCTTTCCATTTGTTTGGATATTTAACCAGTTTCAATGCTTTTGTTAATCAAATCTGCAATAGTTGGGGATATGTAATCACTTATTTGTTTAATTTCTGAGATCTTGATATTATCAAGGCCTGGTGCCTTATTTGAGTTTAAATTAGGTGTATATTTCCGAAACACAGCCTTGGATCCAATTGAAAAATTAAACAAATATTTCTATTCTAACCATCTCTTTAGTCTACTACCATTTCCGGATCGTTACGACCTTGGGGTCTTCAATAAAACGAGCCTATTCCTTCCTTTAAGGCCGGCAACGCGTCTGCGATTCCTCTGGTTTTGCGGGTGTCCATGGGCGGCGGTTATTACTTTCCATCAGGTGACCCGCCTGCTCGATTGCCTCCTTCTCATATTTAAAAAAAAACCACCAAAGTATACCACGGATCTCAGACTCGGAGGTCTCGGTTCCGATTCCCCATTAGTAACATTTTTTTCATAAGTGCTCTTTATTTAGCTTAATTGAATAAATAATTTTTATTTCATTTCATTTAATAATCTCATCAGTACCTATGAGCCTACTCTAATAAATGATCTAACAAAAGATTTGTCATATTTTGAAAATATATTATTATACAGGTTGTTTATATTTACATTTTATATTATTATAAAGGATAGGGTTACACAAAAGATCCCGATGGGTCAATGTGTTACTGCGAGAGGAAAACTCAGCAGGCCCCACTAAGATAAGATAAGATAAGATACAGGATGTTTGGTGATAGGTGTATATTTCCGAAACACAAGCCATGAAACCAAGTATAGAGAACACTGTGATAACATGCAAAATCAAATTTAAGTAGATTTACTTTTCCATAAAAATAACCCAAATTTATTTAATTACAATATTTTTGTTCATTCCTGCGATGTTTCGACGGCTCAGTACCGCTAGCTCTACGACTTCATTTTATGTTGGACCATAAGGTTGACGACCAAGGACAACATATTTTTTTATCACTTTACAGTTTTACTTAGTAACAAAGAACCTTAATATCTCGGCCATCTGGCTATTTTTTAGGTTCATAATTTTCCGGGGTTCTGTGAACGGTACCCTATCTGCCATATTCGGGGATTATATAAGTATTACCAAACACCAGGGTGTATATACAGGTATATATAAATATATTTATTGTTTATATCTATTGTTTATGCTAGAGATACAAGGTCTAAGTTACAGTTTGTACAGTTTTAAGTTTGTAGCATAGTTGTGTTCCGGCAGCTAACATAAGATAGCCAGTACCTCACTGAAGTGAAGTGCGCTTCCATCATTGGTCTTATCATCACTTAACATCAGGTGAGATCAAGGCACTGTGCTTATAAAATATAATTATTATATATTAATATTACAGTTTGCTCCTTGTCCACATACTTTGTAAATTTATGTTTACCTGAACTGGAACCTAAAATGTATCTTTATAAATAAATAAATAAATAAATAATATATAAAGATACATTTTAGGTTACACATACTAAATATAGTCTTCCAGCTCTTAGTGTAACACGCTTATTTATTTCACATTCATATTGTCTGGTTCCGCTATTCTGTGATGATCAGCCATAACAAAGAACTAAGATTCAACGCAGTTGTTAAAATAATATGTGTGTTTGCGCAATGCTAACGCAAGCAAGCATGCGATCAGCATCGTCATTCATTTTTCAAAACTATTGGTCGAAACTAAAATGTAATTCAATCAGTGATATCCGTTTTGGGCTATAATACTTTTTAAGTAAGTTTATCTAATCCTAATCTATGTCCTTGTCAAGCATATAGCTTATCTTATCTTATCTTAGTGGGGCCTGCTGAGGTTTCCCTCTTGCAGTAACACTTCGACCCATCGGGATCTTTTGTGCAACCCCGTCCTTTCACTCTTCTTCCTCTGTAAAGATAGATGCCATAAGTTTGGCCACGTCCTTAAGGGCGAAGAGCCTGAAGTCCTCCGGTTTCGGATAGGAAGACCCCAGGAGTCCCATTCTTTTCCTAGCCAGAGAGTCACAGTCACACAGTAGGTGCTGCATTGACTCCGTTTCCTCTCCACATGCCCTACACAAGCTATTTGTTGATAGATGCATTCTGTGGAGCATCTGTTTTGTGGCATAGTGCCCTGTCAAGGCACCGATGGTTAGACGGGCCTGCCTTCTACTGCCTCCGCATATGAACTTACTCCGTCCTAAGGCGTTTTCACCTAGGAAGGATTTGGAGTGTTTCATACCCGGCTGCTCCTTCCATTCGATGCCATGCCTGTTTTTGATGTGGTCTTTTAAGGCCTTGTTGATGGTACTTGGTGCAAGTGCCACGAACGGCTCAGGACCAATGAGCTGGGTCTCTGAGCCCTGCCTGGCAAGTGTATCCGCCATCTCGTTGCCGTGGATTCCCATATGGCCTAGGACCCAAATCAATCGCACCTTGTTATGTCCACCTAGCTTGTTTAGAGCTTTAGTGGTTTCTAGGACAAGGCCAGAGTCGATTCGGGGCGAAATGAGTGACTTGAGCGCTGCTTGGCTGTCACTCAGGATGAATATATTGCGCTTCTTCATAGCTAGCTCTATATTCTGCTTTGCGTATAGGAGAATTGCGAAAGTTTCGGCTTGGTAAACAGTGGCAAATTTCCCCATGCTTTGACTATGTTTGAAGTCGTTGTTATAGACGCCTGCCCCTGTACCCGACTTCATTTTTGATCCGTCAGTGTACCAGATTAGGCTGTCTTTTTCCGGAGACGGTGGCCCTCGTTTCCATTCGTCTCTGGTTGGAACATAAACTTTAAATTTCTTTTCGAACATGAATATGGGAAATATTTTATCGCACCCCATTTCCATGATCCTGTCAGGAATGTCACTCGTTTCCCATTTTGTGTGTCTAGTCAGAGGTTTAGATGCGTCCCACAGTCCGGCCACCTTTAGTGTTAGGCATATAGCTTACCCAAATGAATTAAATAATATAAAAAATCAAGTAGAGCGGAGCGGTATTGTTGTCAATATTTCTATAAAAAATCTTATATTGTTTTCTAAAGTTTACGCGAACACTACACATTGAAATGAAACAACTTTTACGGATTTATCCGCGTTTATTTTACACATTAATTTTTATGTTTATCTTTATTGTTTAATGTTATGTTTGTTAAATTTTTTGTTTAATTTTTAATGTTTACATATTACTTTTTAATGTCTAATTATGAGACGACCAATACTCAGTCTCCCTGTGACTACGGACCCTGCAAAGGGTTCGAAACGTCAGGATAAACATTAAAAAGTAATGTGTAAAATAAACGCGAGTAGATCCGTAAAAATTGTTTCAATTCAAAAAATCTTGTTTTTTTTTTAAATTATGAGCTTTTATGAGATGAATGGTCACACTATAATTCCAGGTTATAATATGCATCATCGCTTCGACGTTTTCCATGACGAGTGGCTTGAACTTGGGGGCACCGACCGTGATACTCCCGCAGCTCAGGAAGGAGGCCAACTCTACGGAGTCAAGCGACGAAGACATGGCTTTGGTGTCATGGGCATGTAAATACAACTTGTTGTGGATATATGTTTTTTTTAATTGGATTTATCTTCAAAAATTAACCATTTCTTAAGTTTACCAAAATGTAGTTTATAAATGCCGGAGGTTCTGGGTGTCCCAGGATGCGTGAGCGCCGTATTTTTCAATGCATTGCCCGCTTTTAATAAGCAAAAAAATTATATTTATCACTCTAAAATATTCTTAGTTTCTAGATGACGTCTCATTTATTTATTTGTACATTTTTCAGCATCCGCTTTGAGCTTCGCAGGAGTCCCATGGGTTATCATTATTACAGCAATGGCGCATTTTTTTGGACGCAAGAATACTATGTTGTTCGTGGTTATCGGTTTAATTTTGGCCCACATAAATTTATACTACAGTGCAGATATTATCCAGATAATTATAAGCCAAGCAGTACTAGGCATATCTGCCGCCACTGTAAAAACGTTGAATATTATGGTAGTGACAGAGTACTCCATTCCGAAGTTCCGAGGATTAATGTTATCACTTAAAGCGGCCAGTTTCTTCTGGGGCATATGGATAGCGAATACACTGGGCACTTTTTTTCATTGGACGACAATAGCACAGTTCGGAATAGCGTGCTCAGTATTTAACTTTATTCTCATCATAACTGTACCTGAATCGCCGTATTGGTTGGCAGAAAAAAATAAATATGACCAGTGCGCTGCCTCACATCGTTGGGTCAAAGGATTCGATGATGATTCCGAAAAGGAACTTGACGTTTTGATTAGTGATTACAAAGCTACCAATCACAAACAGAAACATATGTCTTTCTGTACCAATATGTGCAAAAACTTTAGACTTGTCGCCAAACCAGAAGTGTATAAGGCAATCCTGTGTTGTATTGCCGTCATTTCATTATATGATTGGTCGGGCAAGTTAGCCTGCGTTGTCTACGCTCTTGATATTCTAAAGAAAATTACTGGCAGCGAGCAAACTGCGTATTCGTGGATGCTGATACTCGATGGGATCACCGTGCTCGGGATGTACTTGGCCAGCGGTCTGATGAAGATCATAAAGCGGAGAACGCTTTTGTTTGCAGCTAGCTTCGTTTGTTTGTTTGTTTTGGGTGTAATGACTCTCTACTTTTATTTGATAAGATTTAATATTATTAAAGAAAACCGTTATGTGTCAATGGCACTGTTAGTATGTTATTCTTTGGGCGTGTGTTTAGGACCTCTAGTGATGGTTCACGTTATTTATGGCGAGATAATGCCTGTTCAATGTAGTGTGGGCGTAATCATTGTTGTTATACATTCTAAATTATCAATAGGTATTGCCTTAAAAATAATGCCCTACGTGTTGAAACATCTCGGCTTACACGGTGCATTTTTGATTTTTGGAATAGGTTTTTCCGTTATATTGTTTATCAATTATAAGTTTATACCAGAAACAAAAAATAAAACGTTGCTTGAAATAAGACAATATTTTAGGAAATCAGCAAAGTCAAAGAATAAATTGAGAGAGTTGGTAACATTGAAATAATGCGACACATAACAGTGTTTCAAAATTAAAAGTTACCGATTTAGTAGTAATTGATTTTTTAATTTTGAAATGACACGTTGACATTTTACTATTGTCAAATTTGCGTTGGACATGTAAAAGTCAAAACATAAAACATATAAACGACTCCACTGAAACTTTTAATAGGAAACTATAGTGTTGTTGCTAGAATGTGATGTCGGATCACAAAGTCATATCACACTAATATTATATTATATTATATTATATTAATATGCGAAAGTTTGTGTGTATGTGTGTATATTTGTTGCTTCTTCACGATGCAACGGATGGATGGATTTGGATGAAATTTGGTACACAGATAGTTTATAACCTAGATTAACACATAATACTTTTTATAACGATATCTCCACGGGAACGAGAACCCGTGGGTGAAACTGCGGGCGGCCGCTAGTTATACATATATTTTACCGTTTGTGAGATGTACTCCATTATAAACTTTAAATATACCAAATCTCACACTCCTCCATGAGCGCAATTTGCATTTTTTTAAAGATTTTGATTCATGTATTAATATATATTGTTAGATATTTAAGACTTTAATGAGTGAAGGTTGTTATAAAGTGTAAGATTCTGTTAATGACAAAAATGTATAGATATAGTTGTAGGTACATACACAATACCTAGTGCAAACGGAAAAACGAACCAGCCATTGCAGAGTTTCTTGCGGCTTCTTCTCGGTACAAGGTCTCCACCTTAAGGCTTACGAAGTCATGGCTTTGAATTGACGTTCAAAAAACACTTGTAACAGTTCATATAGAATAAAATAAAATGAAATTTTGAATTTTTTGAATTTTGGTTGTTTAAAATAAATAACTTAGTTATGGATACAATTTAAGTTATTATTATTATTTTTAGTTGTTTGCTTAATATTGGTACATGTTGATTTGTGTTTAGTTATAGGTACGTGTCGGTGTATTTATTGAATGTTTTGATACAAACCTTGTTGATCCTAAATACAATAAATAACTCTAAAGTGTCTAGTCTGCCAGTAGTGGCCATTTAGTACAAATGAATATACTGCCACTAGTGACAAGTTAAGAAATAATGTTATTCTGCCGCTACAGGTGTGATATGTGTGCTATGACTGTTCTACAATAAAACTATCTGCTCATCAAAACATGTTCTCTAAAAACTTACAAAGTATGCCAAAACCAGCTATCTTTTTAAATCTATTCACTTATTTTTCTTAAAACAAAAATACTAATAGCATATCAAAAGTACTGTTAACTGTGTACTTAAGTTAATTTTTGTAGGGCCAGTCACAGAAGGGGGGAGCGGCAGTCACAGAAGTTGTTCCGTTTCCAACGTTTAATTTTTCTATAACTCTTTGAATCCGCGCGCCTTATTATTAATAATCAATGCAGTGTCAAAACGCAGTCCCGAAATGGTGCAACTCTGTATGTTTGGCCAATGAGAGCGCTCGATTCAATCGGCGCGCCTTGTGTGGTACGAACTCACGAAGAAAGTGGCGCCCCCACTTACACAAAATGATAAATTCTCTAAGCACCATTACAGAAATAGACCAAATTGAAGTCGCTAGCTCAGCGCATTGTGATATAAAAGATGTAGTTAACTCTTTTCAGATAAAGGAAAAAGATTTTTTATTGGTGACCCAAAATATTAGGAGTATTTACCGTAATTTTGATGACCTAATTGTTTCACTTACACAACTTAAACATGACCCTGATATTATTGTTTTATCTGAATGTTGGCTCAGTGACTGCAAACCTATTCCAAATTTAGCTAACTACAGCACCTTTTCCTCGACCCGTTACTTAAATAAAAGTGATGGTGTAATAGCTTACATTAAGAACAAGATCCAAGCCAATGTTAATGAAATATACTTACAAGACTCATCATGTCTTCAAATAATAATAAAAGATATTACTATCTTGGCAATATATCGATCACCTTCATACGCAAATGCGGACGGATTTATCAATTCTTTAAACACCCATTTGGAAACTTTACAAAGGCAAAATTGTATTGTACTAGCAGGAGATATAAATATTAACACAATTTCAAGGGACACTGAGCAAGGTTATGAAATTAAAAACAGGTCAAACTACCTTGATACGTTGGGGATCCATGGCATTATGTTAGGACATAAATTGCCTACCAGGGGGAATAGCTCTTTGGATCACATTATGCTTAGGATGAAAAATAAAAAAATCACTGCGCAGGTGGCAGTTCTCAATTCGACTATTACTGATCATGCCATGGTCTTGTTGCATTTGGCTGGGACGGAAAATCAAAGTAAAACTAATAAAACCAAACTACATACAAATTACGAGAAAGCACTAAATGATCTAAAAGAAAACAAACTAAATGAATTGTTGTTGTGCGACGATCCTGAAATAGTTACACAAAAATTGATCACTAAAATCAGTGTGTCGCTTAAAGATAATACTAAGGAGATTAAAATTGCCAAAAGTAAACGCATTATTAAACCCTGGATAACTCCAGGAGTGCTGAGATGCATAAATAATAGAAACAAGATGCAATATAAACTTCGCTTTAATCCTCATGATGAGATACTTAAAGTAACTTATAGAAGGTACCGCAACTTCTGCAACAACCTGGTAAAAAAATTGAAAAGAAACTATGAGCGAACATTGTTGAGAGACTCGTCTGGTGACTCAAAGAAACTCTGGAAAAATATTTCAAACATTACACATTTGAAACGGTCGAAAGGAGACAATACTAAACTTTTAAATATTAAATCAACACCTTATAATTCTATAAATTTTGTTAACCATTTCTTTAGTGTCGTCGGAAAGGATCTAGCCACTGCCATTAAACGGCCTAATGACTCGCAATCGCAAACCGATCCCTCAGGGCGATCGCAACTCTCGTCCTTTGCCCTTCTTGATACGGACTTTGATGAGGTCCTTACAGTGTTGATGGATTTGAAATCCAATAGTGCTCCAGGCTGGGATAACATTCCAACTAGATTCCTCAAGATTGCAAAAAGTGAGGTGGTACCGGTTATCACTCATATTATTAACCTATGCTTCCAGACCGGCACATTTCCATCTTCTCTAAAAAGGTCGATAATAACACCAGTATACAAGGGTGGGGGCGGAGACGATGTCAACAACTATAGACCAATTTCAGTCTTGCCCTCAATATCTAAAATAGTAGAAAAGATCATTAACAAAAGACTACAAAGCTACCTTGATAAGTTTAAAATCTTATCTGATTCGCAATACGGTTTCCAAACTGGAAAATCAACCGAGGATGCAGTAGAGGCTTTGACTTCTCTTATTATAGACAAACTAGATAATAAGGGTAAGTGCATGACTGTGTTTTTGGATCTGAAAAAAGCATTTGACACCGTTTCCATCCCCATCCTGATTAGTAAATTGAAAAATATTGGAATAAGAGGTACATCTCTCAAGCTCTTTAAAAATTACCTAATTGATAGGACACAAAGGGTAAAGGTAGGCCATAATGTAAGCGACTGTGCTGATGTTACCTATGGCGTCCCCCAGGGCAGCGTTCTGGGTCCGACGTTATTCCTGATCTATATTAACGATCTTTGTGATATGAAGATCAGAAATGCTAAGATCTTTTCTTACGCGGACGATACTGCCATAGTATTTACTGGCAACTCTTGGAACACCTTAAAGAAAGAAGCAGAGAGTGGATTGTCCACTATTGCTGGCTGGCTGAGGACCAATCTACTAACTTTGAACACTTCTAAAACAAATTATATGTGTTTCTCAATCAACAGTAGAACTCAACCAGACAGCTCCTATGATATTAAATTACACACTTGCAGTCAGATACAATCCGCTCCCTCGATCTGTACTTGCCCCTCTCTAACTAAAGTTTTCTCCACAAAATATCTTGGCGTAATGATAGACCAGCGGTTGTCATGGCAATCGCACTTGGAACTGGTTGGAGGTAGGCTGAGGAAAATGATGTGGATATTCAAAACCCTGAGACATGTAGCCACCAAAAAATTGCTAGATCAGATTTATGTGTCGTTGGCCCAATCAGTCATAACATACTGTGTCACTATATGGGGCGGGGCTTTGAAAACAAAATTCTTAAACATTGAACGAGCTCAAAGAGCTCTGTTAAAGGTGATGTATTTTAAATCCCGAAGATTTTCTACTCTATCTCTATACTCAATCGCAGACTTACTTTCTATTAGAAAGTTATATATTCTACGCACAGTTTTGAGGAAACATGTTGCATTGGAGTATAATCCTGCTATTGAGGGGAGAAGGAGAAAGGATAAGGTCGCTTTAGCAAAGCGTACATACACAAGCTTTGCTCAAAACCAGTTTCAATACTTGTCATCGCTTTTATACAATCGTACAAATAAAACCCTGGAAATCTACCACTTAAATTACCAACAATGCAGAAAAAGTGTCACAGCTTGGCTTAAAACTTTAGACTATGATGAAACTGAAAAGCTTCTCAAACATGATGTCTAATAGGGTGGCTAACCTCGCACACACACACACACACACTCACACACACACCCCCACACACTCACTCACACACACTCACTCACCCACACTCACGCACACGTTATTAATTAATTATGTTTTAATTAGAATTAATTATGTTCTGATATCTCATTGCTAAATAATGTATGTAGAAGCTATGGAAGAGGGACCCTTTCTGTAACAGGGGCTACATGCTCTTAAAAGAAAGAGTCTACCTTGATTAATGTTAAAAGGAAAATGTTACTGAAATAAATATTTTTGATTTTTTTTTTTATATTTTTGACTTACGGGACAACTGCCCGAATCTTCGAGAAGACCGGGACAGAACGATTTCACCGCCGCGCGCTGCGTCTGAGCGCGACCGATTTTATAAAAGAAAAATTGGATTTTGGTGTTCAAATTGACACCCTGTTGAGTCTATCGTGTGTAAGACATTATTGAACTATTTATCTATAAATTGTGGCCGGCCGGCTTGTGTCCTAGAAGTAAGCAGCGAGAACCATCACGTCTTCAGTTCCTGACGAGCTACTGGTGAGTACTTGCACAAGATCTCTTTGACCACATATCCAAGTTGTACCGTTTATTTACCGGCGAGTATACATATTTATGCTCGATCCAGACCGTACGTAGATTGACATTGCATTCCTAACCAAAACCGCGTTCATCTATGTACATCATTTTGGTGCCGAAACCCGGGACTTTTAGGTACATTCCGTCAGCCGACATACCACTTTAGGTCGTAATTGTAACGAAAACATAATTTTTTATGGTTTATATTCTATTTATACTAAACAACAAAACAAATATCCAACAATTACGAATCAATATTCGAGTTCGACTTTGTTCCATTTTGTCCACTACCCCACGTATCTACCTACATTCCTACCGCCATTTACTCCCTGTTTTACCAAACTCTGTTCAAAGTACGAGCTAACCAAGTCATTTGTATCAATTAACAAAATATTATCAATCGTTTTTACCATTTGCAATAACAAAATATTGCAAATTTTACCGCATCATAATTTTTGTTATTTCAAATTGAATATAACGCGACTACTTATTTTCGATCGCTCGACATACCGTAATAAATCACATTATTATTTTTACCTCATTCAACTTTAACTTTGCAAATAAAATAAATCGTGTCATATCGTAATTTCTCTAACGGATTATAAATATAATTTGATTTATTCGACCTTTAGTTAAGGTTACCGTAACCGTGTAAGATAACAATAAAAACCTTTATATTTAACCGAGTTAAAATAATACAGCAAACCGTTCTGCGTTTTAACAAGATTCCTTATAGTAAACATTGTTTAAGTTAAATTATTTTATACGTATCAATTACGAGTTAGGAACTCGAAGTGCGGTTGTCGCGTTATAGGTCCGAATACGGAATCGACGTTATTTGCGTACCTACATCGTTGCCTTTATTTGCGAATTTCATTGTTTGTTGTACATTAGTGAACTTTGAGTACTCATGCATCGTTTTAGTGTTTTAGCAAACACTGTTTTAATCATTAATAATGGCTTACCTAGCGAGACGTAAATCTAAGTCCGGAGTAAAGAAGTGTACCGAAACCAATTACACTGTCAGTAATTTGCCTAGTTTGCGACGTAAACGAACTATCGCGTATAACCGTATTTCGAAGGCTCTCGAATTGGGGAATTTAAGCGAAACCGATGCAACCCATACCGAGTTATTCCTCTCATATTGTCAGGAGATACAAACCATTGCGGATAGTTTCCAAGAGGCACATTTCATCATCCTGGACCTTCTCAAGGATGAAGACGATGATGTGGATACAGAAATACAGGAGAATTTCGATACGATGTATTTTCGAGTCGTTGCAATCCAGCGCAGATACACACAGTGTTCGTCACAACAAACAAATAATAATAACTCGAGGCGAGATTCGCTAACGGGTTCGCATAGCAATATGCGCTTACCGAAGATTTCACTTCCGGTTTTTTCGGGTTCTATTAAGGAATGGCCCGAGTTTATCGCGACTTACAATGCGTTAATCCATGAATCACACATGTTAAGTGATATCGAGAAATTTCACTATTTGGTGTCGGTATTACGTGGCGATGCTTTATCGTTAATTAGAACGTTCCCGGTCGCATGCGAACATTATTTAAGTGCGTATGATGCTCTCAGGTCCCGCTACGAGGACAAACGTGAATTAGCATTCACATGTTGGCGCGACATTTTGGATGTTAGTTTCAAAACTACCCACGCTCAGGATTTCCGACACGCGTTAGATACGATCGACGAAAATTTGACCGTTCTGAAAAAGTTGAAGTTACCTATCGAGCACTGGGACTTCGTACTGTGTTACAACATTTTGTCGAAACTCGACACGAAATTGAGACGCGAGTTCGAAGAAAAACACACCGACATCGAGTTGCCACAATACAAACATATTAGGGCGTTCTTACACTCTAAGAGCGAAGCTTTAGTGCGCGATACGCACTTCACCGCCGTAACCAGTAAAACCGTTAGCAGTAAGGAGGTTTCAAATGCCTCACAGAAACCGAAGAGACATAACGTTACACATTCGCTTGTCGCTCCCACCGCGAACGTGCCTATACCTAAGAAAGGTGACAAACATGTCGCTCCCACCGCGAACCACAAACCACCTCAGGCCGCGACCACTTCCAAGGTCATTCGTAAGTGCTCTTACTGCGGTAAAGAACACCACATAACGGCTTGTCCCGCCTTCCTGTCAAAGTCTGTGGACGAGCGCATGGCTGTGACCGGTGAACGAAAATGGTGCTACAATTGTCTTAATTCGTCTCATTCAGTACGGGAGTGCACATCGATATTTTCGTGTCGAACATGTAAACGTAAACACCACACGCTGCTGCACCGGGACCACGCGCCAAGCTACCCCAACACCTCGGGTAACCAATCGCAATCAGTAGCCTTAATGGCTAAGGAAACAATAGCTTCGTCGAACCTGTCTACGAGTACAACCGTGCTACTGGCTACTGCCATAATTCAAATTCGTGACACATTTGGCGAATTTCACTCTTTTCGAGCGCTCTTCGATACCGGGAGCCAAAATAACTTCTTGACAGCACACGCAGCCCAGCGACTTAACCTAACGCCTAAAGCCGCTAGTGCCAACGTTCATGGCTTAGGGGGGGCTAAAGCCTTAGTCAATGGCATCGTCACGTGCCAAGTCGGTGCCAATAATCACGTCAACTTTAATCTCGAAATGTTCATCATACCGAGCATCTGCGGAGACCAACCTATCGCAAGACTGAATACGGATGGATGGAAGGATGTCAAGACATTACCGTTAGCAGATCCTGGTTTTGACATTCCTGGTCCGATCGATGTCTTGTTAGGTGCCGACGTTTTCGCCGAGTCGTTGCTCGAACAGCGTTTGAAAGGCAACGCGTCTCAACCGCGCGCCCTGAACTCTGTCTTCGGCTGGCTTCTTCTAGGGAAGTCTCGGCTCGCATCTTCTTCTCCATGCTTATTGGGGGTAGCCCCTCCGAGCATGGACGAGAGCCTGACCAACATCATTCAACGTTTCTGGGAAATCGATACCGTTCCAAATTCATCCCGATTAACCCCAGATGAGCATGTTTGTGAAAGTAGTTTCACCAACAACCACTACCGTGACGAGACCGGAAGGTATACCGTAGTCCTTCCTTTCAAGGACAATGCTGAGCCCCTCTTTGAAGACTCGCGTGCCATAGCCTTACGGCGCTTCCATGCCATTGAAAAGCGGTTATCTCGTGATCAATCGTTGAAACAACAATATACCGATTTCATGACTGACTACATCGAAAGTGGTCATATGACCCTGGTGCCTGCTAAGAAAATGGGTCAAGGCAGGTACTACATACCGCACCATTGCGTTCTGCGTCCCGACAGCTCCACGACGAAGCTTCGCGTGGTTTTCGATGCCTCGGCAAAGGACGCGAACTCCAAATCGCTTAACGATTCGCAACTCACTGGTCCGAAGTTGCAGTCCAACATCGTGGAGATTCTTCTCCATTACCGGGAGCACGAAGTCGTCTTCATGGCGGACGTGCGCCAAATGTACCGTCAAATTAACGTAGCTCCTCATCACCGTGATTACCAGCGTATTCTCTGGAGGGCTCACCCGGATGAGCCTCTTCAAGAATATGTTCTAAATACCGTTACGTACGGAATATCTTCGTCGCCATATTTGGCATGTCGCACCATCCAGCAGCTGGCCAACGACGAGGGTCACAAGTACCCCACGGCCAAAACCGTCTTAACTTCAGATATTTATATCGATGACATCGTAACCGGAAGTTCATCACTGGAGGATGCCTGCGACATCAAATCGCAAGTTATAGCTCTTTTCGGCCTCGGCTGTTTTGAGCTACGAAAATGGATTAGCAATCGACCTGAGCTTCTGAGTGATCTACCCTCAGAAGCGTGTCTTTCGGAAGCTATCACATTTACCGAAGCCGAAGACACAACCGTAAAGGTTCTTGGCCTTAAATGGGAGCCTGCTTCAGACTCGTTCGTTTTTAACGTTCAACCGTCAAACCAACCATGTACCAAACGAACGATTCTGAGCGAGGTAGCCAGAGTCTTTGACCCTTTGGGGTTCCTATCGCCTTTAACAATCCAAGCCAAATGCTTAATTCAAAGGCTCTGGATCCTCGGCGTTTCGTGGGACGAAACACCCCCACGAGAAATCGTCACACAGTGGAACGATTTCTCTCAACAACTTCCGCAAATCAAGGAACTCAAGGTTCCACGCAAGTTCGTTATCGAAGGTGCTCGCTCATATCAACTTCACGGGTTCTGTGACAGCTCTGAACTTGCGTACGGCGCCGTCATTTATCTACGTGTCCCAGAGTCCGATGGTTCGGTTCGCATTTTTCTCGTCTGTGCAAGAGCTCGCGTCGCACCTTTGAAGAAGCAGTCCCTGCCGCGCCTGGAATTGTGCGCTGCGGTTCTGCTCGCTGACCTCATGAAGTTCGTCAAGGACACGATGCGAATTTCTGTCCATGAGACCTACCTTTGGAGTGACTCAACAGTCACTCTAGCGTGGCTGCGATCACCGTCTTCGCGTTGGGCAACCTTCGTCGCGAACCGCGTCAGTCACATTCAGGACACTGTTCCTACCGAATGCTGGAGGCACGTGCCCTCCAGGACCAATCCTGCGGACGTTTGCTCCCGCGGACAGCTACCAGCGGAGCTTTTGACTAACGAGCTATGGTGGGCGGGCCCCGAGTGGCTCTCTCAGCCCCAGTCTGAGTGGCCAACAGACATATCTAAAGGTCAGGCGAATGATAACGTCGTGCTCCCCGAGCAGCGTCGTACCGTTCTCGTCGCTGACCAAACCGAAACCGTCCAGAAATCATCAATAATCGATCAGCTGTTCGAGAAGTCTTCATCCTTAGACAAAATTTGTCGGATCCTAGCCTATATCCGTAGGTTTAACGCTCACTTACGTGATACCGATTTACGACCTGAGAGTCTCGTCATAACGGACGTTGAACGTCATCGTGCGCTTCTAATGATCGTCAAACACTTTCAGAACCGCTTCTTCTTCGATGTCATATCGAAACTGAAAGCGCGGAAACAGTTGCCCCGCAACCTCCGCAAACTAAATCCATTCCTGGATGACCAAGGTATCCTTAGGGTGGGCGGGCGGCTAGCTCGATCTGGCCTTGAGTTCGAACACAGGCACCCGGCATTGTTGCCCAAGAAATGTGTGCTAACGTCCTCAGTAATCGACTCCATTCATCGGAAGTACCTTCACCCTGGTTTGAACACCACACATTACCTGATCTTGCAGCAGTTCTGGATACTTGCGGCTAAGCGTGCCGTACGACAACACCTTTCAAGATGCATCCGATGCTATCGACTCCGCCCGCAACCATTGCAACCGTTTATGAGCGATCTTCCTGCCTTTCGCGTTAACCAGGCGAAACCGTTTTCTGATGTAGGCGTAGATTTCGCGGGCCCCTTTAAAATCAAGCTCGGTCTCCATCGTGGTGCGAAAATCGATAAGGCGTATCTGTGCTTGTTCGTCTGTGTGAGCACCAAAGCTGTGCATCTTGAGGTAGTGTCTACCTTATCGACCGACGGCTTCATCGCTGCGTTGCGCCGTTTCGTCTCTCGTCGCGGCCGTTGTAACGTCATCCGTTCTGATTGCGGCACAAATTTCGTTGGCGCAGCCTCACAGCTGGCCGCATGCATGGAACAAGCATCAAACGCAGAACGGATTGCCTTTAAACGTAACCCCCCATCTTCTCCACATTTTGGAGGAGTCTGGGAAATTCAAGTAAAAGCCGCGAAAAGTCATTTATATCGGATTGTTGGCGATCAAACTCTAACATTTGAAGAGCTCACTACACTCTTCACCCAGATCGAATCGATTTTAACCTCCAGACCTTTGTGTCCTTTAAGCTCGGACCCTAACGATCTAAACGTTCTTACACCTGGTCATTTTCTTACACTGGAACCTCTCACAGCGGTCCCAGATGTAGACTACTCTGATGTTAACCTTCATCGCCTAAATCGTTGGCAGCTGATCCAATCATTCCAACAACAGTTTTGGAGACGTTGGAAAAACGAATATTTACACGCGTTAACTCAGCGGGCAAAATGGACCAAAGACTCAACACCGTTAACCGTAAATTCTATTGTACTTATCAAAGACGACAATCGATCTTCTCTTCAATGGGCATTAGGACGCGTAGTTTCCTTACATCCTGGGCCTGATGGAGTAATTCGAGTGGCTACTGTAAAGACAGCTAGAGATCATCTTGTTAAGAGGCCTCTGGTAAAACTGTGCCCTCTACCATCCGAATAACCGTCTCTCTTTTAATAAACGTAACTTAGTTTTAAGATTAGTATCGTAAATTGTAGCATATCTTTATTTAATTACCGTTTTCATTCAATTTCGGGAAAATCCCAGTGGTATTTTGGTGGGCGGAATGTTCCGTTTCCAACGTTTAATTTTTCTATAACTCTTTGAATCCGCGCGCCTTTTTATTAATAATCAATGCAGTGTCAAAACGCAGTCCCGAAATGGTGCAACTCTGTATGTTTGGCCAATGAGAGCGCTCGATTCAATCGGCGCGCCTTGTGTGGTACGAACTCACGAAGAAAGTGGCGCCCCCACTTACGGGACAACTGCCCGAATCTTCGAGAAGACCGGGACAGAACGATTTCACCGCCGCGCGCAGCGTCTGAGCGCGACCGATTTTATAAAAGAAAAATTGGATTTTGGTGTTCAAATTGACACCCTGTTGAGTCTATCGTGTGTGAGACATTATTGAACTATTTATCTATAAATTGTGGCCGGCCGGCTTGTGTCCTAGAAGTAAGCAGCGAGAACCATCACGTCTTCAGTTCCTGACGAGCTACTGGTGAGTACTTGCACAAGATCTCTTTGACCACATATCCAAGTTGTACCGTTTATTTACCGGCGAGTATACATATTTATGCTCGATCCAGACCGTACGTAGATTGACATTGCATTCCTAACCAAAACCGCGTTCATCTATGTACAGAAGTCACTCCCCTTAAATGTATAATAATAACTAACTTTTATAGATTCATAACCTTAATCTTTTCTAGATGTAATTTTTATACCTAGATGTTTAATTTTAACATTCTAATTTTAGATTTTTTAATAATTGATTATAATTGAAAAATGGCGTTTTATATTTAATTTATATAGTACTATTTCACTACGGTACTTTGATGTGTATTTAAAATTAATCTTTATTAGTTTGCAATATGGAAAAAAATGTAATACCTAACTAGCGGCAGAATATTTTTTGATGTGTAACATCTTTCCGCTCGTCTTCTATATATACAATTTGAGGGATTGATTTCGTAGAAAAGGGACGGAAGTAGTAACAGTGTGATCCGTAACAGTCACCAGGGATCGACACTTTAAACCCAATGTCCGTTGTAGGTAGTAATATTTGTGGGAGTGATTTCGTAAAAATGTGATCGTAACAGTGTGATACTGTCGCACAATTTATGAACTTACTGTGTTTGTGATTATGATATTTGAGGTGCTGACATTACGATCTATTTTCTCGATCTTTACTCATAAATAAATTGCGCGGCAGATAGGAGGTGTCAGTGTGACATGTCTTCTAATGAGTATTTACTGCATGTTCTTTGTGATTTGAAAAAAATATACAGAGTCGGAAGCGCGCATTTAAAATCGATAATAAAAACAGGACATAATATGGACTTCTTGGCGGGAAAGTGAAGAGACATGTCTGCGGTTTTGTTTTATTTTCTAAAATTTGTGTTATGTCGAATATTAATGTGAAATAAGGGTGGATTATTAACCGTTAAGGGGGTGTCGCGCGGAATTTCGAAAATTTACGTGTTTTTAAGTCACTGGTGCTAGGCGCTGAATAGGTCATATACATTAAAAGGACTAGTGTAAGTTAGCTTGATTCTTTCACAAGGCCATGGTTGTCTTGGAATTTGAACAAATACCCAGAAACTGCATAAACAATACGTAAAAGTAATGATATCTGAAAACTTATTTCTTCAGAAACTTTGTAAATATAGCACAAATGAAACAATGATTCGACATCAAAATGTTTGTATTAATATTCCGCAGGCCACTGTTGTCTTATTTTTCAATTTAAAAATATGAATATGAAAATATTAAGACTTTTGTTATTTCTTACCCAAACGCCTATGATTTTACGAAAGTAAACATTGCTCTAATTAAATCACCAGCCTACTCTGTACAGATATTAGTGTGCGTGCGTAATCGCAGTCGTGTGCAATTGTCACACCACTCAACAACGCTCGCTATCTTAAAGAAACTTGAAACTCGCAGTTTTGCGTCCGCGCTGCACCCCTTTAAGCGTTCGTGAGTGTGCATGAGTGTTCTAATCTATTTTCTGACTTCTTGGCGGGAAAGTGAAGAGTCATGTCTGCGGTTTTGTTTTATTTTCTAAAATTTGTGTTATGTCGAATATTAATGTGAAATAATGGTGGATTATTAACCGTAAGTGTGCATAAGTGTTGGCAAATGAAACAAAACAGTGCAACGTCACTTTTCAAATTCTCTCAAGAAGTCCGCCCGAGGACTTAGTAAAGCCCCCCATCTTTACTGAGATACTCGAGGGGTTGGAAGGGTATATCATTTCTCACTTCTCATTTCTATTATCATTCATCATCATCATAGAGGAAAGAAATATTGTTTATTTATGTATTACTTGTAAGAAAAATTACTTTGACACTGGCTAAATGTGCTAATCGCACATATACCATGAACTAAAGGGAAAAAAAAATCTATTTTCTATTGTAATATTGATTTCAAAAGGTGAGATGTCAAATGTTACACATCATATGCGACTACTGTAAGGCTCGTTCGTTTTTTTTCTTATTTTACCACTGGTGGTAGACTAGACACTTTTTAAATAAAATAACTCTACGTAAAAAAAACTCATTGTTGTACAGACACTAAGACCCCACAACGTTTGTGCGTTTGCACTTTTAATTTTAATTTTAGTTTAATTAAAAAGTAAACAGTTATTTGGGTGGATATATATCCAGATTTACAGGCATTACTTGTAAGCTAAGGCAACAGTCTCCTGCGAAGTATTTATACTGTTTTACTTTTTAGTATACTGAGGTATACTAGGTATACCTAGGTATATAATTTATATGTGGCGTGTCGACAGAGTTGTACCGGCCTGGCCGTGGTCACGGGCTAAGTCGATATAAATATGTTGTAACTGTATTGTAACTAGCTATAAGATTTTTTACAGATAAAAATAAACTTTTTATTTGTTTTTAATTATTTTGGTTTCTTTTCGACAAGAAATGGATTTAAAATAACTATTACTTTTCTACAAAATGAATTCATAATTGCAAAACTAGCACCGTTTTCTACAGATTACTTTCATATCTGTACATCACCAGCTCATTTTTAGTTCTCAATGCTTGGGCACATGTCTTCCCTATAGATTGGGATTTAGGGGACATATACCACCACGCGGGTGCAATGCGGATTGGTGGTTGTTAACGACTGCCAATGCAGCGGGGACCAACGGCTTTACGTTCCATCCAACGATAATTTTTTGGTCACAATCTGATTAACGGTTCTAATTAAAGTTGATCAACCTAGCAATGGCAGACTGGGCACGTTCACCACTGCTCCATCGAGCTTCTCTTAAACAATATCAAGATTTTATTTTCTCAATGGATAAAGATTCTCACAGGCCGCATTATTTGTGTTTTTCCATAATATTCATGTCCCATTACTGTGTTCCGCGTCATTTGCGCTTTATTTATCGCCGCACCGAAGCTATCTTCGAGCTATTGAACCCTTTTCTAGGCGGCCCCGATACGGGGCCTACTAGCCTAGCCACAGTATTAGGGACGCACTAATGAACCTGAATTCTTATAACAGTTTACGAACTGTGAGTCAACCTTTTTGCTATCATCGTAAGTAAGTAAATCAATTAATTATTATGAACAAGATTTTTGGATTTGTACATCACGTCAACTGATAGATTAATAATATATATCCTTCATCGATTGGTATTCTCTAACCCTCTTACTTTATATGGTAGAAACTGAACTCCTTTAATTTGGAATTCTCAAAACAGAATACACTGATTACTAATCGGTACGTTAGTAAATTTGAAGCCGGTACGGGAATAAGTGATGCCTTACGATAGTCGTTTTATACAGGTCAACTTTTTTATCGCCATACAAACCTTCTGAGATGACACCCGTGATACAAACGAACAACTCTTACTAACGGACCAACTCTCTAACTCAAAAAAAAAGATCAGCTGTTCCATACATTTTGGTCGAATGAATATTGATGTTTTGTATGGAACAGCTGATTTTTTTTTCAAGTTAGGAAGTTGGTTCAATAGTAAAAGTTGTTTGTTTGTATCACGGGAGTCATCTCAGAAGGTTTGGATGGTGATAAAAAAGTCGACCTGTGTAGATATTTTTTTTTACATCTTACGGGTACCTACCTAAGCACTTGGCTTAATCTCACCTGATGTTAAGTGATGATAAGGCTGAAGGTGGAAGCGCACTTCACCCGGATTTCCCAACTACTGAGGCACTGGCTATCTTATCTCTAGCTGCCGGAACACAACAATGCTACAAACATTAATGTTATGGCGACATGTGGAGGTAGCTAGCCAGGCGGGCAAAACAAGCCCTACCACCAACCAAACCGAGTACATAAACATGTACCCCCGCTGGGAATCAAACCCGGTACCTCTGGGTCTAAACCAGTGGTCTTATCTACTAGATCACAGAGACGATAACATTTTTACTATAATTAGATGTCAAATGTTCAAATAATTTTTAACGCAAATATTGTTGCGAACAATTTACAAAAACACAAATGTTGAAAAAATTTCCACAAGCAGGTTTGAACCTGCACCCTTCTGACATACCGGGTCAGGTGCTCTTCCAATTGAGCTATCGTGGTTCTAACCAGAAAAAAAAAATTTGAACATTTTATAAATAGCTTGCTTACTTCAACTGATCTTTAATATTTGTAAAAATATTATGATCGGATGTTAGTGACGGTAGTTGTTGACATTGAATGGGCGCCTTTGATTTCAAAGTAAAAAGTGTTGAATAATTTCGGCGGGCTGGTTAGAACCACGATAGCTCAATTGGAAGAGCACCTGACTCGGTATGTCAGAAGGGTGCAGGTTTAAATCCTGCTCGTGGAATTTTTTTCAACATATGTGTTTTTATAATTAGATGTGCCGATACCTTATTATACTAAGTATGCCGTTGTAACCTGTGCTTAAAAATCGAATAAAACTAAATTTATAGTGTCTTACCACTGGACCCAAGCCTCCATCATTAAATTCCTGTCATCGCTGCAATTGCTAGATATTGGCTTAATCACCACTCTTGCCAAATGCAGGTTGCGTTAATCACAAGCCCAGGTTATGCATCGAAAGACTCAGAACATACTTGTTCCAACCTGATAATTGATCCCTGGACCTCTGAATTTCAGGCAGAGAATTCTGCCACCGAAGCATTGCAAAACAGTAAAATCTAAGAAATCTTAATTATCATCATAATCATCATCAGCTCATTTATGTCCCCACTGCTGCGGCACGAGCCTTCCCTATGGATGGATAGGGAGAACGGCCTATAAACCACCACGCGGGCCCAGTGCGGATTGGTTGTTGTTAACGACTACTAATGCAGCAGCCGGGAGCAACGGCTTTACGTGCCTTCCGAAGCACGGAGGAGCTCGAGATGATACATTTTTCGTCACCCATCCGATGACAAGCCTTTGCAAATGTTGCTAAACCTCACCAGCAGACCGGGCGTGTTAACCACTGCGCTATCGACCTCTACATCTACATTGAGCAATCGCTTTTACGACGGCGAGTTGTTAGAGTTTTTAGCTTGTTACGAACAAACTGGCAGATCGCAGTTCGTTAGTGCCGTCAATATTGACTCGCGACTGAGTCCACAGTGATGTGCAGTTTATTTACGACAGGTTATATGCGAGTTTAGCAGGGAGTTTGCTACACAAATTACTGCACATAGGGTAATTTTAAATTAAGTACAGGGGGAGTCAAGTCTACCTGGCAAGCTACTAGTTAAAGTTATTGTAAAAAGTAAAAGTAAATAGCCAATGACTGTCACACTGCATTGAAATCAAGCTGTCACCGCAATTGATGGGTAATGTAATGTAATGTAAATGTAATGGCTTAAACGCTTGCTAAATGCGGGTTGGTGATCGCAAACCTGGGTTATGAAACGAAATATACGGAACACGCTATGCCGGACCTAGGAGTTGCAAGTTCATTTTGGGTCTTCGGGTATCGGGCCGAGCTCGTCGCCACTTGGCCACTAAAGCGTTAAAAGTAACAATCCAGGTGAAGTTTGCTTTAACCAATAGCAAAATATAAAATAAACATTGTCTTTTTTTTCTATAATTGACGATACCCGGACCTAAGCTAAAAAAAATTTTTAACATTTTATATTTTTTGGCTTTATTAAGCTTATTATTATAGGCAATCGAATAAAGTTGATGCTTAATGACATAAACAGGTTTTAAATATGTTAAACGTTCGCTGTTCGTGCACTTGGATACAAGTCACCTCAAACAAAAGAAACGTCGAAATTACACACTTTGCACGATACGAGTATAACAAAACTTTGCCGTATCAAAATACCAAAGTCTAGAAAAAGCAAAACCTAAACAACGTGTCCACAGTCTAGCCAGAGCGGTGTCATTCCCACAGTCGGAAACAGAAAGGTATTTCAACACACAATTCCACCAACGAGGCGGTAGTTGGAGCTGGACAGAAGTAAATCGACCGTCAAGCGTGAACTGCTCCAGTAACAGTGGTTCACCTGAGATACATTTTTCTTTGCATACAAAACAAGACAGCAGCACAAAACGGGTCGTTGTGGTGATCCTTGGGGGAGGCTTGTGTCCAGCAGTGGACGACTTTTGGTTGAGATGATGATGATGATGATAATGATGGTATTGCAAATTGACAGAAAAAAGTTTAACCAATACACATAGCAACCACCATTTTAATTGATAAATTTCATGTCATAGATATATCGACAAGCTAATTATATTTATATACATATGTTTTTAAAAGAAATATGCAGCACATATTTTAAATTAAATACATAATAAGAAATTGTGTATTATAATAAATAAAATGAAAAAAATCTGCGCATAGATTATTATTTAGAATAAATTAACGTGTGTTTAATATTTAATACACAAATATATACATACTTAAACATAATTTAAGAAGTAAGAAGTAGCGGATATTGCAGTTTTGTAGCAGGACTCAGACAGTTTAAAGGATTATAAGTATGTTCTGATGTATGAAGTATGTTATGATTATATAATGACCATACTGCTACTGTAACATGACGCTCACAGATGAACACGCATAGTGATCTCTGCCGCTGCGCTGTTTCTTTCTTTTGCATGGTACGGCTCATAATTAGGTACCGGATACAAAATATAAAATAATTGAAATGCAACAAGTAAAGGACCCCGTACCATAAGTATGGAAAATGTGGTTTCAGTTAAATATTCTGAGATTTTGATATAATGTAGATTTTATCGTCCTGAACAAAAGTCTCTATGGGGGCTACCACTGTTGCCGAGTCCCTTTCAGAGTTACGACTTATTTTGTATCAGATAGTAAATCATTAATTAGATGCAATTACCAACTATATATTTAAACAATTGACATTAGATTGAACCTATATTGCGATTTCGCGATAAACTGGCCATTTGACGAAAGATAAAGTGACTGCAATGTCAACTTCAAACGTGCGTCATGTGCACTTCGTAGATTATTAATAAATAACATAATATTTATTGATAATAATGTGAATATATACCGAATAAGATTATTTATGTAAGGTTTAGATGTAAGATTTACAAATAGGTAAGAGTAAAGTAGAATGGCGTTACTATTAGTTAGAGGACATTGCTTTGTCTGCAATAATGCCTATGTTCCTCGTGCTTTGCGGCGGATACCGGAAAATTACGAAGAAAAAATTCAGATGGCGATTTCATACAGAGAAAGTATGAACAATATCCCGGCTGAATTTATCAATGAGTCCCGTGTATGTATTAACTGTGACCGATTGCTAAATACAGAGTTGGAGGAGCTGCGTCGCGATGATTGTATTGCTTTAAACGTACTGAGGCAAAGGTCGAGCAATACTTGCATGATTTGCAACTCACGAGAAAACCATCCCCGGTTGAACCTCAATGCAAGAACAAACGTCTTCATTGAATTAAACATTTATGTACCCGCATCAGCTCGATGTTGTGTTGGACACTTGGACATTTCCGGGCTACTACTTTTAGAATTGAAGCCCACGTTACTATTTGTTAAACGACGTTATCGACTTGCGGGCCATGAATTGAGTTCATTCCTACACACGTTACGTAAGCAAAAAAAAAGTGATGATTTTGACGTAGACAACATCTCAGAAGAAGATTTCAGTATAATATCTCCCGTAACAAAACAGCAATTTCAAGACATGTTGCAGTATTGTGTGCCGATTAACGACGACGGGCCTAACCGCAATGTCACAGAAAAAAAAAAATTGATGTTCTTGGTGAAAATGTGTCAAGGACTCTCTGATGTTTTCCTAAAAGTTCTTTTTAAATACAATTCCAGAGCCAACGTGAGTCGCGACATTAAAATAGTCAGGCAATCATTATTGATAAGATTTGTGCCCCAGTCTATTGGGTATAATGCCATTACTCGAGATGACTTCATTAATGCCCACGTGACACCATTCGCTAATGAACTATACAATCTTAATACTGACAATCGACAAGCAATAGTTATTGTTGATGCATCCTATACTTATACAGGAAAACCTAGTAACTTCAAATCTCTCAGAAAATCTTTTTCTTTTCATAAAAAACGACATTTAGTAAAACCCTGCCTAATAGTAGCCCCTGATGGATACATTTTAGATATACACGGACCCTATTTTTCAGACTCCAGAAATAATGACGCGAGCATACTTAAAGTCGAGTTTGAATCGAACGATGATATGAGCCAATGGTTTCGAGATGGCGATGTGTTTTTAATGGATCGAGGATATCGAGATGTTGTGCCATATCTCCAAAATAAAGGCATGCACTGTAAAATGCCCGAAGTCCTTGCACGTGGACAGCAACAACTTTCAACAGAAGCAGCAAACAAATCGCGAATAATTACGAAGACAAGATGGATAGTTGAAGCCCGCAATGGCCATTTGAAGTCAATTTTTAAGTTTTTTGATGGTTTGATCCCAATGGCACACCTTAATCATCTAAACGACTTTCTGAAAATAGCTGGTGCTATAATTAACAGATATCATGTCAATATCTATATGGAGGATGCAACTGTTCGATTAGCCAGAGAGTTACTGAATAGGATTCATGATATTAATGTAATGCAAGCACGGGTGGAAGCTGACGTTAATCTTACTAGACGTAATGCTAATTGGAACCTTCTTAATGAAAATCATTTTCCGCAGTTTCCTAGGCTTGACATGGCGTATTTGAAGCGACTGACTATTGGTATTTACCAAATTAATTTAAGCTCTGCTTACATACAGGATAAAATGGATATGGATAATAACGATGTATTTGAGTTTGATGAACTAAATGAACACGGCCTGATACGTGTGAGAATACGCTCGCGTTTTCGAAATGCAGTTAAACATCAATTATGGATAGCGGTTCAAAACGAAATTCCGGAGGAAGAGCCTATCTTGGCCTATTACTGTAAATGTAAAACCGGTGCCAGGACTATTGGTTGTTGTGCTCATGTTGCCAGTGTGGTATGGTACCTTGGTTATGCACGTCATCAAGAAAACGTGAAATACCCAAGTACTGCATTATTAAACCACATACTTGATTGTGCGAACAGAAATTCTTGATAAACCGAGTTTTAAAGTGTACATGTGTATCTATCAAAGTATGTAAATATATGTAGATAAGATTGAACGAGTAACACTATTTTCTTTCATTTTATCCGTTAGGTAGTTTGTTTTGTCTGGTACAATCTACTGTAAAAATATGGGTGCATTAAAATGCCCAAAAAATGTTCCAATGATTTGTATGTCGTTGTAATAAGAACTTCTCAAAACATTTATCAAACGATTTATTTTTCACTAGAAAAAGACGCTGGAAGTGTCATATTACATTACTGATATTACTGTCACTGTGACAAGGTGCGAATTAGTAGTTAGTACTAGTCTATTTCCTTGAGGGTACAAAATAAGTCGTAACTCTGAAAGGGACTCGGCAACAGTGGTAGCCCCCATAGAGACTTTTGTTCAGGACGATAAAATCTACATTATATCAAAATCTCAGAATATTTAACTAAAACCACATTTTCCATACTTATGGTACGGGGTCCTTTATATAATTTTTATATTTCATTTAACTAGTATTGAAATGTTACAATAATCTACTTACCAACTACAAAAATATTACTACTATTATTAAGTATACTAACACATCAAAAAACTATTTACTAAAGTATTTAAATACAGATTACACAAAGCAAAGTTTAAATAAATATATGAAATAAAAGTGCAATATATATGATATTACTATATGTATACTATAGACACACAATATAATAATAATACCATACATGGTCATAGATTTACATATGCGTTAACAAAAAGATTGAAAAATAAAAAGAAGAAATTGCCTATGTACTTACCAATTTATTTTTAATGTATGTTGTAATGTAATAGAATCGGGCGGCGGCGGCGCCGCCGCCACACGGCACTGCACTATTTGTCACGCGCACACGCACATTACTCACACTGCACCGCTGCCTACAAAGCAGCGCAGCGTTCTCGTAACACGTACAACAGTGACATTGTGATTTTTGAGTCAATGAGGGTATCTCAGTTTAAATTTGATGGACTCGTTCGGTGATCTGGCTAACAAATTATTTATTACAAAAAACTTTTTACCCACCTTTTGTTTTTGTTCTGTTTTTGTAATATTAAAATTATGTATAGCTTATTATAAATGCATGTTTCGTCACAAGGCAATACAATTACTTTTTATAATTATTAATCTCATGTAAGTGAATTCTGTATTCTTATGAGAATAAAGTTTCTTTAAACCCATAAGTAGGATTACTACTAGACATTTTTCGTAGGGACTTAAAAACTTTCACACCGTACCCTAACTGCAAGTATTGACATCAATGGCTCTCGTTATTTTGCTGCAGTCGTGCACAGATTTCTATTTCGCTGTGTTCACATTTAACCAACACCAAATAAAAGGTCCTACATCTGAACAGTAACAAGGTGTGTTCCCAAAGGAATGTCTTGGATACGGATTAAATAAGTATTTATAATTCCATTAGTAATCTCGTTATGATAATTTTTGTTGTATCATATTATTTTAAACGGTCTTATACCATAATTATGCACCTTGTTGTCTCGTTCTCTATGATGAGGATTCCTCTTGTTATTATCGATTCTTCGTACTCACTGACGCCACATAGTTAAAAGTTTAACGAATTTTTGTTCAGTAGTTTTTGAGTTTATTCGTTGGAAATACATACATAGGTACATACCTACATACAAAAATACAAAGGTTTCCTCTTGATAAAATTAGTATAGATACGAGTAGTATAGATATAGATTGGCGAAAAGTCACCAATGATAAAACTGTGTTGAATTGGGTATCTGGATATAAAAATCCATTTGATGAGACACCGTTTCAACGGGTTCAGCCTTAAAATGATTCATTCTCCCCCTCTGAATTAAATCAAATTAAAATAGAAATTCAAAAATTTTAACAATTACAGGTGATAAATAAATGTAAAGAATCTCCTGAGAACTTTTGTTCTTCTATTTTTTATAGTACCAAAACTAAATGGAGATTATAGATTAATTCTCATTATCATCATCATCATCAGCCTATACTAGCCCACTGCTGGACATAAGCCTCCCCAAGTGCACGCCACCGAGCACGATCCGCGGCTACTCTCATCCAGCTCTTGCCAGCTACCTTGCGAAGATTCATTCTGAACTTGAAAAAATTTAATATTTTTTATTACCCCAAATCATTTTAAGTTGGAAGATTACCTAGAATATAATAACCTTGTAAATTAATTAACAAAGGTATGGCAACAATAGCTAAAAAAGATGCATATTATATGTGCAGGATAAACCCTGATCACAGAAAACATCTCTGTTTCATATTTAATGGACAAATGTACAAAAATGTGCTCCCGTTTGGTCTTTGTACTGCTCTATATCATCATCATCATCATCTCAGTCAAAAGACGTCCACTGCTGGACAAAGGCCTCCCCCAAGGATACATGAGAGGATTTGCCATAATCGCCACGCTTGGCAGGCAGGTTGGCGATCGCAGTAAGTTGATTGAGAGTTAACCTCGGAGAGATGCTGCTGCCCATCCTCTGGAATGGTCCCTTAGTCGGCTTTTACGACACCCACGGGAAGAGATGGGGAGGTGCAATTCTTTATCCCCGACACCACACAGGGACTGCTCTATATGTATTCACCAAAATATTGAAACCATTAGTAGCATTACTGAGAGGAAATGGTTTGCAATCTGTGCAATATCTCGATGATTGGCTCTGCTTGGGCCATACATATTAGGAATGCCTTAATAATGTAAACCAAACTAGATTATTCATCGATAATGAAAAGAAATGTCAACTTATTCCCTCCAATGAATGTAAATTCCTAGGATTGATATTCAATACATTTACTATGACTATTCATAAAGATTTTGAAAAATTAACCAAGTGTTAAAAATTAAAAAAATATATATTGATAAATTTGAATTTCACAATGAGATACTTAGCTCAAGTCCTTGGAACATTGGTTTCAATGTGCCCAGCTATTCAATATAGTCTTCTTTATACAAAAGAGCTAGAAAGGCTTAAGTACTTATGAGCTCGAGCGCGAATACCAGACACAATAGAATTTTAATTGTTATCGGCCACCTGGTGGTCGATCGACGCTCAAGGGGTTAACTCTTTTAAAACACAATGACAATTATGAGACTTTGATAACCCTACTACTACACTATTAGTTGCATATCTGATATACAATGGTGGTTAAATAATTTACCAAATTCAACTACTCCAATAAGAAAACACAAATTTAAATAGAAAATCAGTACAGATGCCTCGCTTTCAGGCTGGGGTGCGGCTTGTGGCACAATGATAGCAAACGGTCCATGGACATAACAAGAATTCTAGTTACATACTAACATTTTAGAACTAAAAGCTGCATTGTTTGGACTTCAAAGTTTTTGCAATTTTGCAATGGTGTGAAAAAAGACAAATATTTATACATACATGCATGTTACATTAATACAAAAGACAATATAATTGCAGACTCAGAATCAATAAAAACACTAGGTCAAATAGAATGGGAATTAAACGATATACTTATGTTACAAAAAAAAAAATTTGATTGCCCAGATATTGATTTATTTGTTATTATTAGATATTTATTTGTTTGTTATCTATAGGACACTGCTGATAAAGGCTATCATATCAATATAAAAATTATATAAAATTATTTTTATTACATTGATTCAAATAGAGTATAATATGTTCAAATAATTTTTAACGCAAATCTTGCTGCGAACAAATTACAAAAACACAAATGTTGAAAAAATTTCCACGAGTATAACATGGTTCATGTGAATAGTCTAACGTAGCTAGTGAATAGTCTAAATTAGCGTAGCGTAGCGATAGATTGAACCACTATTCCTCGCCTTTAACCCGAGCATCCGTTCAGCCACCGACGTTTCCAATTAATAATTATTGGATCTACAAAACAGGAAATCAACGAAGATATAGATTAGCATCTTAACGAGATATCCTATCATAGACGCCACATAACATCGTGAGATAAATTAACGTAATCGAGAAATCATGAGCAGAATAATAAACTTACACCATCTTGTGAGGAACAGGTCAACGCCCCTTGGCAGTTCAAATTAACGTAGTAGTATATAACGTTTCATTGAAACACAATTTTCAATTTAAGCCTTCAGATTTAAGACCATTGCTATTTGTCAACAGTTGGAAAAGGGTGCAAGTTGTGTGTGACAGCGGAATTGTGTAAAATTCGTGGCCAAGACAAAAAAAAGGTATTTAATTGTGTTTTTCAAAATTATATTTTTTAAATAGATTAAACATTTTTTTTTAAATCATGGAGAAGTGAAAGGAAAGGTTTTTTTATATATTATTTCAATAAGTTAGTCAGTTAAGTACTAGAATATCATAACTGCCATGTACTTTTAAAAGTATTTCTTTTAAACTTAAACTTTATTAACAGCCATTGGTATTTATGACACCCACAATTAATACATTTGAAATAGTAACTAATGTGGTAAATGTCGTCTCAAAGTCGCTCTGCGCTCTTCCCTTCAACCCGATCTCGTTGTAACCAAACATCATTTCAGTGGAAAACTTTTTCTGGAACGCTGATGTTGATACAAGGTTATTGACGATTGCCTCTCGTCAAATAAAAAGCCGCATTTCTCATCTCGGCATCACCGAAAACATGAACTTGAAAGAATATTTTGTTTGTATTTGGAAATTTTAATGCAACTATAGATTTGAACTTAATTTGACTCGCTTGAAATGAAACATTAATGAACAATAGTTCCTTTCCTTTAGTTTTATTTTCTAGTGTTCTCATTTTGTTATGTATTATTATTTATTATGATTTTTTGTTGTTACTGTCTTGCAGCGCCACCAAACCGGTTCCAACGGAAGATCAGCGTTGGAACTTCCGTTCGGAGTCGGAACCGTTTTGGGATAAATTTTCCTTTTTAAATGTTGTTTTCTTATTTGTATGTAATGCAATAATGTGATTTGTCCCAAATAAATGTTTTTCTTCGAGCCGTAGGTGTAGGTGGTTTTGGTGGTGAGCGAAAACCATCTGCGACGATAAGTTCGCGTGGGACCGCCGGAGCCCCGCAGCGCCGGAGCCGTGACAAAAAACCATCTTGCATGCTTGCTTGCAGCTGCATGCCTGCTTGCATGCTGCATGGCTGCTGCATGGCTGCTTGCATGCTCTAAGTTTGCTTGCATGCTGCATGCCTGCTTGCATCTTGCATGCCTGCTTGCATGCTGCACGCCTACCTGCATGCAACGTTAGTATTAATAAATATTAATAATTAAAAGGAAAAATGCAATATCATGTATCAAGTTCTTTATTTTTATTGTAAAAACAAGTTTTGTTAGAATACTTACATACGTTTGATTAAATCAACTTGCAACAAATACAATTCTTTGGCCAAGTTACTTTGCCTTATTAAAATGAGTAGGCGTTTTATACTTTGTGATTTTTAATTTTGTGCGAATTAATATTTAGTAATTGCAAACTTTAGGGATTACGAATTCTTCCGCCAAATGTGTAAATAACAATATGGCGATAAAAAGTTCGTAAACGGTTTAACGAAGTTTTGAATCCCAGATATATTTTTTTACATAATATTGTAAGTTATAAATTTATTTTACATATGTTTCATTTTCCAGAAAAACTAATAGCCGATTTTCAAAACCATTTTTTTTTTCTTTTTACAGTTGTTTTGCTTACAATAATTTTCTTTTCTAGATGTATTAAATATCAAAGTAACCTTTCCCCTATTCTTACAAACGCACTTATTTATTTGTGAACAAAATAAAAAAGAAGTAGGGTTGGATTTAGAAACGATCTCTCTCGTTCTGGGGAAACTGATACCGTGGGGTCTCAGGGGGTCTTACTGAAACCCCTGATATCGATTTTGGTTGCCGGAGGTAGCTACGTATTTTTTTATTATTTTCAAATATTTGATTTTTGAGTTAAACGAAACAAAAAAAAACAACACGCAAAAAGTAAAGAATAACATGAAATGATACGTTTTCTGTCAAAAATGACGTGTAATATCATTAGAGAAACATCATTTACGTAGTAATTAAACTTGTACCTAATCTGTGGTCATGCCGCCATACTGAACCGAAGTAGTGACAGAACCGAAGCGGGGGGATATGGGGGGGGGGGGGGGGGCAGCCTCCCGCAAAGCACAATATTACTATTTGCGTTAGCGTGTTTACAAACTTGATGGATTGTAAGTATTTGTTATTTATAATATTTGTCTTTTTATAATATAGGAAACGTTTCTCTGGAAACTCCATCGTCTAACATTAATATAATTATCAAAGGTTGAGCAAGATTTCCAGACGTATAGATATGTCAATCGTGTTTTCGGTGAAATGAAAATATAGAAAATAAAAATGTGGCTAAATGTTTTTGGGATAATTAAATTCGTACTAAAAAAATCGGATTTAAAATAGGTAACCGAATTTAATTTATCGTTAACGTGATTTAACTGCAAATAAAACTCCAACTAGACACTGTGTATCCGTACTCCTAATATGTGATTCCAGGCCATCTATCTGTCGTGTTCGATTTAAATAGTGTCAGGCCGACGACCGGGACACCTCTGATCGGTGAGACGGAAGACCCAATTCTGATTTTGTTAACTGAGGTTGCTTCATTAAATCCCCTGGGAACGTGTTTGGAAAGAGAACGAGCATGATTGGATTGAAGTGGACTTTAGACATTTTATGTTTAGAATGAAATTGATTATGCGGCATCAACCATTTTTTTTATCAGAGCCGTAGTCAGAAACCTTTAATGCTCCATTTGATAAACAAAATAATAATTGTTTAAGGAAAATGGAAGTAATGAAAAAAAAAATAGGAAGAAAAAAATCTTAAAAACTAATAATTGTTATACAAAAATCAAAAGAGCGATGAAAAAAAAAAAAAAAAGAGTAATCCAATAATAAATTAAATTAGGTTTTTTAACTTTAACTAATTAGAGTCAAGTGATAAAGTTTTCCTTTCACACTTATCTTTTTTTTACTGTTTCAAATTTTTGTCATGGTAGCTAGTTATTAAGACAACTCTGTACATATATAATTAGGTGTAAGTGAGGTTGAGGTTAAAGAATTTTTTTATTTAACTCATATAAGATAGTATATTATAAGACATATTTATAACATTATAAGACACTTCAGCAAGATTGTCTTGCAGTAGTCCTTAAATAAATGAATCAAATATATAAAAATAACGTTTTATTCAAGTAAACATACATTTTAGATATTTCTCAAATATAGTATGTACCTACATTTTAGATTTATCTTTTTACCTTTTACCTGATTCATTTGTAGGCGTATAATTTATAGTTTTCTCTTCGATACCTTTAAGAAAGAAGATGGATGTCCGTTTTTGGCTTCTGCTACTGCTCTGGAGATTTAACAAATTAAACCAATTTTCATTAGCACACATTAAATAGAAAAATAAAATAAGGTAATCTGTCTATTATATCTGCCTGCTTATTAGGCTGTTAAAAATGAAATATACACATACAATATGTTGATTTGCATTTGCGCCATATTCATAGCAGCGATCATATTGCTTATACTTATTACAAATAAATTATTATTTATTTTATTATACCTTTTGACTTATATGTACGACCATGTAATTCGTAATAAATAATACTTTTATTGTCTTAAATCATCGCAAAGAATAAGAGCAGAAAAAACGCATAGATATCTACCTATTTTGTGGGTCTCAAATATTACAGGTTGTTTACATTGCTGGCTTTAGTTTAAATTATAAATATCTAATTAATTGTTTTATCCAATTTTGTGATTGATTATAATAATATTAAATAAAACTTAAATGCATTTATCGTGACAGTGACCATGCAGTGGTTAAAATATTCACAATTTGTGTTATCATAAAACAAGACTTGAAATCTCCCAAACACACTCACACAATAAAATGATTATTTTCTTACTGAGGACGAGGAAGGCCACTCAATTGAAACAATGGGTATTACCAGGCGAAGTTATGGCCAAAATATTTTCCTATCCTCACAATGTCGCCTTTATGGCCCATTAAATAAAAAAATACAAGCTATATTCAGCTTTTTACGTCATTCGATGGTCACAGACTGAAAATATTACATACGACTTGCAACTTTCATCGACAGTCTTGCTATAAATACATACAATGTGTTATTAGCCTGTGGTCGTAACCGAACTAAAGCCTTCACATTCCTTTTTTTATTGTTACGGGCGCAGTATATTTCTCTTGTCATAAAACTCTGTACCTTGAAGTGTTTCTCTACTGTTGTAATGAACAATCTCAGCCTCCTCAAACAGTTATTGAACTTTTACGGAAATGTTTCTACATCACGTGCTTTGTACTACATTGATTTGTAAACGTAGTCATCTATCTATACTATTAATAAAGAGGTAAAGTTCGTGGCCTTTGTTTGTTTGTTTGTTTGTTTGCGGAGGGTAATCTCTGGAACTACTAATCCGATTCCCAAAATTCTTTCACTGATAGAATGCTACATTCCTTGCGGGTAACATAGGCTATATTTTAATTTGATAAAAAATATTTTTATTTTTAAATATCCACGCGGACGAAGTTCTAGTTAGTTACATTTAGGTGTCCTTAACCGTTGCAAACCAATGTGGTAGCAATATGCTAGCAAGTTATAATATACTACACTAGCGGCCGCCCGCAGTTTCACCCACGTGGTTCCCGTACCCGTGGGAATATCGGGATAAAAAGTATCCTATGTGTTAATCCAGGTTATAAACTATCTGGATGCCGAATTTCATCCAAATCCATCCATCCGTTGTAGCGTGAAGAAGCAACAAATATACACACATACGCACAAACTTTCGCATTTATAATATTTGTGTGATAATAATACAATAGTTTTATGTATTTATTTTAATATAAAAGACTGACGTATTACGATTATTTTTAACAAGCCGGGGAAAATCTATTAAATTTTTTGGTGACGAAAACTCTGTCCAACAAAAAAAAAATAGTAAAGCTTAAAGTGTCAAACACTAATTCTGTATTACATTAATTCAAAATACAAAAGGTTGGTAGTATGTCGGTCACTAGCAAATATTAAATTAATAAAAATACAATTATTATTAAATTAATAAATCATAAATCATAATAGACATATAATTTTAGTAACATTGTGATTTTGTTGTAAGTAGCTAAATCATATGTTGGTCACTATTAATCAGTAACAGCCATTTGTACCATGTTCATGGAAAAAAAATACATTATTTATGATTTAAAAATAACAACACAGACGGAAACAAAATATTGAATCCAAAGTAGGTATCAGAAAAATGTAAATAAGCTTTGGAAGTTCAATGGCCTCTGTGATATTTTCGGATAGGCCTTTTGTCACGTTCAGTCACATTTTAAAAGTAATGATCGTAATGAACAAATTAAATACAGAACTGGATTTCTATTAAAAATTCAATGAATTATTGGACAAAAGAAGAAAAAATACATAGGATTTTCTGTATTTTCATTTTTTAGGAAAGCTTGCTTTGTTCATAACATAACAATACAACAATTCGAACAAAACAATTGAAAGATTAACGCACGCTCTATATTTATAGACTTTATTTAATTTTTTGTTAATTGTTTTAAGTTTATCATCATCATCATCACCATCATCACCAGCTCATTTTACGTCCCCATTGAGTCACAAGCATTCCCTATGGATGGGTAGGGAGAACCCACCAAGCGGGTCCAGTGCGGTGCGGTGGTTGTTGATAACTGCTGATCCAGCCGGGACCAACGGCTTTACGTGCTTTCCGAAGCACGATGACCGGCCTTTCATCATCATCAGCTCATTTTATTTCCCCACTGCTGGGTCACGAGCCTTCTCTATGGATGGATAGGGAGAACAGGCCATAAACCACCACACGGGCCCAGGGCCCATTCTCCCTATCCATCCATAGGGAAGGCTCGTGCCCCAGCAGTGGGGACATAAATAAGCTGATGATGAAATAGATAGTATTAATTTTATTTTCACATTCAGGGCACTTGACTCAAAAAGGTGAGAGTTCGATTCCCGTTCACGGAATATTTTACAAAATTTTTAATACCTTAAGTGCTAAACATACGTTCATTTTTCAAGCCTTCAGCAGTTGAGCCTCTCGCACTGGACGTGATAGATCGTCGACGTGCGACTCGACAGCGGGTCGTTGACCCGTCACCGTTGTTCTAACTTAGATATATTTCAGTTCTGAAGACTGGCTTGAATAATTGTAATTGGTGCCTAGTTATAATGAACTCGCTTCTTGAACTATTGAATAACTTTTATCGAGTGAGGCGAGCGTCGTTGCGTATGTCATTGGATGGTCATAATTCAAAGTGTTGTCGCTTACGACGCTTACGTAAGATACGATACGGCTTACGATAGTAGTCGTTAAATCCCACCGACCTCTTCTGGACTTATCATCTTCATGGGTTATCGCCATGTGTTAATTATCATATTAAGGGTGGAGCAGCGGAGCCCACACTAAAGAGAAATGGCTATCCAGTACATGCAGTCGCTGTGGCCGAAATCAGTCAGGAGATCATATATACATCATATGGCAAGGCCTGAAGTAGGAAGTCGATAGTCTAAAGATGAAGATGATGATGATGATCAATAATTAAGTTTTGGCATTCTAAGCAATATTGTCTCGATTAGCGATGCCGCGCCGCCGCCGGTGAGGAATATTTGCTAGAAAAAATATATAAGGTCCTAACAAATCAAGCGCAAATATTTGAAGGGCCGATAGAGTAAAAGATAATTAACAATTTAGAATGTTCAATACATAAATTAAACAATTATTATTAGGAATAATAGGTCGAATAAAAAATCAATCATCCATACTAAATAAACACCCTTTAAACAATGTACACGCACACATAAGCGCCGCCGCACTACGTACTAATAAAAAAGGACTTTTTAGATTAAAATAAAAGGTTTCCTGGCCGCTTAGACAAACATGTTATAATGTCACATGTTATTAAAAACTATTTCAATTTAAACTAGAATTTATTATTGATTAATAGTGTTCTGTGGATAACATGCCGTATCGGTACTCCAATCAGGATTACCGGAACATGGTACTTTGCTACCATGATTGTGGGGAAATCTTACCCCGAGCCCGAAATCTGTACCTGGAAAGACACGAAGTTCAGCTGAACCTACGGATCATTCTCTGGGGCGGTTCAGCGGCACCGTGAATCGGGAAATTCTCAACCGAGAATGGATGCTAATAGACCTCGATTTCAAGTCCGTGTCAAGGAAGATATCTTGGACTTTTTCGACCGCCATCCTACAGCCAGCACAATGGATGGGAGTCGTGCGTTCGGCGTCAGTGACGTGTACGTGTGGAGGTTATTGCGGCGCGAGGGTAAACGTCCCTTTCATTTCACTCGCATGCAAGAGTTGGAGGTGTCGGACTACGCACCACGGATGGAGTTCTGTCGGTGATTGCGTCGAAACAGAACGTACAACTGACGAATGCACGTTCACTCATGTGGGCATGTTTAACATCCACAACTACTGGACAACTGAAAATCCACATCTTGTTCGACCTGATCACTTCCACCGATAATTCAGCATCAACGTGTGGGCTGGACTACTGGGAAATCAGATATTGGGACCCATATTTCTAGATCACCTAAATGGAAGTACCAACTTGCATTTCCTGCAAAATTATCTCCCCGAAATGCACGATGGTGCCCCCAAACACTACGACCGGAATGTGCGCGCTTATTTAAATACGGAGTTCGGCGGCTGGTGGATAGGCCGCGGCGGCGGGCCCATTGCCTGGCTGCTACGTTCACCCGATCCGACGCCCTTAGATTTCCACCTATGGGGCAGGGCTAAAGATCTAGTGTACGGGCACGATGGTCACACCATAAGGATTGTCGACGAATTGTATCTCCGGATCGTGAATGCGTTTGCGGTGATGGCAAGTGAAAGAGACACTTTAAGCCGCGTCAAAAGATATGTGAACAAACGTGCTACCATGTGCATTCGACGTTGAGGGAGACACATTCAACAACTTATATGAACTTGTGACACTTAAGTGCTTGTGTAATACCGAAAGCGTAAGCTCCTCAACCTAATTAATGTAAGTTAGTGTATGATTAATGTATGAATTCTGATTAAACTCTCCAAATGAGTAAAAACTTATCAATCTTATCATTTAGAGTAAAAACCTGTGAGTAGAAATGACGTTTAACTTCCGAACTAAAGTGGAAGTTAATCGGCCAGTTTCGGCTTTGTAGAGCGTTGTCTTTGTCGTGCGGAGTTCACGCTCTAACGAACTACGACTGAGGGCAGCGACAAAACGTCACATAATGTTTCTTTCTCGTTTCTTCTGAGCCAATTCTGCTGAGAACAAAGAGCATGATCATCATCATCATCAGCTTATTTTACGTCCCCACTGTTGGGGCACGAGCCTTTCCTATGGATGGATAGGGAGAACGGGCCATAAACCACCACGCGGGCCCAGTGCGGATTGGTGGTTGTTAACGACTGCTAATGCAGTCGGGACCAACGGCTTTACGTGCCTTCCGAAGCACGGAGGAGGAGGAGGAAGAGGAGGAGGGTTTCAAGAGCATAATGTCTGAGCATAATGTACTGATTGTCAAAGACGCTCTACGAAACCGAAGCTAGCCGATGATCTCCCTCTTCAGCTCGATGTGCATTGTTTACCACCATCGCCAGATATTTCAACAGTGTGTGTGCTGTGTGCATGAAAACAGGATGATATAAAATGTATTTATTTGGAAGTTTTAATTTTTGTTGTAGAAAAAAATTAAGCAAATTCTTTAATGATCTTATATTTTTTTTGCTCAAAGGTATTATTACACTTTATATGACTATCCCTTAAAATATTTGCGCTTGATTTGTTAGGACCTCATATATTTATTTTCAAATGATTATTTCACTCTATCTAAGTCGCTCAATATAAATTTTAAATGCAAACATGCAACATTTTTTTTTTGTTTTTTTTTTTTTTTTTTTTATACGTAGCACGGCAAATGACTCCAATTCACCTGATGTTAAGTAAATATGGAATCCAGATGCGACGATAACTGGTGCAGCGTGAGAACAGCGCAGCGTCAGTCATCCTCACTTTGCCGGCCCACAAGGTGCCTCTTCACGCCTCGTTTGAAGGACCCCATATCATAGGAAGGAGGGATTTTTCTGTTTCGTTATTATAATACAAATCAGAAAGTGAACATGGTGGATAGGATTACATAATTGGAACCAGTCATATAGATAGAATATAAAAGCACAGTAAAAAGTGATTATTGATTGATTTGTGGTTTGTAACCCGTTCGACTGTATTGAAAGTCTCAAACAACAAACAAATACGTTTGTGTAAATAAATCAGTGGAGGCTTGTGTTCATAAGCTTTAAGGCTTTGCCGCCGATCGACGGAATTAAGCCCTCGCTCCAGTGGCGGTGAACTTCCGGAAAGGTCACTGGTTTACTTCCCGTGCGTTGCACCGACTAACTGAAGGATGACTGTAACAGTGCACCTGTTAATTTAAAAAAAGTAAAAATACCTTTGATTCACTTTTTTGCGGTTTTTATTTCGAGCTCAATTTTACCATTGAAAATGCAATCAGATGCAAATCGCCTGAGACGTATTTTTGGCCATAGCTCCGAGGATTTTGAAAGAATCGAAATGAAAATAGTACCAAGAGTTGAGGAATTTATCAAGACACGTGTGAGCGTTTGAGTTTTGAAAACCGGCTAAAACATTTTTTTGAATTTTGAAAAATTTTTTAAAATCGGGTTTTTTAGGAGGTTTCTATACTAAATTGTAAAAATTAAAAAAAAACCGACTTAAGAAAAAATTAAAAAAGGGGTCCTAGGGTATTAGTTTAGCTACAAAATGGCAAAAATTACATCAGGTACCAATTTCAATTTTTACAATGCCATGTACTAATAAAAGTCAAAAATTGTCTATTGCATCATCAGGCAGAGCAGAACCATCCTTTCTATAAACAAAAATATAATAATAATTCATCATTATCAGTCTATAAATGTCACACCTGAACTCATCCTTTCCACATCTACAAGGACTTTACGTTTTGGATATTGGTTATTTCACCCTCTCATCTGCGGCGAGCACTGATCAGTGCCCTAAACAATTTAAATCCTTTGTTTTAAATAAATACTGAAACTTTTTAAGGAAATGATATGTGATTTTATATCGTCTACAATATATGAGACAGTGTCGTCACGCGACTAACGCACAGGATCCACAAATATTGAATTGTTTTCGTAATACATCCTCCATGTTTACTTTTGTGTGGGATGGAGAAAGGAAAAGATGTTATATGTGAAAGAAATGTACTATACCAAACAAGGGGTGTAATCTCCGGATGTAATATTACTGTTATTGAACGAGAAATAAATATGCAGACAAATATACATACGGTTTGTAGGTACTATTAAAAATATGAGTTTGATCGTGCTTTATAAATAATTCATCTATTAGGCACAGTGATTAAGGCGCTGGCGACTGTGAAATGCGCTTCACTTATGCATGGTTTATATAAAAAGCATACCACATACAACGCTAAAAAATAATCAGCACCTTAATTGTTAGGTAGAAGTTGAGATGTACTTTTTTTGTTAGAAAATATTATATGGGTTATTGTTTTTTTTTAAAATTGTATGTAAACAGGTATTTTATTAATTTTAAATTTGATCGCTTATCTGGAACTTAGCCTTCTTTGAATATTTTTTGTTTAAGATATAATGTCACAAACCACAACACAATACAATTTTGACCATTTGTACAAAAATATTTTTACCTACTTCATTTATAATTAATTATCGATCACGAGATCAAATGAAATGAGATAGAAAGTAATTGCTTGACCAGATTTTTATAACTTAACTTTTCTTATTAAATTTGGAAAAAGTTGTTCGGTGCGTTTGGGCTGAGTGACAACGTCCGTCGCCCACTCAGTGGCACGTAGTAAACAGAACGGTCAGAAGGCTCGATTAAGAGGAAGACGGCATTTCCTTCAAACAGAAATGGCCGGGGCGGTCACTTGTGTTGATTACAGCGTGTGTGAACTGATCTTCTTACTCGGCGGTCACTAGTATGGTGTCTAGCTGGCTCTTATTTATTAGGTACATAAAACATAATAAAAACATAAAATATAATAACAAACATGTTTAAAGTCAAAGTCAAAGGTCAAAACTATAAAATCCCAATAAAAAATTAAGTTTTGACTTAACTACTAAATCATAAGCACCAGTTAGTAGTAAATCTTAAATAAAGGTACTTACGTCGTAACTCCACAAAGCAATGGACACAGTATGCTTAATAATGATCTGATAAGTTATGAATTTCAACAGTGTTTCAATCGCGTGTAGCGTCTACTATTTATTTAGGTAGGTACTTTACAATATAGGACGTAAAAAACTATTTTTTTTTTTTTATTTTGTTGATGGCTTTGTGCGATTAGCACATTTAGCCAGTGTCAAAGTAATTTTTCTAACAAGTAATACATAAATAAACAATATTTCTTTTCTGTATGATGATGATGATGAATGATAATAGAAATGAGAAATGATATACCCCCCAACCCCTCGAGTATCTCAGTAAAGATGTGGGGCTTTACTAAGTCCTCGGGCGGACTTCTTGAGAGAATTTGAAAAGTGACGTTGCACTGTTTTGTTTCATTTGCCAACACTCATGCACACTCACAAACACTTAACGGTTAATAATCCACCATTATTTCACATTAATATTCGACATAACACAAATTTTAGAAAATAAAACAAAACCGCAGACATGACTCTTCACTTTCCCGCCAAGAACTATTTTTTATTTATTTTTATATAAATTGTATTTTTTTTTCTGGTGTATATAAATAAACTAGTCGCCCTCACTGCCGATAAATTGTTGTTTATTAATCCACAAATTTATTTAACTACATCTATGTTGACAAGCCTGAAGCCAGCAATGGATGGTGGAATGATAATGGATGGATGGTTTATAGGCTGACAATGATTACTGTACTTACATTTTTATATTCTACATTCATTCACAAAAACTTTTGTTTAAAATAAAAACTAACCTTCTTCATCTGTTTTTAGTATCCAAGACTTCCTTGCATAATAATTTTCTACAATACTCGGAACTCGCCAACATTTCGGAGGTTCGATGAACTAAAGTCCATTTTCAAATTAAAAACTAAGAGTAATTGTTTTTAACTTCCCTTGTGTACTTTTATTTCATTAAGCTTCTTCTTTGAAGGCAAAGATTTATTAAAACAACAAAAATGGCTATGAGCGTTCCTTTATTTTAGGTAATCTTTTAGAACCCACATCTAAATAAAGATAATCATTGAAAAACACTTAAAAGTTTAACTACAAGTATGACACAAACCCACGACCTTTTACATTCAACAAAAAAATGCGAGTCTTTATAAATACGTCTTGTATCTTTTTTATTACTATGTAAAATATATATTTTTACTTAGTTTTCTTTTTTCAAGGAAAAGTGCTCTGCCCGTTACTATATAAGGTCCCGAGTTTGATTCCCAGGTCAAGCAATGTGTGTTTCGTATTTTCGATGCATAGCCCCGGGTTTGCGCATTGGCAAGCGTGGTGATTAAGCTATGCTACTGTCTGACGGTCATAGGCAATGATCGGAGTAGGTAAAACGATTTGGGGTCAGTGATCTGAGACGTGTATATTAATATGGATATCCCTTCGGAATTCCATTTTTTTTAATTAAGACTTTTTTCTGATATTTTAAAAATATCAGATCTGATGTGTTGATTTTTAACTGTTTGTTACTTAAAAAATATATTTTCTTTATATTTTTTTTAATTTTCTTTATAAATTAGCTTAAAAGGTATGTTACAAGTAAAAAAAACTTTTTATTCGTTTTACCTACTGCCTTTCTCATGACTACCTTAACCTCCACGAACAATAATGTTATTTTTTATTTTGGCTCATCCGTAGGTATTATGTTTTCTGTAAACATTTGTGATGTAAGTACTTAAAATCGTTCTACCTACTCCGATCACTGGTCACAGGTCATTTAATTTTTTACTTTATATTTACGACAGCCAACTTTATCAAACATCTACTGAGTTACTGCAGACAGTCGTTAAAAAACAAACTGTTCCTACGACTAAAAGTAAATTAAACTACAGCTATGATGTTCATTTTCAATATTTAAAAATATAAAACTTACAATACTATCCATTAAAATGCACGTAAGTAAAATGTTCAGCCATATTTTATTATTCGCATCATAAAGAGACGCCGTAAACTGAGTAAACATAAACTTAGTTTAATCCCGGTTCGAAGTGAGCGAGCTTGTTGCACAGCAGGCTTCGTATCGAATAAAGATATATCGTGTACAGCAAATTAAAAATACAACTAACAAAATAGAATATTTTCAAATTCAATATATTATATCCTAAGGTTGCTGGTTTAAATCCGGCTCTTAGGACCATGTAATAGCAAAGCTTCGGTAACCATAGTGAAACTATATAGGGTCACATTTTATCAACTTCAAATCGCACCTTCAGAATTAAAGAGACTCATTCCGAAATTCGGAGATTTTTACTTTGAGTCACGAAACGACTTTAAACAACTATGTTCATCGACTCATATTAAAAGAAAGACTTTCTGCAGCGCAGAGAAAGAGACACTAACACTTCGGTCTGTTTCACGCCGCCCTCTTCCCCTGCGTCTATTTCGTTTTAAAGAGACGCAAGCAGTAGTGAGTCGCGAGTACAACGAGCAAGTCGCTGCGTGTTCGTATTTGTAAAGACCCATTTGTAATTAGGCCGGTACACGACTGAAAAGTAAGGTATGCACACGTAACTATTTTTAATAAAGTGTAGACCTACTACTGATTGAGTCTGTTGTATAGCAAAAAAATTCTATGCAGCTGTGACTTATTCGTTATTGAGTTACTGCTATACTGAAAATAATTAAAATTTAATGAAAATATTCAGAATTAGAGAGACCTAAATACCAAAAAGTCTTTTTAAAAAACAATGATTTTAATCAAAAAGAGACCCAAATTGGCAGTAAATTTAAATAAATAAAAATATAATATTATAATTTCTTATTTTACTATTTATTGATTTAGAAAATCTAGATAAATAAGTCGAGCATTCAATGTTATTAAAATAAATTGGATATTTGAAAAGTACAGCTAAATATCTCCCATTATCTACAAAATGTATAGATTTGTGAATCTTTAATCGACGTTTTCTAAAAACTTGTCTTTTTGAGATAGGCCTCTTTAATTCTGAAGGTGCGAAATATTTGAGGATAAATTCAACAACATAATATAAACTATTTTTATGAAAATACCTTTAATTTTTATACGCTAATTTTCAAGAAAAACACCAAAAGACATTTTGATTAAAAAGAAAAATAAAGCACTTTCGGTAGTTTCAATTCAAAGGAGCCGAAATAGAGGCCGCAATGCCTTCACCGATTACACGTGCCCCTAGTTTCATTCAAAAGAGCCGACAGAGAGGCTGCTCTTAAAAATATTACAATTTTTGTGTCAGGAAAAGTAAAAAAAAAACTAGCCTGATTTTTTTTAAATGCTAGGGCCTTTTTTCTCTTATATAATTAGATGTTTTGTCAAAATATTTGCAGTTGATAAAAAGTGACCATATATACATTTACAAAGTATTGGTTTGATTGACTTTTCAACGCCACCCTCCTTCTAGTAGTACTACGACTTATCAGGATCTTTTGTGCAACCCCATCCTTAAATCCACAGATCTATCTTTTAGTACACTATTGATCTATCAATTAGTTTGTTTGGCACGCTTTGAATTTAGCCAAGAACTAACCACGGGTTCTTTGTGTATGAGAGATTAGGTGCCAGTGGTTTTATGTGGTAAGTTTTAAGTAATTGTAGACCACAATAACGACACAATAATATTAAAATAAAAAAAGTAAATATGAATGAAAACTAAACGCTTTCCCGTTATGTTGTAAAATATTGACTAAGTAGTTATAATATGTTTAAAAGACTATATTAAGTTAAGCTTATTAATTAAAAAAACAAATCATAAAAGCATTATAGACAAGAATAGAATAATCCTCTATTTCAGGCTAAATGATGGCCCATATTCAAAATAAATTTTTGTTTGTAATATTTTTATGACAAATCGTTTTCGACTTCAATAATTGTGCAAATATCTAAGGTACTATAATAGGATATAAAATATTATATAAAAATGAGTACAGTAGCTAAAAGTCAACAAAAATTACGCAAACAAAAATTACATCTCTGAACATAATAACGATATGATAAATTGTCTGAGCTAAATGTCACATAATTTTTGGACCCACAAAAATCGCATGGACCCGCGCCGCGGTCGTTCACCCGGCTGACCCAAACCCTGATACAGGGTGTCCTCAAAAGTTGCGGTCATCCGCTCGGACGCATCGCGTTTTTGGCTCGTGTCCGGATTAAGTCCGGAACTGAGATTAATTGCGTACGAATTTCAACCGTTAATTATCACTACATCTGTTCAGAGTTTTTGTTCCATTTTATCATTCGCCTTGTTACAAAGTTCGGTAACCCGAGCGAGATTTTGAACAATTAATATTACATCTATGGTACTCGTACCATAGACGTCATTATTTGCTGTTGTAGCATTGTTTTGTTTTAGCAGCTAGAGATAATTATGGCCTGCTACTCAGTAGTTGAGTACCACGTGTTAAGTGCGCTTCCACTTTCGCCCTTATAACATCAGATGAGATGTAAACCAACCCTAAAGTATATATAAAAGTCACGTTTCTTTCTTTCGACTATGTATCCCTTTCAACGTTGCCTATCACAATTCATCTATACTAATATTATAAAGAGGAAACCTTTGTATGTATGTTTGCAACGAATAAACTCAAAAACTACTGGACCGATTTAAAAAATTCTTTCACCATTAAAATGCTACATAAGCGCTGAGTAACATAGGCTATATAAAAAATATATAAAAATACTAAAAACGACCATATAATTTTCCAATATAAAATGATTTGTTTGTTTTGTTGTCATGGAAACCATTGATATATATTTACATAACTCAATGATGGAAACTGTCAAAGCGGTACAAAGTCCGCCAGGTCAGCTAGTATTATTATATTTGTATAGAATATTATAAAAGCTGATGTTCATAGGTCAATGGTGATAGCGTAGGTGTTACAAAATACTCCGACGATAACGACTCTCGGTACGTGCGTCCAATTATCGTCTGCTGCCTACCGGAAAATTGGCCACCGGATATAGCTTTTAGATCAAACACTAGCATTGGGCTTGCAAACAGATTTGAAAATTTCGCGCTATTGAAGCTACTTATGTTACAACTTACCGCTACAGTTTTTGTTGCTAGTCACTAGTAAAAAAAGTAAAGTAAATAGCTTATATACTGTCCCACTGCTGCGCAAAGGCCTCCATCATTGAAATCAAGTCATCGCCACAATTGATGAGTAATGGCTTAATTACCACGCTTGCCAAATGCGGGTTGGTGATCACAAACCCGGGCTATGCATCGAGAAATCGGAAACACATTTTGCCCGACCTGAAATTGAATCCGGGCCTTCGTGTATCGGGCCGAGCGCTTTGCCACTCGGCCACCGAGGCGCTTGTCACTTATATAAAAATTACATGTTTGCCTTCTTAAGTTTACGCGAACACATTGAAATGAGATAACTTTTACTTGACCACAGATCCTGCAAAGGGGTCGAAATGTCAAGATAAAATAAAATAAAATTGTCATGCAAAATAAACGCGAGTTCTTTCATGTCTTTTTATATTAATTGCGCGGACGGAGGAGTATGAAATTTTGCACACTTATAGTTTATATTATAGAGATGGATTGCAGAATGTAATTTTTTTTAATTATACATAAAAATTACATTAAATCAATAAAACAAACATTACACACACTACCATGTATTTGACCCACACGCATATATACCTACTCTTTTCAAAAAATTCAAAAATGGAAGAGGAGCGGCCGAAATCTGTCAATGCCAATCTAAACTCACATTCTATATTTTTTAATTTTTCATTGCTTAGGATACAATCCGTGCAGACTTAATAAAATTACGGTCGCATTTCGACCGACCACTAGTATTTTTAATTTGTCTTATTTCTCGACTATACGAGTATTAAGTATGTGGAATAAATGCTTTAAATTGTTTTCTAAAGTTTACGCGAACACTACACATTGAAATGAAACAAACTTTTACGGATCTACTCGCGTTTATTTTACACATTACGTTTTAATGTTTATTCTGACGTTTCGAACCCTTTGCAGGGTCCGTGGTCACAGGGAGACTGAGGTGTTGGTCGTCTCATAATTAGTTAGTAGCTTGTATTCCTTCATTTAAATTTAATCAGGTGCTTTCCGTTTTACGCAGAAAGAGCTTACAGTATCTTTTGGTCTGGCAGTATGGTGTTGGGGCTGGGATTTAATATTTTGTATGATGGGATCCCAGGCTGGTGGTAGATTCCAACCATCTTCTCTATTGAAATTAGGATGTTTTTTAATTTCAATAGCCCCGCCTATCATCCTAGGGATGAATCGTTGTTCTCTTGCGAGTATTTGTGGTTTATCAAATCTGATGTAAATTCCCCTCTAGGGAATGTTCGCATACTGCAGACTTATTTTCGCGCCTATCTGCCGCCTAAATACTTTATTTTAAAATGTTTACTAGTTAAGCAAAATGCAACTAAAAAACTTAAGCGTAAATAATATTCTGTCTGTAAAAGGAAAACTTATGGGAGTTCACGTAGCATTTGGCTGTTGTTTTCATGTAACTGTTTATGCGTACCATATACCAGTGATCGGAATAGGTAGGGCTAATTCACCTAAAGTTTGAAGAACGGACAAAAATAATGGAGACTTTCTTATGACAATATTTTTTTTCGGAACAACTGTCCGGATTGCCGGGCATCGCATAAGAACATTAAAAATAATATTATTATTACAGTAATTGATTTTATTACTTATTTTCTATCCTGGAATTGCCTAATCAGTAGACGCGTTTTTTATTGTTTTCAAAAATGAAAGATTACTGGTAAACGAACGGCATTGTTCCACTTCCGAGAAATTCGAGGCTGCCCAAGTCTTGCGAGACATGAGCGAGACAAGAATAGATTTAGACACGCGCAAAAAATACGTTTTATCCAATATTTATCGACGAGATTTTCTTTCATTTTGGAAAACAATAATAAACGTGTCTAATTAATTTCGACAATTCCGGGATACAAAATAAGTAATAAAATCAATTACTGTATTGGTAATATTAATTTTTAATGTTCTCAAGTGATGTCCGGAAACCCGGATAGTTGTTCCGAAAAAAATATTGTCATAAAGAAGTCTCCTTTGATTTTTATCTATGTTCTTCGAACTTTAGGTGAATTAGCCCTACCTATTCCGATCACTGGTCATTACACAGACTAAATATTAGATCTATGCGTCATTATATATTTATCTGGTGCTATATATATTCCAAATTAGGGTAGTATACGAGTATAGGTAGGAATTACATAACAAAAACTGTTAATTTGAATATTTTTATTTGTTTATTTAAAACTAAAATAGTATTTACAAAGAGAAATAATCATATTATGTTACATAAATAAGCAGTTATCATAAAGGTGGTTATAATTAACAATCGTCGTCTTCTCAACTTTTCCGAAGACATCTCCAAATGGCACACTTAGCATAATAAGAATAACTTCTTTGGACGTAATGTACCAAATAGAAACACAAATAAAGCTGGGGCAGGCAAAGAGTATGTTACAATTACTGTTTACATTATCCGTATCAATAATATCTACAATCCCTTATTTACAAATTATACAAGAACAAAATCATAGAATTAAAATACAAGTTACAAAATTGCACTTTATCCTCTCATTGTATTCAACAATACTATCACATTTGTATAAATTGGTAACCAATTCTGTATTGGCTAATAGTTTAAATATAATGAGTATTTTATATCGTCCAACTGGTTTTGTCAATATTAAAACTAACTTGCCTTGGTGGTAATATGTCGTGGTACTCAACCAAGGCTACTATAACGGTCTCGCGAACATAAGTCTCTCACTGCCCTGCCTCCTCATGATCTCAGCGGCTGCCGGTGTAGCCACGAACACTGCAGCCTGCCCACCCAACTCCATAAAGTTACCCCTCTTATGGTTCTTTCCACTTGGTCTTCTATTAATCCTAGTATCAAACACGTCTTCACCTTCACTATGATCGTAATCAATCATAGGTTCGTTGACAACCTCTTTTCTCCTCATGTTCTTTTTGTTATTCATGAAGTATGGTTGGCCAACGTTGGACACGTTTGGCGACGATATTTGCCGCATCAGCCTGCTAGATGAGACTTTCTCTAAGGCAGGGAAGTGACGTTGCATGTTCTCTGAGAAGGACTGCCGTCTGTAGTGCAGCTGGCGCGAATCGGGTTGCGGACCGACGGAGGCTCTACGTTGGAAAGCTTGGTCCGATTCTCGGCAGGACTTGCGCGATTCCTGATTGTGGTTAGACTTCAATGAGTCTTCGTAGCTGCAACTGCAAAGAAAAATCGAAGTACGATTACGATTTGAAAAGAAAAACGACAAAACGTTGAAAAATTCCACGAGCGGGATTCGAACCTGCAAGATTACGATCTTGGAAGTTTAGCAACTCTTGCAATATTTTTGTGTAACCTTATTAAAATTATCTCTACTCTGTTTTTTGGAAAGCCCAGCAGAGAAGTTTGCAGTTTACAAGTTTATTAAATTAAATAGCTGTTTGTGTAATATTATCGCTAAATATATATTCCAAACGTAATATTGGGTCCTTACCTATGAAATTAACGTTATTTTCTCACTTATTAATAGGTGTATTACTTCTAAAATTAGGATTTTAATTAGGACTATGTTACTTAGGCTTCATTAATAAAAATGATTATTCATTTAATGTCTTTATGGCTCAATTTTTTATTTTATTTTGTGTTCTTTTTTTTATTTGCGGAATTGACTTTTTGTTTCATTGTAGCTTTGATGGGACTTTTTTTTTTCTTTTTAATGTCTGTTATGTTTAGCTAGTGAAACAAATACACTACTCTTAAATTTTTTTAGTGTTAACATAAATAGATGTTAAGAAAATAAAATAAAAAATAAAAAAATCTTCATACAAAACGTTAATCTCATACGTAAGGACCTAATATTATGTTATGTTTATTATAAGGCCTTTGCTCTGGAGTGGAACACTTATGACTAATTGTAAAAATAATTTTGATAAACCTCTCTTGGTAATAAATTTTGCATCCCTTGTAACAGTCAACAATAAAATTTTAGAATAAATTACATGAAAGGACTTAAAATAAATTCCACTAATTATTCACTGTGCCACTCAGTACAGAATAAAAGGAACTCGGAAAAGTGAATTAATTAGCACATCGATTCGTTGTCTAATTTAGTTAACAGTTTTCCATTCCATTGTTGGCTAATATTAGTTTCTTTGATAAAGAACACAACTTGGAAGACTTTCCTAAAGGTCATGGGTTAAAACGCTTCAGAGTACATGCAAATAATTCATCTTTTGAGTTTAATTATGATCCTAAACCAATGAACGAAAATAGAAAATTAAAGTGGGACAACGACTTCATAATTGAATACCTGGTTATTAATTGTTATAACAAGTAGCAAAAGATTCGTATAAAAGAAAATAATCTGTATTGCAACTATTAAAAGGCAACAATTGTATCATAAAATAAAATTCAGTTTGATTTTTGTATATTTCTATTGCACAACATTATACATTGAAATCTGAGATAAAAGTCAAAACCGTTATCTCAGGTGATCGTACAGTTGGCAGTAAAAATAGCAGAACACTTTACTTTTCTGTGAACTGAAAAATGTAACAGGTAGGTAAGTAGATACTTTCAACTTCCATTTAAATTATTATGACGTTATATTAAATTATTCAGTGACGAAAATGTTCTTCTCCGAAAAAACAAAAAATAAAAACTACCACCATCTTATTTCATCAGTTAGAGAGATAAATAGCTAGTTTCTCAGTGGTTTTATTTAAGGTTGATCATATTGCTTAGCAGCTCTTCCCCGTGGGTGTGAGACTGTTCTATTTCCTAATCGCAACAAGAAACGTGTCATACCCACTGCTTTCCTCGGAAGTGTGCACACTGGACTGGCCGCAGGGGCACCGCGCCTCCGCTATCCCTGAGTCCTGCCCGCTGGAATTCACTGACGTTATTGAGGTGTCCTGCCCCTTCCTACGGATGGCTCATGTTTACTGTCGTGTTGTGTTGTACGGTTGTGTTAGATAGATGATTATATTTGCATCACCTTAATATAGATTTTTAAATTTGATGGTGTTATTGCTTGAAAGCTAGGAAACCAGTTAGCAAAGGGACTGTACAAACAAATTGTGCCAGAGTCCTAGTTTAATAATTGTTAGTAGTGGATAGGCTGTTATTTTAGTCGTAGTGACAAGCGTTTTATACAAATTTGGGTAATTAATTGTAATTAATAGCTTGAATGAAATGACTTTTGTTTATTGGGTTAATAAGTATCTCATGACACATAGTTTACTTTGGATAATATATCTGTTATGATGATATTTTACAAGTATGTGGCAATGTGTACTTTTAGTAGTTAGTATAGAAATGATGAGCTTATTCTAAGTGAGAGAGTGATGTTAGTAGGTAGTGGAGTAAGTAATGATCATAAAAAGAAACTTGAGCTTTATTTTGTTAATTTCCAATTATCAGGCAGTATTTAATACAAAATTATTTGGTTAAAAAGTTAATTTAAGGAATTATGATAATATTAAAGAGAAATATTGATAAACGAATAAAATCAAGATAGTAAGAAATTAATTAGCAATTTTTTTACAAGCTTAGGTATGTCAGGATGTAATATTACCCTCGAGATATTGACAAAGATCAATTTACCTTTTCTTCAAGGGTCGCTGGTTGAACTTAATGCACATTCTCTCGTGCTTCTGGTTGAAGTCCGTGTTAGGGTCGTACTGGCCCTTCACGCATTTCTGGTGCGCCTTGCCGAACTCCTCGACAGTGTTACCGTGAGGGCATATTTTCTTGGTAGAATTGTGGTTGATGACATCGATGTAGGAGTCCGCTTCGCTATAAGACTGGTTCAGCTCCTGGCACTGGTTCCCGCCAGACGGGAAGAGACCACCGTATTTAGTTAAGTGCTCAGTGGAGAAAGCGTTAAGACGTTGCTTGGGATATGGTTTGTGACGTTTTCTGTTAAAGCAAATAGAGAGGAGATGTTAGATACGCGTGGTTAACGTTAGGTACATACAATATATTGTACAAAATATACAGAGAAGATTGCATAGACGAGAAACAAACAACGCTCTATTATGTACTAACATTTTATTTATATCAACAAAATACTTCTGTTGCTCATTAATATTATGTTAAAACTACTTAGCCAAAAGAATCTAAAGAAATATGTCACAAGAATGAAGGACAGGTTGTTTTTGAGTTTCTTCTTATATGAAATAGTGAGTTGCATGCTTTGGTATGTTGTGGCGATGTTCTCTGAAAGGGAACATAACATTAAGTTCTTTCCTCACCTGAAAAATACTCGTATCAAACAGTCTTAGTCTATTTACAGACGTCTCAAAATTCTATTCATGTGAATCTTTTATTCAGTAGTGCTAAAGCAGTAATATATGGATAGACTTGTGATCCAATCGCCGAGATCTAATAAGCACTAAGACCAAAGTTTTTCTTGTCATCCCGTAATCAAAGCTTTGGCGACAAAGCTAGCTTTAAGCTATTGAAATTTTCAATGCGAAAATCTTTTAAGAATATTCAAATCCGCCAGAAACTTGAAAATATTAATGTCGTTTTCAATTAATCGATTCGGAAAGTTATCTTTTATTTTAATGAAGAGAAAATCGTTTATGAACTTTCTATTACATTGTTTGAACAGATCTCTTTAGAAATCACTTAGTTTGGACATTGACCCAACAACAGCAGATACTATTATGTATATTACATCTTATACATTTATTTAAGCTTCTATTGTTGCAGTGTGATAGTAAATTTTTATTTTATTATGGAAAAATGATGACCTATTTAATAAAGATCCTCAAAATTGTCTAGAAAGTTCTTGTAACGAATTGTTGCACGATATGCACATTATGCAATTTAACAGAATTACTTAATGTAAAATGAATTAATATTTTTACTCATCAGAATTCTTAAAAATACAAAATGGGAAAGAACTGACCCTCCTTTATATTTGCACTGCTGGGCTATTAGCTATAGAGAAACCCAGTTACAAAGTTGGCAGATATGCAGGTTTTTTAATAAAACTATTACGGCTGGCTTCCACTGCCTTGAATATTTAAGGTTAGGCCTATCTACAGTTTCCAGTTGGCGTTTAACGTCACTAAACATTTTTCTCCATACAAATAAACAGGGTTTAACTTCGAATAATATTTGACACTTATTTGCACGAATGTTGTTTTTACTAATACCTTTGAAATTCGAATATCTTTCGTTAAATTCAAATTCAAATTCAAATTCAAATTTCTATAACTTGTGAAACACAGGCACAAAGAAGTAGACACAGGTTTTATATGCGGTCTACACAATCAAGTTAGAGCCTCTATAAATATGTCTATAATTATTTAGTTATGTGCAGTTATGTAAGTACCTGAACTCAACTTTTTTTGTAGCATACCGGGAAAATCTTTAAGTTGTATGGTTTAGTTCATATCAATTGTTTTACAATCTTTTTTAACCTAAAAAAATGAGTATATGTACCTTCTGCTCCTTCTAACACACAGTACGCAGACGGCGGTGGTGCACGCCCCCACGAAGACGATGCAACCCAGTGCCACCACGCTGATTTCCATGGTGCTGAGGAGCTTGCTACTGCGCGCCAGCACCATAGCGGTGTCTCCCACCTCCAGGACCTTGAACCCGGCCAGGTCGTGACGAAGGTCCACCTCTCTTTTGAGGAGGGATCTGGAACATTATTTTTTGTAACCTCATAACTGCCGTCAATTGGCGCTTGTTACATACACTTGGACACAACGGGGTATTTTTTTAATAGGGTAGGAAATAAATAAATAGAATCTGTCTGATTTTAAATATAAATAGAGTCCAGCACGGTGTGCAACATAAATCTTTTTTTGCCTATATGCTATGTTATGTCAGTTTAAGTGTTACGTTACTACGAGTCCTTATGTTAACTACTTTACATAGCAGCCATGCTTAGGAGAGAATATTCATTAATATTACCCATCCTACTGCTCTTACCATAATAATATGGACAAATACATATTTGCAATCCTGTTAATTAATGCAATAACAATAAAGTCTTACTAAAATAAATAAGATTAATTTAATCCTGTAAATTACTTCAACTTACATAATACTTATGTATCTACTTATTATATATTAGGCAAAGGAACTATGATACCAACACCTATCAGTTCTAGACCGAATTACTCGTATACTCACTTTTGTAAGATTTCCATATCGATAATGGCGTTCGACATTGGATCCACTGCGTAAAGGTAAATGTCAGTCCTGAAATAAGAATTTGTTTATCATGCCGTGACGTCAATGTTAACCTGAGTTAAATGGAAACGTGAGTTAATTAGTCCAAATAATATTATGTAAAGTAATCTTTTGTATAAGTATGTAGGCAAGCGAGTAATTAAATCACCAACTACCTGTCTCAATGCTGGGCAAAGGTCTCCATCATTGAAATCATGTCTTCACAACTACAAATGATAGGTATTAGATAAACACCACGCCTGCCAGTTGTGGATTAATACAACCACGGGCTCTGCATCAAACAATCTCAAACATACTTTACCCAAACTAGAAATGCCATAGAAATTCAAGTGAAAAACTCCATCGGAGGAATTATTACTCACGCGTATCCATCCATGGAAGCTTTCATGTTAGCCTCTAACCGTCTCACTCGGATATCGAAGCCCGTCATTGTAGTCAAATACCGAGTTATATTTCCTATCTCCCTCTCCACCTCCATCGGCTTTGCTCCCACAACCAGTACAAGCTGCTTGTTTTCATCGAGAACGTACACCTGTTAATATAGACATTTAACAACTTAATTTAGTTTTATGGTTATTGGTACAGGCACAAAACAATAAAACTTCATTAATATGTCAGTTAAAGTTATAAATGTTGTAAATTTGCAATCTAAAACAACTGAAATAAATCTAATTTGCTTTAGCATTTACATGAAATAACACAACAATAAAACTAATACAATTTTTTTTGGTTTGTATAATATAATGAACATGGTTAATAATTTGTAAAATTTGGCATTACTTTACACTACGAAATTCCATACAATGTGAGTCCAATTTGCCAAGAGCAAATTGGACTTTACCATTTCATCCATTTCGCTGCGCGTATATAAAGATTTTAAAAAGAGTTCATGAACTTACAAACACATTAGCAATGGCCGATTTTCCATCGTCAGCTCCTCTCTTGTCAGTGGCTTTAACATCAAATCCAAACACCCTTCCAGCGTCCCTCAGTAGCGACGACACGACCCTGACGCGGCCAGTAACGTGATCAATGGCAAATCTTGGAGCTTGCTCATTTATGATCTGGTATCGAATCTCCGCATTGATTCCAGTGTCAGCATCAGTGGCCTGGTTATAAAATTATAAGTTTAGGACCTAATATTCTTGAATCCTCAGATTAAACTTTTAAATAGTCAATAGTATTTTTTATATTTTACATAATTTATGGTTATATATATTATTTTTTTACAATTTACATATTTAGTTATAAGCACGGCAAAAGATACCAGACGCGAATACAAAAGGTGCAGCGTAAAAACAACGCAATTTGACAAAAAAATCCTTTAGTTTCCTGTAAACATGAATAATTTCCATTAGATTGGGTAACACTGTATTAAAGTTAATGTTTAACGTTAGCGGTTACCGTTTGAAAAATCAGCACTTAGTTATACAACATAATTTTAAAGATACTGAATTATATATGTACTTTGAATCAATAATGTGTTCTTTGATTGTACTTACGTGTAATTGCATAACTTGGTAACCAAATGGCGCCGTAGTAGGGATAGCAGTAACTAAAGGACGACCACCATTTGAAAATTTGGGTGCATTATCATTGACGTCTCTAATTCTCACTATCACTTTGACATCAAACTTACTCATCCCTTCTAGAACATCGTCAGAAACGGGATATATCATATGAGGAAGTTCTCTACCCATTTTTTGTCTCTCAGCTCGTACTACAACTTCATAAACGTCCCTTATTTCTCTGTCTGGGCTCCTAGTCAAATACAAAGTACCATTTTTGGGGTCAATAATAAAAGTTTTCTTTATTATCGTGTCGTTGTCATTCAGAATAAAGTATTTCATCTTGAATGCTTCATAGTGTTCTGTCAAGTTTAGTGTTACCAATTCGACAGGTGTCCTAACATTTTCTTCAATTTCTAACTCATAGTACCGGGAAATAAAAACAGGTTTGTCTGATATTTCAATTTCATCAGGTACATCAGTGACGGTCAGCATTAGCATTGCTGTTGAACTCAAGCTAGGTGAACCTAAATCAGAAGCTACTATGGTAACATTATGATGTTTTTGGGTTTCATAATCCAATCTTCCTGTTGTTGTGATTATGCCTTCCTTGGAGTCAATTGCAAAGAGATTTAATTGGTTCTTTTTTTGGGGTAAATTATATAATATGAGACCATTTCCATTTCCTATAAAATCAGAATCATTTGCATAAACTTTAGTTACTACCGTCCCAATAGGAGCGTTTTCTGCAATAGTGGCTTTATATACGGGAATCATTAGTACTGATTCAAAGTTGTGATTCGATAGTTCATCGGCTTCTGGATGATTCCATTCCAAAATATCATCGTAGCCAATAAACTTTGGTGAATTATCATTAACATCTAAAACTTGAATCTCTACACTTACTGACGATGACAATTTTTTATCTTGACCGTTGTCTCTTGCTACTACTGTCAATATATACTTATCTTCTTTTTCTCTGTCAAGTTCACCATTCACGCTAAATACACCCGTTAAAGATGATATTTCGAATGGTAAATCTTTACTTGACGGCTGAATAATATAAGTCAAATTAGCATTTTGGCCAAAATCAGCATCAGTAGCATCAACTTTACCTAAAACTCTTCTCGAGTACTGCGCTTCTTCAACATTAAAAGTATACCATGTTTTTTTAAACATGGGGTAGTGATCATTGATATCTTTTACAAATATTCGGACGGAAATATGATCTGTTAAATCTCCGCCATCTAAGGCTGATATATTTAGTCGAAATTCTGATTCGGGTGGTAAGGTTCTTGCAACAATAATGTGACCATATCTTTCATTAATAACAAAATATCTTTTTAACTGCATTGCACTTGACGAAAGTGTATGAGGTGGTATAAACACTTCTGATATAAACTCATATCTTACTTGGCCATTAGTACCGCTGTCCATATCGATAGCACTCAATTTTAATACAGTTGAACCAATAGCTATATTTTCAGGAACAACAAACAACGGACCTAATTTGCTTACATTAAAAGCAAAATTATTCTTTGGTTTTAATTCAATATTTGAAACGACGTTACTCAAATCATTTCGTCTCTCACGGTAAATTTTAACGTAACTTTTTTCATCAGCTTCCAGGAGTTCTATGTTCTCTCCCAGTGGTATAACTATTCGATTGTAAATTGGTTCATTGTCGTTTTCATCAATAACTGTTATTGTAACTTTAGCTTCAGAACTTAAACCGCCTCTATCTCTAGCAACAATTTTTAAAAGATAAACTGGTTTTTCCTCGCGGTCTAATCTATTTCCAATAAAATTAACTACACCGGTTTTATTATCAACACTAAATGAATCATGGCCGTCCCCAAAAAGTGTGTACATGAATAAAGCATTTTGTCCAATATCTGCATCCTTTGCTTTTATTTTATTACTCATTTTCACTTCAGTTCCTTTTTTTGCGTTTTCATGTATAGACCCATCGTAAGATGACATCTCAAATATAGGTGCATTGTCGTTATCGTCATCCACATGAACAGTAACTTGATAGATACCAGCACCGGATATCATTCCTTTGTTGAACTCTGCGATTATAGTCATACTGTAAGTATCTCTTTTTTCCCTATCCAATGGTCTTTGAGCAAAAATTGTACCATCTGGTCCTAAAACAATCAATTATTATTTTAATATGAGTAATGATCTGATATTTTGTTCTTACCTCAATTAATTGTTTACTTACCTATTGCTATTTCGTCGTTCACGTCTTGTTTGTTTGCAATTATAAATCTAATATTTCCAGTGCTATTGATTGGCAAAGTACTTATATTGACATGAAAAATCTGTCCAATGGTTGCACCAACTATATTTTCTTTGACGTGAAATACGAGTGGTGAATTCGCACCCCTGAAATCACAATTAATGTTATTGATAATCCATAGCATCAAAGCCATTACGTGTAAAAAAACGTGATTACTTTAATAAAACACCTCTCTCGTCGTTGACGTCAACCACATGAATAGTGGCGTTTGTAGATATTGATAAATTTGCACTGTCTTGCATTGCAACCGCTTCGAAATCGTATAATGGTCGATTGAAATTTGATAATTCGTCAATGACCGTTATTACTCCAGATTTTTCTTCAACGGCAAATGGCACTGTAAAATAAATAAGAAAGTATTTTTTACATATAAGTGTACGAATATTATGGTTAAATATAAGTAGAATTATAAGAAAACTATATGTAGTAAACTTTAACAAACCTCCTTCTTCATATCCATGTAATAAATCGTAAGTTACTTCTTTTTTGTGCATCACTTCATTAATACGTATTTGACCAACGCTTGTTCCAATACCAACGTTTGCTCCAACCCAAAATTCATATGGAGCTCCTATGAAATCTGGCTTATCTGGTCTGTGACCTAGAATTAACAAATTCAATAATTAATTCTAATAGTTTTTATTTTATTTTTAGACGATGAACAAAGTATAAATTTAAATGACATTTAAAAAAATACTTCCAATATCATTTAAATTTATATAATTGAGAGCCATTAGTATGGTTTACCTTTAACTGCTCTTGTTACATCAATAGTCACAACAGCTAAAGAATATCTTCTCTCACTAGGATTGGCTGGTTGATCTGAAGCTTCAATAAAGAGGGCATGTCTGCCTTCTACTATTGGTGATTCTGCTATACTTATCGCACCAGTTTTAGCATCGATTTGAAATGGAGATGTAATAGTCAAATTGCTAGTCCGTTGCAAGTCATACAGTACTATTCCATTTCTTCCTAAATCTGGATCAACAGCTTTAACTTTACCAATAAAAGTCCCAACTTTAGAGTTAGCCTTTATGACGAATTCGTAAAGATTACTGGGTACAAAAACTGGATTGTTATCATTTGCATCAAGTAGCGTGACTTCTACGGTTACGAAAGACATCAGCTGATGTACATCTTCAAAATATTCGACATTATCGCTCTTAGTGCCTATTTTGTCGGGAAATACGTAAGTGGTTTGGTCTCTATAAGGAATCCGCTGCGAGGAAGAGGTTCGACGCCACTTTGACAATCGTTGCTTATCTAAAAATGTACCAACGACGCTCGGAATCTTCTCCTTTGCATACACTTTCATTCGCAACGACGCATGTGTCTCTCTATCTAATACAGTCTGGAAAAGGCACAGGTACACTATTAATTTTTAATCTAACCACCATGAAAAAATATATAATTATTTATTTCCATTTTCCAAACTTTACCTGGTTCCTGACAGTCAACCATCCAGTTCTAGGATCTATAGAAAACGCACCTTCAGGATCGTGAAGCTGATAAGTGAATTCTCCGTTATCCCCTTGATCTCTATCCGATGCCATCACTTGTAATACACTAAAACCTGAAATTTTAATTACAACTTCCTAGTGAACTATGCTTTACCTAAAAACACAGTAATATTCTGGTAGACTTTTTCTGGAATGAATCATAAAATATGTTCAGTTTATCTTAAGTATAAAACAGTGTAGAACACATATTTTATTTTGGTGTTTGGTGTTTCTACGTTTTCAGAATTGAAAACTTTCGAAGTAATATTAAAACTTATTTAGACGATAAATGTTCAAATAATTTTTAACACAAATTTAGTTGCGAACAAATTATAAAAACATAATGTTGAAAAAATTTCCACGAGCAGGATTTGAACCTGCACCCTTCTGACATTCAAATCCTGCTCGTGGAAATTTTTTCAACATTTGTGTTTTTATTTAGACGATTTATTAGAAAATAAAGTTTAAAAGTATATTAATATGTTTGAATACCGTTCGGCAAATTTTCCACAATGCTTATATTGTAAAAATCGACTTCGAACTCCGGCAGGTTGTCATTCAGATCTATTATTTCCACCTCCACACGAGCTTGAGCTGTTTTGAGAGGATTATCTATTTGCGCCGCTTGGATTTGTAAAACAAACGCATTTCCTGAAACAGATACTGCACGTCTACAAAATAGATTTAGTTAACGCATAAAAAATGACCATTTATTTTATTAATTTATGAAGGCTTAAACATAAAATTAGGTCTAACATAGGTGTGTAAGTACATAGGTAAGCCTTGAGAAACAAAAATAAAAATCACACCTCTTATCCACTAAATATTATGTGTACAACTATTATACTATTAATGAGATGAATGGCAATACATTTTGAAACGTTAAGAAGAATTTAACCAACAAATTAATTATTTTTTTACTGAGTGGAAACCAATATGGTACATGCAAAAGTGATGTTCCTGTGTTTTAAATGTGTATGTGTGTTTGTACCAAATAAAGAATTTTCTATTTCTATTTCTATTTTAAGTATTTTTTTCAACTTGATACTGATTATTTAATTGCAAGATATTTTTTTTTCGAAGAGTATAACTTGCCACTTTGCTTGGCGTTCGTGGACTATGAGAAAGCCTTCGATTCGATCGAGACCTGGGCAGTGCTGCAGTCTCTCCAGAGGTGTCAAGTAGACTACAGGTACATCGAAGTGCTGAGGTACTTATACCAAAACGCCACTATGTCGGTCCGATTACAGAACCAAAGCTCTAATCCTATCCAACTACAGCGAGGTGTGAGACAGGGAGACGTTATTTCTCCGAAACTGTTCACAGCTGCGTTGGAGGATATTTTCAAGCTTCTAGACTGGAAAGGATACGGCATCAACATTAATGGCGAGTATCTTACAAACCTTCGGTTTGCTGATGATGTAGTTCTCATAGCTGAAACCTTGGAAGACCTGAACACAATGCTCGAAGATCTCAGTAATGCTTCTCAAAGAGTGGGTCTTAGATGAACATGGACAAGACGAAAATCATGTCCAATGCCCATGTTGCACCCGCTCCAGTTAATGTTGGGAACGTTACACTCGATGTTGTTGAACATTACGTTTACCTGGGACAGACGGTCCAGTTAGGTAAGTCCAACTTCGAGAAAGAGATCTCTCGACGAATTCAGCTCGGATGGGCTGCATTCGGGAAGCTACGTGATGTATTCGCATCCAAAATTCCTCAATGTCTCAAGACAAAAGTCTTTGACCAGTGTGTGTTGCCAGTGATTACATACGGGAGTGAGACGTGGTCCTTTACTATGGGTCTCATAAGAAGGCTCAAGGTCACCCAGCGAGCAATGGAGAGAGCGATGCTCGGTATTTCCTTGCGCGATAGAATCAGAAATGATGAAATCCGCAGGAGAACTAAAACAACTGACATCGCTCGGAGGATTGCTCAGCTGAAGTGTCAGTGGGCGGGACACATAGCGCGGAGAACCGATGGCCGTTGGGGCGGAAAGGTTCTCGATTGGCGACCACGCACCGGACGACGTTCCGTAGGCAGGCCCCCTACAAGGTGGACCGCCGATCTGGTCAAGGTCGCGGGAAGCCGCTGGATGCGGGCAGCGCAGGACCGATCGGTGTGGCGATCCTTGGGGGAGGCCTATCCCCAGCAGTGGGCGTCATATGGCTGATGATGATGATGATGATGATGATATTTTTTTTTCACAAACTACTAGAAAATTTAAAGAGCCTTCTGGCTCAGGCCTCAGTAGCTCAGCGGCATTGAACCGGTTATCCAAAGGTCGTGGGTTCGATTCCCACTCGAGCTCCCCTGAGGCTGGTTGATTATTTCTAGTAAAATTTTATCCTATAACTGTGTGTGAATGCAAAATTTAAAGTAATAAAAATACTGATTATTTATTATTAAATATAGTACCTGGCAGTCCAGCTTCAGAGTCCAAATCGATTTCCTTCTCCAAGAAGAGGCTGCCGTTGAGGTGGTTTAGCGAGAACAGTTTTCTTTCATTACCGGAAACCAGCTCATACCTGACTGGGGCTGACACGCCCAGGTCTTGGTCATAAGCGTGGATCGGGTTCGAGAAAATCAACTCGTTGTGAATGCGCTTACCCTTGAATTGTGAAGATATAAATATTAATTGTTTCACTTTAAATTAGGCACAAGGAACAAATTACATCTTTGATCAAGACAAATCAAGTTTTATATTTTCATTTAGTATTTTATTTAGTGTTAGCCTTATTAAGCAAAATTAACTAACAACATTAACATTAACATTTTAAAATCAATCAAAAATAAGAAAAAAATGATGTAGACAATGTACTAAAAGCTAAAATATAAGTACCAGTCATCACACCACTCTCCTCATCAACGTAGGGCATTGATCAGACAAAATAATAAAATCGTTGGGCGCGCGTAACCTGCGTAAATATGTAAATAGCATTTTTATTCAGATACTAGCTGACCGGCGACTTCGTACCGCTTTGACAGTTTCCATGACAACAAAACTAACAAATCATTCGTCCGCTTAAGAACACCCGTATCCCATGATGGACCCCTATAGCAGCGCCACCTACCGGGTCCAATTGTAAATATAAACCATTCTCGAATCTACTTGAACACACATAGAAAATGTCATCGAAATCGGTCCAGCCGTTTAAAAGGAGTTCAATAATGTTATTGATTCAGATATCTTTATACTATATATAAATCTTCTGTGCGTGTGTATGTACACACGCACAGAAGATTTATATATAGTATAAAGATAGCGGTTGACTTGATAGAAATTTCACAAGCCCAACGATTTTGACCTACCGACTTATATTTTAGCTTTTAATATATTGGTTAATCTTTGTTTTCAATAAAACCGTTCAACTTAAAAAAATTTTTTACTAATTTTTTTATTTTAAAGTTTTTAGTTCTTTTCATAGTGTAATCTATTCTACTAGTCAAGACCTTTTATTTGATACCCATATTGAGGTAGTAGTGATAAAATATATTTGTATTATGAAAACCAAGGATTTATAATGATACCGAGAATGTATTAAAATATATTGTCATCAGAACTAAAGGTGTGTACCAAATTTCAGATCAATCCGTCAACAGGAAGGGGGTCAAATTTCAATTACTAGATTTGACCCAAACAAATAAACAAATAAATAAACAGGGCAAGCTAAATAAAACCGTTAATTTAATTTAAATCATACCAATATCGGATAGAATTCCGGTATCTGAGTCTTGTAGGCGTTCGACGTAAACTTCGGTGGTAAGTCGTCGTTATCTTGGACTGTGATGTGGATGGTTGCGTTGATGCTGCGAGGTGGTGTGCCACGATCCTGGAACACATAGGAATGGATTTAATCATCATCATCAGCCTATAAATGTCCCACTGTTGGGTTCAGGCTTTTCCACTAATAACACATGGAGAAAACAGGTTATAATCTACCACGCTTTGCAAATATTAGGTCCTTACATATGAAATTAACGTTTTGTATGAAGATTTTTTATAAAATTATATTTTTCATACTAACGTTTTGTCAATTTTATTAGCATCTATTTATGTTAACACTATAAAAAATGCAGGGCAGTGTGTTTGTTTCACTAGCTAAATATAGCAGACCTTAATAATAAAAATAAAACAAGTCCCTTCAATGCTACAATGAAACAAAAAGTTAATTCCGCTAACAAAAAAAATAAGTCAATTAAAAAAAAATGTGGGTCCAAAGAACAAAAAATAAAAAAAACATTGTTATTACTAAAGCCTAAGTAACATAGGTAAAATAAGTGTGTATAGTAATATTAACAACCGGTATTGAGTTTTAGAAGTAATACATAGTAATGAGTGAGAAAAAAACGTCAATTACTTAGGTAAGGACCCAAAACTAACGCCAGTGCAAATACAACAACCTAAAACTATTGGAAATGTCATAAAAATATAAACCAAGTATTATGCCTCGTGATAACATTATAATTGCATATGTATTCTTCTTCTTCATAATCGGGCACTCTTGGCAGTGGTCGTGGCTGTCGATGGACAGGGTTGCGGCTCGCTGTCGCCGCGCACGTCGTCGTCGCGCGGTGTCTCTCCACTTCGGTCGACCTACTGCGGTCGACTGCGTAATCTTCCTAATAAGGTCAATCCAATGAGTCGGAGAACGGCCTCGTGGTCTCTTCCCCTTCTGTGTGGCCTTGTACTACAAGCATATGTATGCTAAGCTATTTATTTCAGCACCTCATGTAATCGTCAAATACAAATATACCGTGCTGGGAAATGTGTATTTTATAACCACATGTATAAATTTTAACCCTGCAGTGGTCGCGCGGATTACATATGTAATCCAGGGTGGTAAAAAACTGAATATTTCGCAGAATGTTCAAATTTATTAGCTCAGACTCCATGTACTTTAAGCTCGATAGTCCCCGACCCCGCTCGGTTGCGCTCGCGCATTGGCGATGGGTGGTTGTTTCAGGAGAGAGTGTGAAAGTGCGTGGTCTACATACGTAATCCGCGCGACCTATTACGTGAGTATTTTTTTCAAACTAATTTTTACATTTAATTTTGAAGGTAGTTGTATTGTTCGTAGTGCATAATATTAACGTATTGATATTATATCGACTAAGAGTATTGAATACTATAATTTTTATTGTGATTTTGCAGAAAAAAAATGGATTCGAGAAAAGGGGGCCGAATCCAGAATGAATGAATGAATTGGCTTTACGAATGTGACCAGCAAACACATTTGTCCGGACCATTATAGATATGTGTGCAATTCATGTTTAGAAAATTATGAATAAATATAAGTAATACTCATTTTTGATCTCATATTATCCAAAGTGATTATTTAAAGACAATTTTTAAAAAGTTTATGTTTTTGTTGATTTTTAGAAGAATTATGTTGATTTTGAGTTTCTTTTCATTTATATTGTTTATATTGAGTAGTAGATAAGTTTTCTCGAAATATTAATAAAGAAAACGGCATAAAAATGAATTTTATTTTTAAAAAAACCTGAAACTAAAACGGACTACATATGTAATCCGCGCGACCAGTTGTGTGACTTTTAGGGGCGCGACCACTGTAGAGTTAAGCTGATAATGAGCTCGTTAGGGCTATGATGATAACGAATCGACATTTTTCCACTAAAAGATTGCCTGAAGAAAATGTCTAAATCTAGTTAATAATCATCATCATCATCATCATCTCAGCCAAAAGACGTCCACTTCTGGACAAAGGCCTCCCCCAAGGATCTCCACATCCCGGTTTTGTGTTGCTCACATCCAGCGAATAATATCACAAACTTTTTGCCATTCAAGAATATTACCCAACAAAATTGTTCAGAAATTCAAAAGATTTCATATCCTTCTTACCGTAGCAGTCAGAATGAGTGTGAACTCCTTGTCTCCAGCGTCGTAGTCCAGCGGCTTCTTCAGCACCAGCAATGGTTTGTGAGAGCTCTCGAACGCGAACTGGCCGTCAGGGTTGCCGGCAGTGATGCTGTACTGGATATCCGAGTTTGGGGTGTTGGGCTTGTCTCGGTCGAACGCATGGATGCCCTTGAAGATCGTCAAACCTGAATTTTACAAATAAATGTTTTAGGAGATCAGTGTGGTCTTTAAATTCTAAGCATCTTTTTTAATTTTAATTTCCTACTGTGATACTTTAAGCATTCATCATATTTGATGTTTAGTGACGACAATGCTAAAGACGGAAGCACACTCTATTCCAATGTTTAGTAACTACTACTAACTACTATTAAGTACTAAGAAACATTGTTGTTAACATTGTTTTCATGGCGACTGGCTTAGATAAGATGGTGGTAGATAGTCAGATTAGACACTAAAAAAAACCGATAATAATTTGTGCCACCTGCTAGGGATCGAACCCGGTTACTTTGCGCCTAAGACTGGTAACCATACCACTAGACAAAGAAAGCGATTTTAACGAATAGCAAGCAAGGTAATGCCTATTCTGGGTTTGCGTACCTTACACCACAAAAATATTGTTTTCTATGGAATGTCTAATAAAGAAATGTAATATACATTTTGTGGCAAAATCTATTTCACTAAATTCGTACTTTTTATGTTCCCAGACAGCTTAACTATTTTTTCTCGTGATGTTCTTCTGAAAAAAGCTTTGTCATGAAATACGAAACCAATCGTCTTACGTATTGGTATTACAAGATATTGAATTTATAAGAAAATTAGGCTCCCGGGTAGGCAAGGAAACCTTTGAAACAATCTCCAACCTTAAAAAGAAATGGATGAGATGAATATACGTGGTAGGTATCTATAAATAATACAAGAATAACCTAAATCTAAAAGAATCAAAACTATACCTACTTTTGGTTCGAAGTGAAACGAAACTAAACTTTTCGATCAATTGGCATTAAAAGAAAAGCCAGTAAAAATAAAAAACCTTAAAAATAAACAAAGAAAATGCTTCGAAATTGTTATTCCGTGTTTTGTCTCTTTCACTCCAATTCGAAATGAAGTTTTCATGAGGTACAAATAACTCTTAGAGCATTAAAATGCTCTAAGAAATAACTATTAGAAGCTTATTCTGGTTATTTTTAAGGTCCCATAGGTTTTGTCTTTTTCGACCTATAAAGTTTAACATCCCTACTAACTCTATACTAATATTATAAAGAGGAAAGCTTTGTATTGTTACATACAATACATACCTAAACTAATGGACCGATATAAAAAAATATTTCACCATTAGAATGCTACATTAGCGCTGAGTAACATAGGCTATATTAAAAAAATTTAAAAATGCGGTACGAAGTCCGCCGGGTCAGGTAGCCTATTATAAAAACATTACTTTTACATGACATTTAAAAACGAAAAACTATTTAACGCTAGCATAAATTACAAAAAAATATTGAAACTTAAAGATTTTAAATTTTAAATAAACTAAGAATGGTTGTCACCCAGCCATATTTAAGTAGAGGTGAAACAATAGTCTACCTGTTGGAGTGAGCTCATCGACGGTGACTTTGTATGGAGCGTCCAGAAACTTTGGCGCGTTGTCGTTCACATCCTCGATGTAGACCGTCACCGAGAGATACGCCGATATCTGTAAAACAAATTGAAGAAGTTTGTACTACGGCTTTAAGCGATAGTGCAAATATAACATGAAAGCTTCAGGTTTTTAGGTTAGCAGTAGGTCATCAATCACTGGCATCATCACCAGCTCGTTGTATGTCCCCACTGATGAGGCACGAGCGAAAACACCAGGGGGAACGGAACCCAGGCCAAAGATTAAATAATATTTCATGCTGCTTTTTACCAGAGATGTGCGAGTGCGTACGCAAGAATAAGAATGCACCAATAGGATTTGATTTCTTAACCTTGCGGTGTAAAATGGATCAAACCTATTGGTGGATTTTTTACTTGCAACCTTAAACCATCCCGTGGGCATAGTGAGGATTGGTGGTTCTTAACGACTGCTTGGAGCCCAGGGACCAACGAGTTTGTCTTCTGAAACATGGTAGTAGGTCCTGAAGCGCAATTCTGAAGAATCTTTCGAATTGTAGAGCCTGACAATAAGAATTGTTATAGGTTGTAAGTCCTGAAAATTAAAATTCAGCTTTTTTAGTTAAGCTGTCTACATAAATATAGAACAATAATACAAAATAATATTTAAACTAACTATGCATTTCTAAAGTAAATCTAACCCCAAAGTACGTTATTATTTGTGTTATTTAATCAATCGTAGCTAAATTAGGGATAAAGTTAAGGGATAATTAAGAACCTGTTTCAGTTTGATTAATTCTTCTCTAACCGAGAAGCAAACCTACACTATATAGTTAGAAAAGGTTAATATATAAATTTACCAGAACGGGGGCGGCGGTGGTATAATATACAACATATTACACAGCCATTGAGAAGTCTGTTTTCTCAAGATAGCTTTGCAGCTCGTGTTGCTTAGTTTAAGCTATCGGTCTCAAGTGTTGCGTAGGCGGATTGCTAATTAATTAACTTTAAACTGAATGCTTATTTTCGAATTTTCGTGTTATTTTCGAGTATCACAATAACCACCAGGTAAATAATGTACGATCAACGTCAGCAATGGGGACAGGTTCTGTTACATTTTTAGGGTTCCGTAGTCAACAAGGAACCCTTATAGTTTCGCCGTGTCTGTCTGTCTGTCTGTCTAGTGTCTGTCTGTGAGCCTAGCTCATAGACTCTTAGTACTAGAAAGCTGTAATTTGGCATGGATATACATATAAATCACGCCAAAAAGTGGTGAAGTAAAATTTTGAAAACTATATTTTTTTTTTTAGGTTACCTCCCTTACACGTGAAGTGGAGATGTAACTTTATTTTCTTGTCTACCCCATAGTGTGTGGGTCATTGGATAGCAATTTCAAAAATATTGCGAGTTTGTGTAAACAGTTTTTTGATTGAGGCATCCGTTTGTGAACTATTAAGCTTTAAAGTGCAAAATTGAGTCAAGTGTGGCGGCCAAATGGTTGTTTTTGGATACGTGAAAAACGACGAAGTTAAAAGGAAAACTATCACAGCTAAGTAGGCTTTACAAGTTTACGAGTAACAGCCGACCAATTTATAAAATGTACTTGGCGCAGTTCAACTTCCTCATTGGGAAATATTTAAACAATGTTGTCAGGTGTGTGAAACCGGTAGTATCTACATTTAAGTAGGTATATGAGCCATCGTTAAATAAATGTATATAAAAGCCCTCTTCTCAAAGTCCGCATTATTGAGATAGGCTACGGAACCCTACACTGCGCGTGGCCCGACACGCACTTGGCCGATTTTTTTAACCGGTAACTACAGTGCTTTGATCTCACCTGATGTTAAGTGTATTAAGGCCAATTGGTGGAAGCGCACTTCACCCGGAATCCTCAACTACTAAGGCACTGGCTATCTTATCTCTAGCTGCCGGAACACAACAATGTTACAAACATTGATGTTATGGCGACATATTTAGATAAGATAGTGGTTAGCCAGGCGGACAAACAGGCCCTACCACCAACCAAACCGAGTACACAAACATGTACCCCCGCTGGGAATCGAACCCGGGACCTCTGGGTCTAAACAACTAGGCCACAGAGGCTGTCATAACAGGCAGAGGGAGATTCGACCATAAGTCACCACGCTGGCCTAACGATGGTTGGTGGGTTTTGAACGGGACTAACAGCTTAATTTTTTTGTTTGCCTCGCCTGCGTCTGCCTTTCTAAGCACGGAAGAGCTCGATTTATTTGAATTTGGTCACCCATCTGATGTTGCTTTACCTCCTAGATCGCATTCCGAACGTGCCAGCAACTGCTTCATCTAACTTTCCCAATTTCTTTATTATTGTTTTATTTTGCTCTTATTGGCAAACACTCTTTCCAATTATCCATGTTTTTATTTATTTACTTACATATCTTGACCCTTTTAACATAGTAAAGGACTTATTTATCGCTTGGAGAATCATTCAAAACTTATACACATTCTTAAAACCCTATAAAACTTTTTTATTTTTAAGTGAAAATTGCTGCACTGTAGTTTAATTAAATATTTATAAAATACAGTGAAAAAATTTAATACCTACCCGACCCAGCCAGGAATGGAACCTGTGGTATTTCATCTGTAAAGATGAATCTGCATAGCCATTGGTTGCAATAACCGTTGGAAAGACGGCACTGTGCCGCTAAAAGCACTCAAAATTAAAAAGCAGTGTAAAAATTCAGTGCTTATGTCAGCTTTCCCGGTAGCATAATTGTCAGTGCAGCCGCCCGGATTGCGGAAGACCCAGTTTCGATTTCTGGATGGGTCTTATTCTTATGCTTATCTATAATGCGTATATAGATAAGCAGTAGTATAATCTTATGTTTATCTTTAAACTTACTCTTATTTCTGAGGTTGGCTTGTTTCACAATTTTAATAATGATTCAATTTCCCTATTAATGTCTATTAGCTCCTATGATTCCAAACTTTATGACATATTTACATCAAAAAAGTGTGTGTTCAAATCCACAACCGTGGTTCAAGAGCCAGTTCAACCCCTAAATGACTCCACAGGTAGTCACCGGTCTTAAACGGGCGTCATTGAGTTCGTTCGTGGAAGTGTTTATTATGCAAATACGGTAAGTCACGCGCAAACAGTCTGCGATGCCTACGCGACTGCCACAGATCACGCGGTGCTGGATGTGACAATGGCATGATGGCTGGAAACCGCTTTAACAATGACATGGAATAGTTGAAGGACAGCTAGTTGTAATAAATACGGTGACAACGGTAATGGGGAATGTTTTTGAAAGTGTATTCATATAGGTTGTAAAGTATTTTAAAACCCTGATTTTATTTATGCCTTTATGTCGAACATTTTTATGTGACGAAATAGGCGGTATAGCGAGTGCAATAAGTAATTGGACAGCTCGAGATTAATAATTTTTGTTATCCGATAACGGACTTTTGCGAAAGTTGCTTAACCTCAGCAATCGCAGTCAACCACTGCGCCATCGAGCTCCTCCTGTAATAATATTAGTTTAAAATTAAAATTATGCTTGTTTCATAAGAGACCATCTAGAGATATCCAATCCGTGGTTCCTGGTGTGTCTTACGCGCCGCAGTTCGTTGACTTCATTAAAACGACGCATTCGGGTTTTTACGATAGATAGGGGTTGTAAAATGAACGTTAAGTCTTTTTTAGTCCCATTCGTTTTATTAACGAACGCTAGTGTTGTTGGGAACGCGGCCCACAATCAGATAGATACATTTGTGACGCATTTTTTTTGGTCTTTCCTAGAATTGTATCGCTGTTTTAACTACGATAGTATAATGAATAGCACTCGCTATACTCGTCCTAACCTTTTAAGTTATTTCGACATTTTTATCTAATAGTTATACTGAAAGAAAGCCATAATCAATTCAAATGTATTCATATAAAAAATCAATTAAATTAAAAAAAACAAGTAACAACAAAACCAACATTAACACAAGCAATAATAATATGTGACTATCACAAGGAAAAAGATATTGGTCCCTCTAATCCTTATGCTATATTTATTATAGCATAGGATGCTTTAAAGCCTAAATTTATTAATTAATATTTGTTTAATAACCCTTGCATCGATTCTATACTGTAACACAAATTCAACAGAACTGTTTATCTGTAGTTAGTTGGCATGATCAACACAAACATCTGCCAGGTGACCTGGGGTCAGAAGTCGCCTCCGACAAAAACTGTTTTCTCTGATATTTACTCTATCTTCATTAATCTTGGACGGTGGCATTAGCCACTGATAGCTTAATGGAAGCTTATCTGTTAGGACACCTAATTTGTCACCAAATACGTTTAGTTTCTGGAATAAAACTAACAGAACAGTTGACAGTTTATACGTATGTTTGCGAAGAAGATGGAGTGATTTTGTAACCAATTTATTTATTTTAGTCCACAATTGAAAAGTTCTTTACCTTCATTTAGGTGAAGTTGATATTGATGGTAACCTGATCTAATGGTAAGTGACAAAAAGGCTGAAGGTGGAACGCTCTTCACCACCTCCTCAACGCACTTTTTCTTTTGACAATACAAAATCTGTCTTAAACCGAATCTGTCTTAAAAAGAATCTGTCCTAAACCGAACAACTCGTAATTCTCAACCACTGATCAACTGGCAGTCTTATATCATCATCATCATCATCATCATCAGCCTACACAAGTCCACTGCTGGACATAGGCCTCTCCAAGTGCACGCCACTGAGTACAATCCGCGGCTACTCTCATCGACTTCTTGCCATATAAAATAATAATTAAAATAATTATTGATTAATCTTATATCTCTTACAACAATGCTACAATTGATTTTCTTATTGTGGCAGAATTAGATAAGACGGGCCGCCTTCTTATCTAATAGTTAGGAAGGTGGACTCCAAATAAGCCCTAACACTAATCACACCGAGTACAGTTATATTGACTCCCTACATAAGTCTTTTCTCAGTATAAGACCGGTGTTCTAATAGCGGAACCACAGAGGCGGCGAAGGTGTTGATGCTGTGATAAATGAAAGTAGATTGCAACCTCAACCACCTCTGTGGTCTAGCGGTTAAGACCACCGGTTTAGACCCAGAAGACCCGGCTTCGATTCACAGCGGGGGTACATGTTCGTGTACTGGGTTTGGTTGGTGGTAGAGCTTGTTTGTCCGCCTGGCTAGCTAGCCACCACCTAGTGGTAGCTACCACCATCCTTTCTAAATATGTCGCCATAACATCAATGTTTGTAGCATTGTTGTGTTCCGGCAGCTAGAGATAAGATAGCCAGTGCCTCACTAGATGAGGATCCCGGGTGAAGTGCGCTACCATCATCGTGAGATCAAGGTACTGTGCTTACTTGTATAATATATTTTAAAAAAACCAGACTTTAGTTTTAATGCAACTTAACGACATTTGTGTTGACGTTCCACCACCCACTGCTTCTGTAAACCACAATACGATTCTATGTAACAATAAGGATACAGCCCTATGAAGACCCATTCCTTCCGTCCCATTTCATCTACATAAAACGCCTTCCCCTTGTTTGAGCATCACGTGGAAACTATTGGATGTCTTCGATGTATATTTGAAGTAGGTCGTTGTTGTATAGTTAGGGTAAGTAATGTGAAGTAAAGTAAATAGCATATATACTGCCACACGGCAGAGAAAAGGCTTCCATCTTTGAAATTAAGCGACTCATCACCACAATCGCTACAATTTTAAAAAGCCTCTGTAGTCCAGTGGTTTAGTAAGATCAACGTTTAGACCTTATGCCCAGCGGGGGGTACATATTTGTGTACACGGTTTGGTTGGTGGTAAAGCTTGCTCGTCCATTCGGCTAGCTACCACCATCATATTTAAATATGTGGCCATAACATCAATGTTTGTAGCATTGTCGTGTTCCGGAGCTAGAGATAAGATAGCCAGTGCCTCAGAATTAAGGATCCGGGTGAAGTGCGCTTCCACCTTTGACCTTATCATCACTAAACATCAGGTGAGATGGAAACCAAGTGATTACACGTAAGATATATATTTAAAAAAAACAATAAACCATGCTCGCCAAATGCGGATTGGTAATCACAAACATAAGCTATACCTCGAAAAATCCTTGGCCAATGAGAGCCACCTATAGTATAAGTAGGAGTATAATTGAGGTCTTATTACACCTACCAAATCCTACCAGTCTGTTAGTGAAAATCAATTACTGGGTATATTGAATAAGGGATTAAAAATACATGCAAAAGGAAAGTTCTTGGAGAATAAGAATTAAAGTTCGTACAAAAGAATTGTTTATTTACGTTGGTTGTCCTGATTGATTCATCATCGCCGAGCCAAAACCGTTGTAGCTAATTAGCTACAGCTGTTTAGAATCTAATTAGATGAAATTTGGACTGCAGGTTAATTGAGTGAAGTAACCAGCCACTAAGAAAGAATTTTACGGAAATCATACCATAAGGGGGTCAAATAGGGGTTGAAAGTTTGTATGAAAGTCCGTCAGTTTTGAAGTGAAACACATGAAAATTGGTATTTGGCTTTTTAAAAAGAAATAAAGAATGACATGTCTTAGGAATTTTGTTTATTTTTGTTTAAAGGAGTAAAAAAAGGAAAAAGGTCTTTTTGGGAAAATCGTTATTTTTAAAGTAAGAACTATAAAAATGAATAATTAAATCGATCTTAAGATTTATCAATAAAAATAAAGATTGGCGTGTTATAGCATTTTTCAAAAACCGTCCCCTAGAAAGTTGAAATAGGGGTGGAAAGTTTGTATGAAAATTATTCTTACAGATTACAAGTCGTGTAGCCCATGTGAGCAAAGCCGCGATCAAAAGCTAGTTTCGAAATAAAGTAATAAACAAACGAGCTTTCGATGAGTTGAACGCTTCTACTAAGGCTGCCTACGCAAATAAACGAGCATCTTTGTTAGTGCGACATGAGACATCGACCTACATGTTTTAAATTTTCATTTACCAAGACACAAGATTGTAAAGGTGTGAGTAAAGTTCGGCTCCAAGGATTGAAAGATAGTTTGCGGTTATAAGGTGTATAATGGCTCTAATTACATGTTGCGGTATGGCTTATATAATGTAGGATGTCAGTGTGTGCGTACACACACTACAAGATATCCAGTTTATTTTTATAGTCTTGACGTCAATAAGTGCCTGTTAAGGCTTATATTGAATAAACGATTGTATTTTGACTTTGACTTTGACTTTTACTTTATACGTCATAAAAGTCTTTAGCTGTTGCCTTGTTTGCAGTATTTGTAATATTTGACAAGAACAATAAGTAGCCTATGACACTGACTGGCTTTTTAACTCTCTGCAAGAATACATCAAAATATACATTTAACTAAACGATATGACGATATCTTTTCCTCTCTACTCCTTTTTCAAGTCAGTCGAAAATCTCGTTGCGTTACCAAAATATAAGAATAAACAAACACACATACACACAGTTTCGTATTCATAATATTACCCACCGTTTCATGTTTCCAGATGAATATATTATTCATCATTAGTTTCAGAAACATTTAGTACTTAAGTAAATAAGCTTTCAAAAAAATGTATACAAATTGTAGACCCAAGACTCACGAGAAGAGATTATTCTAAATATACTCATGTCCTTAAAAAGGGCTTCATCAGAAATAAAAATAGACAAATGAATTTAAAGAAAAATATCTGAAATTGTAATGCCCAGAGTAGTAACAACACAAAAACAAAGTAAATGTCGTGTGGGTGGTGGTAATACCCTAGAGGCCATTATGAAGTACGTAGTAAGTATTTTGACGTACAAAAGGTTTACCTACCTTCTCTTATCAATAATGCAAAATCGCTACATTAAGGATAAAATCTTTTTTACTTGCCCACTCCCCGTGGTCTGAAGGTTCAGCGGTCCTAGAAGTCTCGTGTTCGGTTCCAAGTGTACATAATATATACAAAGATTTTTCGTTTGAGCATTTAAGACCAGTCAGTAGCAGAGACCGGAGAAAAGAGATTATGAGGAGAGGCTATGGTAATTGAATCACGATTTCTCGCATTCAGCCTGAGATGATTGATCAATATAAATACACTAATCAGCCCACATCTACCCACTGCTGAGTATTTTGTCTCTATCATATGCCGATCTATATAGCTCGATCAATGTTAATATGTAACTAATGTCATGCAGAATGATTCTATCAAACTTCAAGGTTCCATTTTTTTCAGACCAATAAAAATTTTTATTAAAATTGGCTTAGGTAATAAAAATGTTCGATGCATAAGCTTTAAATTTTCGACCTATGGAAAGTTTCAAATTGTATAAATTTAGTAGAATAAACGTCTGTATTTACAGAATTAAAAAAAAAATATTGTAAACATGGAAAATTTATAACATTTAGTATACAAGTTTAAATAAGATATCAAAATATATGGGAGCTCTTAAGACAAAACATACATGGCGCTTATATATTGGGTCTTTACCTATGAAATTGACGTTTTTTTCTCACTCATTAATAAGTGTATAACTTCTAAAACTCAATACCGGTTGATATTATTATACACATTTAATTAAGACTATATTACTTAGGCTTCAGTAATAACAATGATTTTTAATTCTGTTTTTATGACCTAAGTTTTTTTTTGTTAGCGGAATTGACCTTTGTTTCATTGTAGCTTTGAAGGGATTTCTTTTTTTTCTTTTTAAGGGTTATATTTAACTAGAGAAACAAACATACTGCCCTACAATTTTTATAGTGTAAACATAAATAGATGTTAAGAAAATTAAAAAAACGTTGGTATATTTAATGTTATAAAAATCTTCATACATGACGTCAATTTCATAGGTAAGAACCTAATAGTTACCAGGTCATCGCCGGTGTCGAAGTCGCATCCCAACCGGAACTTGACGACATTCTGAGGCGTGTCGCTGTCGACTAGCGCGTCCACACTCTGCGCCAGCACCACCGCCACGTGGGTGCGGTTCACATCCCGGTACGTGAACAGGTGGGCGTCCTCCTCCTTGTCCACTGGCTGCAGGCTCAGGTTCTTTCTGAGGAACAACATCATCATCATTACCAGATCATAATGTCCTCACTGCTGGGGCACGAGCCATCCGAGAACGGGTCCAATGCGGATTGGTGGTTGTTAACGACTGCTAATGCAGCCGGAACCAATGGCTTTACGTGCCTTCCGAAGCACGGAACAACAAGTAGTACATTACTACAACGCAAGCACGTACCCAGGATTTTTTGTCGGAGGGTGGGTAAATGATTAAAGTACCTAAATGACACGTAAAAGCTTCTCGGAAATAAATAATTATTCAATAGATATTTTTAAAAATGAGACAATGTTACAGGTCGGGAGGACACTTTTGAGTGGGCCGACATCAAGGCCAACCCGGTTAAACGATCATTCCCCATTGTATTGCGTAAATATGTTTTTACTCGTTTTAATGTTGAAAAGGATCTTTCTACACTTGCGGTAGATACAGGAAGCGACGCTAACAGTTTTAATATTTTTTATGTGGCTTTATAACTTAGTGACCTTTTGCAGGTATTACAAATATACAGTTTAAAAATATATATTTTTAAACTTATATTTAAATTATACATAAAAATTAAATGATGATGAGATAAAAAATTAATAGTGTGTGTATATGTATATGTGTGAGTGTGTGTATGTGTATATGTTGTAGGTATAACACTTTCGGGGGGGGGGGACCCTTGGACGTCCCCCCTGGGTACGTCTTTATAACGAAGACAAAAGTATTGATGGACGAGACTGTGGGCTGGTGAAGACCACTGCACCTGTCTTACACATCAAAAGTCCCGGGTTTGATCCCCTGCGGATCATACATGTTTGTGTACTTAGTGGTGGAAGGGCTCGTTGTTCGCCTGGCTAGCAATATTTGTAGCAATATTTGTTGTCTATATCAATGTTTGTATTGTTGTGTTCCAGCAGCTAGAGATAAGATAGCCAGTGCCTCAGTAGTTGAGGATTCCGGGTGAAGTCTGCTTTCAATTTATCATCACCTTATCATCACTTAACATCTGGTGAGATGAAGGCCGAGTGCTTAAAAGGCGGGATACATATATAGGATTTTTTTCATGTTCGTAGTTAGCTTTATGATTTTACATTACGTTAAGTTTATTATTTCTTGTTTTTTTATTATTATTTAATTTCTTTCTTAAAACTAGATTTTTACAATATTTTAATATAAAAACAATAAAACATTATAAAAACCTAATCCTAGAGTACCACCAGCAGCGGGGCAGGGCCCAAGCTACCGGTGGTCAGGGCTGCAGAGTGAGGAACCTCCTGACATCCTTATTATTAATTTATTTACACTAAAACATACTTTTGCTTCATAACAGACCAAAAACCACTGAGGTTTGTCCGGAATGCTAGAACTCAACATAAAATTAAAATTAATATTTCTATGACGACATCAGTACTACAATAAATAGCTGTAAACCGTCCTTAAAAATAAAATAAAAAATCCTTTTTTACTATTGATATAGACCTTGTTGCAGCCAAGGCTTGTATAGTATTTTTCTCACATTCAAACTAACCTAATGTACGAGTAGTACATCTATCCACTACACTAGCCGATGGAGTAGAAATATTCATGTTCATTTGTTTATTTTAGTTTAAGCTGTTAAAGCTCGAATATTATTTGCAAGCCAGTTTAAAATTAAAATAACACCCATGAGTTATACTCTCCTCTTTATAAAAAAAACGACGGGTTGCACTCTGGGAGTGCCGGCAGAAGTGAAAACTTGAACATTAACGTTGTGCATTTTTGATATTTTGGAATGGTTAGGGAATAATTTTGCACGAATTGCTTTAATTATCAGTATTAAAGTACTCTCATTTATGTGGTAGAATACAATATTTATTTATTGGGCTATCGTACACAAACATGACAATTTATATTACATTAAAAAGTTATATTAAGTTATATTAAAAATTTATATTACGCCGCGCCAGCTGTCTACTCTCCATCCGTCTTACGAATTTTCGATCAAGACACGTGACCTGACGCGAGTTTAACATTTTTTACCCATTCCAAAAAAAGTGCACAACGCCGCTAAAGAAGTTTTCACTTCAAAAATATATCCAGTGGTAAGGATTCTGCCCGGAATTTGATTGGATGACGATGATTGGATGGCGACCACTCTAATCTATTTCTATCACCTAGCCGCAATGTTTTTATCGTTGCTACCCACAGACCTATATTAATTGGTCTGTATTACTACCTCAGATCGTGTTGTTACGTTCCGTTTTGAAGAGTACTAGTAGCACCAGCATGTTACAAGCCATAGCTCTAATTAAAATATCTATTTGTTTCAAATTGGTAATATGTCGACTTTATTCGTAAGACAGCTTCAAATAAGAATTTGAAAAAACCTAAATGCTAATCATAAATGGTTCTTCGTGCAATGACACGTAATACTAATAAAAAATAATAAAAAGATTTTTCGTAGACTGATATCATAATCAGTTACAACGCCATCTACTTTATAAAGCTTGAACTATCTACCTAGTACGATCGACTGCACTGACATCTAGTACATCACTTCGAAAGCTACTCATAATAAGTGGTTATGTAACTTAACGCTAGATGTCGCTCAAAATTGCAAATGATTTTACAGAAATTGTTGCAAGTAAATAACAATTTCTCTACACTTTTCTTATAGATTAAAGGGTTTATCTATTGGTCATTTAATTATCTAAATCATACCTATCGTTCTTATTTTTCCCATTTCATGCTGATCTGGGGCATGACAATATGATATTAGCTGCCTATCTTGCCGTGCATGTCTTAACCTTCGGCAAGATAGGCTTTTCTTGCATACACGTAAGGATAGGGGGGTGACCCATCATCCCACAACTTATTTGCATAAATAAAACATATATATATATATATATATATATACTAATATACCACTTTATTTTTAAAGAAACATGTAATATAGTTCCATATCAAAGAATGAAAAACAATTATATAAGAAGAAGGAGGCAAACGAGCAGGCGGGTCACCTGATGGAGAGTAATTTAATAATTAGTAATTTTAAGTAGCTTATTATGCATACATCTATCTATACACCGAGAGATTTTAGTGGTTGTTTTCCCGCAGGTGGGTAGATCAGACCATGAAACTGATCAACTTTCCCCAAGAAACATAGGTCAACAAACCATGCTCGGTAAATAGAGGCTTTGTATAGAAAAGTGAAAAAATTATCTCGTTTTTGACCTATGTTTCATGGGGAAATTTGTTCAGTTTCTTGGTCTGATCCTACGGCATCCCCGTGCCCTACTAGATTTTCCGAAGGGTTCGGATCGAGGAACGGAACAAACCGAGGGCGCCTCTAAAGGCTCGAATTTTGGCTCGGGTTGACCGGGCCGTGGTGGTAGGGAGAAGCGCCCAGGTACACGTCTGTACCTGGTATAGAGCGCGTGTGAACCGGCTCGTCGTACTCTTGTTCTACGAGTACGGTGTCTTGGGCCTAAACTAGTGTGCATGTATAGTGTATTCTGTAAATGAGTGGTGGCATTTAGAGGATCGGACTGGAGGGCCTTTTTTTGAGAAAGACGTGAAAGTATGTATGTACATATTTTCTATGCTAGGTCATGTCCATAAAAGTCAACAAAGAGGAGGAGGTCACCTTTACCTCATCCGATCAACTACCACCAGATTTCTCTGTTCATTGCGTTCTTTCTATTACTCTTGACTACGACTTACGTAGTTTATCACGCCATGAAACAAAAAATCGCTTTCCGCGTCGCAAGACGTTCGTGACAGTAAAGTAACAATACTTACATACTTACTTCGCTTCATCTAGGTACTCTCATAAATTTTTTCATACATGGTCGCCGGTGTTCGGTACTCTTTATTTTATTATTTTCATTTTAAATATTATGTAAAAGAAACACCAGAAAATCTGTTAGGTCAATTATGTCGTCTAAAGTGTTTTAATTTCGTCACGTAACTTCAAAACATTTACGTCTATAACATTACTTTTATCACCAACAGTAAGGTGTTCTTATCCTAATTGTGCGCGGACACGTAACTCTTAATTAGATAAATTAAAGATTAACAATGTAATAATATTTAAGTTTGTAATGACTGGATCAGCGTTCTCATGTCACAATGCGCGCGGAAACCTACTGCGCTGCGACTACCGCAGTTGCAGAATTATATAAAATCTCTATTGTTATTTGTGAAGGTAATTATAACAATTATAATGTTGTTACAATCTAAATCGTTCTATAAGATATCACCTGTATAGTATAGAGTAAAGTAGTAGCCTATGACTGCCTCACTGCTGGGCAAAGGCCTCAATCATTGAAACAATTGATGGGTAATGGCTTAGTCACCACGCTTGCCAAATGCGGATTGGTGATTACAAACCCAGGCTATGCATAGAAGAATAAGAAACAAACCTTGTCCGATCTGGGTATTGAACCCGGGACATTTAGGAATCGATCCGAGCGCTTTGTCTCTGGGTCACCAAGGCGAATGTGTAGGACTGAATGATATATAAAAAATGTCAAATAAATTCCACACTCTCAGTGATTGGTGTGCGGTTTTACAAAAGGTTATAAATGTTATGAATATGAAGTAAAATTAATTATGTTAATTTTGTTAAACTAATTAATATTGATGCAGTTCATGGACATCGATCTAATTAAGTTAATGTTACATTATAATATATTTCATATTTAAATTATTAAAGTGTCTCGTATATCTTGCTAAATCGTAATTAGAGTTGCTAAAATTTTATTTACAAATTATCCGAATCTATTTCAAAAACAAAAAACATAGGCTTACACCTGTACATCAGTCTTATATAAAATCAATGCAAAAAATCGCATGAAAACAGTACCGTCTATTTTGTCTAAGAGATCGTTTTAGTTAGAACGATTAGACCGCCATTTGGCTGCATTGTAACTATGGTTTATTTTTGTTAGTTTTTTTTCAATGTTTGTAAAATGAATTGGCTTAATATGATCGATCACTCCCACTGCTAGGCTGAGGCCTACATCATAAAATTAAGTAATCGCTATATTTGATGGGTATAGGCTCACTGCAATAAATTTCAAAATTCAAAATGCAAAATCATTTTTCAGTTTATTCGGTTCGTAAGTCGGTTCATAAGTCTACTCTGGGCGGAGACCTTGTACTGGGAAGAACCGGTAAGAAACTCAGCATTTCTTTTTTCTTTTAATAAAATAAAACTTCCATAATAATAAACCGATATTGAAAGATAAATTAAAACAATAGAGTGTTCCTTAAAGTGGAGACTGGACCGAACATACGTCATTGCTTACCGATAACAGGGCGGAGCGAGCGGCGCCGGCTAGCGGCTCAGCTCACTGTACTAATGCGAATGCTCGCATCGAACATGTTACGTTACGGTGATACGCTTCGGTCAGACTCCACAATTAAACGAAACTAATCTCAAACGAATTTTCTTTCACAACACATGGTACGTGACACTTTAAAAATATCGAGGCGTGACATCTACTAGAGTTCACTGACATACTTCAAAAACTTTTGAGACATTTTGAAATACGTTGCAACAATCTAAAGATCTAAACACATTCGCACAACAGTGAATAGACCTGTTGCAGAACATAATTAACTTTTGATACTATTAAGATTCACTTTGCACAGATCATCATTGAATTGATCACTATTTCATTGAAGATAATTGTATCTTTTTTGTGATGGCTATTGTAACTAATTTAGCGTTGACGGATTAGGTGTCTTCTGACACAGATATTTTATATGTAAGGACTTTTAAATCTCAAGTAGGTAGTCATTTTGAGGAATACTCTAGAAAAAAATTAAAAAATTGACCGATGCTTTTGCTATTTAGGCTTTTCAGTTTTAAACCATGAAATAGCAAGATGTGTATCATCTTCATCATCATCAGCCAAAAGATGTCCACTGCTGGACAAAGGCGTAACAGTAAATAATTGTGCTACGAGTATAACATACAAATCTTAAAGCTCTGCTTCTTAATCTTAAGCTAGCTTAGGTATTAACCTAAGTCTTTTTAGAGCTGGGTACTTAAATTAAGCTTAACACTTTGATAATTTTAGAACCATCTCTCTATTCTATAAACGAACCGCATCAATCAGAAAGACATCAGGCAGGTTAGGCTTGAAGATGTCTAAATTCAACATTTAAATCGTCATCATAATCTAGATTCAATCCAATGTGAGCGGGTAACCTTGTGTAAATTGTGATTTGTAAATTTGAGTTTTGCATAATTCATTATAAACCTATATAATAAATCAAGAAATATATTGAAATGATAAATTTATGATTGAATATTTGATGATGCATTAGTTTTAAGTATATAATTGCCGGATGGTCTAGTTCCTGATTCGTTACATACTAATAAAACTTATACCGCCTTTGACACTATGCCTGTCCATTTGTCCACTTAGATTTATGTAATAACAATTGTGCTAGAAAGTAAAAGGTGGCTTTCGTATCATTCATAATCGTCAGTAATTTTCTTGGTTAGGATACACTCAGCTTTTACCAATTGAAATTGGAAACCGCTGGTAAGCGTTTACCTGTTTCTTACAAATAATTTTCAGGTTAAAGAAGACAGTTAAAGAAGACATTGTTGATAAGTATAAGTATTTAACCCTTTCACAGTCAGAGGGATGTATATTCCCACCACATTTTGATATTTATGTGATTGAGATAAGATTGAAAACAAATGAAATATTCAAACATGTTCTGTCTGTTAAAGGGTTAAGGCATTGCTCATTCAAGTTCCTTTTTCTTTTTTAAAGAATAGCAAGAATAGATAAAAAAAACAGTATCACTAAATAAAACATTCGTAGATATATGATACTGAAAGGGCTGCTTGATGTAGCCAGTAAGATACATTTTCCATAATCTAAAATTTTGCTGTAGATAATTTTAAAACAAAGAATCGCCTTTTCATCATTCACCTATTGATAAGTGACGATAAGGACTAATATAAATGCACACATCACCTTTCCGGATTTCTAACTGGCTTTCTTTTATCTTACTGTCGGAACAGAACAATGTAACTTGAGTTCCAAGTGCGCTTTGGAACATAAATTTGCTATTAGAAAGAAAGTAGGAAGTATTAGTTCGATAATAATAAAAGTTTGATTACAAATAATATTAATGTGTTGTCATGTGAGGGTCGTTTAAACTGTTTATTACTTATTAGGACATAAAAGATAATTCTGTCTCCACCAATAGCAGGTGAGGCAAAAAAATTGTACACCTTTTTACACGTTGCGCGTACGGAGATGTGTGAGTTTTGTTATAGTTTAGGTTCAAGGTTCGAGGTTCAATGTAGGTAGGAATTCCAATTATGGAGAAGAAGTGCACAATGATAAAATTGTATTACATCGCACCACTAACTAAATAATGGCGTAAGTGTACAATCGCGAGTTTTTTTTTAAAATTTTATATAACGATTTGAAATACTTTAATACATCTTCTCAATTTTTTTGTATTTTTTTAGGAAAACTAATAGTTGAATTACTTACTTATTAGTTGAAGTCCCTGTTAAAAAGTGCATAAATCCGATTAAGAGTTTATACATACATACATACATACATACATCACGCCTTTTTCCCGGAGGGGTAGGCAGAGACCACCTCTTTCCACCTGCTGCGATCCTTACAGACATCTTTCGCTTCATCCACATTCATTAGTCTCTTCATACACGCTCGTCAGTTTAGGGTACTCTTGACCTGACCTTTTTTTAGGACTTCCCCGACTTGATCCAGGTACTTGCGTCGAGGCCTTCCCCTACCAACATTTCCATCCATACTCGCCCTATATATACTTTTAGTCAGCCTGCTTTCCTTCATCCTCTCAACATGTCCGAACCATTTAAGCATTCCTTTTTTTTTTTAGTTTATTGCTCTAGTTATTTAAGAGGACACATTGGCATAAATCACTTGCTCCTTTATTACATGGACTCCCTAATATCATAACTATTGTGATGCGTAAGTTCATTTAGTACTCTCACTTCAGACCTCCTGAAAAGTGACATAATAACCTCACATCAACTATGTAGTTTCCAAAGAAAAAAAGTCACTATTTACGAGTACCAACACAAAGAGAGATCTATCACTTATCGGGCTAACATGTAACAGCTTTATAAAAAAATATTTGGTAATTTTGAGAACGTGCCATTTACAAAGTAAGACCATTAATGAACGTGCCAGTAATGAATACATTGAATTGAGTGCATCAATCACCTGTTGGGCTCTCTTGATTTGTGCAAGTTACACATTCAATTCGCATAAGTGATGTATTGTCATTTTCAGGCATCTTCAGTAAAATGGTGATAATTAAATAAAAAATGTGAAACTGGCTATAATTTAAACTAATCTTAATTATAGCCAGGCTTCCGCATTTTAAAATAGCCTGTAATATTCAACGTAAGATTAAACTTAGGCTTTCTGTTTGACAAAGCATCGAGTGACATTTTTATAAATTAAATGTAGTGGTTGTCATGGCGCTGGTACCGGTGGCGGCAATTTGTGGTGGTCTGGTGTAGTAGTGATGGGATTGTACAGTGTACCTCTATCAACTTTAACGACTAACAGAAATACAATTAAATGATTTCGATTAATGACAAACATTATAAATATCATTCCCCATTAATGATAACTATGAAAACCACATTAATGATAGATATATAGAATACAAACTGATAGCACCTGACTCGGATTGCCAGAAGAAGCAGAAACGATCCACTCGTATAACTTTATAAAGCATTTTTTTATTTTTTTATTTTTTTTATTTTATTTTATTTATTTTATTTTATTTTCTTAGGTGAATCAACAGTAACAAAAAAAAGAGTAGCTATGCAGTTATACATCAAAAAACCAATGACAGATTCACACTAATAGACTTAAAATAGCAGGGAAATTATTGAGCTAACAGAATAAACATGTTTGTATATCTAGGATCAAAACTGCGATCGAACCGCTTACAAACATAGTAGCTGTGACAGTAACAAGGACATTTCACACCAAAAGTATAATAGGTAGGTAGTATAAATATAAATAGGTAGTAGTAGTAGGTATATTCAATATTAATAAGTTTCAAAAAACCACTTAGTAAGATTTTTTCTCACCGATTCACAGTTACAACAGAAAAGATCAAAATCACACGCCTCGCACAGACTATTGTAACACTTGCCCGCCCGCAAAAAGTATGAGTTTTGCCTGTAATTTGTATTAGAAGTTTTATGTCCCGTAAATAAATCTGCCATAATCTTCGTCCATAACTAGAGTATATATTGAGTATATATTGTTATTGTAAACTTAACAAAAGATGTTGTTATCAAGTATCTTTTCTAGAAATAGAAACTAGAGCAACAGTTAGTTAATTATCATTATCATTTACTCGATTTTTAACACTGTGTAAGGGTTTCTTTTCGAAAAGAAACGACTGTGGTCCGTTTTTGGCCTTTACAGTTTTTAACCAGGTTTATATGCGACGAAAAACTTGGTCAACTTACTTACTGTAAAAGAACGCAAGTTCATTGCTGTTTTTTTATATCACACAACATTTAGACGGACTTTACGGCTACTTGTGCTTCTTTAAACCAAAAAAAAACTGTAGATCATGGTGTCAATTGTGTAATTATGACAGTTCGAAACTGCAGGACAGTAACGGTATGGCTGACATTGGAAGCGCACTTCATTCGACATCCTTTACTAGGAAAAAGAGAGCTATCGTACCTCTAATTGTCGGAACACAACACAACTACTTATTAGGTACTTTTGTTGTTATAGTGACATACTTATATGAATATTTATAAAATACAGTAAAAAAATTAAATGCCTACCCCCGACCTAGCCAAGAATCGAACCTGGGTCTTCCGCAATCCGGGTGGCTGCACTGACCGTTATGCTACCGGGAAGGCTGACGTAAGCACTGAATTTTTGACTGCTTTTTAGCGGCAGAGTGCCATCTATCCAGCAGTTATTGCAACCGATGGCTATGCAGATTCATCTTTACAGATGAAATATCACAAATTTGATAACACAACGCTACAGTAAATTTTTTTTAAAGTGCTAATTGAATTGAAATTGAAATAATTGAAAAGAAAAAGTTTATTTCACTGTATTTTATAAATATTTAATTTGGCTTCAGTGCAGCAATTAGCACTTTTAAAAAAGTAAATACTGTAATGATATAGTGTTAGCTAGCCAGGTGGACTTAGGTAATGCAGATCTACCGCCTAGCAAATGCACGCGAGTGCATTATAAAACACCGCCCCGCTAGGAATCGGACCTAGCCTGGGACACAGGTCCCAATGGTTCTAATGGTTAAAAGCACAGGCTTTTAACCATTAGAACACAGAGGCGGTTTACTTAATCTTTAGAAAACAACGCAACCATATTCATACATGCGCCGCGGGCGCCATCAACAATGCTAATCTAATTTCTAACAAGTAACAATAAAGACATTTTAACCTAGTCTCCATATACATTAATTTGCATAAATTAATTTGGTACAAATATACAGCGATGCGCTACAACGGCCGCGGCGGCTTAGCCGGTCTAATTGTAAGTGATACAAACAAACACTGGTTTAGGCAGACGTGATGTAACGATGGTCTCGTGACCTGCATATAGCTACTAGCATGACCAGCATAGTAATCATTAACACTGTGTCTCTACTGTGACTAATTTAATGTTTGATGTCTAATTTGTTTGTTGAAAACATTTCAATTGCTTTATTTATGATGTCTACGCAATTTTGCTTCATAAAAATGATTTATGTGCATAAAAATTTACGTTCGTAGATATCAAATTAACTTTAAACTTACATATACTTCGGAACCATGTATTAAGTTATCTAACTTCGATACATTATATATCTAATATAAGTAATACATTGTAAAATGTAAATGAAATGCTTTGAATAAACAATTTATATATATATATATTTGGCATATAATGTCAATGTCACTTAGTTAATGTCAATCAAATAAAACTAATTCAAAAAATACGAAATGCAAAGATTTCTCGTCGTAGTATACATTGTTCCTATAAAATATTGTTTTAATGATATGCTAAAAATTTTCAAAAACTTAAAATCATTGATTCTGTATTAGGCTACAAGTAACTCTGAATGTCACTATGCCATAGGTTTGTTAGTCTACACAGGGCGGGAGCCCATTGTGTTAGGTGGTAGCTGAGAAGAACCGGCAACCGGCTATCGGCTCGAACTGATTGGATAGGAAAATAGTCTAATCCGCAGTCTGTTACTCACACGTACCACCAGAAAAAAGATTTCCACCAATGGACTTATTTTTCGGATGAGATAATAATAGCGGTTTATTCTTACCTTGGATGCACTTCCACTTTCAACACTTCGTCTCCAACTTTAAGGTTCTCTGGTATCCTCACAAATTTCAAATATTCGCCAACCGGATAGAAGTTGCAGCCTGAAAAAAAAGAAATAGGTTAATTATACACCATTATTCAGTCTGAAGTAGATTTCGCAAAGACTTAAAATAAACAACATCACTAATAATTATAGTAATATATAATTTTACGCAAAATTTGTTGCGTAAAATTATATATTACTATATATATAATTTTACATATATACAAATTACAAAAAAAAAGTGTTAACCGCCTCTGTGGTCTAGTGGTCAAGACCACCGGTTTACCCAGAGGTTCCGGGTTCGATTCCCAGCGGGAGATACATGTTTGTGTACTCGGTTCGGTTGGTGGAGGGGCTTGTTTGGCCGCCTGACTGGCTACCACCATCTTATCTAAATATATCGCCATAACATAAATGTTTGTAACATTGTTGTGTTCCGGCAGCTAGAGATAAAATAGCCAGTGCCTCACTAGTTGAGGATCCCGGGTGAAGTGCGTTTTCATCATTGGCCTTATCATCACTTTACATCAGGTGAGATCAAGGCACTGTGCTTACCCTTATAGATATTTAAAAAAAGTGTTGAACCCTTTTTTTTCATAAACATCTCCTACGGGTGTACCATTCACGTTCACTGAACGAACAATTTATATTGCTATATATGGTTATATAACTGTATATATGTTACGTTAGATCGGATCATGGGTCGTGCTCAGTGGCGTGCACTTGGAGAGGCCTATGTGCAGCAGTGGACTAGTGTAGGCTGATGAAGATGATGATGATGGTGATATATGTTACGTTTCCTTTATATGGAACGGTTAAGTAAAGTGAAGGCTGCACTATTGTATAGAGATTGCCTACCTAAAAAAGATAAATGTTATTGTCAAACATATCCAATAAAACCTTCGCATTAAAACATATAACTGTAAGACCATAGCAAGAACAGCACTTATCCGAAACAAAGCGCTCAACAAATGAGACCAATTAATATCACTAAATACCGATCAGACAATATGCCTATTATGGCACAGCAAAACCTTTTAGTTAACGAACCAGACAATACAACAAAATTCTCCCATCTAATACAATCAGCGCTGAATAGGGCTCTTACGAAACAAGTCCCCAGCAAATGGACTGCACTCGGCCCGCGGTCGCCATTCTAATGTCAGATTAGGAACGAAAAATTGCCGGTTGAGTATTGGTGTACGTACATGGAGTCCTCGCCGACCGAACAGTAATTAATTGGCTATTGCGATAAGTTGCGAAGACGCTGCGGCTAAAGCAGTATTGCACTGTGATGTCACTGAAATGTCAGTAGAAAAGTTCTAGAAGGTGTCGGAGGTATTCGGTGGTAATCGGTTGTAATCGGTTGTTGTCGTAACATAGCAAATAGTCTACATTAGGTTTACGAGTACACCTCAATAATATAGCTTTAGTTATTGTTCTGAGGTTTAAACTTACAGACCCGCAATGCGACAACATAATGGTTTATGACTCGATCTTCCCATGAGATCTGTCGTCTCATTTCATTCTAATCCCACCCTCAGCGCCTTCTTTAATGGACACTACCTAGATAGATTGACGACGGCGGCGGCGATATCAAAAACGTGCTTAAAGTTTTAAGGAAACAGTTGCATTTACATTAGCTCCATTCCAAAAATTCTCAGCGGCATATGTAAAGGGAATTTGTTCAGCATGAACTGATACGGACTGATTATGTTGATAATGACTACAAAAATTTAATCTTGTAGTTCAAATGTGAGTCACCAAAGAAACACCATCAAATATCCTAATTAACCCCGTCATCATAGTTCACGCTGATGTCAATCCACTTTCATAATTGAATTGCACAACAGATAGCTTCCTAGACGACATTAAGGTTGCGAATAACCGCGACCAATCCGTTGCGACCATAGGACGTGGTTGCATGGCTCCCATCGCGTTTCACAACTCCTGAGTGGAAACTGATGGGCTGATGGTGGTGCCGTGACATTCCGCATCATCTGTGACACTGTTTACGTTGAAATTGTTATTTTGGTGGTTGCCGCGGCAGTAGTCATGAAATTGGTTCGACACAATCAGTTAGTTTTTTATTTTTTAGCTCGTTTATCGATTTCAATTTATTAAGTAGGGGCCGAACCTGTCAAGGGTCCAAAAAGAGGATATACCATCAAAACTTTGCACGTTCTTCCATAATATTTGTTTCATAAAATTTAATATTAACCCCAATGTTATTAAATATATAAAAAAGCCGCATTGTGTTAGAGCCTGCCTGATTATCACGCTTAGTATCAAACCAACCAACTAATTATACTTTCATTCAATTTCTTAATAAGCTTTCATTTACTCACTTTTCATTAATATAATGTTATCAACATTAATATTTTCACAAATTTATACTTAGACCGTGTCACTTGCTGTGTCTTTCTCATTGTATGTTTAGTGTTCCAGATTAGAACAATCGTTGTGATCCAGGTACGAGATAATTTTTAAAAGTGAATATACGCAGACGTATTAAAATAATGAACCTCCTCGTGAATGAAGATCGCACAATAACGAAAGTAACATTAGGAAACTTTCGCTGAGTTTGTCATAAAAAAACCAATACTTCTCACGACTTTGAGATAATGCACGGCGTATGCGTGATTATAATGACTTTGGAGTGAGTTCGCTAAGTCAGACTACAAAGCCTGGTTGCTGGTTGATTGATGGAACTGTTGTCACAAGATGGCAGTGGTTGACACTTAGCAATAGCAATCTATTGGAATAAAGCACTTTAAACATATGATTTTACTCTCATACTCAGTTGTCTACTTCTTAAAGCAGTCTTTATTTCTTGTTTTTTTTTTAATTTTTAATCATTTTTTATACTATACTTTGTTCTATCTTATATAACACGAACTTGTCAACCAGACCAATAGCCATTCTTTGCTACAGTCCTATCGGTCATACCTTTTTAAAATTGTTATAAGAATTTCTGATGTCTCTATGTTCTTTGGACTAATGGGTATTAAATAAGCACTTGCGTTCTAAACCAGTGGTAGAATCATGACTATTCATAAATACTACTGAGAGTGAGATTACTAGGATTACAACATTTTTTACTTTTACTTTTGTGCTCAAATGATGGAACATGTGCGATTGTGCGTTCATGTTATTAACCATATTCTTGGTTTGGACAAATATTCAATCCAGTTGAATCAAAACCAATTTAATTACTAGATTTAATCGAATTGTACTTCTGAAATTTGTATAATTTTAGAAAAATCTCCGTAACATGATAAACCACTTAAATGGACTACATCACATTATCAAACCTGACGGCCGCAATTAGCGAGATGAATGTCAACCGATAAACCAAGACACTCTCCCGTAAAATCCGTTAAAAATTTTACAGCGGCTTGAGAACGCTGGCTCATTGAATGTGGAAATAATTCCTCGGAGGTTCTCATAAGCGGGCGTAAGGCTGCGTGATGGCTGTGATAAAATACCGCAAGCGTCGCGAGATGGTGCACCGGGGCCGTAAGTAGCGGTAGTCGGAGCCAGGTGGTCGCCGGACTGTCTGGAGGCTGTTGCGTGTGCAAAGACATGGTGTAATCGACAAGTGTACCGCTTGTGTCAATTCGAAAAACGAATGCTGGACGCCAATTGGCTAGTGTACTATTTGTGTACCAATTTGAAAAAAGAACGAACACCAGTGTTGTTCCTTTGTTTTCTAAAGCAATTAATTTGTCATCAGCCTATATTAGTCTACTGTTGGATATAGGCATCTCCAAGTACATGTGACTGAGCACGATCCGCGGCTACTCTTCTCTAACTCTAACTAACTCTTTCTGTTGGATCAGCGCTGAGTCAAATATTACTTCCGAATAGATGACATGACATGAACATTTTTATGCTGGTATTATTATGATGCTTGAAATAAGAAACCTTTCGTTAATATTTTTTGAATACAGCGTGGTGACAAATTTCACGAGCTGGACTATAACTCGCATGATGTCGTGATTGCATGTGACTTATGCATATTTTACGAATGCAAAGCCGGTCTAAAACTAATCGCAAAAATTGTATTTTTTTGCAATTTTTACCGCAATACAAAATACAAAACTTTAATTCAAGCATAGGTACTAAAATATATTATTAAAAATGAATTCTACGTTTCAAAGACTTACATTGTTTTTGATATACACATATTATATCCTTTACATTTACATAACAACTTATCATAAACACCAACATTAGATAAATTTGCTCGACATAAACAAATTACAAGAAGACAAAACAATCACTTTCCGTCTAACTTATCTACCATACCCATCATCGACAATACATAGAAAATTATACACATATATCCATCATAGAAGTACCTACATGATTTCTGACTTACATCATGAACTTTACATAACAATTTACCATTAACAGACAAATAAGAACATTTACCCGTCATAAAAAATCGACAAAAAGGCAAACCCATCAGTTTCCATCTCACTTATCTACCACACCGATAGTATCCAGCATTGTAAAAGATTTTTTCAATAAATAACAACATATTATCGCCGCAAATAACAATGTAGTCTATAACGGAAAGATATTAAAGTTCAAAACAAAGCTGATAGAATCTGGCGGGAAATCTGTTGGAAGGTCACGGAACATCGGCGTGATGATGGAGCATTTCCTACAGCCATTGTTTCAGCTATCGGCAAATAACATGGTGCGAGTGCATAACGGGCGGGTGCTGGTATCTAGATGTTATTTATAATATTACCTGTAAATAGGTGAGTATAGGTTTACATTGTGATGTCTTGGAGCTGGTGTAATGACTAGTCAGTTTGGGTTATAAAAGGGAAGGCTGATGGGCAGTGGGCAGCTTACGTAAGATCAGAAGTAGAATAGAACAGAATAGAAAAACATTCATTCAGTATCACAAAATAACATTCATACAAATAAAACAGAAAAAGAGTCCTACAAATAAACAGAGAATAAGGTCAGAATAGTTTTTCCGTGTTTTGCTCCCGTCATGTAAACGTCATTTCAAATTAGAGTAAGGGTTGATTATTCAATCGTCAGTTAATAGTTATTTGTTATACAAGAGTGCAAAGTTGCTTTTTAACCGCGTGCTCAATTTTGATGACCGAGCAAGCGAAGGATTCTAAAATTAGAATCCTGAGCGTTAGCGAGGGAATCAAAAGAGCACGAGGTGAAAAATCTTTGCACTCGAGTGCAACACCTAACTTTTCATCCCACCTCAGCGAGGAAATGACTAAATACAAAAAAAAAACATTTACAATCACAAGATACTTTTATTTCAGTTTAGGTATTAACTACTACATTATGATAAGTAGGTAAGTAATTATAACAAATAATACTTAGGTATAATTAAGAAAAATTTAAAGTAACAATGCTACAGTTACTTAAGTTGAGTGTAATATTTTTGTTAGGTACTGTAATGTTGGTGATAGTGACTTGTGTACTGATTAATTCGGCACCAAGGAGGTAGAAGTAAATAGGTTTAATGATGTTTTGAATTCACAAACTTAGTGCACACGATGTTCTAAATTCAATTTACTTTATCCTCTAGCGGATAAAAACGGCTTTTGCACTCAGATATCGAAGAGTAAAAATACTCTTTCCGAGATGGGGGGATGAAAAATTTATTAATTTTGACATAATGACAGATTCTCCTTAGAAAATATGTCACAATGACAATATTTTTCGTTGGACAAAACTTATCTGAGGATTGAAAAATCGGGCCTAGACAAAACACGGAATTCGGAGCTTATTCTCTGTTTATTTGTAAATGAAAATTATTAACTACATCTACGTCCATAGAAAAATTGGCCACATCCTTTTAATTTCCGTAGACGTTGTAGTTCGTTTAAAAAACAACCGAAATAAAATTCCATGACAACGACATGACAAAGTATTCTTTTTCAGAAGTGTGCATATAAACTTGACAGATAGTTTTTAAAACTACCAAGGAGGCTATAAAATGCAAAGCCATAAAATATAACGTAGAGTAAACTGCAACGACAACGTTACAAGGTTCCTCAAGCCGTTGTGATCGAAAAGTCCTCGAAGGTTTTCTAAAGGGGATGGCATTATGCAAGCGTGTCCATGTCTCGTGCTTGATTCTCCTAGGCGTTCAAGCCGATTAACAAAAAGATAGTAGTACTTTTGAAAAAAAAAAAAAAGAAATCTACGAGCGGCATTTGATCCCGCACCCCATGACATACCGGTGCACTACCAACTATGCTATCGTGGCTCTATCCAACCTGCCAAAATTAATCTACACTATCTGCTCTTACATTGTAAGCCAAAAGAGCTGTCCTTCCGGCCCGGCAGCGGACGTTGATAGGTTTTTATAATCTTATTGAAAATATACTTTCAGAAAATATACAGTTACCAGTGTTTATAGGTTACTATCTATGTCCACATAATTTGTAAGCAATCAATGTATAACGGTAGTTTGTCTTCTGATTTTGGAAAGGTTGATCCTATACGCACAGATTGAATTACTCCATAAGTCCCATAATTTTTCTAATCAAGAGACGGTCACACAGTGTTTTTGTTTGGACTCCATTCATAGTCTAACCTTTTATAATAAATATGCGTATTTTCGCAGTGATGGAAGATTGGGGGGGGGGGGGAGTTGGTGACTGAAAATAACATCAAGCCTAACTTTAGGCTTAGTTTCAGGGTCCAGTCTCCCACATAACTTTGATATGTAAGCACCTAAATGTAAAACTAAATATTAAGAATAAGTTTTGTGGAAGAATTTTTTTATGGTCTAAAGAGTCTCATACAAACCAAAGGGCTTCTTGAGCTCGTGAGTGCGTATCGCCTCGGTAATCAAATAAAAAAGCTAATACAAAATCTGTCGCAACTTAAAAGTACAGCTTGGAGAACCTACAACTAGCGCATACACGTTTGAGCGTTTAATGCAATGTCATTAGTCCAGCACGCCAGCAGTCGTTTAGTAATTCCTGCCACATGGCACTTCAGGTATCATGCTGAGTATTTCCTACTTTCCACCTTCTGTTTTCATATTTTCACTTTTACTGCATCATAATCATGTGGTTTGCAAGTTGTTTATGTTATTTACTTTAAAGGTCAATGTCCAGAATCAGTCTCACTTTAGAACTGCAATCAGGCAAAGAGTTACAGTTCCATAATCATTAACATCAAAACGTTGTTGTTAAACAAAAAATAAACAGCTTATGACTAGGCAAAGTCTTTATTCACTGAAATGAAGTCATCCTTACAATTATTGATGGGTTTTGGCTTCATGCTTTAGCAAATGCGGGTTCGTGACTACAAACCTGGGGTGTGTATCGAAAAATCCAAAACACACGTTGCCCAAAATTTTAGCGTGGGCCTCCAGATGTTAGGTCGACTTTACCACTCTGCCACCAAGACGTTAACAATAAAAACACTATAAAAAAGTTGTGTCATACAATACAACTATAAGCCATAATGCAAATACATCTATAACAAATCTGAGATTCCAATCTAACGACTGTAAATATAGCTATCAATCCGAGCGGCGCTCCACGCTGGAGTAACTGCGATGATGGTTATCGCGACGTTGAGCGATGATTCGGACCTTCGCGGCTGACGAAAGGTACCATTTTATGGAACAAGCCTTTTCATTGTAGGTCATTGTAACGGATAACGCTTTCTTGCTGGTAGATGTAGACTTTCTGTTGACATAGTGTACCTATAGCGTTTTTTGCAATATCATAATTTTTGTTTGCTGTTTGGGGAGCGATTTTTGAAGCGGTGACTTCTCATGCTATGATATGAACAACGAGTGCTTTTTTTTCTCTTCAAGGTTCAAAGAAAATTTTTGAACGTTATGTCTCTTATTAATAAAATTGTACATGATGTGTATTTCTTGTCACTTTTAATTTCGAGATTACCGGTGCGATTCAAAAATCCCAGCGCGAATTGGGAAAGTCAATTCCGATTGTCTCGTCCCTTTGTAGTATCTTGGTCATATTATTTCACATGAATCTATAATTACATAACTATAACTATGCTTTTGACGCTTGTCATTCTAAATACTTCATAGGTATGTTACTTATTTATAACACAATGTGTTATATCTGTCGGAAACAATTAGTGATGTTCAATATGACATAATCTTATGACCTGTTAAAATTTAAAGTTGATACATCATTCTGTAACATCACCATGCCACAGAAGAAAGACACTAGAGCATGCGTAATAAGAGGTAGTACCAATACAAGAGTTATTACGAAATTGATAAAAACAATTACATTGGCAGGTGCTTTTATGTCGTGATTGCTATTATATAACAAACTACATGATTGTCTAATATGGAAGGAATTTTATTCATAAGCTATAAAAGTAAAGTGATAGTTGCAAATAAGATGTACAAACAGTATAAACACCCGTTTCTTAATTCACAGCTATTATACATATTTCGATCAGTTTTATGTGAGTAGGTACAACAGATTTTTATAAAACTTAATCAACAAAAACCACTGCGCCATGGCGCTCCTCGATAAAATAAATAATATAATATAAATATCTGTAGTTCTGGCAAAATGCTAGCGCCCCGCTAGCGACTTCTGCCGCTTGAGTGAAAACTCATAACCCATGAGGATATAAATAGTAATCCGAGAACCCTATTGCCACCTACCTGGTTGTTATGAATCTTAACTGAAGGAGGAGTTCCATGGCGCAGTGGTTAACGCGCCCGGTCTTCGAGTGCTGAGGTTAAGCAACTTTCGCATCGGATAGGTGACAAAAAAATTATCATCTCGAGCTCCTCCGTGCTTCGGAAGGCACGTAAAGCTGTTGGTCCCGGCTGCATTAGCAGTCGTTAACAACCACCGCACCGCACTGGGCCCGCGTAGTGGTTTATGGCCCGTTTCCCAATCCAACCATAGGAAGGCTCGTGCCCCAGCAGTGGGGACATAAATAATGAGCTGATGATGATGATGATGGTGATGATGATGATGGTGATAATGATGAAAAACCAATTTTACATTATATGTAAAAGTAACTTGTAGCAGATTAATCGTCGACTTTATGTAGTATTCTATTACAAAGGCTTCAACTGTTTTATGAAAGTCAATTTCGAAGCTAGATTTTATAATTTGATTGCAACGTTAATTTAATTTGAGTAGAAGTCTCTTTCATTTTCTCATAAGCTGTGATGTATTAATTGTTTTCTAAGGTTTACAAGACTGCCTTGTATGAGTTTTGTTGGTTTTCTACAAAGACATTTAACTAAATCTCTTTGGTTTTCTAAAGTTTACGCGAACCGTCAGGATAAACATTAATTAAAACTAATGTATAAAATAAACGCGAGTAGATCCGTAAAAGTTGTTTTATTTCATTTGAATACGTTTACGAAAACAAAAATTTGTTAAAAATTTCAGTTTAGTTATTTTCATTGTCTTGTTTGCAGCGCCTTGAAGCTGCGCCTCTTAGCGACATACAAGAAGAGTTAAAAATTTGTCATTAAAATTGTCGTTTTCATTAAAATGATCGAATGGCAAATAGAACTCGCATTAGGCACCCTGAACATTACACATTAAAATGAATAAACGTGAGTAAATGCAACATTTTTCATTACACTGTAATTTTATCTATACTAATATTATAAAGTATTTTTGTATGTATGTATGGTTGCAACGAATAAACTCAAAAACTACTGGACTGATTTGAAAAATTCTTTTACCATTAGAATGCTACATTAGCGCTGAGTAACATAGGCAATATTTAAAAAAGTCCACCCGTGGTAGGTAAGCAGGCCGCTAGTTATTTATACAACATGTCACAGAATGAACGCACATCCACAGACACCCCAATTAGAATATTTAATTATAATTAAAAACATGCAAAATCATTTTACTTTTATTTAATTAAATTGGTTTATTTAAGTTATTAGTTATACTCATCGAAGGCAAACAGTATGGGCATATTAGCGCTTTAGCCTACCGACCTATCGCATTTTAAAAAGGCCATTATTGCATTGACTTACGTTTTATTTTCGTTTGTTTTAACTATTTAACGAAGGAGTGACTGTAATTTCAATAAGTTTTAATAATTGTGGAAAAAAAATTTACCTATATATTTTTAATCGATTGAGAAGCCGATTTATAACAAACTACTTTCTGGGTGTGCGCTTAACCTGTTACACGTTGTATAATTAGGTATTGGATTAGGCAAATGACTTTGCTTTTTCTAATGTTGATGATATATGATGTTAAGCAGAAGCGAAGACCAAATTAGATATGAACTAGTAGTGCACTTGTGCCTCACTAGCCGTCTTCACCTTGCCGACCCGCAAGCTGCTTCTTCACTCTTCGTTTAAAGACGACGACCTCTGTAGCCTGTACCGGACTTTGGGCGGCGCTTACTCTGAGGTCCCGGGTTCGATTCCCGGTCGATCAATTTAAAAAACGAACTTTTCGAAATGTGTCGGGTCTGGACATGTGTCTGGTCGTTGTTTCTGATTTCCATAATACGAGTGCTTTAGCTACTTTACCTTGGGATCAGAACAATGTTTGTGATAATATAAAGGAATCTTGTAGGAAGGAACATTAACTCTTACTCTAACTCTCGAATCACTGCAATTGCATAGAGATGGTGCGTAACTCAGCGTGTTTAACCGCTTATACCATGGCGAGTGATCTGAAGAGCTCTTTGACCTCATCCCACCTTCTTCCTTCCTTCATAGGAGTACACATGCTGTTCTTCGGAGTCACCGATTCACTGCCTCAAATATCCCATCGCGCACAAAGAAAGGTGTCTCGTATCTTTGTCGCACCTCCAAAAGATGGAATAGTCTACCAGCACACGTTTTCCCTCCTTCCTATGATATGGGGTCCTTCAAAAGAGGCGTGAAGAAGCAACTTGTGGGCCGGCAGAATGAGGTTAACTGATGCTACGTTGTTTTTACGCTGCACCAGTTATTTTCGCGTTTGGACTCCATTTTGGGATGGAATCATTTGCCGAGCTATCTATAAAAACTAAAGTACAGAGTCACCATTGATGTTGTCAATGACAATAATGTAGACAATGCTTCCTTAGACTGTATTGATAATCAACGTTAAGATAAATTATAAACATTTGAACTAGATTGCGATTGTATGAGAATACAATTGTGAGAAAAATTTTTGGGCAACATAAAATATTTACACTTGTAAAAGTATTGGTCCACAAAAATTGTATTTGTCATATCATTTGGGAATAACAAAAACCTCCGAAGGTGATTCGTTTCACACGGCTTGAGGAACCCTTTAAGTTTCTCACAGCCCCCATAAAAGCCCGATGAAGTTGAAAATGGAGGCAATCAGTCAACTCTCTCCAAAAAAAATCTGACCGCCCAAATCGCTGCGTCATTAAGCTATAAACGCCTTTAATTACTTTTAATTCAATAAAACTTTCAACGATGTCAATGTCGGCTACGTTTCTTCTCAATGTATATATTATCAAGTAAAAACGAAAGATGAAAGCGTGCCCGGAACGATGACGGCGGCGAGTTGAAAGTTCAAGTTTACCGGCAGCCGCTTACGTAACATTGTTAATTCCAGTTATTTAATTCGCTATTCGCTATCCGAAAGAAATCACCAGTTCTAACAAGATGCGATTGTAAATGCGTAGCGAAGGAACACTTTCTATCACGTTGCACTGCTTACTGGTAATTGTAAGGCTACTTATTTTAAAAAGTTAGTCGAGACATTTGAGAGTTCATAACAAACTCAGAAAAGTGTTTTGCAAAAGTTCTTCCTTGTAAAAAACTTTTTATATTAAACACATAAATACGGATACGGCATAGAGGGAATACGGATCCACTCGCATTTAATTTTCAAATGTCATTTTAACCTGAGATGATGTTTAAAATTCTTTAGTTTAAAAAAAAAACGATTTAACAATGAAGAAAGTTTGCAGCTAAGCCTCTGACGCCCATTCAAGTTTACAAAACACATGAACTTGACCCTCAACACGGAATCATGGGCGCTACGCCTGCGCCGCCGGCGCAGCCGCGCGGGAGGTCAGCGGCGATCGTGACTTACCTGCGTAAACGGTTCCCAACGATTATAACAATAGCTTGCATCCCATTGTGGTCACATGGGTTGGGTCAACTGGGTCAGATAAAAAATGGAAGAATCTAATTACACCCGAAATACCTACTCGCGTTGATTAAAAACACTCTGTCTTTGTCTTCCTGTGACAACAGACTCTGCAAAGGGTTTTTGTAAACATTAGTTTGTATGGAGTCTGCTTCGACTCATAGGCGTCTAAGCAATGCCTCTAAGTAACACGTTGTCTTAACAACTTAAGTTGGTCCTAGCCACCTGCTGCATTCATACAAATTGAAAATTGAAAAAAGAGAGATACAGTGTTGAAAAAAATCCACGAGCGGGATTCGATCCCGCACCCCATGACATGCCGGGTCAGGTGCACTCAACAAACATACAAATTGAAGTTTAAGCACCACCACTAAAACCTAGAATGCTCTCCCAGTACTCGTAGGTCTTACCTTATTTTAGTCTATTGCCTACACAATAAAAAATTAGTCAAAAATATATACAACTTTATGATGGCATTACTCAATGATGTTTCTTTAATCGAAACTGTTTCATTAAAAAAGCTTATTACTTAATACCTAAGCTACCGGACCATCACAACTGTTCCTCTAATTCACAAGACAAGCGTCATCCAAGGTCACCGCGCGGGCAGTGGCCTGACCTACGCCGTCAGAGCAGTTTCCATTTCTACCTCCCGTTATGGCGGTCGCAGGGCCGGTCTGCTTACTTTTACCTTTACAGCTCGTGATCTGCGGCTTTTACTTAGACGACGTGAGAATTAACTGTTATAATAGTGATTTTAATTACACCGCCACGCTGTTTTTACAAACCGTTGTAACTTTGTAAATGGTTGGTCTAACTGTTTTTTTAAACCTTTATGGGTTTTCAATTTCCGATCTCCGGAATATGTTATTGCTTTCATTATGCGTTTTTAATTTCCCATCGATAGATTTATTGATTGGATTTTTGGAGTCATACATTGGCTGATCATATTGTAATAGCTGTTAGTTTTTAAAATTTATTCGTAATGGTAGGCACATGTGCTTATGATGTATGAAATTAGTGCAACTTTAATGCAATTAAAAGGAAATTTCCAATTTTTTTCTTTTGCTCAATAATGAGTAATGGATTTTACAATTACCATAGAGAATGCTACCAAACGACTCATCATCTCAAAATTCTCATAATAAAGTTACATTGATGAATTTATATGGATTATATTATTGTACTAAATAAAGGTTTCTTTTTTTTCTTTCTATCTGGGGACACGGCAGTGTAAGCAAAAACGCGGCACGGCCGTACCATCCTTTTCTCGAAGCAGTTCAGGCCATTTTCGACCCCCTATAACTTTGTTGTTGATAAAACTAGAAGCCTGAATTTTCAGTAACCAAGCAGGCATTGTATAAATACGGTAAATTTAATTCAATTTGAACCAGTAGTTTAAGAATATAACTAGTCAAAGTTTTTTAATTTTGTCACTCACTGACTGATTGACCTAATCTATTTGCCTATTTAAAACATAAAAGGTTTTTAATATTAAGAACTTGAAAATGTAATAACATGGATCTCACAACATTTTACGGTAGAAGAACTGAGTTGCGAGACTTAGTTTTTTCACAAGTTGGTTTTTAATGGCCTATTATTTATTCTATTGTCATCGTCATACATTTAGAGATGTGAGTGAAGAAACAGTTTGCGGGTCGGCAAAGTTAGGACGGTTACTGCAGCACTATCCTACTTTTTAATGCTGTCTTTACATCTGGACTCTGCTTCCACTTAAAATTAAGTACAGAGGAGATTTGCTTACTTAATTATAAAAAAAGAAGTGAAAATTTAATTGTTGCGTCAATTACTATATTGTTTATGATTAACATCCTATCAACACCTCCAGAAAGCTTATATATACGATTGTGGTAGCTGGTTCACGTCTGCAGGTAATGCTATGAGAGGTCTCTCGCATTCAATTCGAGCACCTCTGCCAAGCTACTAACACACCTTTTAGACATCGATAAATCATAGAGCGATAAAGATCACGACCACAATAAAATTAATTATGTAAAAAGCATCTGGTACGGTACGCCGCCTGTTTCACTACATCGGAAGTCTGCAACATAACGATCCAAATAATATTTACATTAATTAAATAACAGGTCGAGAGAAAACGAAAGCGATTTTGGTCTTCGGAGCTAAAAAGAATTGCCTTATTGATCGTTATGAGATGATTATAGCTTTACGTTTCGCTTTTATGTAACAGAGCATATGAGAAGGAGGCCTTTGTCCAGCAGTGGACGTCTATTGGCTGAGATGATGATGATGATAATGAATATGAGAACAGCATGATTATTATGTTAATGAGGTTACTAGGTTCTATATCTTCAAAGATATATACAGAAATAATATAGGAATAATAAAGAAATAATGTGGACCCAAGTGCACATTATTTCTGTAAGAATTATTTTCAATTGTATGTACCGCTTGATACGGTAGAAATAGCGATCAATGATCCAATGAGTATATTATGTACTTACACGACGGTTTATATACTACTCTTTGTTTGGCTTACACTAAAGATTAAGGGAAGGCTTATCAAGATGCAGGTATTGTTTGTCTCTTAATATACCGAGGTTATTAAAAAGTAACACAGTGTTGACATTATAGCCATTCTAAGAGTATAGCATTATTGTCCAAAAAAATTTAATACTTTTTAAAGGATTTTGTTACCCGTGGCACAAGTGGTCGATGATGCAGCACGCGCGTTTGGGTTGCGATCTTGCAAGTTAAGTAACATTTGCTATGCCAGGACACTGAATGGGTGGCAATAAAAATTTCTCAAGAGGCTCCTGATTCTAAGGCAAGTCAAATTGTCAAGCCCTTGGTCCCGGGTATTGTGGCAAGATGGCAGTCAATACGCATTAGACCAGCATAGTGGGTTATCTCCAGATCTGATCCGATCTCTGATCTCCAGGTCTGATCTCCAGATATTATATATTGCTTATGTGGGAAGGTTTGCGTACTGCATACCTTAACAACAAGCAATCCGTCCGTGTTTTGGAAGGGCCGTGTATCGCCTGAGGATGATATCTTAACAACTATCAATATCAATAATTGAAGCCATTAACTTAATAAGTAACTGAAAATTTTGACATTTTGATTACTATGTAGATACCAAGTAAATTATTTTAAAAATCTAATTTATTTATTTGCGATTTTTGTTGCACAAGAGGAGTATATTATAAATGATAAAGTACCATTTCAAACTGAGTACCTACCGATCTATAGATTTTATGGGAAACCAATCTTAAAATCTATCTAACCCAGCGCAGCTCATTTCACGGTGTTCGAATGCTACTTTTTGTTACAGAATTTACCATAACTACCATAAATGAAGTTGAGTAATTTTTGGATTATCAGTATTGCATTTTTTATGTTATCAAGCCGGCAGTGAAGCATACGACACGCCTAATGGAAATGAAGTCACGCATACCATTGACGACTGCAATACCAAGGGTGCACGTGCATTACCGATCCTGAAGTTTCAGTTCGTATCATCATCATTATCTCGGCGAAAAGACGGCAACTGCTGTGGACTAAGGTTCTCATCAAGGATTTAAAGGATCTCCACAGCGAGAGGTTTAGTGCTATCCGCAACCTTATCCAAATTGTTAGTGAACCTCATACACTGTAGTTTGTTTGATTTGATGATTAATGAAATGAAAAATGTTAATTTTCCAATCTATATCTATACTTCTATACTAATATTATAAAGCTAAAGAGCTTGTTTGTTTGTTTGTTTGTTTGGTTGAACGCGCTAATCTCAGCTACTGGTTCGAATTGAAAAATTATTTTTGTGTTGAATAGTCCATTTATTGAGGAAGGCTATAGATTGTTCGCTAATTAACGCGGATGAAACCGCGGGGCACAACTAGTAAGCCGTGTTACACGAATGTAAAATGACTCCTACACTAGGCTAGGCCTGCCTCGTGAGGGTCATTGAATGAATGAATTAAAGTTTTTTAAACAATAACACGCTATATATAATAACAGTATACAAAAACCTAATAACATAAAAACAAGAATACAATTGTTTTAGTCAGAATCATGCAGTGATGTAGTGTGATCGTCAAATTAGACTCTACTCAGCATACTGCCATAGCATAGATTTTTTATTTATTGTTGACGAGTCAGCACTTGGCTTCCATCTCACCTGATGTTAAGCGCACTTCACCCGGAATCCTCAACTACTGAGGCACTGGCTATCTTATCTCTAGCTGCCGAAATACAACAATGCTATAAACATTGATATTATGGCGACATTTGGTAGATATGGTGTTAGGACTTGTTTGTCCGACTGGCTAGCTACCAACATCTTATCTAAATATGTCGCCATAACTTCAATGTTTGTAGCATTGTTGTGTTCCGGTCGCTAGAGATACGATAGCCAGCGCCTCACGAGTTGAGGATCCCGGTGAAATGCGCTTCCATCATTGGCCTTATCATCACTTAACATCAGGTGAGATCAAGGCACTGTGCTTACCCGTAAAATAAATTTAAAAAATACCAATTTCTTATAGAGATTTACATTATTATGCTGGAAAGTACTTAAGTACATCATCAACATAAGTAAAAAATATGAAACACAATTGTAAGTAAGCATTATCATTTCTAGTGCCATCAAAGACTTTTTTTACAATCGGGAATGCGGAACGAACACTCCGCTCTGGAGAATGTGGTGTTACGTTTTTTTTGTCGACGTTCGTGTCGATAGATTCTCACCGCGAGTAATAGCTAGAACAGTAAAGCGGCGACAGATGTGACCTGATGAAGACATTGTTGACATGTTACCTTTAAAACTAATATGTTTGTAATGAAGCGGAGATCATCATCACCATCATCATCATCATCAGCTCATTTATGTCCCCACTGCTGGGGCACGAGCCTTCCCTAATGATGGATAGGGAGAACGGGCCATGAACCACCACGCGGGCCCAGTGCGGATTGGTGGTTGTTAACGACTGCTAATGCAGCCGGGACCAACGGCGTAACGTGCCTTCCGAAGCACGGAGGAGCTCGAGATGATACATTTTTGATCACCCATCCGATGACCGGCCTTTGCGAAAGTTGCTTAACCTCAGCACTCGCAGACCGGGCACATTAACCACTGCGTCATCGAGCTCTTCAAGCGGAGATATTTCGACCCAACTTTTGACTTATTCACGAAACCCGAAGAAGCAAAGCCGATCATCATGTTGTGACCTTTAATTTTGATATGTGTGATCCAAATTGCAAGTCTAGATTAAAGCTAGCACTTACTAAGCACTTACAGCATTAACTAAGATCCAGCACGAGGTTCCTCTAAAGGTACTTTTTTCCATTATCCATTGTAAATTAAAAAAAACCTGGTGTTGCTTGTATAGGCACAGAATAACTAGTTTAGGAAAAGTAATCATAACATAACATTTTCTTAAATTGTCAGTTTTATTTAGGCCGGAGCTAACTTCTATGTATCCAATCTGAGACTCCCCTAAAGGCACTTTCGCCTTCATATATTACAAAAAAATATATCAAATTTATTATTTTGAGTGATACAAATTTTAGAAACGGCTACTGAATTCTATCAAGCAAACCTAACAACCACTCCCTTAGATAATTAAAGCTTTCGAACAGTCAAAACCACAGAATAATGAGTTCATAGTATTACAAACCTGTCCTTTTGATAGCTACGAAAGCACAGACACTTTTCCGTCATAAATTAAAAACTACGGTTAACATCTGCTCCGTGAAAAGGTATAAATTTTCATAGTATTTTCTTATTCTTTTCATCATAGATCAGTGATCGGCCGTGTGTCGGTGCACCTTTAACGCGCGGTGCGTCTAATGCGCTTCCCGGGTTTTTGCCGGTGCCAATGACCTGCGTCGATCTGCGCTCGTCCGCGCCTACGCAAGGTGATAGCTCATTGACGCGCGTGCGCAGTACCGGCAGCGATGGTTAGGGCTCGAGTTACCTTATATGATGTACACTTTCTAGTATTTATTAACATCGTAAATGGGGGTTATAGCACTAGGAACCACTTTTGCTTTTTGGCAGCGATGGTAGAGCTTAAATTACCTTATATAAAGTTCACTTTCTAGTACTTAATAAACATAGTAAATGGCACTAGAAGACACTTTTGGTTTTTGTGCAAATTGACTCTTATCGTTTTGCTAAATGTGGTTTACGCGAAAGTGAATATTGATTAAGTAGTTTATACGAATTATAAACTTAATCCTTAATTGATTACGTCATTGAAATGTTAAAGTATTTTTAGAGCTATGTTTCCTTTTTTTAAATAAATATTTATAAGACTTTAATATCCGTTAAAACTATAAATGCAAATTTTTTGGATTATTCATAAGGAAGTCAGTGAAGTTTTATAGGAGCTTTGTTAGTAACTTATTTGACTTTGATTGGTTTTATCGATCTCCTCTCTCCCTCTCTCACGATCGTATAACCCTTACGTCATTCATACAGAAAATAACACAACACTACAACCAATGCTACCTTCCTTCTTATTGTTATAGGTTCTGTCTTGGCAATTTACAGTCAATAACCAAAATCTACCATTTTAAAACCATTTCAAAACGATTTCAAACCAACGGCAACAAAATTCAATATTCAAAATTCAAATTAATTTATTCAGTTTAGGTTACAAATTAGCTCTTACGAATGTCACTATGCCATCAGTTCGTAAGTCTACACAGAGCGGAAGACCTTGACTGAGAAGAGCTGGCAAGAAACTCAGCAACTCGGCACTAAGCGATCGGACACGCGCTTGTGAACTTCTAGTAAAACTCTTATGACATGGTCCTAAAGTGGTTAGACTTTGAATGCTGAATATACTGTCTTTGGTCACAGCTGGCTTGTCATAAGGCAAGTTCAATTACTTGCCTATGTCTATCTGTCGCCTGCTGTGAATACAGACTTAATAATTTTTTCATTGTTTAGGGCACTGCTCAGTGCTCACCGCAGATGAGAGGTTAACAAGTTACTGTTGCTACGATTTTAGATATAATTTAACAAATTTTCAGCAAAAAAAATCGGTAATTAAGGCGTCTACAATTACCTAATGACCTGCGTATAGATGCTGAAAGTGTTTCCAAGAATTCGAGTTAGTGTTCTGAGATTTATTATGCAAAGTAGATGAAGCCTAGCGTCCTAGCCTTGGCCGGACGATTGTCGCAGATTATACTGTTAAATTAGATGAAAGTTGTGGTAAAAGTAAGACTCGCTAAATGGCTTGGAGCAATGGTCATTACAATTTCTCCTTTATATTCTGTTGCCATTCATCACCACCTGTTGTTTAGAAGGAGGTATCCAATGGTTTGGTAAGCCCTTCTTGGTATTTAAGCCGATATGTGTGTGCATAGTTCGCTTTCTAATAAGTCTATTTTAGTTTATGCATGTCGTGGCAACCTCTAATTAAGACAGCGCCTTAGAATGTAACCCAATATCTGTTGTTTTATAAATGTACATGGTGTTTGTTTTGTTGGTTGTCCTTAAATAAATAAATAAATAAATAAATAAATAAATATGGCCTGACTGCTAACTAGATACGTATTTTCTAGCCATTATATAGTATCAGCGCCGTACCAACTAGAGTCGAAGTGGTCGCCATAAGTCGGAGTAATCATCATCATCATCATCATCAATTATTTACCAACTAAGTATATATTCGCATTCCATTTTCCATTACTGAGCTCTTAACTTTACTATGTCAGGTGCCAGCCGACGGCAAAAACGACGGGCTTTAGTAACAGAGCTTTTTTTTATTTTTATATTTAGACAGTAAAAAGTATATTTTAATCACTTATTTTTTATGCTAGTTGTATATGTGAGGACCATTACTGCCTTATGTTTTCTCTCGTATAAAAAGTTGTTGTTGGATTTCCTAAAATTAACCTTAAAAAGGTATACCTACATATTTTTTATGTCGACTGTACAAGAAACAAAAACTTGTTTTTTTTAATAATAATAGGTTTCTGTTTTATACAAGATGCTTAACATTGACACACATGAATGCAATGATTTTGTACCATGCAGTTTAGTGCACAGCGAACTCGAGTATGCATGCGAACTGAGTTCATGGCTAGACTTTTATAATAATGCATTTTTATTTTTTACGTTATTTATTTATTAGTTCGTACACAAACAGACTTTTAGTTTCCCTTATTTTAGAATATGCGTAACAGTGTACCTAGTGGTGACTCCGAAGAGCAGCACGCGTACTCCTTACTTAAACTTTTTTACCTTTAACTTACAAAATACTATAATAACAACAAACTGTAATAAAAGTGTACTTGCCTTGTTCACTTGCTTTTATAAACATCGATATGCTATATTGATTAATATTGGCTTTAATTAAAAAAAGACTTTCTTAACCGAATCGTTCATTAAAATATTAATTGTTAGAATCACAGACCAAGATTTATTACATTTTATTGACATAATCAAACAAAACTATTGTAAGTTCGTTAGTACTTTATTATATAGAAGTATCTAGAATTGTAAGGTTGTATCAATTATAATTATCATATTTACAGCGCTAGGCTTGGCTTAATCTATTTTATGATTCGTTTCTGTTGATATGGTTTCAGAAGTAGTTGCACTTATATGTGTTTAAATTATAGACATATACCTTCTTATCAAGGACAAACTAATAACGAAATAACCAAATATAAAAACAAAATTACTGTTTTAAACTTCACTATGCATATTGCCTATTTTTCGAACTTTGCAGTAACTTTCAAAGTGGGCATTTAATATTTCGTTGCAAAACATTTGCATCCTGTCGGCTGATGCTAAAACTAAATACTTTATCTCGCTACACGACAGGTCCAATCATCTAGAGTTTAATTTCAAAACTAGGCTAAAATTGCCTAATACCGACGCTTAGGTCCGTGATCTATGCAGCAGGTTATGACAAGCTGCAGTGCCACTATTAGTTATAGCATGTTAATTAAATCTGCAGCTTGCGATAGTATACTACGACTACCTACAGTGATTATTGTTAAATATGTTTAAGTATTATCATTTTAGGTACATAAAGCCATTAAAAAAAAGGAATCTACCACCAGCCTGGGATCCCATCATATAAAATATTAAATCCCAGCCTCAACACCATACTGCCAGACCAAAAGATACTGTAAGCTCTTTCTGCGTAAAACGGAACGCACCTGATTAAATTTAAATGAGGGTAGACTAGCTACTAACTAATTTTGAGACGACCAACACCTCAGTCTCCCTGTGACCACGGACCCTGCAAAGGGTTCGAAACGTCAGGATAAACATTAAAAAGTAATTTGTAAAATAAACGCGAGTAGATCCGTAAAAATTGTTTCATGTCATTATAAAGCCGTTGGTTTCGGTTGCATTTCATCGATAACAACCACCGATCCGCACTGGGCCCGCGTTTTTGTTAATGGCCCGTTCTCCCTATCCATCCATAGGGAAGGGTCGTACCCCAGCAGTGGGGGCGCATTTGAGCTGGTATTGATGATGATGATGATGATGATGATGAGGATACTTACCATTTTAATTTTATTTTTGTCAACTTGTGCAAAATGGAATAAGGTTTATTGTTCTTGCTTTTAATTTTTGTGTACGGTTGCGCTCTCTCCTACATTAGTTGAAGAAGAGGTGCTAGCGGAAGACCAGCGTCAGGTCATCCTATAATTTAGGTGGCCTGACATGACATCATGCTGTGCAGACATCTTTAGTGCCACTAAATTTATGTAAAAAATTATGTAGTTATGTCATTTGTAGTTGTGTCATTAATAAATGTTGGCGGCGAGAAACTGAAACTTATTCTCAAGCCGTGGGACCGAAACATCGTCAGAGGTTTTCTAGAAAGGATCACTTAGAACGTGGTATCTTAGAATCGAGCGTAACTTTCATCGCTTCAAGGCTAGATTCTGCTATTTCAATAAGTCCACAACCGAGGATCAGTGGCCTAATGCTTACTTTTTCATTATGCCTTAATATTTAGAATAAATTTAGATTTTCAAAACCAATTGGAAAATACAAATTTTGATAGGTAGAGTGTTATGGATACAAAGAGCAAAATACAAATGATGATAGGCAGAGTGTTATGGATACAAAGGGCAAAATACAAATTTTGATAGGTAGAGTGTTGTTGATACAAAGGGCAAAATACAAATTTTGATATGTAGAGTGTTGTTGATACAAAGGGCAAAATACAAATTTTGATAGGTAGAGTGTTGTGGATAAAAATCTCAATGCCGCATGTTTTTAAAAACGCACAAAACCTAATGCAACGTTTCTTTTGTCGTGTTATAAATAATTTATGACAATTACCGCACTCTCCAAATGTTGTCACCTTCGGTACGTTCTTTGTTTACAAATACAATTCGTTAACAAAAACTTAGTATGACTAACGACCTGTCATTAAGTTCGCTTTCGTTTCAACACGAGTTAATGGATTTATCTTCTTAACAAATAAGGGCCGTGGAACTAATGCAATACTACCGATTCGTTTGTGTAATTACGACCTTGTAGCGCCATTGAAGAAAACTTCAAACGACTTACAGGGTTCCGTATTTTATTTTGTTTTATTTACAAAACATACAGCGATATTCAACAATTATTATACCTTACTGGACACTACACTATTGCATGTTTACACAATTACGTATAAATACAATGATATGATCATCAGCCTATCTTCACACATGAAAATGAAAAAAAAAATATTTCGCTATCTATGAATGCTAGGTTCTATGTTCGGTGGCGTGCACTTGGAGAAGCCTATATACCCAGCAGTGGGTTAGTATGCTAATACGGTGATGATGATGATAATAATTACTAGGAGATTTGGTGGTTTGAATTCGATAGCCATCTTACGCCAACAACAGAACCAATAGCTTAACATACTTTCAAAGCATAGGAGAGCTAGAAATTATTAAATGTGATCTATATCTACTTGATTCGGTGTTACAATCTTAACCCAATAGGACTGGTGAACGTAGGCCAACGAGCTCTCATGCTATCGATACAAAATCTGTACGTACTTGGTGTAGTACTATCGTACGTCGTACTATCTTGAATATTAAATCTATTTTAATGTAACATTCAATATTTTCATTTTTTTAAATGCTCCATAGATTTCTCCTCCAACTCGTAAAAATAAGTTTAGTGAATGTTATACCCGGAACGGGTATAACATTCTATAATTATGATTACAACTTAAAAAATGTTCTGATGGACAATTTCGGTATGGAACACTAAAAGTGACTTCTCAAATTCCCATAGATTTCTCTAACCAAGCAAATTAATTAGCTTAAGAAAGAAGCGGCGCGGGCGTCGTAGCCTCCATTATGGCATAAGCCGAGCAAAACTAGGCTAAAACTGCACAACGCAATTCTCCAACTGTGCAATCGATTTCAACTCTTAATGCGTAGGCAACAGAGGTTACTGCTGCCGCAAAAAATAGTTAAAATCGCGGTCGTGGGATGTGACTTACTTAGTTCACAATACAGAAATGCTTGGATCTGTTTTCCGATTTCTTTCGTTGTCATGAGTGTATCCTATCGGAAACGTGTCTAGACTTGCATTTTTGGCACCAATAGCAATTAAAGAATCAAAAAACATTGTGAAATATTTGTGCGAATTATTAGTGAAAACTTACACGTTGAATTGAACGAAAAGTCATGACAGCAATATTAGAAACATCATTGGTAAAATGTAATGTAAATAAACTTTCATCTTCGATCTCGTCAACTACCATCAGGTGAGTTGAAGACAGATCGCTTCCCACATCGTCTTAAAAATCCACTAAGTGGAATAGATTAGAAAATCCTTTAGCCCGTCAATAAGTATTTTTTATTATAAATTATCTTGACTCCGTACTACAACGCTTAAAACAGTCTTAAAGTGCATTTCACCAAACGATTGCTATCTAATTAGACGTAACTTCAAAAGATGTCATTCCAATGTAAACTGTATGGAATAAACAATAAAGCTCGTTGCAGACTCAAACGGCAACTTAGTGGCATGCAATTAGAGCTTTCTAATACAAAAAACTGAAACAGTACTCACAGACACTTTACTTCAATCAAACTCGCGGAGTGCACGAAAAAATATAACTTGATAAGATTTGACGTTTGATAAGTTACAGCATAACTATTAGGCCGGGTTCCCACTACGCCGGACCAGCAGATTTACCGGGCCGGTAAAACTGCCGGAAGGGCTAGTAGCTGTACAATTATATGAAGCTATTCACATTATCCCGGGTTCGGCAAAAATACCGAGCCCGGCATTTTTACCGAGTGTTTTGTCACTGTGAAATGCCGGTAAACCAACAGACCGGAGTAATGTGAACGGGTTTGCACCCCGGTACCTGTCTTTATGACAGCGCGAGTTTGCTTGTCTCTTAGTGCGAGTCACAGAGCACAAAGCGATATGCTACGTGCAGCCTTTTCGAAGGGAAATATATGTGTAAGTTAAAAAAAATTAACCTATCGACATCGCTCGCCGTCATCAATAGAAAATCCTAATCGAAATATTAATTATGTACAACATACTAGAAAGCTCTGCCTCAAAGTAATTTATTTTATTAAAATGTATTGATTGTCGAAAAATTAAACAAGTTTACTTTATAAACGAATCTCCAAATTCAACTGAGGTGAGTTGGACTGTCCGATTTTTTTGTGGGATCCGGTGTAATGTGAACACCTCTGTCCGGTGTCCGGTTTTTAGCAAATCTGCCGGTCCGGCGTAGTCCGGCGTAGTGGGAACCAGGCCTTAGGCTCTCTGCAGGCTGAGTAGCTGTATTCGAGCATCCGGAAAAGCTTCGTTGCATATTAATCTCGCGTTGTCGTGTTTGGCAAACCACGACTGCGTTGTGACAGTTTTGGGAAACAGTTGCATTTTCCCATAGGAAAGTGTGGGACTTACCAAACGGGACGGTGATGGTTGCACTAAAATCAGCGTCGTGACTTGTAACTGGTTAAAGCTGGTAGATTCTGATCTTCTATTGTTTCTTTATTGCTTTTTCCTTTTGGGTTTGTGCATTCAAAAAAATATGAACGAGTATTCTAGTTTTATCCTGACTGAATAGTTAGTTAGTTAGAGTTTTTAATTGGTTATAGTTTTAGATTAGGTAAACTTTAACATGGACGCTTATTATTAATCGTGTTGTGTACACATGTTTTAGAAAGGAATTTAGCACTTATACAATTTATCATGCTTTTTTGCTATTTTTTAATTTCTATCTGTTTTGTGTACCTAATAAATAAATAAACAAATAAATAAATAAGTAGCTGTCATAAAACCAGCATTGGGTCATTGAGGTTGGTAATGACCCCTAATTTTTGAAGGCTGACCTCACTTAGTAGGACGGTTCTAGGCTTAAAGTTCTTGTCTGGAAAAAACTGCCAATTGATTGGAGTGTTCAAGATAAGGTGTACCTTAGAGGAAATTAAAAAAATCTTTTGGTGTTTTAATCGAAAATGGAGTCAATAAAATTTTGCAGTTTCCTTTCACTTAATCCTCCAAGTTTTATTTGAAAGGTACCTAAGTCAACACGGATCTCCCCTATTAGGCGTAGAAACTTAAGATAATTCTTTAACAATACACCTACGAATAGAGAAGCACAAATATCGAACTTTATCGGTACACTGTACCGTACGGTGTGTGAACTTTACATTACAACATTACACTGTCTAAGTTATGAACGTACTATTGTTTGTTGATGACATGACATAATGTGTTTCCTTTAAATATTTTTAATGCCTATTGCCCAACACCAAAAACTACTCAGGCGTCACAAATGTTACACTATTAAAACTACATGTATGTGTGAAGTAAATGTCGGTAAATAAATTTTTAACCAAACAAACAAAGTCTTAATAAAAGATGATTGAATATCGACAGAAAGTAAGGATAATTTCGAATCTTCACAAAGGTCATGAATAAATTTCCCGAGTCAGTTTTAACCAACTTCCCGATATGTTGCAAAGTTACCTTCTATGTAATTTTAATGAGTTACATGAAAGATTACATGCTTACGGGATATGTGAAACAAGAGATGGTCTTTTATTTGTGTAACTGATGTTTGTGGGTTGCAATATGCACTTAAGACAGTCTGTATTGTACTTTCTTATGTACGGTTACGAGCATTTTACGGTAATCGTATTTTATCCGATTGAAATGCAGCAAAAGTTCTCGAGTATAATGGAAAATAGGTTTCTCAACATCAAAATTAGTAGTGGAAACTTATAAACTTTACAAATAACAACATGGACTTTCAAAAGATTATTTACTTTGTAGTGTTACTTTCTACAATGAGATTATCTAATCTTCAAATCAGCATCAGCCGGATACTGTATTAAAAGATAGTACCAACGGGTGAAGATAATATTGTAACAAAGTTTAATTTAAATAACCGTAACCATGAATTAACATTTGAAACAGTAACACAATTATCGCCCAACAAATGAACATGCTTATCTTTAATATGCAAATTTAATGATTTAGGCAACACCTCGGTAGTCGATGACAAAGCTCTCGACCCGATATTCAAAGGTTCTGGGTTCAGTTTTTCGGACTCTCGATGCAAAGCCATTTTACACAAGTTGACAAAGAAACATTGAAACTAAAATTACATTGATATAATAAGTATGAATGACCACTAAATACTAATTGGTCTGTTTCACAAAATATACACTTAAATAGTAAAATAGCGCATTCAAGACCTGGGAACTATTTTTATTATAATTTATTTGAACTTAGTTTCAATTAACATTTAACGTAGATTTTTCTAAAACCATTATATTACGTTATATGCAAATATTTGTAAGTTGAAATTACGATTACTTTAATGATGCGAAAAAAAAGTGTGACTCGTGATTGTAGATTAAGCATCAAATGTACAAACTTCATGATTGTGTGGAAAGTAAAGATTGGTCTGATGTGATCTTGACTGGTGTTTCGCTCTGTTTGCAGTTAAATGGTGTCGCCTGTACTTTGTAGAGTGTATAACGCACGCCTTGCGTCAAACAAGCTAATGAAAATGTAGGTTGCTTATGGACCCAATTACTTTAAAATCGAGTTTGAAAGGATTTTTTTCAACAAATAAAGAACAATATTTTTACACGTTTTTTTTAGCAAATTAAGAACAATTTTTATACTTTTTTTTAACAAATAAAGACCAATACTTTTTACACTTTTTTTTTAAATACAACTCAAACCAACAACTAAAAAAAACGTCCGCATAAAAAGAAACAAATATTACGAAAGTAATATTGTACAACTTCTCAGTAGGTATCTAAGTTCGTGATAAAATGTATCATCATTACTCCTAAAAAAGACGTATCTAACTCAAAAAAAACAAACATACAAAGAGACCCGCGTATTATCTTAACGAGCGATCACAATTTTTGTTTCAATACAACTTTATTGTTTCAACGGAAACGGTGAAAGCGTGATCCCGTGAACCTTTGACCATAATTAGTCGTATAATGGCATTAAGCAACTATTTAGCCGTATAATACAGTAATGTACGACTATTTAGTCGACTTACGAGCGGCACGAATCGCCATTAGACTCAACGAGTATTACGTGTTCTTACATATGAGAGCAGACATGATACAGTTGTGAATAATGCGTTCATAATTCCGTAAAATTATAGACTTGTTCTAGAATGGATAGGCTGTGGAAATAGGTAGGTCATCAAGGAGAATAAATAGCCATTTAGTTACGCCACATTGCAACTTATTTTTGGTTATTAACATATTAGAAAAAAAATTTTTTTTTCTTATACAGGTTTCTGGAAATCTTTGTTGACCATAAAGCACTATATAAGAAAATATTATTTCTAGTTGTAGCAGATATCGCTGCAAAATATTTATTTATGAGTCTCCCTACCTGCTAAGTAAAATTTTACTTAGATGCCCTAGGGCTAACATGCGAAATTGTAATACATTTTTTGTACCTATCATCATCATCATCATCTCAGCCAAAGGACGTCCACTGCTGGACAAAGGCCTCCCCCAAGGATCTCCACAACGACCGATTTTGTGCTGCTCGCATCCAGCGGCTTCCCGCGACCTTCACCAGATCGTCGGTCCACCTTGTTGGAGGCCTGCCCACACTGCGCTTTCCGGTACGCGGTCGCCACTCGAGGACTGCTCCGCCCCAGCGGCCATCAGTCCTGCGAGCAATGTGCCTATGTGTCGGACGAATTATGCAAGCAATCGATTAATACCAAGAACAACAAAAACTTATAATTTGAAGTACGGTCACATCGATATTTTTAATTTTAAGCTACGTCAATTTAAATCGATTATAAAAAATGAAACATAACAGTGTACAACTTATATAAGTTACTTACCTAATATTGTAAATTCAATATTTTAAGTTTTTTTTTTTTTGTAATCTAAGAATATGTCTGGCTACACCTACTATTTAATTTACTTTTTATTAACTTGTATTCTAGCATGCAACGTTGCCTTTCTCAACAATAGTTTTATATAAAAGTGGAAACTAATTAGGCTTATGTAAGAACTAAGTGTCACTATTATTTGTATGATTGTAACGCTGTTTGTTTCCCAATAGATAAATAAATAAACAAATAAATTTGATGCGTTAGTAATTGTTTACATCCTTACGAAACGTTGACGTTAACGTTCAACAATATAATTAACTTCTTAAATGATTTTATGTTAAACACTATTTACAGGGTTTGGGTCACAGGGAGTACATTTATAGAAAATGTTTCATTTCAATACAGTTCAATAACAGTCCGATGGCGCAGTGGTTGACACGCCTGGTCTGCGATTGCTAAGGTAAAGCAAATTTTGCAAAAGCTCGTAAAAGATTGGTCCCAGCTGCGTTAAAGCAATGTGCACGCGTGATGGTTTATTTCCCGTTCTCCCTATCCATCCATAGGGAAAGCTCGTGCCCCAGCAGAGGGGACATAAATTGAGCTGGTGACGATGATAGCTGCTGCGAAACTGGTCAAAAGTACTTACATGTGGCCCTCCCCGCCAAGGCAGCCGCCACGGCCACAAGCAGTAGTCTCGCGAGCATGGCGTACGTCAGATCACCTCACCGAGCATGCTGGCCGAGCACTGCACTTGGACTCAATCATGCTTGCGCTTTGGATACCTGAAATAAGACAATAATGCTCTTATGAAAATTAAATTTGAGAAACAAAACAAAACATTACTTAATCAAATATATTTAATGCACGTTTTATTGACATTTTTTAACAATTCGGATAGCTTGAAGGGAGAAAAGTGAAGTTTTATTAGCCTCTCGAACACATTATTTAAACAAAACGTAAAATTAATTTCTATGTACACCAATGTAGCAAGCAATAAATAATTTTGAATTTGAATTTGTATTTGAAATGTCAACTCCCCTTGTTGTCACCAGAAGGCACTGTTTCAATGCAATTCGGATATCTTGAAGTCAGCATGACTGCGTTATCGCTATGAAGTACCTACCAGGGATACTTCTACTCAATTGTTTATTTTCGAAACAAAAAGCTATTAATAATTCTGTCAACATAATTTATTATAAATTTTTATTGTCAAATATCGCTTATTTTGCTATAGTTTGACGCTATAAGAGAAAAGAAATGCCCTTGCTACCATCGGTTCGTAAGTCTACACAGAGTAGGAGATCTTGTACTGAGAAGAAACTGAGTTTCTTGCTGGTTCTTCTCAGTACAAGATCTCCTACTCTATGTAGACTTACGAACCGATGGTATGATGTATGATGAATGTCACTATTCATAAACTGTAATAATTGCTTTGAATTTTGAAGCAAAATATGCGGGAACCTTTCACCGGCTATTACTTTTAAGATGAACGGGATCGGCGATCGATTGTGTAGACTCGTGTCAGTCTCCTCGCGTAAGAGTGGTTCCCGGAAGCATCGTCCCGTTAGGAGGCACGCTTCATTGGAGGCTAATCACAGAGTGAGGCAAGCGATGTGTTTTGTTCCATCGCTTAGAACGCTTAATCATTAGCTGTGAGTGTAAGCTTTGTCAGATGAGTGCGGAGCGATTAACTATTAATACGAACATCAATATTCAAGATCAATCAAATAGTTTAATAAAAAACGTTTAGTATTGATTCTTAGTAAAGCAAAAGAAATTTTTATGACAGCTACACGATAAAATCCGTGGGACAATGTTTTTTTCTATAAACAGCGTGTAACAGAAAAGTGTGGTAATAATGAAAAGATCCAAAGTGTATCCGATGTAGATTTTTTATGCAGACTTACTAAGAAATAATCATTAACTTTAATTTGTAATGCAATTTTTAATTAAATATTTCTAATAACACATTGAAATTGTAAGGTTACTATATGGTTACTGTAGGGTAAAGTATGAATTATGGCACTACTACTCTTGTTCACTGTTCGTTAATCACTGGGTAATGTCATTCATCAGAAGGTTGTCAAATTGCGAGGAGATAAAGTTAACCAATTTTACGTCAACGGCATTTATTTGCGCGGGGAAAATGATTACACGGGTTAGCCAACTGGATGACGCGGGACGACTGTGGAGCAAGGCGTACGCGCCGCACACAATGTTATCAAATGCTTACTTTGCTATTAGTGCTGTCGCGACAAAAATAAACAAGTCACAGCCCTAGTGCTTTAGTCATTTCTGTGTACTTACATTTGTGATAACTGCCGCTTTTCGCTTTTGCTTATGCGCTCCTGACGCGCATGACTTCACTAATATAAATATTTAACTTACAATTCCATGACAAATTAGAGTAATTGATTATATTTTAGTAACAACACATACAAGATCTAAATCACAGATACACATTGGATCTTTTCTATTTTACCACTCTTTTCTGTTACACGTTGACATAGGTCTGAATAGCTTTTCTGACGTATGCTATAAACAACTACAGTTTTACAACTAGCTAACCATACTGCTATTGGCGTATGGTTAACTGGTTTTATATCCAATTCAAATACGTTAGATATGAGTAAAAACTTAGCTTACATACGAGTTTTAAGTACGTCACTCATTTATCTCATACAATTTTTTTATCATGTTTAATTATAATAGATCATTTTTGAATTCCGTATTGTCCGTCTATCTATTAATCCCAACAAAATAAAGTAAAATGATTGCATAAAAATGTTTGAAGATTGCTTATAGCATGGACTTATATATATTTTTTTTGTATTATATCTGGGGTTCATTTCAAAGGTTTTGCTTTAAATTAAATAGTAAACATATCGTTATACTATTTTAAATTAAGACTTTTACAACCGCTATATGTTAATTTTAAAAGAGAGTGAAGTCGAATAATCAAATTATATGGCAATCTAAACTCTGTAGACAAGAAGACGTAATAATATCATATCATTGCAAGCAGCCCACTATGCAGTTATCACGCATTATTTAGCTAACGGCACAGACGGTTATCGGCCGGGAGCGGTGCGGCTGCCGCGCGGGCACGCCGCGGGCCCCAGCCAGCCCACGTAACGATGTGCGAATACCAAGCCTGTACTTTGCACGCCACTCGATTGTCGTGGGAGAAATGTCTTGTGTTTATCGATAAAATATAACGTTTATTTATTTTAGATCGCATAACTGAGATGTTTTTCTTGAATACTATATTTTTAAGTCAACGTCATCCATTATACTATACATAGCAAGAGGTTATACTCGTATAGACTGTTGATGTATATAGTCATAGTATTTATCTATATTGTCCCACTGCGTGTCAAAGGACTCCGTCATTAGATTCAGTTCATTCTACAAATTGATGGGTATTAGTTTAATCACTTTGCAAAATGCAGATGGGTGACCACAAACCCGAGCTGTACGTAGAAAACACAGAAGCACACTTTGCTCGACCCTGGAGTTGAAGCCAGGACATCTGGATATCGGGTCGAGCGCTATCGCACTCGGCCATCGAAGTGGTATCATCTTTGTGTACTAGGTTTTGTTTTAGCCTTCTGCAATCATCCATCTGCTGAGAAGCAGGGTTTTCTCTGGTTTTAAAAAGGTATATCAAAAAAACTCTTTATAAGGATTTCACTTCTCTTTAGGTTACGACTACTTATATTTTGAATAATAAACTTTCTCATTAGTAGGTACGATGTTTTACTAATGGTATTAGAATATTTATTACTAGGAAAGTTGAAAGTTAAGTAAAGTTGAAAGTTCTTATATGTAATGTTGTAGAAGTATCTTTGTAATATGTAAATCCGTATTTTGCACAAAGCGATAAGATAAAACATACAAACGAAATTCACATCAAGGATTTTTTTAAAGGCTAATTTTACCAACACCTTAGTCTCAAGATGCCCCTTGGAAATGGCTATTAAGATATTTAACAAACTGTCTACTTTATCGATATACTGTCCTAATGCTGGGCACACTACTTCATTGAAATCAAATCATCACTACAATTGATGAGGATCGGCTTAAATACCAAAATGCCGGTCGTAGGGCTATAGAAGAACCTCCATCCTTACCTGGTTGATATCCCACTTTTGTGCACTAAGCGTTTTGCTTCTACATTTATAATGCGTACAGCCAAGAAGTGGAATTGCCTACTGCCATTGCGTCTGTGTTCCCGAGTGCATATAACCCTAAGGTTTTTAAAGCCCGAGTGAATAGGCTGTTTCTGGGCAAGCTCGTTCCATCGTCGGCCTCTTCTTAGCCCTAGGGCTATTGGCCTCATTCGAATCCCTAGGGATTCGAATGAGGCCAATAGCCCATCTATTAATAAAAAATATAAAAAAATCTGCCTTGCCCAACCAGGGTTAAACCTAGGACCGCTTCACTACTCAGTAATTTCAACACTGTGTCCGAACAACCCAGCTACACACGACTTTAAAGTTTATACTGACACCCCCTACTAACCGTCAGGTTACAAAGTAGGTGTCAGACATCCTTTTGCAACAAGGGACCATCTACGTCAGGTCATAACGCCAGATCAGGATGCGCCGAAGCGCATTCTTCATCCGGTACTTTTAAGACTAGTGTCTCGAGCTAGTTGCCCCGTGGACACGTATATAGTCCACAACCTATTATCCAGACAGGTTACTGGAGCTGTAAGCTCGCTCACTTCTCGTTGCACTAAGAGCACAACTCGCAGATTCCACTGCTCGGGTCATCGACTCTAAAGTCGACTACCAAATGTCCTCTTTGGTGGCGGAGTAGTAAGCTCACTCACTTCTCAATACCCATCCAGGCACCTTGCCAGTTTCACAATCCTACGCGGCTGGCTCAACCGGAGGTATTGCATCTAGCGGGCACCTCTAGTAGTTAACCAGACTAGTACCGGAGATGTTGGAGTTCTGCTCAGTGAAAACCACCGAGCATAGCAACCAACTATGGGCAACTCACGTGCCCCGCGAGTCCTTTCGCATCGGGCCCCTCGAGACCGCTAATTGGACCCACTCGCTGTGCAGTGTGCACGAAATGGAAGCCTGGCCAACAGCAACCAGGCAGACGAACATTCCCACTTCTACAGCTAACCACAATCATGCCACCACGAGTTTAACCCATGTCCGGGGCCTGCCGGAGACGCCCGCGAAGGCATAACCGGCAGGGGGCTCAGGACCGGGACTCCCGTGTTACCCTTGAAAAGATAGCCGGACCCGTTATTCCAGCTGCCATACCCGTAATTCCAGCTGCCATACCCTACCTATTAGGGTCAGTAGATAAGGACTGTGTGTGACTGTGTCCGAACAGTATGAATAGTTTGTCCCAACGCAGTGTCTGATTAATACGCAAAGCGTCAGACGTAACTCATGGCAATTAGCGCCCAGTGAACCGCGGCCGAGGCGAGTAACGGACGAGCGCCAACGGTAACGCCGCGGCTGGAGGCTGGAGCGCATACTTTCATCAGGGTCTCGATTCTGCTATTTTAACAAGGCCACAATCGTGTGTCGGTGGCCTGTTTATGACAATTTTACTGAAAGTTTCTTGTGGTTATATACTGGTATAAATAAATTACAATATTTTTTTTCAACTCCTTATGTCGTATTAGCTATAGAAGAGTGAAGTCACCGGTTACAGGCATTTTTTTGCTTACTAAATGACTAAAATCACAATAAATAAAATGTAATACTCGTGGGTAAGATTTAACATTTAATTTTAATTACAAAATCAACCTAAAGATCACATGGGTCTGACACAATTCAAGACATTATTAAATTAGTGAACTTGAAGGTCCTGATTGCTAATCAAGAGCTTTGCAACGATCATATATTTCTAATGTATGTTGTAGTGCATGTAGTTCGAGGCAAGAAATTTAGTGAAAAACGCACAGTAGTAGACCGCCATCCATCAAGGTGATGTGGATGGAATGACAGTTGATTGCGTGTAGTGCGGTGAAGGAAAGCAGCGGTAGGGATCAAGCTGAACAATTCCTCAGAACACTCCCCATGATATATGCGGTACAATATACAGACACAACGTCTCTCCGAAAAGCCAGTGGATCGAGCCGACCTGAAATAACCATGTCGTCGACAATTCGAGCAGCTCTGCGTTGAATACGGTCAAATGGAAGGAGTTGGTACTGGGGTGCTTCAGCCCAAAGATGGGAGCAGTATTCCATATGCGGCCTGGCCTGTGCTTGGTAAAGTTGTAAGCGGTGGGCCAGCGTGAAATACTGGCTCGCTTTTTTAAGCTGGGTGCTTTTTCGAAGCTAATTTAGCTTTACCTTCCAAATGACCCCGAAACTGAACGTCACTCGAAATATCGACGCCAAGGATTCCAATAGTCGGGTTGGTATCAAGGGGAGCTCCCTCAAAGTTCAAAGGTACGACGAAGGGATGTTTTTTCGCGGTAAATGCGCAAACTTGTGTTTTGGTAGGGTTAAAGTGGACTAGATTACGTCGGCCCCAATTCGAGACATGACTTAACATGTTCTCGGTGTCAGTCACAAGTTTATTCCGGCTCTCGATGACGCTTTCCAGAGAAATATTAGCTCGTCCGGTGTAGAGCATGTCCCCAGTACTGTCGTCCGCATAGCAATTAATGCTGTTGTTATGCAACATGTCATTGATATGCAGAAGAAACAGAGTAGGGGATAACATACACCCCTGTGGGACTCCAGTATTCACGGACTTCATGTCAGAGCACGAGTCGTCGATTTCTAAAATCTAAAAAAAGTTTCTAAATAGTTGTGTGCGGTGATTAATAAAATAATGGACAATGCTTTTATTATTATTTATCATTGAAACAACTTATAAGCGTCTGTATTGTGCTATACATTAACTAATAATTATGTTCGTTACTATCCGTTTTTGAATTGATTCCGGTTTTTGGCTGAGACTAATTTTTCTGGGAGTTTGTTTTGTGAGGGTTTCCTAGAAAATATTTGTGAGGGTTGTTGTTTGAGACACTGGTAAGTACCTAATTAAAGATGGTGGCCTCTGTTTCATCGATATTCCAAACTCCAACTCCAACAGTGGCCATTACGGATTTCTGTTCATCACCGGAAAATTACGAGCGGTAGTGTTGAAACCGATCGAGTAGGGTTTCTCATTAACGCTAATCCACCGTACACCCCGTAGTAAAACCGTGAAAGGTGTTATTGAAATCTAGTTTTCGGTTGCGTCAAAGAGGCTGTGAACAATTTATTTTGCAGCTGAAAGTCAGCAGTTAATCGGTATCATAAGCGTCAGCTATGAGTTGCGACATTATTGCTTTTGATCCCACCGATTTGAGCACATCCGATTGTGATTATAAATGACCTTTCTACCTAGTTACCTAGTTTAAAATATATCGCGTTGATCACTGTTGACTAGACAACACTTTCAAGAAACCAAATTTTTGTTTTGTTTTCTTAAAATCAAACATTGATCTAATTTGAATAAAATGATCTTGTGAAACCAAATGGATCAATGAAGATTTATGATTATGACTACGACTATGATCAATATATATTTTTATTTCTCTATAAGTCTTATGAGTTTATCAAGTGCAATAAAGAGTTGTAATTGTATAACAACACAAAATAAAAGATACAAATATTAGAGGTCCCATCTTTCTTTCCAAACAAATGCTCTACATTTGTTTGTCTGTATATTATATTAAATAATATGTCAACTTTTTTTGGTACTAAAACTGTGTAACTACACAATATTTTCACCGGTATCAAAAAGTTACAAAATCACATTAAAAATACTCGTTCGAAACCGTTCCAGCAAGAGTTGCCGGCGTCCACTTATTTTATTGTATCAATTATACACAAAAGCTGTTCAGTAATCTGGCGGAAATGATTGTCTTGTATTACAAAAACTGTTCCACTAACGCAATCAAGATTCGCTCATTCTGTCCGACTTAATGCCACATTTTACATAGATATGTCCATGCGGTTATAACATATTGCGCAAGTGGATTCATGAATTATTCATTCAATATAACGGGTGCGTAATAAATGCCAGTAATTCTTGTTAATTCGCTGAATTCGCGGCTTTATTGTTTGTCGGGATAAATGGTGGTGTGCGACGATTGGGACGGAACTAATGGGAAGAAATTGTGTACTTGGAAAAAGTGATAATTATGTGGCAATAGAGTTGGAGAGAATAAGAAATTGTTAAATGTAACAAGAGTTTTATGTAAGACATCGAAGATTTTACTTATAGGTTATATTCCATTTCTCCAGCTCTTTTCTTTAAAAAACCATTGTCCGCGTAAAGGTTTTACTATCGTATCTTTTATTATGTCTGATTTAAACCGGTATACTTGGTTTAATTCATTTAAGTAAAGTTTGAAAATCGTTGTTATTAGTATTATTAAAAATAACTACTCTACGAAAGTCATTTGTATAAAGCAGGAACAATATGGGAGTTAGCACGCAGCCTTGTGGGACTCCAAACCAAAGCCTACAGGATAGGAAGAAAAACGCGTTCCTTCCACTCAATACTAAAATCGAATTGTTTCTTAAAGCGCACATACACAAAGCACTTAACATCATTTTCTTTATCTAACCACTAACTAGTTAATTGTCCCCGCCCATTTACTTTATTTTACTTTCTATAACGATTTTAAGTAACTTCACTAAATTGATTACATTTATAACTGCTTTTTTTGTATATTTACAGTTGCACTTAGTTATGACACTTAGGTGTTTTTACGTAACATTTTTAGGTTTCACTAAGTACTAATCGTAATATTAAGAAGACACTCTACGGCTACTCTATCCAATTTAGTGAGTTGATTAATTGTAAAATAAGCTATAGATGTTGCAAATTCAAGATAGCATCATAGTATGTAAATAATTCAAAATGGCATAACAAAAAATGATTTTATTTCCTGCTCAGAACAATAATGCGGAATCATTGAATAAGTAATAGATGCGCAAACGCTTCTTATGGATCAGTTATAGATGAAGAAGGAAGTTGTATTTCGTATTGAATGGCATATAAATCGTTTCTAGCAGTCATCGATGCTATTGTATTTCTAGATTTAAAAAAAATTTTGTACCTAATTGAATAAGGGATTTTATCTTTTATAAAAGTATTATTAAATTTATAATATGATAAAGCTATCATGAAACCTTTGATGCATGAGACAACTAAATACCTACAAGTGCAATTCGATGTAAGTCGCCGTCTAAAAATCAGCGTCATAGCGATGGCTTTGCTAATGCCGTTGCACATGCTCAACCGGAGACTCTTCGCCACTTTTTTACTGCCCACCTTAATATTTTATGCTTTTTATGTAAACCTTATGTTTTAAGTTAAAATGTGCAAAATAAATTAATTATTTTGAAAAATAAAAATATATTTTTTTGAAATATATGTAAAGTATTAAACTTATATTTATTTTGAGAAATACTTAAATATTGATGTTTGTCACAGTTTATAGTTTTATTATGTGTTAAATACGAGAGATCCTTTTTTTTTAAACTATGAATATTAAATACGTATCCTATTAATATGTATGTGCATTTTGATGAACGTTGTCGACGCTAATAACGTTACTGGTCTCTTCTAAGAGCAGGTATGTGTTTTGTATCGTTCTATCGCCCATTAGTTGGAAAGTTTACTAATTAACATACGAGTACGTTTTACATTTTAATTACAACTTTAAATATCGTTACAATAAATATTTAAAGTTATTCAAGAACTTTGTCTTTATATTTAAATTCATTATTTATTGTTTAGTCAATATCGTTTTTAATTGCATAACTCGTAACATCTCTGTGTAAGCAAACTTTTATCCAGTTCATCAAAGCCAAAGCTGTATCAAGTAGGTAACTATGGTTACATTAAAATGTTTCTTATCAAAATTACTCTTGAAAAATATCAATCTTTGATTTATTTGTTTTTTGATTATGTTAGTTTAATTTTGTTAATAATTATGCATAAACATTTCTTTTGCTAGAAAAAACGTATCCTTACATAGTTATTCCATTATTTTTTATTATAAGTTTAATCAAAATGTAAATTGTGACTTCAATTTTGGTAACAGAGTTAGACAAGATACTTGGAATTGTTTATATTCCTTAAACTGTGGCATCACAGTCTATCTAAGCTTACGTTATGTTCAGTAGTATCAAGCACACCATCAATCAACAAATTGTTAAACATGGTTTTTAGATGAGTTGGTAACTTTTCTTTGATTTTTTTCGTCGGTTTTTATCAAAAAATGCATCGTATTAAAATATAGATACACCATAAACATAATCAAAGGCTCGTGATAAACTGTTTAATATTAGCTCCTAGCTTTAAACTGCTTAGTTTTATCGATTCCAGTAGAAGCACTACACTCTACTTCGAGATCGCATAGAAAAGACATCAACGAACTTTGTTTTGATAGATGAAGGTGATGGTAACCCAAACGGATTTGTGCGGGTGTCCTATCACAGTAGGGTTAATCCAAACAATAGTTATTTATCATATAAAATAAATAATTAAAATAATATATTCATTCCATTTGTAAGGCGTTTGCTAGAGAGGAGTAAGCGTTGGTGGGAAAATTTTGATGATTTGATGGGTGTTGGAAAACCGCTACAGATCAAAATATGTGGAATGCCTTTGACTACAAATAAAACCATTTTGACCCCAGCAGCCCACTGCTGGGGTCAAAAGTGGTGTTTTGTCCCAACAAAACATGCTCAAACACATACTAAATACTAATACAAAGGTTCTACAAAGAAAAACAATAATAAACAAAATCTTACCATAATTAACAAAAGTAAAGCATCCAAAACCAAAAAAAAATATATTTTGTAAACACTACACACAATTTGACTTAGAATTTCCTTAGAAAAGAAATCGTCAAATCGCACTATATCGCGGGAGCGTGCGGACGCGGCGCCGGCGTGACGCGACTGCGGGCTGCGGCCGAGATGCGGCCGCCCGGTGGCTGCAGCGTGGCTTATCGTACCAGCTTCTTTGGACTATTCATCAACAGGCAGCTAATGATTATCGATTGTTTTGTTTTGGCAAAGCACCTTAAGGTCCTGGATTTAATTCCCATGCCGGGCAAAGTGTTTCGGAATTTTTGATGCGTAGCCTGGGCTATGCATAACAAATTTACTTTGCTTTACTTCTTTATTTATTTAAATAAAGAAGTAAAGCAAAGTAAATTTGTTATTATGACTTAATAGATAGCAAATGATTTTCGATTGTTTTAATGTATGTCCGAGATATTGTATAGCCAATAACTTTCGGATTATTTTAGACTAGCTGTGCCAATGACATTTCTCGCATGGATTCATTTCAAATATTATTTAATTAAATACAACGAATCTTGAACAAGTTTGTTTAATGTTTCATTAAATTTCATCTAGTGCTAGCCCCGTGACGCTCATTCAAACAAACAGACAAACTCAAAGTTTAATACTCAAACCCAAACATTATTTTGAAATTGAAATTTTAATAAATAATCAATACTAATACTCAAAAATAGACCATACTCAACATTCATTAATAATTATTCGATATATTACCTATTTTAAAAATAAAATATTCTGTATTAGAATAAATTAGAATAAATGTTAGGTGCTAAGTAGTATTTAAGATTAATTGATAACTCTGAGGGCGGTTATAAATCTACAATTTTATTAAGTACTTTTAAAAAAACTCTTAAAAAAGAAAAAATATTCTATTGCCATCTGATAGGACGATGTCACAGTTTAAAATTACATGAGTAATTCAATGTTGATATTTAATATATTTTCCACTAGTAGTGGATCTCGATGGCGCAGTGGTTAACACGCCCTGTCTGCGATTGCTAAGGTTGAGCAACTTTCGCAAAGGCCGGTCATCGGATGGGTGACCAAAAATTTATCATCTCGAGCTCCTCCGTGCTTCGGAGGGCCGCTGGTCCCGGCTGCATTAGCAGTCGTTCATTATCATCATCTCAGCCAAAAGACGTCCACTGCTGGACAAAGGCCTCCCCCAAGGATCTCCACAACGACCGGTTTTGTGCTGCTCGCATCCAGCGGCTTCCCGCGACCTTCACCACGACGATCTCGTCGGTCCACCTTGTTGGAGGCCTGCCCACACTGCGCTTTCCGGTACGCGGTCGCCACTCGAGGACTGCTCTGCCCCAGCGGCCATCAGTCCTGCGAGCAATGTGCCCTGCCCACTGCCACTTGAGCTTAGCAAATCTTCGGGCTATGTCGGTTACCTTTGTTCTTCTGCGGATCTCCTCATTTCTGATTCGATCTCGCAGAGAAACCCCGAGCATAGCCCTCTCCATTGCTCTTTGAGTGACCTTGAGCCTTCTGATAAGGCCCATAGTGAGCGACCACGTCTCAGTCCCGTATGTCAACACACACTGGTCAAAGACTTTCGTCTAGCAGTCGTTAACAACCACCAATCCTCACTGGGCCAAGGTAAAAAAATATTGTAAAAATATCCGATCCTAAAGTACATGATGATTGATCAGCGTTCTTCGGTGAGAACAGCGAAGGTTATTGTTAAAGTAAGTATCACTGTTACGTAGACTTAGTATTATAGTACCAAATAATTATTAATTGTTAGCTTATCATATACTTACTTCTTTACTTTCTACCATAGCTTGTTTTGTTTCCCGGCGTTTGCAATAGGAAATGCAATGTTAGAGTAAATCAAACGCTGGGTTGCGATATTAGCCAGGAAGAAATTTAGATGTAATCATTTGGATAAGCTATTTTATAATATCACTACGCTATTGGTCGCCTATATACAGGGGATTACTTTGTACATACTGTAGTTAGTTTTTTTTGTTAATAATGTACAAACCCATTTGCTTAATTTTAAATTGGGTATTTAAAATTAACAGTACTGTTTATGATTATTTACATATAATTTTACGCAAATATTGTTGCGAACATTCGACATTGAATAGGGCTCCTTTGGCGTTAATTTTTGTGTTAATAATCATAAATATAACTTGCCTAATTTTTAACTGATCTTTCAATGTTTGTAAAAATATTAAGATATATATTATAGCATAGTTGGTAGTGCACCTGAGCCAGCATATCATGGGGTGCGGTTTCCAATCCCGCTCTTGAAATTTTTTCAACAATTTGTCTTTTGTCTTTTTCAAATTAACATGACTGTTGTCATAGACAAAATGTTGATAACCCACGTGGAAGTTGGCTGGACGTGATTAATTAATAGTAGGTCGATGCTAGCACCACGTCACATCATCATCATCATCATCATCATCATTAAGTGCCAGCTTCATACTGAAGTTTGGAAATCAAACAAAATACAAAATGCAAAATTTTCTGCGATCCCATATAGCTAATCGTACGATGTTACATCAATATTAAAAATTCAAAAAAATAATGTTTGTATAGTTTTGCAAAGTTTACGCCCGCTCTACACATTGGAAATAAGGACACAGTATATTTACGACCTAAATACAATATACCTATTCGATTCGATTCGATTATACAGGTTCGATTCCTGGCTGGGTCGGGTAGGCATTTAATTTTTTCATTGTTTTTTGTAAGTATTCATATACCTATGTTTACAAGTGAATAAATGTAATAGAATATAAAATAGATTTTCGATTACTTTCCTCGTCCCTTCATCTCAGCGCGTCCGCGGTAGAAAGCGGCATGCTCTGGTTCCGCCGAACCTTGCGCCTACATTACACGTTCATTGAGCTTCAACGCGCATGCGCCTGCAGCACAATGGCACAGCTGCAGGTGTGAGAAAGAAGGCGAGGAGGCAGCAATTGTATGAACGAGATCTTATATTTTAGTATTTATTAATATTTATTAGATACGTACAGTAATTTACATAAAAATTTATCGAGATTAAAATTTTTGAAATATGTTGAAAAGACTCAACACGAGCGTCTTTTAATCTGATCTCAAACTAATTAGTATATTGTGTGTCTATTCGACTAATGCTATTTATTGCTGTATCCAGCTTTTAAAATAAAATCAACACTTCTAATATTTTTACAAGAGACGAAAACTTTGTTATTTTGGTATTTTTTTTATGTATCCCTGAAAAAGATAGTTGCGACTCCTAGACAATTTAACCGTTATCTGACAATGGAAAATTATACACAAAAACATTACTTCCGTTCCAAATATTTTTTATTTTTTTAATAGAAAAGTAAGCAACCCATAATTCAACGTCAATATACACCAGCTGCACTATAGTTATCAAATAACAAGTTCGTTTCGTAATCAATAAAAAAAGTTAAACTTCACACATGGTATGTAGGAAAGAGTTGATGCGTCACATGTAATTGGAGTGTGGTACTCGTCGCACACTAAAGCCATTATTATGAAATATGACTATGTTAATCCGTGATTTTACTTTCTATGGAAACTTTAAAATGCTGTGGTTAAGGTGATGCTCGTTTGCCGTTTGTTATTGTCAAGCTACCTTTAACAAAGATCGGTCTTAGTATTATAGAGCGAGAGAGGGATAAACAGTCATATTAGTTATGGTTGTACTTTTAGCAGCCGAAAAAGCATATTCCATCTTTCTGGCTTTGGTTTTGAAGAGTTTTAACATGCTAACAAAAATGCGTACAAGCAACGATATCACAATTATTAATTAATATGGTATTAACATAACAAAATATAGTTAATACAGTTTTAAGTTAGACAGATCAAGAAAGCTCAGAATATGATAATAAAAATAAACTAAGTCTTTGCGTCTGATCAAATTTAAAATCAAATCCCAGTAATTTGATAGTCGGATATAATTTATTATTAGCAAATCATGCAAATCGACTAAGGCTACATTGGTTTCCTAGTGCCTACTAAGCTTTCGATTCCACCTTTCGCTATAATAACGTTAATATTGTGTTGTAACACGGTGACACACGAGCAGTAATCATTGACGCGTTTACTATTCATCACGTAATAACGGTTCGATGTGATTTTGATCGCATATACATCTGTTTTTCAATATTTCATCTAAAGTTTTTTAAAGTATTTTTTTTTTTATAATCATAATCAGCTTTTATCAGGTCACTGCTGGATATAGGCTTCTCCTAATGCATGCCACTGAGCCTGATCTTATAATAAAAGAAGAATGCTTCGCGCACAAAGAAATTTGGTGACTCGTTGCAAAAGATGGATTAGTCTACCAGTACATGTTTTCCCTCCTTCCTATGATATGGGGTCCTTCAAACGAGGCGTGAAGAGGCACCTTGTGGGTCGGCAGGGTGAGGTTGACTGATACTGCGTTGTTTTCACGCTGCACCAGTTGTCTTCGCGTCTGGACTCCATTTACACATAACACCAGGTGGTTTAGAGTCATTTGCCCTGCAAATTATAACATAGAAAGATTGAACAGAATTTACTAGGTAAAAAGTCTTTATAAAAGTGAGTGAATTACAAGAACAATTTCAATATAAACATAGCAAGGTAAATGCGAAACAACAGCTGTTGAAAAAAAATATCTCATTACTTTCTCAAGAGTAACTTACGAATATTTAACAACAAACTGAACACGAAGTTTTCAAAGCGCCCGACTACAAAATGAACTTTGCTTTTAATTATATAATAAATTAAAAAGTCATTCTGAAGCCTCTGCGCCCAGATTGTATCTCACCTTTTAGCAGATAGTGTCGCGGACGTCGGAAGTAATTTTAAACATTATTTCTATACAATCTTGTGTATGACTTGTTGAACAATATTCCGTTTTGGAGGTCAGTTTGCAATAAAACTTTAGTACCTATATTAATATGAATAATAATATGAAAATAATACAATAACAAATAAACACAGTTACACATTAAAACATATCAGATTACTCAATGACTATGTCAAATTCACATATATTAAATATATTATAGATTATGTAAAGATTTAATTTGATAATGAAATTATATTATATTGTCATGTCTATCATTTATATTATAACATAGGTCATCTAAAAATACATAGGTAGTAAAGGTAATAAATAGATATATTGAATTCTCAATGACCACCATGACATTATTTTATAAGAATATTGAATATTGACCATTTCATTACTGTAACGTTTCTTTTTATTGTAATTAAAATATTGAAATTAACCCACTTTTACGGCCTCCCTGCTGAGTCCCTCTGTGACTACGGATCCTGCAAAAGGTTCGAAACTTCAGGATAATACTTCATTGTAAAATAAACGCAAGTAAATCCGTAAAAATGATTTAATTTCAATGTGTAGTGTTAGCGTCAACTTTAGAAAACAATTGTAATCAGAACGTAGATAGACGCGTCATACGTCAAACAACTTAATTTTTTCTTTATCTACATACCTGTACATACGATTATGCAATACGTAAAGAAAAGGACAAAATATAGAAGCCAACATGTCCTATGCCGGTAGTTAAAAAGAGATGCATTTTGTTTCAAAATTTTGCCATGACACTGAACGGTGCATGACTAACTCAACACGACACTTGTCTTACAAACGCGGGAACATTGTAAGGCGCGTACGAGTATAACGCATCTATACTTTATAATATCATTGAGCTGGACAATTTTTTTTTAATGACCTATGTTACCTGTGTTTCACAATAAAAACATTATTATTCCATTTGGAAGTACTCACGCCTGCACATCAGACTACATACCACAAACTGTCTTTCCTCAATACACTTTGAACTTTACGTGCATGAAATATGGTTGAATATTTATTGAAGAAATTTGACAGTTATGGATATGTTGATGCCAGCACATCACGTCTGTACCATTGGAAATAACGACATATTAAATAATAAAGATGAAGTAATGTGCTTTAAACACATCACACTAATCACACTAATATTATAAATGCGAAAGTTTCTGTGTATGTCTGTATATTTGTTGCTTCTTCACGCTGCAATGGATGGATGGATTTGGATGAAATTCGGCATACAGATAGTTTATAACCTGAATTAACACATAGGATACTTTTTATCCCGATATTCACACGGGAACAGGTACCACGCGGGTGAAACTGCGGGCGGCCGCTAGTTCCATCTAGAAAGATAGAACGCATTTTTTTAGGACCCTAAGGGTTTACGTAAGTAGTACGAAGCAACGAAGAACCACAATTTCTCGCATTCATCTCGCAGCATCCATTTATTTGGCTACATATTTAAATGAAATACATTTCTATCCACTTGCTTATACGGAATCCATGTAACTCGACCCGGTTGTCGCTTCGCTGTGGACCCGCTGGTATCCGCGAGCCATCGCGTCGCTCGTTTCCGGTTTTGTGAACTTTTACTTTTCCCTCGTCCACAAGTTCGCAGGTCATGTTTATAATTCAGTGCGTTGATCTCAGTATGACTCTCAAATTGTATTGCACATTATTATAGGAGATGATTAGAAAAAAAAACGATTTGAGATTCATTTATAGCTCGTTAATGTACCTACTTAAATGTTATAATAAAAAATAAATTTTAACAGTCATACAGAGAGCGGTCTTATCACATAAGCAACCCAAAGATTATTCAACATTTAGAATGTATTTTATTTTTAAATAAAGTTACGATGCATTTATTTTAGTCATTAAAGTTTGAACCAGCATTGTTTTATAAGCATATTTGTCTGTCTTCAACCAGCGAGGACATTACCTCTTGCTATCAAAATATAACAAAGCATTTCTTTGTGGTTATACACGACTTAGGTATACCTAAGTATACCATAATATACTCGTAATTATGGTGGTAGCTAGCGGGTTTTAAAACCAGTCCTGCTACCAAATAATACTAAGTACAAAGATAAGATTAAAGTTAGAAAGATACTTCATACACCAAATACTTTACGCGTTGAGCAATATTGACGATCGGTTTCGCATAACCTGTGCATTAAATCTTAATAATATCGACGATAGCCTACGATCGGATTAAGCCAGTTACCAAACGCAGAACTAATTTTAATTGTGCAATAACCAACTTTATGTTACAAAAAAGATGCTCTGAATTCGCATCTTCGTTTTGAAATGACTACATTTTAATCGAAAATGGCTCGTGAGAATCATTAACACATGTGCAAAAGTCGAATCAGACGGTTGTGCCATAATTGCTGGTTGTATTAGACATTCTTGTGTTAATGCTTGTATGAATGAATGATGCCGATAAAGTCTTTGTTTTCATGCTAGCATTCAGTAATACATTTAAAGAGTTCATAGCAAAAACACTAGTGTATGGATAACCACGTTCGCTATGAACGAGGCAGCTCCGAAGTTATGGCTCTTTGTTGAAACAAGCACAAGCGCAGACAAACTGACAGTAAAACCTTTTTATTTGATTAAGTTATTAGTGTCGCATTAAATCCTTGAATTAAAAAACTTCGAACGCTGACCATTTAAATTAAGAGGTAATAAATTCCAGCATCGCCAAAATGCTAACGTATGCGCATCAGATCATTAAAGGCTTTAAAATTTAGTAATAATTTTGTTTGCTCTATTTTTTAAAACCGCTTATTAAAAATATATATATTGTTAACGCTAAAGCTGTCAAAATTTGAGATTGAAATCTTTGAATAGAGAACTTTGAAGATTGACCTTTTAAATTAAGCAAAGGTAATTAATTCTAGCACATTCAAAATGCTAAGATGTGCAATGCGCAACAGATCGATATGGGATCTAGAAATGTTATTTATTGAAAGAGAAACAAATGTATTTGCATAAAAGACGCAGTATCATTTTCTGTGCCGAGATTGCTGGTTTTTGATATTTTAGTTTTACTAAGCAGTAATAACACTTGTACAAAGTAAACTCATGATTGGGCTACGGAAGTTATTAAAATTAAGGCAAGGTGTGGCAAGGCCTATGAAGTAAAATTCATTTTTAACTAGTATTTTAAATAGAATGTTAACACTTAAATTTATTCAAAGTAAATATTCAATCACTATATGCTGTTTTTGTTTATTTTATTTTGAAACTTTTCTTAAAAACAAGATAGTGCTAACAATTATTACCAATTATTACTATTACAAAACTAGAACTAAATAGAATTAAAGAGTTCGAGCTAACTGGCAACTTTGTGCAATACATTGGTAACGTGTGATAAATGCAGCGAGTGTTGCAAGTGTGGCAACAACCGGTTGGGATGCCCAGCTTGCGACCAAATGGTAGGCTGAATGTCAACTAGATCTATTAAGATTCGTGAATATAATGAATCAAAACGTATAAGGCTAAGAAACGCTACTGTAACTATTTATAAGACAAGGTAACACTACAGACTTTTCTTGAGAGTTAGAAAAATACTTTACGTGTTCTTTATTTTATACATACAATGTCTAAGTTTTATCTTATCAACTTAATAGAAATTCTAGGACCAACCAAACCGAAGCAGTATTGTGTCGAAAATGACAATCATCGACACTATTTCTTTAAACACATTGTGCTATTTAGGCCAATGATGGCTCCATCTATATAATGACTTCATCTATTAAGTGTATAGAAAAGAATTGGAGTGCATACAATGCGTTGGGTACGCGCTGTAAGAATATGTTCTAAGCCAGAGCATAACATTTTTTTTTTTGGTAAACACAGTACCTTGATCTCACCTAATGTTAAGTGATGATAAGGCCAATGATGGAAGCGCACTTCACCCGGGATCCTCAACTAGTGAGGCACTAGCTATCTTATCTCTAGCTGCCGGAACACAACAATGCTACAGACATTAATGTAATGGCGACATATTAAGATAAGATGGTGGTAGTTAGCCAGGCGGACAAACAAGCTACCTAACTAACCTACGACTAAACTAGACCACAAAGGCAGTTGAAACATTAGTTTTTGTCGGCAACATTTAACCCATGTTAAGTTTTTTGTAGCAGTTTTAAATAATGCTCACTAAAGTATAATATCTCTAGAATAAACTATTTAATTAAAATTTAATTAGGTGTTCAATTCAATTCAATTCAATTCAATCATTTATTGCTCTCCATTTATTGTATCTGAAAGAAGAAACTATAATTTGGTGTATCAATGAATTACCAATAATATGTGTCACATTATCAAAACTTAATATCCACATACAATTTGGTGGGAGTTGCACTCAATTTTTTTATTGTGAGTATCAATCAGCTTTTACTTCGGCTGGCACTTCAATTTTGAAATTAAATGAAATGAAATAAAATGAAAATGTTTCATCATCATCATCATCATCATCATCTCAGCCAAAAGACGTCCACTGCTGGACAAAGGCCTAGGATCTCCACAACGACTGGTTTTGTGCTAGTTTATTTACCAAAAATTAATAGTAAGCCGTGTTACAGGAGTGTACAATGACTCCCACACTAGGCCTGGCTCGTGGGGTCAATTTTATAGGGTTAGCAGGGTAACAATGTGGCTATTCGTCACAAACAATAACTACACAGTATATGTATGATTCTGACAATAACAAATAATTAATTAATTAATTATTGGAGGGTGCAATGCGCAAATGTGGAGTGCATGTATGTAAGAATGAGTTAAGTGCGTGTGTGGGTCAGGGTAGCCCTGCGATTTCCTCTTGGGATTGGACAGCAGTCATCATCTCAGCCGTCCAATGCTGGACAAAGACCTCCACTGCTGGACAAAGACCTCCCTCAGGAATAAATCATTTTGAGGTGAATTTGCCATAATCGCCACGCTTGGCAGGCGGGTTGGCGATCGCAGTAAGGTGAGAATAATCACAGAGAGACTGCTGCTCATCCTCTGGAATGGACCCATAGTCGCCTTCTACGACACCCACGGGAAGAGATGGGGTGGTGCAATTCTTTACACCCGGCACCACACGGGGAAGCAGCACGGACAGCAGTGATAAGCACCAATACCGTCCTCTACCTGATACTTTTTGATGCTAAGCATTTAATAATTATTTATGCAAATATTTTTAATTTATGGTGGTGCAGCATATTGTCTTCTCAATCCTCAAGATGGTTGATAACAACCAGCGCGCCGATTGGAACGTCTTTGTCTGTCAGATAACAGTTTTGTGGTTTTCTGTCAGCACTAGCAGATTTCTTTACAGTTATAAAATTTATTTTACAAATTTTGGGTTACCTATAGCTAAATAAATTACTTTTTGATTTGCGGATTGTAAAGTTGTGGGTTTGGAGTCATTGCGCGCGATGATGGAAGGCCAACGGTATATAAAGTGTTGTGGGTATTGGTTTTAAATGTTTGTGGTTGGTCAGAGTTACTGTTGATGCCTGCAATATAATAATATATTATTATAATGCAGGCTAATTCATCATCATCATCACCAGCTCATTTCATATCCCCACTGCTGAGGCACGAGCTTTCCCTAAGGATAGATAGAGAGAACAGTCCTTAAACCACCACGCGGTCCCAGTGCGGATTGGTGGTTGTTAACGACTGCTAATGCAGCCGGGACCAACGGCTTTACGTGCCTTCCGCAGCACGGAGGAGCTCAAGATGATAAATTTTTGGTCACCCATCCGATGACCGGCCTTTGCGAAAGTTGCTTAACCTTAGCAATCGCAGACCGGGCGCGTTAATCACTGCGCCGTCGAGCTCTTCCAGGCTCATTATTAGACAATAACTTAAATAATAAGTAGCAGTAAAATATACAAAATTTTAAAATAGAGTTGCAGGTGATGTTCAAGCTATAACATCACAAAAGGTTATTTACAGTTTCACTTTTAAATATAGTTTTAAAACGTCTAGCTGAATCTAAATTTTCGATTTATTTTAACTATTGCTTCTGGGATTGAGTCGTGATCAGTATGCTTGCATTATGAACTTTCTTATCAGCATTTATCATTTTCCGCCTTTGTAACGAAAGAACGTAACACTTTTTGTGTTTCACTCGTCCATCGAGGAGCCAGAAAAAGCTGAGAAAGAACATATAGGAAGGCGGGGGGCGCGCCCACACACGCACCTGCGCCAGCGCCGCGCCGCCGGGAGTAATGCACGACAGGCATTCACTGTGACTGGGTTCAATAGCGTAAGTGAATTATATGGCGCTGGTATAACGTCCAAACAAGTTCATTTTAAAGATTGGTTTTAAGGTACTATGTATACTTTAATAATAGTCCTGTTATCCAATTTGATAATACGATAAATAATACGTAGGGTATCTACGAAGATGTTGTGGGGGTTTAACCATGATTTTTATAGTTCAGCCAAAGCGTCTATCCGTTTTTCTACTAGCGCTATTAACGTTTTTAAAATCTGATATTAAGTGAAGATAAAGCAAAAGTTAATATATTTAGGAACTTTGTGTGGTTTTTCACACAACTAAGCCAACAAACGAGCATACGGTCAGGGACACGCTGAGAGTATGACGTGAGCGTTGTTGCCCAGCATCTTTAGTCTATGACTTTATGCTTCTATGCCTCTATGCCCTGATAATTTAACTTAATCTTGTACCTTTCAAACGGATCATAGCAATGCAAAAGAATGTTGCACATGAGCTTGAAATATTTAAATTTTCGGCGTAACGTTGCGACTTTTTCTTAACTTTTAAGAATGCAATTGGAAGCGCTATAAATCTCCTAAAATAACAGCAATTAAATATTAGGTACTTACTTACTTCGAAAAAAATATAAACTTATGAAAAGCACACCTAAATTATCATTTGGCACACTAACACTCCGATCGATACATCCAACATTCAAACAAGCGTGCAGAATGCAATGATCGCTCCGAGAGTGTCGCAACGAGACATTACTGGACAATGGGAGATGTCACCCGGCCATGAAATTGGACCGCCTTCCTACTAGGTTTCCTTATTAGGCTGTTGAAATTGTGCGACATGTGATGATGTATGTAAGAGTGACGTAATGAGTTTAGAAATTTTAATACCTATTAAACTAAGTACTAGGACGGATCGGATACATATATCACTACAGAGACTTTATTAACAGTGTTCTATGATTATTTACATATAATTTTACGCAAATAATGTTGTGAACAAATTACAATTTGGAAAAAGATAAAGTGTTGTAAAAATTCTACGAGCGGGATTCGAACCCGCACCCCATGACATGCCGGGTCAGGTGCACTACCAACTATGCTATCGTGGCTCGATCCAACTCGCCGAAATTAATCAACACTATCTCTCTGTAAGTACTCTGTAAGTCAAAGGAGCCCTATTCCTTATCCTTTTTTTCAAACAGTGTTCTAAGCTATATATAATATTTCTGAATTAACTGTGCTTACTACTAATAAATAATATTCCTATTCGATGGGTAAAAGAGTGATATTTGGAGTGTGCAAAAGAAATTACAGGTAAGGTTATACAATCTAAAAATAGGTTTCTACCAGAATCACATGTTGCCAGGACAATAAAGAATCTAGTTACATAGCTGCATTCAAAAATGTGGAGATATATATATTGTTTGTTTTATCCTTTTTCTACAATCTGCTCCTTCTTTGGGACATTCAGAAGTATGTTGGGCAATGCTTCTGTTGTCGTGCTCGGTATGTAACCTCTGTCACATCCTCTTCAATGAAACAGTAAGTAAGCATGCGATGAGAAATAATAACATGCAAAATAAAAAAACCTTCATCTCAGTTCAGTTGTGAAAAGATAACAAACTTAATTTCTTTCCATAACAATCACGTCTGCTACGCTATAATAATCGATCCGATCCAGTGCCTGTTATCAGACAGCTTCCCGGAAACACCGACATTTTCATATCCACTGTTTGCCAACATGGCCGCCAGGTATGGACACCGCTTCCTTAGATGACGAGATACCAACTTCTATCAATGATGAAATTAGACTAACAATATACTATGAATTTAAGTGCCAAATAAGACAAATTATTTAACTATATGAATAAAGTTTTATTTTAAATTTCTATTAATGTTGAAATTATATTAACAATATCACTAGGAAGACTTTTTTTTTGTACCATATAAGATAAATAAACTAAACTTTATTATTTAAACATTTTTCTTAATAATTCTCACGTTCAACACAATGTTTTTTAAATAAATTATTATCTTGAATTTATTTTTATAATATCCGTTGGAATTACTTGTAGTGTCAAGTGTGAATTTAAAAATCACTTACACTTTCATGATAATCACTTAGTGATGGGGCAAACATTTGTTTTATCGATTATCGAAAATAAATCTTCAACTGCAAAATATGCTTAAGAATATAATTACTTTATTGCACAGAAACAAAATATATTCAAAATAATTCTATGAATAATCAGATATTGCATACGTCTGTTGCATTTATTCGTATTAAATATACAGCATACATTAGCATAATTTTAAGAAACATTGCATTGTTGCTATTATTAACAGATACGTGTTAGATCGACATTATAAAAACAACACTTTTCTGACACTTTGTGGGCGGCGTAGAATAAACAAATTTTTAATTAAACAAAAATTAAATATCAAAACTTATAGTCAAAGTTACAGTTAAAATTTTACCCAAGTACATCCTATGTTACTGAATAAAATTGCAGGTTTCAAAATGAGAGAAAATAATAAGTTCCTTGCTATTTAACCAGTTAGAAAAAAACTACGTTATATTTTTTGTATTTTTAATGAAACTATTAGTTTTTTCAATGATGAAAACTTGTTCAATAGCTTATATAAAAATAAAGACCTAGAAATCGATAGTTCTACATCACTACTTAAAAAAAGCCCATAATGAGCATCATATTAGTGTAGGCGGATTATAAAAGTCATCGTGGCGGCCGTTAAGCCGGTGCCTTATCACGTACATTTCAAATATTTTACTTTCACTGGTCGTGTGTACTTGTAATAATCAATTTGGATGCGGTATAATGTAATGATTTTTTTTTAAAATAAACTCTTTTGACGAAGAAGAAGAATAAGAAGAAGAAGAAAAATAAGAAAAACATTTATTGACACACACACACACACACACACGATAAATTTTCAGTACAGTTATAGACATTATATAAAACAAAACAAAAACAAAATAAAAATCAAAAAGGTGTGTGACAGCATAGTACCACAACACTCAAAGATGGGCTAAGGTGCCGCGGGGGCGCTGTTATTCTGACAGGGCCTGATGAAAACAACGAAATAGATACACACTGCAAACAATAACAGTAATAATTGTATATTAATAGTATTAAAAAATAAAGTAATAATTATAATAATTAAAAACTGTGAAAAGTATATACAATATTAAGGTTCCTTGTAGATTTAGTCGATTACTTTATTCCATATTTAAAAAAAAATATTAGTAACAATCTTTTTTTACTTGTAGTAATAGATCAAACACAATAAAATACACCTTTAATCCTCTTTTACTTACAGCTTACTAACTATTTGTTCGGTCTCGATCTGTATGTAAACTAAAGAGACATTGTATTAATTTCCATTTATTTGGTTTAGGTTACTAAGTAAATTCCTATTTAAACGTAAAACGAAATTACCAAGGCTAATCAAAAACGGTACAATATTTGCTTCGCTTTCATTTACCACATCCAGCCGTCCAACATTTCTGACTCTATGTTGATTTCCCAACAAGTGCCTACGTATTACTGGCATTGTTGAAAGCTCAAGTATTTTTGGCTTTTATTTTAAGACTCCTATGTAATTTGTCTGTCCCACTGTCTCTTTAAATCAGATCTACTTAGTCACTTGGTAAGTTAGGAATGTTTATACTGGAATTTATTTTTTTTGGTTGGATATTATTTTTAATGCACGTAGTCATGCAGGCATGCAAACTTTTCTTTTGAATGATGATAGTTAGTTATTATTAGCCCATTGACGCTTATTACAGCTGCAACAAAATCTCTACCGCCAAAAGTAATATTAACAGGTTTCATATCCTTAACACACCTGAACACTTTGCTGGCTTGGTGGCAACAAAAAGTAATACAGATATACTGAAATTTTTAAATTATTTTTCTATACTAAAATAGTGCTTCCAGTATCATGATTAAAACCTTGTGTCAAAAACTAGACTAAACCAATACTAGTTTAGCTTTAAAAATAAATTGACTGCCTGTAATAAGGATTACTGTGGATGGACCTATATTACTTAATCCCTGCAATACATTGTGATTCCATTCTGACTCCTGACAGCCTTTGAGCTGAAGCTGCATTTGTATATTATACAAGCTGACCCGGCAGACTTCGTACCTCGTTTTTTTTTAATATAGCCTATGTTACTCAGCGCTAATATAGCATTCTAATGGTGAAATAATTTTTTAAATCGGTCCAGTAGTTTTTGAGTTTATTCGTTGCAAACATACATACAAAAACACAAAGCTTTCCTCTTTATAATATTAGTATATATTAACGTTTTTATTAATTAAGTACCTATCTGACCAATAATGATTAGGTCACGATCGCATCAGTGTTATATGTCTGTAAGTAGGACAATACATACAGTAAAGTACATAAGTAAGTGATAAAGCTAAGAAAACGGAAAAGAAAATATTATAAACCAACAAATTAATAAATAGACTTGCAGCGCCATCTCTAAATCTCTACAGTAAACGTACTCTTGCCGTTAGGCTTCCAAATAGCATGTTGACCTAATAGCAATACAAAGAGTTTCAACTGTTTATAGTTAGAGGGCGCTCGACTAGTTTCCTTTCAATATTGCGATTAAGACTATTTTACTTATTTTTAAAGTTAAAAATATAATAAGTGGTATAAAAAATAAATATGAACGAGATTGTGGTTTATTTTTCTAATAGCAAATGTTCGTAAGGCTGACCACAGATGTCACTGTTCGCGCACATCTGAATCGCGCTATCGGCATTGTGTAGTAACTTGTATGTTAAGCCAGTTCCGCAACGTATCACATTGCGGAACCGCTATATTATGTATTTTATGAAATATATTCAGTAGTCTTATAAGAGTACAATGTCAAATAAAAATAGTATCGCCAAAGAATTAGGTAAACTTATTGATAGAAGTCAAGGAAGGTAAATAATAGTAATTATATGAAATTTCAGGATTTTCAGGCGGAATGAGTATTATAAGTAATTAAAAGTATTTTTACTGTAAAGCTTATCAGCGCAATACTTTTATCACATGAGTAAATATAGCACTTTTATGATGTCTGTATGGATCGTATCGTTAACTTTCAATATCTATATAATGTAATGTATATCACTGAGTACACCTTGTAAGACAAAAGTGTGTCTGTTTGTCTGGATGTGAAATATATTTGTAGATCCTATATTCATTTTTATATATAGCTATAAGTTTGTATTGTTATTTTAAATCTATACATATATACAATTACTTGTCCTGACTGATTCATCGCTGAGCCGAAACCGCTGAAGCAAATAAGATGAAATTTGGACTGTAGGTTAATTAAGTGTCGTTACCAGCCCCTAAGAAAGGATTTTACGGAAATAATCCCCTAAGATGGTGAAATAGGGGGTGAAATTTTCTATGAAAGTCCGTCAGTTTTGAAGTAAAATACATGAAAATTGGTACTTATTTGTTTTTATGAAAAGAAATTAAGAATGACGTGTCTCAGGAATTTTGTTTATTTTCTTTTAAATTAGTAAAAAAAGAGAAGATTTTTTTGGGGAAATCGTTATTTTTAAAGTAAGAACTATAAAATGAATGATCTTAATCGAAATTTTCAATAAAAATAAAGAATGGACGTGTTTTAGCATTTTTTGAAAAACATTCCCTAGAGAGGTCTAATAGGGAAGAAAAGTTTGTACGGAAAACTGTAATTTTTATGAAATTATGAGTTGTTTCAGGATTATCCCTATAGATTTTGACTGGTTATGACTTTTATTACAAACAATCATTATTCCACGTGAGCAAAGCCGCGAGCAATAGCTAGTAAATAAATATATAGATACCTTACACCTGACAGTAACATAACCCAAAAAGTATTTATTGTTAAATAATCTGATCTAATATAAAGAACATGAAGAAAATAATAAGGTCTGTGCCCAGCAGTGATGTTTGTAGGCTGATGATGAACTTACAACACTGCATACGAAAATAATTTGCTTGTCTCTATTTCAGAACACGATCCCATTCAATAAAGAATAATGAAACACAACCTACAGAATCTTCAAACACTGAAAAAGAACCGGATAAAGGTACACCAAGTTACATGCAACCCAAAAGAGTATTCAAAACTTTAGAGACGTGGAAGCAACGGCAACCGAAAGTTATAACTTTAGATGATAATTCAGATTGATATTTAAAGAAACTACATTATTATCATTATAAATAAATAACATTCTTAGAGTTACTCGTATTTCTGATTCAACTGTCATATTATACATGACCCACAATGTTATGAAAAACTACAAATAAATGTTCATAATATACACTTTTCCATTTCTTACTCATTTTATGCCTTATGTTATATCTCTTTCTAAACATCTTTTTTATGATCCTTCTATACCTACTAGCGACTTTTCTTGAAAAATTTTATTCAGACTTCTCAAATTGTCACTTCACCAGCACCAGCAAAGGCTTTAAAAACACCTTTAAAAGTTGTGAGATTTTCCACAGACGTGCAACGTTTATTTTTCAGCAATTAATATCAGCGGCGTCACATCTCGAGCAAGATTAATGATAGTTCCGCTCATTACGGAGATGATTCGCCGGATCCGGGCAGGTGACGTCAACAGATACCGAGTGCGATACGGTCTCCGCCACGGACCAAGCCTCCACCATATCAGGTGCGAACTTTTTCAGACTTTGCAGTTTTACACAACAGAGAATGTATGTGTATTTTTAATAAAGGCATAGAAGTTGCGAAGATTGTCACTTCACTTATCTACATACTTCCAGACCATACCAAATTTCAGAAATATTATAAATAATGACATTAATATCTTGGAATAACTAGCCGTTGTTGTAAGATCACCATTGTCGGTGCACCACTATGCAGTCATGGGATATTTTAATACAGGAGAAAATGCACCAGGCATACCACTGCACCAAGGGGAACACATATGGCTAAGTGGGACTCTCACCCCGATTATCCCCGTAAAGGGCCCCTTTTGCTTACCGTCTCTTGCTGCCAGGGTGATCCAGGACCACCATAAGCAATAATTACTTTCAGCTTCCTTCATCTTTTTTCTTCAAATTGTCACTCCATCTTAATGTTACAGTTAACTGATGAGGACCAGACTAAGCCAACTTTAGAAACATTAGCAAAGTGACAGTTATGATGGAGTAACAAGCCGCATTAAACAGATTACCTATTGAACACCCCTTAGTTAGTATGAAATTTGGTATATCTCCTTTCCTTTCCAGACCTTACAGAGATTATCACTTTACATAGCTATCTGCTCTTAGACTATGCTAACTTCAGAAACATTAGCGAACATGACAATTATGTTAGAGTAACTGACCCCGTGGAGCAGACCGCGCATCCGTCGCAGTCCACGGCTGGCCATAATTGGTGCCGAAGTTTTAACGGCGATAATTGGGCCAATCGGGGAGAGACACGGGTCGGCAGGAGCGGCATTTGCATTTTCGGAACAGAAATTCGACAGTAATTCTTTCTGGTTTATGAAGTAATTACAAATTTATTTTTCTTTAATTGGTGTGCCAAAATTTGTTGTGTCTTACTTACTTACTCCGCTGGCTTAACGACCCGAAGTAGATCTTGAATTTGCTATATCTGTTGAAAAAAACTACGAAATAGATTTAATGCGTTCAATAAAATGTCAGATGGAAAGATTAATAGTTACAAAATGTCAAATACGCTATTAAAAAAATAAAAATTACAGTTACTTTAGGATTTATGATATCAAAATGAAGCAAATAGAGCCCAGGTTGAAATTTAAATATCTTTATAAAAATACTTTTAATTATGAACAGCATGAAGCTTGTAAGCGTCCCACGTATAAAGTTTGGGTCATACTCATAACCCATCACGCATATCAAATGCGGATTGGTAAGATTAACCACAGCCATCTTACTGCAACACCAGGACCAACGTCATAACTTGCTTTCCGACATAAGGGAAGCTCGAGATATTTGAGATCCCATCAAAGGATTGCGCAACTTAAAGTTTCTCACAGCGTTTACATCCTGATCGCGCTAAACACTGCACCTTCGGTTTTTAAATCATTAGTTTTTAATTAACATTTTTCGTCCCACAGCTGGGTAAAGGTCTTCCCAAAAATCTCTTATATACAAGTCGAGATTGTCCCTCCAACGCTTTCTCGACCAGCTTCTACGCCGCTGTCCGTCCTCAGATATCCAGGGAGTAACTAAATTTGCCCACCTCGCCGGACACATTCGGCTCGTTATCAGAAAATAAAAAACAAAAAAGAGTTTCTATCATTGTTCTTGTTCTTACATCCACACTGAACTTTTAACGCCACCTATAAAAATTCTAAAAGAAAACAATCGAAGAGCACACACAGCGCGGTGTTCCGACACGAGCTGTTGAAAGCAATCCTGTGTCGCGCGTAATGGCACAAAGAAACAATTAAGAAAGTTGCCACACATTACACTTGCACCGCTTAACCCCCGCGCACACAATTCCATCTTAGTCCTCCTTTTTGGACTTTATGTTGCACGTTGCCATTTATAGTGTTGTGTGTTTAACCCTTCTCGGTTATTAATAAACCGGGCACTTTTCAGACGAAGCTTGTATTCAACGCTGAGGATACAACCAGAAACAGAATTGCTAAAAATAAAGACCAAAATTATTAAAATTACTGGTAAACAGGTTAGGCTGAGACGTATTTTACTGTAGTATAGGATTACTACAACTACTAAGTACTACGAATATTTATATTATTTTCTATTAATAGATAAAAGGTGGACGCACACTGGACGACTTGTAGCTGCGTCTAGTCGCCGCGTCTAGTCGCTCTGTGCACGCGCACACACGTCACACGTAGTCGTGCACACGTACGACGTCGACACGTAGTCGTGAGTCGTGCTCCACTAGCTTGTCGTCGCGGCTCTGCGACTGACGCCAAGTGTGCGGGGCTTTGAACAAAATATATGAAAATTGTCGGCCGCAGCCTGTCGTCGCGTCTAGTCGCCGAGCTATCGCAGTCGCGTGACGCCTATATTCCAAATTCAAAAATTATTCACTAAATTTATACTACATTAATTAGCTCTAATTAATATCACTATGCCATTTTACAGGTGGTAAGCCACTACTAAGGCGGCAGTCTCTATACTATCGAGAAACTCAGTTAGGGGTTCTATTTTCTGTTTCTTCTACAGCGTCACATATTGAAAAATACCCTCCCTGTCAAAGAAGGATACTTTCCGTTATTTAAATGTGTAGTAATCGCATAAGCAAATAACAATGTACATTTTAAAAGACCGATTCAAGTATTCGAAAAAAGAAATAAACGCTGGTAAATTTAAGTGAAGTGTACTTTTCAACGGCTAGATAATGTTCGGCCAGTGTGTTCTCAGGTTAACAAAAGCCAGTGGTCCTTGACCATACAGTGTCATGCTAAGCTCAAGCATTTCTCTGACAGATTCCATTCTAAACACTCGGTTGAACTAAAGCTTCGCAGAAATGTTACTAAGTTTCCAAAATGCTGTTTTTCTATTGGTAAGTAACATTTTAATTATCAGTAAACCTATTCGATGTAGATTATTATGTACATGTTAATTGGTAATATTCAAAGTGTTATGATTCTCTTCACTACGAGTATATACGAAGAGTACATTGTTAAACTTTCTTATAAAATTTTTGAACTGAAAAATAATCATTTAAATTAGGATTTACATAAAATTGATTTGACAATATTGATTATTTTATGTATTACTAAATTTCAGGCTTTTGTCGAGACGGTTCTTTGTCTTGAACATAATGATGGTTGGATACCTCTCACTGAAGATGAAGGTCTTAGGAAAGTTATTGGAGGACCAACCAGAAGATCTTCACTTGACCATCACTTCAGGAATCCTACGTATGACCCTGAACTGAAGACTCAGAAGGATGATGCAATAAAATTGGTGACACCACAACACGTATTTCAAATTGGAAAAGAAAGTGTTTCCAATTCCTTAGAAAGCAGAAAACAATACGAAAGTGAAGATTTGTATTATCAACAAGATGGATTAAACCGTAATGGTAAGACATTTGAGTATTTATAATTTATTTTTAAAACAAAAAAAATTTCCATTTGTAAATTTAGAGAAAACAAAATATACTTAGATATTATTATTTAATACGATTCAATTGAAAATCGCGTAGTCTCCCAAGTGGGGCTTGAACCCACAACCTTTCATAATCCGGGGCTAATAGCTCCTGCAATTGACTACCGCGACACTAGTTTCTCAGTTAAATTACTCAAGTGCCTATGTTAAAGCTATTATTAGCCAGCGTCGTTTCGACAATGTTTAGGTAATACCCCTTAAGAATTAGACAGAAGGTTTTTTACAAATATTGATCTAACTGTTAAGTTGGTTATTTCAATAGTTTGTTTCATTATAAGCATGCATTTACAGTGCTGTGTATTAAGTTTATGTAGAGTTGTATATTTTTATACATTTGAATAAAAAAGTGAGGTAAGCGCTTTTTCTGGCGGACTATTTTTCTATTATATACAGTTTTTATTGAATTATTTTTTCCTTCTGCTTTGTTAAGTAATTGAATACATTTATTGATATATTATCTTTGTTTCAGATAATAATTCTTTCGTTCCTAGCAAGGTGAACTGGAGTCTTAATACAGAAAAAGAGATCCTTGAATTAAAAAGAAAACCAAAAGCTTTGTACAAAACTAACATAAAGAATATTGACGATAAAGCTATTATTTCTGATGAAAATATTCCTATAAGGAAGCTGGGCATAAATTTCTTAAAAGAACCTTCTATACAAGACGTTGCTATGGAAAGAAAATATAATACTTATGAAGTTTCTGAGGATTCATCTGATGAATTAAAACAAAACCTGAATACAAAAGAGACTATATCGTATACATTCAAGCCACCGGCGATAACTGCGAAACCAATAGACCTCAACATCACAAACACACTCGTGAATACTCTCTCCAAATACAATATCAGACTTGAAGACGATTTGCCGAATTACAGCTTATCACGTCAAAATCCAGGACAAAAACCACATTTTATGTTCATCCCAATTCCGTTAAAAAATCGTCCTCGATTTAACAGTTTCAATCATATCCCAGTGGATCCTTTGCTGGCTGTTTTCTTGTCAAATTATGGATATTACTTGCCAGGGTCATTTGGCATTCAGAGTAAATACAGGAATCTTTACGGGTACTTGGCTTCCAACAACATTCATAATAACAAGCCTTTTGGCTCTTATAAAATATTCTCGGATACTGACTCCTCTTATTAATTATTCAGATTTCATGTTATAAGACTTCCTTATTATCATTAAATAATAAAAGGTTCTATTGTGAGTTTGTTTTGCTAAATCCTCGAAGTATCTTCGCGATTTGTTGATTTGAAAAATCTTAAGTCTTTAAACGTTTCATGTCCTATATCATCATAAAACATTTAAATCTCACTGTCACAGATACTATCACTGAATGATGCCTATAAGTAATTTCACATGTATTTATTGTAGGTATAAAACTTAAAAGTTATTCAAACAGTATTGTAGAGTTTTTTACGTAGCAGGCTAGAAAAAAGCTTTTGTTTTTGAAAATCATGAACCACCAAAATGTTCGTAGCATAAATTGGTTTTCCTTTACAGTGTGCACTGGTTGTGTCCTTTAAATACACAGCATAAGTTCTAAAATCGTTCATCGTAATTACATATACAGCTTTGCTGCAGCATCGTTGGAGGCGTTCCAAGCGACCACAGTGCGTCGGTTTCGCAGGACCTATGAAAAGTTGCCTTTGTGTACTCTTTACTAGTTATTTTTTGTAGTGTTCGTTAAGCGTCATCCTTTTATTTGTGTACTCTACGTACTGCCTGAGCTGGGTAACTTTGTTGCTTTTCTCTTTGTAAGTTTTTGTCATTGTGTCAAAAAAAGTAATTTTCTTAATTTTTGTTTACTACAACATTGTATCGTTAGGTGTAAGTAACACTACTAATAATTATTGTTTTATAAAGTTTATGCATTTTTACAGATTTACGGACATTCATTTTACATAATTCTAAAAGAAAAATATTAAATCAAGTTTACTGTTTCAAACCATAAAATACGGAGTCTTACCGTAACTACAGATCCTGCAAAATGTTTTGCGACATCTAAATCTGAAAGCAACTCTAAGAAAACCACTGCTGTAGGCATTCGCTGAAAGATGGTTTTTTAATCACTGGAATTGGCGCTCACGCAAACAAATTCGCGAGCTGGTCGCTAGTATGTGATGTATGGAGCCGTAGCTCCATTGGAATAAAATTTAGAATTTTATCATCGGGGCGAATGCCGCCCGCGCCCGCACCATCGCATCGGCCTCGACACATTTTTATGAATGAATTTTCCGCTCTGGCGAGTTGCAGTTTAAAATGGGAATATCCCACTGCGGACTACACGACTGCTGAATTATGCGTAATTCTACTATAGTTGGCAGCTGTTTATTTTAGAACTAGGCGCGTTTTTTCTTTTAGGCATTGCTAATATACTGAACTTTAGTGAGGAGCTTGATGGCGCTCCAAGCAGGTTTGGGTAAGCAACTTTTGTAATTCCGGTAGACCAAATTAAGAAAATACGAGTTCCCCCGTGTTTTGGAAGGCGCGTTAAGCCGTTGGTCTGCATTTTATATCGTAAGTTAGCAATCATATACTTAACCACCACGCCAATCCTATGCTTAACGAACTTTTCGAAGCATGAACCATAATTGGCTATAGTTAACTTTAGACACTCAAATGCTTGATTGAAGCCTTAAACCGGTAACTTTTGAGTCCGAGACCGTTGAGCGCCGGTAATCCGGCGGCGATGGACGTGCAGGTAGCGATGCCAAATCGGGGAGTGGATATACGTGGCGTTTTATTCTCTTGGAACCCGTCCAGGGGGAAGGGCCAAACTGTCGCAGTCGCAGTGTGGAAGAATTAGGCTGCTCGTACTTACGTTCGGCTTTTTAACGTACTGCGATGAAGTAGTTACTAAAGTGAAGTTTATAAATGCTCTCCTATTTACTTTGAAACTTATTTATACGAGTACATAAAAAGAAAAGTTCTGACACACACTGACTGACTCAACGACGCCTATTTAAAACCCTAAAAATCAGAAAGCTGAAATTTTGTACAGTGGTCTTTTATAATCTAGACAAGGAATAAAGCCGGATTTTTGAAACTCCCACCTAGTCACGGCATGATAGTGCTTAGACGGAAGAAGTAACGGGCGGTCGCTAATACACTTAGGGATACATCTAACCGCCCACTCCGTTATTTTCATACAAACATGCTCACTTTGCGACTCTATACATAAAAATGTCAATATATATCTGCAAAGATCTGTATGCTAATGTTTAGGTTAAGCGTTCAACTGTCCAATTAGCACTTTGAACAGTTTTAATTTTTTTTTCCCGTTTCCGAACCTTCGTTTAAGCAAAGCGTTACTTTATTGCCATATCACATTGTATGTAATGAAGCATTCATTGTTTTGCCTCTATGGACAAATGCAATAGTTTCGATACTCTTTCTAAATGCTAATTGGACAGTCGAACGCTTAACCTAAACATCAGCATACAGATCTTTGTAGAAAGGTATTGACATTTTTATGTATAGAGACGCAAAGTGAGCATGTTGGTATGAAAATAACGGGGTGGGCGGTTAGATGTGCCCCTGAGTGTATAATACGAATCATAACAATGCAAAAAGCTAACATTAATTTGAATATTTTTTGCTATTTTCTACCCATAGATTCTGATTTCGCCATTCACTCACTATTGGAAATTTACCCAGTACACGCCGAAGAACAGAAAAGTACTAGTACTCCGTCGGTCCACTTACATAAACGTTTTTATTATTTTGAATGTTGCTTTCACAATGCTATATATAAGGTCACATTTTATCAACTGCAAATATTTTGAGGATAAATTCAACAACATATATTAACTATTTTTATCAAAAAACCTTAAATTTTTATGCGCTAGTTTTTAAGAAAAACGCCAAAAGACATTTCGATTAAAAAGAAAAAAAAAAGCACTTTCGGTAGTTTCAATTCAAAGGAGCCGAAACAGAAAGGCCGCAATGCCTTCACCGCTTACACGTGCACCTAATTTCATTCAAAAGAGCCGACAGAGAGGCCGCTCTCAAAAATATTAAAATTTTTGTGTCAGGAAAAGTAAAAAAAAAGTAGCCTGAATTTTTTTTAAATGCTAGGGTCTTATTTCTTTGATATAATTAGATGTTTTGTCAAAATATTTGCAGTTGATAAAAAGTAACCTTATATAGTTACAAGATAAAATTTTACTAGAAAACACCAACCAGGCTCAGGAAGCTCGAATGGGAATCGATCCCACAACCTTTGGATAACCGGTCCAATGCTCTGAGCGCTGAGCTACCGAGGCCCAACTCGAGCTTTCCGAGGCTGGATGATTTTTTTATCCTAATGTTATTTTATAAATCCATAAAAACTGGCAACAGTCACGTCCCCGAGTGGCCATAAACTCGCAGTTGTGTGCCAGTCGACCCCAGCGGATATGTGTTTGATTTCCTGAGCGGAAAATTCGCACCAGCTGCTGTCCGTAGGCACAATCCCTATTGTGTAGTTTTTAGTTGTTTATTTCCACTGTAGTGTAAACAGAGGTTGTCCAAAAAAGTTTCGATAATACTGATATTAAATTAGCTGTCTTTGTAAACGCAATTCTACGAGTATATATTAGCTGGAAACATACTTCGTCATAATATATCACTTTTCTTGCGGTTCCGGCTGTAGGTGGTGCCAAGTACTTTTTATTTTTGTGATCATAATATATAATATTTGTAGATTATTTGTAGGTTCGAGATCAAACATATTATCTACTCTTAAAATTTTATTAAAATAAAGGGGTTTACCCCTTTAGGGTGTTAAAATTACTCACGTCCGTAGGTTTACCCTTGAGACCCTACACATGACCCCTGGGTGGTGCTAAATGAGTGACACTATCTGAGTGGTAGAGCCACGCTGTGTCGCAGCACGTAATGGGCCGGCTCGCCCGGCTTAATACCACCCTCTCACAGAATATCGGCGTGAAACAATGGCACTCGTTGCTGTTCTGTTTCGTCCGGTGAGTGAAAGTACCGAAGGCCCATCTCTCACCCCTCCCTCCTCCCTATTCCTACTTCCTCCTCAAGATCCAATTCCTTCTTCAAGGCCGGCAACGCATCTGCGATTCCTCTGGTTTTGCGGGTGTCCATGGGCGGCGGTGACTACTTTCCATCAGGTGACCCGCCTGCTCGTTTGCCTCCTTTTAATATTTAAAAAAAACTTCTATGTATGTTATAACTCTTGTTACTCACAATCAGCACTTTGAATCAAAGTGCGAAAATTCATGACGTTATCAAAAAAATACGTTGTTTAGAAGGTAGAAGCAATTGTACTGACCGTTAAATGCTACTAGTGCTTGAGTGTGTCGCATAAAAGAACTCTTGATTGTGCTGCAAGGCGGCGTTTTATTTTATTCATTAGGCTGCGGCAATATATCGGGGACATGCTCAGTAAAGCTACGACACACGGCGCCGACCGCTAGAGGTGTGGTGCAAGGCACAAAAGAATAGCTAGCGTGAAAAGACGGCTCAGAACACTCGACGTAAAACGCCATGTCTCTCATCTGTACTCCGCTACCGCTTAAGGTCATTTAGCTAAGTACTTTTCTATTGCTTATCTATTCTCTACTACTCAAACGAGGCACACTGAGGTACATAACAGGAAGTATAAATTACGATGAGAAGAACAACACAAACGGCTTCTCTAAAGATTAGGAAAATCAACTATCGTAAGAAAAAAAAATTGTGTACTTTTAAGTTTCTTATCTGAAAACTAAAATATTTCTTAAAATAAAAAAAAAACATTGCAATAACGTTTCTGTACTTTTGATTTTTAACCAAATAGTTTGAAGTTTAAACAACTTAATTTATACTAACAAATAATTAGTTAGTAAAAAGTTTAATATAATTATCTACAAATACAACTATAAAGTATATATTCACGAATGCACGAAACGAAGGTAATACAGAAATGTTGAGTTCAATTAGACTTGTTGTTAAATGATAGTAAAGTTAAACATGCTAATAAAAGTGGACGATAGTGAGACGGTACTTAAAGTTTATGTCTTGCGCCGCCCCGTTAATGTTGAAAACTTTAAATTTTCTTCTTTTATTTTGTGGAAAGTAGACGACCAAGTGACTTTAACGAGCTGGATGAATGTTTTATTTACTTTAAAATCTACTGCATTTACTATTGATTGGATAATTTTATTGATTTTTTAAAGTATATTAACAATCTATTAGGCAGCTTATTAGGTGTAGTGATTAGCGATCTTGAATGCAGAAACGATTATTTAATTAATAAATGAAAGCAATTTTTATCTAAGACAAAATAAAATATGCCCAGTATGTGTTATTTGTATAAAATTTTATTGTTAACTTCTAATAATACCTAACCTGGAATCTGAAAAGGTGCTCTTCCATAAAACACTCCGGTTTTTTAAAAGTTTTATACTGATTTTGTAAACCGATCCGATCCGAACCCTTCGGAGAATCTAGTAGGGTACGGTGACACGCACTAGTGCGTGATGCCTTTCCCTGTAGAAAACCTCCGAAGGTGATTCGTTTCACACGGCTTGAAGAACCCTTTAAGTTTCTCACCGCCCCCAAACAAGCCCGGTGAAGCAGAAAATGCCGTCTGAGGCCATCAGCAAACTCTCTCCAAAATAAAAATAATAAAAAGATTTTGTAAGTTTTGTACAAGCTTGCAGGACTCTATATTTATCGCCGTAAAGGTTACAGAGACCAACAATAAAATCTTTAAAAATCATCTACATTTTATTGATAGTGTCTAATAGTAACATTAGTACACCAGCCCACATCCAACTTGCAACGCTTACCCAATGAAGCCAGAGAGGCAATAAAGGCTACGACACACCACGCGCGCAGCGCAAGGGGCAGATGCTCCTAAGTGTCCGTTTATAAGAAATACCGATTCTAAATTGCGTACAAAATCGCTTCATATTTTTCGCTTCATTGTCTCGTGATAGTAATACTGGTGTGATTTACGTATCTACATCGCTCTCTTTATTGAAAGTTAATGGGACAAAGCTAGCTATAGTGTGTAGTGTCAGTGGGTATATTTTCTATGCTTTTAATATTATATAGTTTTTTGGTAGATGGTTCTCATTCTACGAGTACAGTCTCGAACATGTAAACATTTTCATTAGCGTTGACTCTTATTCCATTGTATTAAGAGTTACTTTATTACATGTGAATGCTCGTGACTGATAGGTCCTACTTAGGTATTATTAAAATAATTTTAATTGAATTCTCAGCTTCTAAAATGGTTTAATGTGGTAAATGGAATATTGTTTTGTAATGTTCACCATACTTTAAATACTTTAAAAGGAAATAGTTTGTTTTTATTTATTTTTGTTAGTATGTAATTGTGACGTAATCTTTTTTTATTATCTGATGTTTATTGCACGGTCCATGGTCACAAGGAGACTAAGGTGTTTTTTAATGGGGCGTTTGTTAAATCCGTTTTACGCGCAAAATAAATGCTAGTTTGACCACGTTTTAATTAAATCATATTTAAGTTGTTTTTTTTTACTTTTTATTTCTAAGGGCTAATTGCTGCACTGAAGCTGAATTAAATATTTATAAAATACAGTGAAAAAAATTAAACGCCCACCCGACCCAGCCAGGAATTGAACCTGGGTCTTCCGCAATCCGGGCGACTGCAATGACCGCTATGCTACCGGGAAGGCTGACGTGGGACGTGACGTGGGCAGGCCCAGGTTCGATTCCTGGCTGGGTCGGGTGGGCGTTTAATTTTTTCACTGTATTTTATACATATTTAAGAAATTTATTTCATCTACACTCATTCTATTTAAGATATCATTGTATATTTTCTATGCATACAAAACATCATGACTAAAATGTAGCATTAATTTCGTCGAATAAAACAAAATTCTTTGTTCATAAGAAAACTTAGTGTGGTACGGCTCCTTTCATAAATATTCAGTGGATTATTATAAAAAAGCGTATTTTTGTATCATTAGACGTCTTTATTATTTATAAGCGGAAGTTTCCAAATCTCCGGCCCGTCGGGAGGCTTCATAAAATTCAAATTTCTCGCTAATTCCGTTCTTGTACCTATATTTTCACTTTTTCTAGAGCATAATACGTTTTTATCGGCCAATAAATTATTCAAACACTTCCTTTTAGACCTTTCCAGCTGCTTGTAAATTATAGTACCTAATGATTTATTATAATGTTAACTAGACTATTTATAATGTTAGTATTATTAAATAGGCTCGATGGCGCAGTGGTTAACGCGCCTGGTCTGCGAGTGCTGAGGTTAAGCAACTTTCGCAAAGGCCGGTCATCGGATGGGTGACCAAAAAATTATCATCTAGAGCTCCTCCGTGCTTCGGAAGGCACGTAAAACGGTTGGTTCCGGCTGCATTAACAGTCGTTAACAACCACCGCACCGCACTGGGCCCGCGTGGTGGTTAATGGCCCGTTTTCCCTATCCATCCATAGGGAAGGCTCGTGCCCCAGCAGTGGGGACGTATATGAGCTAGCCATGATGATGATAATGATGATTATTAAATAAAAGGCGCCTCGTTGGCAGAGTGGCAAAACGCTCGGCCCGATACGCGAAGGTCTTGGGTTCAATTCAGGTCGAGCAAAGTGTGTTTCGGATTTTTCAATGCATAGTCTGGGTTAGTGACGCGCAGTTGACAAGCGCGGTGATTAAGTCAATACCCATCAATGTTATCGATGACTTTTAACGATGGAGGCGTTTGCCCAGCAGTGGGATCGTATATAGGCTATTTACTTTTTTACTTTTACTTTACTTACTTACTATTTAAAAAATATACATAAACGTGAGCCACTTTGCTCATTTTCTCCACGGTTTACGGCAGAATACCAGTGTCTTATGACCTTAGTTGCAACATTGATATTGTTGACTCAGTATCAATACAATGTTGCACTAAAGTACCAATACCAATACCTTTTGTTGTTTTTAGTTTCCATTTTCTGTCAATATAACTTTGTGTAAGTATGTGTTAAGAGTTCATTCACTCATTAACTAACTAGTTATTAACAAATTAATTGTAGAACGTTAAAGGTAATGTATAAAATTGTACTAAAGACTTATTATATTATCACTTATAACTTCCATTAAAAAAGATGGAAGTCTTAAGTGGGGTGGATGTTTAATATTGATTCTGCGGAGATAAAGTCCAATGGGCTTCCCATGCTGTAAAATAAGTTGTGGAATATAATTGGGCATTAATTTCGTGTTAAATTTTAATTACATTTTCGTCCCTCTACCGTTATATAAAATTAGAAACAAGGGCAATCCCCATAAGTAATTTTAGAGGAATCATAACGATTATGTTACTAGTGCTTCCAGTTGCTTTCGTTTTTTGATGTGTATCTTTTATATGTTTTATTCTGTGTTTTGAAAGTAATGAACATTTCTTTTTTTAATTTATTTATTTACTTATTCAGAGAAAATGTGTCTGAGTTAATAGAGAGGGGGGAGTTAATTAATTAGAGGTTATAATTCATATTTCAAAATCATTTATTTAGTTTAGGTTACAAATAGCACCTATGAATGTCACTAATACTATGCCATAGGTTAGTAAGTCTACACAATGCGGGGGTAAAGCTGTGAATACAGACGCAACAGAATTTTCGCCGCAGGTGAGAGGTTAGAGTAACAATATTTTCTATTGAACATAAACAATTAAGCTCGGCTATAACCCTTTAATTTATCATATCAACAATGAGGTATATAATACCCATATATACATATATTTATCTCAGCTTTTACATTTTTTGCTTTCTTTACTTATCTGAGCTTGAGAATGTGTTTAGACCACTTCAATCTTCTGCATAAGGCATACATAATATGACTACCTCCATGCTGAAAATAAAAACAGGATCTCACGCGAAACTTCAAGTCCTATTCTGTCGCACGTCAGGACACGAGGACTGCTAAGTGCGGAAACCACACCTCCTGCGCCGCGCCGCGAACGTAATCCGCAGCACTCAGCAAATGGATCTCATTTGCGCTCGCTCCTACCAGCTAATTTCCGTCGCCCGACCAATTAATAGCGTAATTAGTCTATCGGGTAGGTGTCTGCGCTGTAATAGCGTTACGATGATATTATCTTTATCTTTGTTGGGCCTTTGTCGCTTGTGATACCATTTTTGGGAGGGAATTTCTCGCGCGATAATTATGAACGCAATTTGCGAACGCATTATGTCTGAGAGACATCAATTTACTTTAATTTAGAATTTATTAATATAGGGTGACAGTCTTGTTTCTGATGAAAAGCAGCTACAGCAGTCTATGAGGATGTTTGTGACACCAACTATAGCTTAAACCTTGAGCTTCGCATGCGTTGTGCACACCATGAAGGCCACATCAGCCTATAAGGATGTGCGTGTGACACCTACTGAAACTTCAAAGGTGAGATTCGCATGCTTTATGGCCACCCTGAAGCATCAGTTCCTATGTAATGCGCTTATCTTCCTAGGATTTGTAATAAAACCAAAACACAGCAATGCAAAACACTCAATAAATTTCAGCGTTGAAATAGATATATTAAAACAAAATGGTTTACTGTCGAAATTATCATAACATTTAAGATTTTTCTAAATTCCATACGTGTAAGCATTTTCCTTTTTGTCTGATGATATTTGATGATATTCAGTCTGAAGGTGAAAGCATACTTCACTTGAATCCTGAAATACTGAGGATTGATGGTGATTCCATATAATAGGTGCCTAGCTCTCAACATCCACATCGAGTGGAATTGATGTGCCATATTGTGATAAATGCTAGGGCGAACAGGTCTCGTTATTACGACTCCATGACTCCATTAGCAGTGCATAAATTCACGTTAAAAGTGCATTGCGACGCGTTATGGCGAGGGATGGCTTTTACAGCTTGCTTAGTGGTGGCAGTACCATAGGGTACTGACCTTGGTATAGATAGACCTATGAATGTCATAAACGTAGGTTTTTGTGACATAAAAGTTTTTTTAACCATGTTCAAAAATCGGATCGTTATTTTGACAACCTTTTTCGAGATACATTATAGAAATAGCTGTACCTACTTGTCAAATACAACGGTGCAGACGACTGCAAAGTTACTATAAATCTATATCCTGTTTGTCGTGCTTAGCAGACCGAACAAACTATAAAAACACATAATTGTCGTGTTGTTTAAAAGTGTAGCGAGCGTTGTACTTCTTAACATTCGCAACTAAGAGAATTTTTATTCAATTCTAGTGTTTTCAATGGCCGTCGTCGTCGGTCGGTGCACGTTACGAAAGCTTGTCTACTCGTTTATTGTCATGGTTTACATCAGTTGTGCAGAATGTACTTATGTTACGTAGGTAGGTACCAACTACGTATATAAAACGGTCAATCAGTAATACGTGAATAATATGTAATGGTGTGACGTCGGGTGTCATCATCAAGAAGCAGGAGGCCATCGGACTACAGTGCAACAAAAAGTTAAAGGCTAATGAATTATTTAATTTTTACCATTCGTCTTCGTTTTCGTTTACCTCCATGTATCGCGGCGACATACATATTTATGTTTTTTTTCCTTGAAAACGCGTTTAATAATTTGACTCATGATCAAAAACTTCAATCGATAAAAGATTTTTAATATTGATATGGTCACTATAAGATGTTGTTAGGTTAGCTAATTACGTAATAACTTAAGACAGAAGGTCCCCTAAGTAGGGACTGAAGCTATTTATGTCCACACATTTTCCATAAATTCTTGTTTCTTTAAAACCCCAAAAAAAAACATCAAAACTTTTTTTAGAAGACCGCTTATTTCGAGTCTTACACATACATCAATAGTGACAGCTGTCAGCTTTTATGAGAACATTATCAACGTCAGATGTGTGTCGCATCGGCACCTATCAAATGACCTATTAGAAGTAGGAGACAACAACTCGTTAATACAACATCAGTGGAGCCGGCTCCACATCGCCGTATATAATGCACGTGTGATTTGTTGATGGAGCTGCTCCTCGTACGCAGTAAAGTATCATCTGATATGTGCACTGCGACTAGGAGTGTGAGTTGTGCTAGTTTTATGCGAGTTCTATTGGAGATACGATCCTAGTGATACTACTAAAAATAAAGTGGCAGTAAAATGTTACTTTGAATTAGCAAGATGTGGTGCAATAAGTAAGTGTACATAATTTTTTGTACAATAATATTATTGTTATTAGGGAAGGGGGCCTTGCCCGGCAGTGGGACGATATAGGCTGAAAATAAATAAATAAATATATATTTTTTAAATTGCTAATAACTTGTACAAAAGTAAATCTAACATTCTGCCAAACTTAGTACTGTTTGTCGATCACGCAAAAACTCGTCATCACATTTCTAATTAATCTATTTAAACTAAACTTAAGTAAATACTTACAATAGCCAAAAGACTTAAAAATGAACATCTAAATAATTCAATCTAATTAGAGCCATTTTTACAAAACATAATTATGTATCATAAATCCAACGCATTCTTTTCATTCGTCTCTGTCAGACAATGTATATAAAAGTAAAGTTAAATATTCTAAAACTGTTCCACTGCTGGACAAAGACCAGAGAAAGAAGAAAAGAAAAAACAGAACAGAAGAAAAAAAGATTTCCATCATTGAAATCAATTCATCATTACAATTGATGGGTAATGGCTTTATCACCACGCTTGCCAAATGCGGGTGATCGCAAACCCAGGCTATGCATCGAAAAATCTCAAACACACTTTTCCCGACCTGGGAATTGAACCTGACACCTTCAGGTATTAGGTAAATACAATGTTGAAAACTGATAAATGTGAAAGTGACTCTTTTCAATATGACTTTTAATTTTTTACAAAAAAAAATCATAAATCACTAAGCCAGACTAACAAGGGCAGTACGAGCATACTTCACAAAGAAAAGAGATCGCTTTCCAACATCCGCAATTTTGTACAAAAAAACAGCAATAGCACGTACAACGAGCGACGGCCAATTTCATTTGACGGCAAAGAGCGGCAAATCCGCGTGCTGTGCAATCCTAGTATGTGCCCACCAGACCGGCTAATGCAGATTAGGGGAGAGCTTCAGAGATCCCTTGTAAAAAAAAAAACCTTTTTGTTTTGATTTACAGTAAACATGGTACATAAAAGTTTCAATGTAAATTTTTGTCCAATATCCTTTTAATTTTTTAAGAGTCTATAGTGGAGTTGTTCTCTCATAGAACTTCTGATTGCCACTGGGCATTTTCAGCTTTACCGGGCTTTATTTGGGGGGCGAGCAACCTAAAAGGATTCCTCAAACCGTGTGAAACGAATCACCGTCAGAGGTTCTCTAGAGGGAACGGCATCACGCACTTGTGTCTCCGTGCCCTACTAGATTCTCCGTGGGGTACGGATCGGATCAGGGAGCGGAGCAAAATACAAAAACACAAAATCATGCTCATCTCGGCGGCCATCAAAGAGTTTTACCAGAAAAGGACAAAATAAACAGATTAAAATTAAAGAAAATTAGATTACTTTACCCCTCCTTTGTGGCGCGCACAAAACGGAACCCTTATCACGGAAATTAAGCTTTTTACCCGTTTTTTTTTGTATTTGATCCGAACGCTCACCGGCCCGGCCTATGCTCGTAGTGTTCATTACTCATTTGCGTCTCCTACTGTCTGTGAAAGTGTTTTCCCGAAACTTCTAATTCAATCTGCGATCGTTGAATTTTGATTGGATTCCGTAACGACCCCTTTTTGCTGTTAAGTGATTAAGGGGAGTTGTTTTACCTTTTATAGAATTTACATGACAAGAAGGCGTTAAGTATTCTTTTTTTTCCTTTTAAAATTCACGTCGGTACCCAGACTTTAACGAAAATTTAAATAAGTTCTCTTAATAAAGAGGAGCTCGATGGCGCAGTGGTTAACGCGCCAGGTCTGCGAGTGCTGAGGTTAAGCAACTTTCGCAAAGGCCGGTCATCGGATGGGTGACCAAAAAATTATCATCTCGAGCTTCTCCGTGCTTCGGAAGGCACGTTAAGCCGTTGGTCCCGGCTGCATTAGTGCTAGGTATGCTGCTTTTCACGGCCTTAGTTATAATGTTAAAAAGTGTGCTTTTATTATTTTTAAGGCCACAGGTGGAGAGTGTGCCTGAGATTACCTTAAACGGTGTTACTATTGAGACCGTTTTAAATATTTCGGCCAGATTGTTACCGACGACCTTAAAGATAATGTAGATATTGAAATGGAGCGTAGGGCTCTGGCAGTCAGAGGCAACATGCTGATCCGTAGTTTCTCCCGCTGTAGTGAAGAAGCGAAAATCACGCTCTTCATAGCGTATTGTCAGTGTTTCTACATGGGGAATCTGTGGGTAAGTTATGCTAAAAAGCCGCTAGATGCCCTACGCCCTACGTAATACAATAATATCTTCAGGATGATGTTGCGACTGCCCCGTTTCTGCAGTGCGTCGGGAATGTTTGCTGAATATGAAACAGATGGTTTTAGCGCAATCATCCGCAAAAAAACAGCATCCTTTATTCGCAGAATTAGGGACAGTCCGAACGCCATCCTGAATACTGTTGCTGATAGGCGGGACTCGCCAGTGTGGAAATGTTATGTGCGGAGAGTGATTAGTGATCACCGCCTCAACTAATTTTAAACAATAAACCCTAAAAATTAATACTAACACCTAGTTTTATAAGATTGTTTACTAACGCCATGATTGTACACTATCATAGTTTATAAGAGTATTATGTATACTAACACTTTTATATGGATCTCGGTCTGAAATAAATATTTTTTATTTATTTATTTATTTTATTAGCAGTCGTTAACAACCACCAATCCGCACTGGGCACGCGTGGTGGTTTACGGCCCGTTCTCCCTATCCATCAATAAAGAAGGCTAGTGCCCCAGTAGTGGGGACATGAAATGAGCTGATGATAATGATGATGATGATGATGATGATGATGAAATAAGTTTATTTTTATTTTTTACGGGTAAGCACTTTGCCTTTATCTCACCTGATGTTAAGTGACGATAAGACTGAAGGTGGAAGCGCACTTTACCCGAAATCCTCAACTATACTGCACACTACGATGCTACTAACATTGTATTAGATAAGTAGGTAGGTAATATCGGTAGTCTTACAAGAGTAAGAGGTTTTAATTATTATAGTAACAACTTGGTGGCTGAGTGGAAAAGCACTCTCCCCGACATCTGGAGGTCGTGGGTTCAATTACCAGGACGAGCAAAGTGTGTTCCAGATTTTTCGATGCATCACCCAGATTTGAAAAGCGTTGTGAAAACAGTCAATACCCATCAGTTGTATTCTTATAACTAATTTTAATATTGGAGAGCTTGAGCCAGCAGTGGGACAGTACTCGCATAGGCTAATAACTTTACTGCTTACAGTTAAATGCTGTACTGAAACTTGAAGCAGCATTTTTGTGTTAGTTTCATTGTTATTACGGTTGTTGCAACAAAGCTTCGCACTCAGCGGCATTCAAAGAATACAGAGCGCAGTAAAACCTTATAGCGCTGTTAAATACCTGCAAATGCCTGCAGGTGCAGTTTTCGCCTGGCCGCGGCCCGAGCGCTACGTATGGCTTAGGACTTTGCGCTTTTGAAAGCTGGGTTGTTGGTAATACAGCGTGAATAAGCGTAATGTCGCTGACGACCGTGTTGATACTGCTTTTGACTAATGTTAACTTAGATTTAAGCTACATAAGTAAATAATTTGACTGCAAAATTTAATTATTTCTTTATTGAATATTTATTGCACAATATAAAAATAAGTACAAACTACAAACAAACTTTTGTACTATTTGTACGTAGAATGTCATAAATGACATTCTCTACCAGTCGACCGAAGGCCTAAGCGACCTAAGGGCAAAATCCAAATCCTATTCATCCAAAAGCTTTATCATATTGTGTACAAAATTTATAATGTATTATGTACTTTGCTTAAAAAACAAGATACAAATGCATTTTTTAACAAAGAAAACTTTTAAATGAAACAACTTTTACGGATCTACTCGCGTTTATTTTACTTTACACATTATTTAATGTTTATCCTGACGTTTCGAATCTTTTGCAGGGTCCGTGGTCACAGGGAGACTGAGGTGTTGGTCATCTCATAATTAGTTAGTAGCTTGTATACCCTCATTTAAATTTAATCGGGTGCGTTCCGTTTTACGCAGAAAGAGCTTACAGTATCTTTTGGTCTGGCAGTATGGTGTTGGGGCTGGGATTTAATATTTTGTATAATGGGGTCCCAGGCTGGTAGTAGACTCCAACCATCTTCTCTATTAAAATTAGGATGTTTTTCAATTTCAATAGCCTCGCGTATCATCCTAGGGATGAATCGTTGTTCTCTAGCGAGTACTTGCGGTTTATCAAATCTGATCAAACGACTAGCAGAACAAGATCTGCCTGATGAATATGCAGTACTATTAGAGCATTGTCTAACATCTGGCTACCTTTTGTGGAATGACATTTACTACCTGCAAGTAGAGGGTGTCGCCATGGGTTCCCCTGTTTCGCCTGTTGTCGCCGATATTTTTATGGAAGACTTCGAGGAGAGGGCCCTGAGCACAGCACCGGTAACCCCTAGGTTCTACAAGCGGTACGTAGATGATACTTTCACTATCCTACCAACTGATAAAGTATCTGCTTTTCTAGATCATCTTAACTCCATACATCCAAAAATATAATTCACAATGGAGTTAGAGGCAGATAGCAAGCTAGCTTTCTTGGATACTTTAATCATCAGGAATCCCGACCATAGTTTGAGTCACACTGTGTATCGTAAAGTAACCCGTACAGACAGGTACCTCAATGGTGATTCTCATTACCATCCTAGACAGTTGGCTACTGTAGGGAAATCTTTGTTTCAGAGAGCACGCGGCATTTGTGACACTCAACAACTGGCTGCTGAGCTTCAGCATGTCAAGCGCGTACTACAGAATAATAAACTGAAAGTACCACGGCTTCGTCACAGAAAACGCAATAAACTAACCACAGTCGAGCGCCAACCTGCCGTACTTCCATATATGAAAGGTGTCACTGACAAGATTGGACATATCTTAAAGCGAGCTTCAATCAACGTGAATATAATAGGCGTGAAAATAAGTCTGCAGTATGCGAACATTCCTTAGAGGGGCCCAACTATTACATCAGATTTGATAAACCGCAAGTACTCGCTAGAGAACAACGATTCATCACTAGCATGATACGCGAGGCTATTGAAATTAAAAAACATCCTTATTTTAATAGAGAAGATGGTTGGAGTCTACTACCAGCCTGGGACCCCATTATACAAAATATTAAATCCCAGCCCCAACAACATACTGCCAGACCAAAAGATACTGTAAGCTCTTTCTGCGTAAAACGGAACGCACCCGATTAAATTTAAATGAGGGTATACAAGCTACTAACTAATTATGAGATGACCAACACCTCAGTCTCCCTGTGACCACGGACCCTGCAAAGGATTCGAAACGTCAGGATAAACATTAAATAATGTGTAAAGTAAAATAAACGCGAGTAGATCCGTAAAAGTTGTTTTATTTAAATTTGAAGTGTTCGCGTAAACTTTAGAAAACAATAAAAGAAAACTTTTTTACTTTTTATTTTTAAGTGTTAATGAGGAAGATGAGTGTTTTTATTTTATTATCTAGAAAAATCAAACTTAAAATCTTAATAATAATAGTGAAAGAATTTTTACGATATCTCTAAAACTGTATTTTTAACAATTTTTTGAACTTGGGAGTTCTTAAATCCAGAGCGCGCTTGACCGCTTAGCGCGTGACGTCACATCGCCGATCCAGATATCATTGCTCGTTCGCGCGCAGTATCCGAAGCATTATTTTTGCGTTACTTTAATTATCTTCGTTTATATTTGGTAAATATGGAAAAAATACCGTATAGATATTGTATAGTACTTTTATGTACTAATACAACAATTAGCACACCGGAAAAGTACTATTTTCATGTTCCAAATGACAAAAAACTAAGAAACAAGTGGTGTAACCTGATGAGCCAGCTGACTTGTGAAACAAATTAATAAAAGTTGTGAAAATAACAACTTTTGCCGTGGACTGCAGCAACATAAACCGGGGGAGTATTGTTTTCATTACTTATTACCTATACAAGTAGCCATTTAAAATACCAGAACACTTCATTCGATTTGCAAGTGTTATTATTTATTTACTTGGTTAGAACCGTTAGAACATCAAATCTGGTTTTATCTGAAAGCTACAAAGGTACCTATACTGTATATAGTTTAAACTATTGCAAACAAGTACCTACTACATAGTGGCCTACCTACTTGTTTTTCTTTGTGATTGGTTATTTTATTTCTTGTTAAATTGTTTCTATACCAATTACATGTTATATAACTCAATTAAATTACTTAATTTCTAGGAAACTAATAACTTACAATTACAATTTAAAACTCATTTTTTAAATCTCTTGTAATAGTGAGATATATCTAGTCTACCCTCCACTAGTTAAAATTAAAATCTCATTCTATAATAATCCTATTAGCTGTTATAAAAAGTTTGGTATACCTAACTTTCAACACATACAAAGTCCTAATATATCTTAAATACTTAATATATAATTATTTACATTTTCAGGGGTAAATAAAAACACCTTTAAAATGCTGACACGTAAGGCTGCTACTCAAAGTACTGAACTAAAGCTCAGACAGGCACTTGAGGAGCTAAGAGTATCCAAGGAGTTCTGCAATCAGCTGCTAAAAGAGAGGGAAGACAGTGAAATGGAAATAAAATCCATAATAGACAGAAATTCACAGTTTAAGAATGAGTTATCCCAACTGCACATGCAACACCAGGATGTGCTACACCAGCGTGACCAACTGCAAGATGTCATCTCCAATTTTGAGCAGCAGCACAACACCTATGAAAGGGCACTAGACCGTATCACCGAGTTGGAAAGGGACCTCAGTGCGGCAAACCACCAGATTTCCCAATTTGTTGAGTTACAGCAGCAGCACGAAGTGGATCATACTCAGTCCTTATTTGAAGAACTTATAGCATCACCTGGTGGAATTTCATTTCATCAATCTCAAAACAACAGCAAAATAAATAAAATCAGCAAAACTAAAATTAAAAAATATGTAAAAATTAATAAGTTTATAAAGAAAACTAAGAAGTTGATTAAAAAAAATAACTGTTTTTATAAAAACATTTCTCTTAGAAAGGAACGTATTAGCCTAATGGATTCCTTAGATATATACAATAGTAAGTTAATGGAAAGTAGGCAAATGTATGACCGAGACACTAAGCAACTACAAACTAATATCCAAAGGCTACATGAGTCTCTTGTTATAATGACCAAAAAATACTCAATAGCACAGAAACAGATTGAAGAACATATCAAATCAGCCACAGAGTTAGTCAATCTGTGCAAGTTCAATGCTGATCGGTACAATTCATTAATTAATAATGAAATTAACCTACACAAAGAGTCTATATCGCTTAACTCTAATATTCAGATAAACACACAAAACTTGTCTGTCTTGGTTCCCAGTCCTACATCGGCCTCTCCTCAAACAATACATAAACCTATTGTTACTAAATTAGTAAAAAAAACAGTTATGTACTCGGATAAACTGGGTCAAGGCTTAGGGTTGCCTATAAATCGAAATATTATCCATTCAATGACCAATATTTGTACTCCAGGTCAATCGATGAATGCTATAGCAAACAAAATATCACAGGATTCACTAAATAGTTCCACTAATGTTATTATATTATGTGGTGACAGCTCACAAACGAAGAAACGTGACATTATAAATAGTTTTAATACTTTGATAAAACTGCAATCAGAAACAAATTGCAGGTTAATAATTAGCGCCTTTCCCTATTGTACCAATTTGACTTGGGAACAAAATAAGCGCATTTATGAATTAAATTTATTATTGTTTAATTTGATTTGTCGTCATAGTGACACTATTTTATATTTTGACATTAATAAATTTATTAATAGCTTTAGTTTGACGTCAGATACTATGTATCTTTCTAATAAGTGTAGGACCCAAATAGCTAAATTGTTAGCTTATAATATACAGGATACAGTTATAAATGGTATAACTAAATCTTTATGTCATAACAACGTAATCATTAGTAGTTCTACTAATGCAACATTTACAACTAGTAATAAGGTAACAACCTCATGTTTAAACTGAGGGCTAAGACAAAAGCCAAGTCCTCATTAATTACTATTATACATCAAAATATTCAAGGCTTGGCTGGCAAGGACTTAGAATTAGAATTATTTGCAAAAAGTCAGGCAATTCATATATTTTGTTTAACTGAGCATTGGCTTGGAAGTCATGACACATCATTCCATGTAAATAATTTTCGAATAGCAAGCGCGTACGTGCGAAGCTCAGCTATTCACGGTGGTTCTTTAATACTAGTAAGAAGTGATATAAAATATAAAGATCGCAGCGATATTATAGACCTATCAGTGGAACGTAACATTGAGCTATCATGTGTGGAGTTTAATAGCTTTGTAATAGTGTGTGTATACCGACCCCCATCGGGCAATTTCAGTATTTCGAATCTGTAATGGAGGATATACTAAGAAAATTAAAATTAAAAAATAAATTTGTTTTTGTATGTGGCGATTTTAATATAAATATTCTAGAAAGCACTTCATTGAGTGTTCGTCTTATTGCCTTGTTTAAATGTTTTAATCTCATTAATTTATTTCTCGAACCCACTAGAATAACTTCACATTCAGCCACTTGTCTTGATAACGTTTTTACAGACTATGACCCTGTTTCTAAGTCAGTCATTAGTCAGCTTACGTCTGACCATTGCGGTTTGAAGGTGACCTATGATTTTAATATTAAGGATAAGCCAAAAATAGTGAACTGTAAACCAGTTACAAAAGAGCGAGTCGAGTGTTTTAAAAATAATATAGCGTGTAAAATTAATGCATTGCCATTTGTACAAGATGACCCAGATGTATTATATAGTAATCTCTTTAACTTCATAAAGACTGAATACGACCAAGTGTTTACACAAAAAACAATAAAAATTACTCATAAACTTAAGTTCTGTGACTGGGCCACGACTGGTATATATAAAAGTAGAAATAAGTTGTATGAGTTATATAGTTTAAGACAATATAACCAAAACGATAATTTTACGGAATATGTAAGAAAGTATTCGAAAACGTTTAAGAGAGTGTGCATATTAGCTAAATCTAATTACATTAAAGATAAAATAAAAAAGTCTAACAATAAAATTAAAGCCACTTGGGACATTATAAACCGTGAAACAGGTAAATTAAAACCACGGAATAATACTTTCACTATAAAAGTAAACGACAACCTTGTGAATTCAGATATGCAAATTGCAAATATTTTTGATAATTATTTTGTAAATATACCTGTGCTGACAACCTCAGATTTAGATTCATCATCAGAAGCTGCACAAACATTACTCCAAAAATATGTACCAAAGTGTAATGTTTCTTTTCAATTTAAATATATCGATTCAATGGATATTATAAAAACATTTAAATCACTCAAAATTAAGAACACAAGTGATTTGTGGGGCATATCTATAAAAGTAATTAAGAATATTATATATTCTATTGCACCATATCTTGCTGAAATTTTTAATAACTGTGTGAATAAAGGTATCTTTCCCGATCTTATGAAGTTTAGTAAGGTCATACCTTTGTTCAAATCAGGAAACAAAGAAGACCCCAGTAACTATCGACCCATTTCAATACTACCAGCTCTAAGTAAAATTTATGAAAAAGTTATATTGGAACAGTTGATATCATATTTTAACATAAACAATATTTTACATAGTAAACAATATGGATTTACAAAGGGTCGTTCTACTATTGATGCAGGTGTTGCTCTAATAAAACATATATTTGATGCCTGGGAGGAGTCTCAAAACGCCCTTGGAGTTTTTTGCGACTTGTCCAAGGCTTTCGATTGCGTTGAGCATAGGACTCTGGTGATGAAGCTACATTACTACGGTCTCAAAGATACCGCACTAAATTTAATCCAGTCTTATCTCAGCTCTAGAACACAGACTGTCGATATTAATGGAACTAAATCATCTGGTTCTCATGTAAAAATGGGATTTCCACAAGGGTCCATTCTTGGTCCTTTTCTGTTTTTGATTTATATCAATGACTTGCCATTCTTTGTAGAGAACTTCTGTGAAATCGTATTATTTGCAGATGATACTTCACTCATTTTTAATGTAACTAGGTGTAAGAATAATTACGACGATGTAAACAAAGCTCTCTCAGATGTACTCAGTTGGTTTACTGTTAACAATTTGCAGCTTAACGCTAAAAAAACAAAATGTATTAAATTTAGACTACCAAATGTCAAGAATGAACCAACCGATATTAGAATAAACGGTGATCGATTAGATTTGGTAGACTCAACAGTTTTCTTAGGTATAACCCTTGATTCAAAACTTCAATGGAATCCTCATATAACGAAATTGGCCGGCAAACTCAGTTCTGCTGCTTATGCCATTAGAAAAATATGGCAGTTAACAGACGTTGAAACTGCTAGAACAGTTTACTTTAGTTATTTTCATAGTGTCATGTGGTATGGCCTCTTACTGTGGGGAACAGCGGCTGATATTGAAACTATATTCATTTTACAAAAACGAGCAGTAAGAACAATCTATAGACTAGGTTCAAGAACTTCTTTAAGAAATCTTTTTAAAGAGATTGGTGTGTTGACAGTGGCTTCTCAATTTATTTATAATTGTATAGTTTTTGTACGTTGCAATATCAATTCATTTACCAAACACGGTGACGTACACAATTTTAATACTAGAAGTAAGACAAAACTTGTGATGCCACTGTTCAGGTTACAGAAGGTCCTTGGTTCTTTCTTGGGGCAAGGTATACACTATTATAATAAAATACCAAACACTGTACTAGATTTACCTCTAGATAAGTTTAAAAAACATGTAAAGTCTTCTTTACTTAAAAAAGGTTATTATACAGTCAGAGAATATTTAGATGATAAAACAGCCTGGCTATAACAAGAAACGCATACTTTACTACTTTTTATAATAAAAAATTATACTGATATGATAGCCTTTATAAACAGTGTCCTGCAGATAACAAATAGCGTTACGTTAAACATTTCAATTAGTTTTGATTTAGAGTAGCTTGGGTGTGTCATGCTCTCTTTATTGTCTCTGCGGTGGTGGCATGTGCGTCGGGTCGTTACGTTCCCTAAAATATGGTTGAGCGAAGCGATGGCTGATTCATTATGTCATACTCGTGAACGGGTGCCGCCTGTGGAGGCTGGTCTGCTCTTGCATACTTGTCTTAATTTTATTATTATCAACTATAGTTTAACTTTGTTTTTTCTTAGACAGGTTTTGACTTTTACTAGTACTGTATGACATTGTAAAAAATTTAACTGGTAAATGGTGTTTTTGCAAACTATTTTTTTTTTCTCATGTGATTGTCCTTTATATTATGTGTTTTTTTTTTTTTTTTTATTTGTGATGGAAAATGTCCTTTTATGATAGGGCATTTTCCAATATTTTTGACGATGTAAGGGAGAAAAGATCTGGACACTTGCTGAGTTTCTTGCCGGTTCTTCTCAGTACAAGATCTCCCGCCCAGAGTAGACTTACGAACCGATGGCATAATGACGTTCATAAGAGCTATTTGTAGCCTAAACTGAATAAATGATTTTGAATTTTGAATTTTGAATTTTTGAGAAGGGAGGAGACATTATCTACCAAAACAAGTAGACATTGTTGCGAAGATCATTTTAATGCGAGTAGGTACTAATTATATCTATACATTTTTGCATTATATGTAAGAAGTAACTATTTATTAGGTACTATTTGTGTAATAAATAATTGATATGAGATACTCGTTCGTACTTGCTTACAGTGTTGGCCTATTAAGTTCAAGTAATTTGACGAAGTTTTTCACAGATTTTGTATATTTGACATTTATAATTTGATATGTTATTTTAACAGAATGTAATCTTGAAATAAATAATTATTATAATTTAACAAGATCTACCTTTCCGACTGCTTTGATGCGTTGTGTTTGTGTAGAAGATAGTGTAGTGACATTTTATCGATAAAGTTTTCTCATTATTTAATGCATCTCGTTATTTTCAACATTTAACTGTCCCGCTCGTTCCTCAAATTTAACAGCACCAGATTATTTTTTCTGGGGTTATTTAAAAGACAAGGTGTTCATTAATAAACCCAGGATAATCAAACAGCTGAAGGCCAACATCCGAGCTAAAATGCAGTTGCTAACTCCTCATGTTCTGAGGAAAGTAATGAGAAGTGCTCTCGAAAGAGCCCGCCTTTGTGAGGCTGAAAATGGTGGTCATTTACGTGATGTAATTTTTAAAACCTAACTCAAAAATATCTTCATGAGTGTTTTTTTATTATCTCATAATAATTAAGATGAATTTAAAAAAATTAAAAGTTGTAACCAATTTTAACCCCGTCGTGACATTTGCGCCACCTAATATAAAAAACAGGAAATGCATAGTATCAAACTGCAAATACGACTAGCAAGGCTATGCTATTCAGAGTTGAACTTTTTATAAAAGTCCTCAGATCCTCACAGAAAAAAATATTGATAAAATATAAATTTTAACCCAAAATTCACCCATTCTTAAATTTAGCGATTTACAACAAAAACTTATTGCAGATTGAATCGGACACCGAAAATTATCTCAAGGAGATAATACATTGATACTTTTTGTATATCTTCAGTTGGGTGAAAGTAAGTCATAATCTGAGGGGATTTCTCCGGTTGCCCATATCTTTAGCTTTTATAAATTTCAACTGAGATCCAACTTGCGACAGTTTTGGTTTCATCCAATAACATGTAATTTCTGTGCAAGCAGGCTCCTCACTGCGTCTATGTAACCACATGACCAATGCCATAGTATGTTTACATCTTCCTCTACTTGCCGCACAACCTTCACAATCCAGACTTAAAATTTTTCAAGCTATTTCATCACAAACAAATTTACAGTGATATGGCGTGGTTCGGACGTTATGCTCGGGTGTAATTCTTGCCTTTACTGACTTACACCCAACTACAACTATTAAAACATGACGTCTTCTTTTAGCTTATTGTTTTAACACATTATAGAACTAAACTCATTTTTATTGATAAGAGATTGCAAAAATGGACAGCACTAGTACCTAGACGAAAACTATTATTTCCGCGCATATTGTTTGTATTAAGTACCTACAACAATAGTGTCGCAAACAATAAGCTCGCAATCTGGTTGCCAACTGGGAAGCTACAAAAAGGCCTTTAAATACTCACACCTCAGCCACAACTCACAACGAAATAATGAATTTCATAGTAGTGACTTACAAACAAACTACTTTTACTATTATTAAGTACTTTATGCATAATATCGTCCCACACCCACACTCACTGCTTAGAGGGTAGGTACTTAAATAGGTATCTACTGTACTATATATCTATATCACTTCGCATGATTTGTGAAATATTCCGCAAGGTCAACTTACGGCAAATTATTTGATTGTCCACGTGAAAATCCTGGCTCCATTTAGACTACAGGTATAGCACTATTACCTACTAGGTATAGATAGAAAACAAACGCATGAAAGTAGGTAGCCAAAGTGAATTATTTAAAAGAAAAACCATCGCGTCGTATGCGGGGCGGCCGAGCGGCGCGGCGGGCGGGGCAGGCAGCGACCGGCGATGTGACGTCACAGAGATCACGCGGGCGGGGGTAGGCAGTTTCGGTGCTCCCAAATTGATTAATTCATAAAAAATTCAATTTTTATGATATCGTCTTGATTTTAACGTAGTTGTTATCACGATTCATTACGCGTTTTTTTAAGACTAAGCAATCGCGATTTGTGATCATTTACATCTTCCTCATTGCTACACTTAAGCTGAATTAAATATTGTTATATAAAATACAGTAAAAAAATTAAACACCCACCCGACCCAGCCAGGAATCGAACCTGGGCCTTCCGCAATCCGGGCGGCTGCACTGACCATTATGCTACCGGGAAGGCGTACGCGCGAAGGTAAGCGCTGAATTTTTGCCTTTTTGAATTTTTGATTGCGGAAGACCAAGGTTCGATTCCTCGCTGGGTCGGGTGGGCGTTTAATTTTTTCTCTGTGTGTTTTGTTATATAAAAATATTTAAAGTAAAACTTACTTCAAGGGTAGTTGGTTGAACATAATGCACAGTAAAGTTCACAAAACGATCATAGAAAGTACTATTTTGTTAATAAAAAAGAATCAATTGCATACTAAATTTAAGCATTAGTATTTAAAAGGGAGTAGTTTTGTAAGATACAGATTCCCAGCGTCCAAACGAAGCGTAATGTGCTCTTTTTGCTAAGTCTCTGCATTTAGCCCGTAGCCGACGCAAGCGATGCGGTGTGCTGGCATTCAACAATAAAATTCTTAAATGTTTTCCGTAAATTCTAATAATGCTAAATGTACGGTTCATAAAGTATGAAGCGATTGAATTCTTATTTTTATTTTCAAGAAAAATGTTATAGATATGTATAAGGAAGTTGTGTCTTATGTTTATTTAGGGTTGTTACATTCGACTCTAAAGTTACTTATTGGAAATTATCGATATCAGTGTAACATCAAAAATGCCTATTTTTAATCTAAGTTTATAAAGTAATAGTAACTACAATGTAAAAAATTATATGCACCATTTCTTCAGTTCATCGTTTTACGGTTACTTATTTATTTATTGCTGCTACAAAAAAATGGAATTCCCTTCCAACACACGTATTTCCTACTTCCTAAGTCCTTTATACGAGGTGTGGAGTACCTCACTCTTAACATCAGGCAGAACAGAGTCATTTGCCTAACTCACTTAAAAAGATATATATAAATAAAACGTTGATAACACTTCAACTGTCCTATTTAGCATCGCAACGTGTAACCACCCCCTAAGCGTGCAGAGCGACACGGGTGCGTTGACGTCGCGAGACGTGTCCCTAATTTATGGCTGCCCTGGGACAAGGGGAACAAGATTTTATTACACACTTGCTTAATTTCCAAAACAACGTGCTTTATCGTCGCAATTAAGGCAGTTAATTAAGGAACACCTGAGGTATCGCCGACAATGTTTATCGGGATGATGAAACGGACTCGCTTTTTAGCGGTTATTTATTGGGTTTTGAGGCGTGAATTATTATAATTAATGTGTCTGTTAAGAGGAATTTTACTAGTGCCAGGTTTTTGGAATTATGTACAAGAGAAGGCGATTTCTAATCCTGAATAGTGCTATAGAATTTATGTTAGCTACTAGAACTGTCATATCTACTGCCAAGTATCCAGTTGATAACTTGAAATTTCAGGTTTTTAAGGGATGAATAAATTTGTTCACCAAATATCTATACTAATATTATAAAGCTGAAGAGTTTGTTTGTTTGTTTGTTTGTTTGTTTGATCGCGATAATCTCCGAAACTACTGGTTCGAATTGAATAATTCTTTTTGTGTTGGATAGTCCAGTTATCGAGGAAGGCTATAGGCTATATAACATCACGCTACATACGACCAATAGGAGCAAAGATATAGAGGTAAATGTGTAAAAAACGGGAGAAATTATTTCATCTTTGAAGCCTTCCGTTGCGTGCGCCGTGAAAACGGTTCAAGATACACAAAAAATATGTATTAAAGAATAACAAGAACGGGAACTATGTGGAAAGAACCAAAAATCTGCCGGAAGTCACTATTCCACGCGGACGAAGTCGCGGGCAAAAGCTAGTCATCAATAAACATTATACTTAGTACAAATTTTACCAAAATGCTGTCCTATTGTAAAAGCAGAAATTTCTACCAAGTTATTTAAGGGTAGATAAAAATTTTACTAAATGTCTATTTACTTGTCTAAATTACTTTTGTTACGTTTTGAGTCGGCTTAATTTTCTTTTTCAAAATGAAAATGAAATGATAGTGCTTTACCAGACACAATTATGATAAAAAATTTATTCGGCAAAGGATTTATTGTTAATTTTAACAAAAATATTATTAATGTTAGTCATATTGTTTTAAAAAACATTACATTGAAATGTTTCTACGGAAACAGGCCCTGCAATGGTTTCAAAACATCATGATAAAGTAATAATGTATGTAAAATACGTAAAATAAACACAAGTCGATGATAAATCCTACTTTTTAGTTTTAAGTGCTAATTGCTGCACTGAAGCTGAATTAAATATTTATAAAATACAAGTAGATGAGTCCAAAGTATTTTATTACAGTTATTTACAAAGAATAAGTATAATTTTAAGTAAAGTAAATATTACTTACATACATTTTATTTTATTTATTTTGCATTAAGAGAAACATACAGCACATAATAACTCAAATTACAATACATAAAATATAACACAAAGGCCTATAAAGTTTCTAGCAAAATTTTAACAAACTGAGTTTACACAATTGTTAAGAAAAAAAAAAGTAAAAAACACATTGAAGATACAATAGTATGCAAACCCAAACTCGTGAATCACAAATTGAAATAAGATACAAATCACATAACAACTGGCGACAATAACGCGAAGTGCATAGGGATACGTATCATAGACAAATGATTTCCTCAAAATTCGGAAAGTTTCACATTCGGAAAAGAATCTTCGCCATTTCCTAGTTTTGGAAAGTGATTTATGCGTCTAGCTGGGGAGAGGTGGCTTACCCTTCGGAGGTTAAACGGGAATTTGCATTTTTATCTGCCCACCCCCAAACATTAGTCGCGATGTGAAACAAGAACTGAACGCGATGTGAAACAAGAACTGAATGCCTTAATTGCTTGCACTGCGATCTCTCACAATTTATGTGCAATATACATGCAAATCGTTTTGTCACGGCTTATTGTCATGGTAATGACGGCTTAAGATTGCTTCTCATAATGAACTTAAGTAAGCCCTTGTTTTTTATCGTTTTGTTCAAGTTAGTAATTGTGGCCCTTTTATGAATATTTCATGAGACGTAGTGCAAAAAAAATTAGAGAAGGGATGCTTGCAGGGCATCTTACTTACTTACTACTATTTGTGAGAGCAATATTTTTTCTTGCTTCATTTACTAATATAAACTTCTTGGCTCATAGAAAACTTATTATATCACTTGTCATAAAAACACATACTTAGGTGATCTTACCTTTATAAGAGATCTCTTCCAGAGGTGGAGAAAGCAAACATATTTATTTTTTAAATATACTATTTTAAGTTACTAAAACAACATTGAAAGAGAATTTCATGTTGTAGTTTCCTAACAATTCGACTTCTTTAACGTTGTATCGTTCAAGATTAGATTTATTCCTTGCCTCGCTTCTTACAATATTGATAGCTATCCAAAGGATATTTATTCACTTTCGAATGGTTTCTATTACCATCATTGTACTAGATACATCTAATAATAGACTGACAATAGAAGTCGTCTGAGAGGCTATAAACCGCAGTCAATTTAAAAATGTACGTGGTAACAAATAAACACTAAGCAGAAACATCCGGAACCAGCATCCGAACAATGTGACACGTCCATCAAGTTCGTAAGGGTACCCTAATCGACGCATGGAAGGGCGTTTAGCAGCGGACAGGCGACTTCCTTTCCCGCGGCTCTGCGCGGGAGCAGCGGGCCAGTGGCTGACTACCGGCTAGGCGGGGCACACGATCTCCCAAAATTGTTCATTCTGACCTCAGATCATAACCTTGCTAGCCCTGAGTCTTCAGTAACCTTACGAGTTGACCTCGTTGAACTTTCAGACGTAGTGATACCAGTGAACTAAACTTGCCAATTCGAAGATATCTTAACGAACTTTGTCTGAAGTGAAAGGCATATACAACGTCTCCAATATTTACTTTAGCTGTTTGAAAGTTTTCGCCCATTTGGACATTGAACTAAAATAATATCAGTCTACCAAGTCTTGAATACAATTCGAAGCTATAAATTAGTTTTCAGATAATGGATATAGTTTCTGTCGAATTATAGAAATTTTCCCAAAATGGCGAACGAGCATTCTGGAAGGCGTAAAGAGTGGGACAAGTCGGCGTTAAACAATGTGGTTTTGTGGTGTTGCAGTGTGTTTGTTATCTTTATCTGTGGTTACGGATTGTACCGGCAGCACTGCTTGGAGCAGCGAGTGTTGGCGCTGGAAGAACAACAACTGCTGCTGAAGAAGCTGGTGGCGAAGGAGGATCCAGACCAGCTGTTGAGGAGAGACACCAGGGATGTGAATGACTGCATTTGTCCAGCAGGTAAGTGATTAAGTGCCAATTTTAAAAATACGCCTTTCTTCGTGATTAGTTCGCCAATATTGGAAGAGAATGAAGAGTGTGAAGAGAAGTAGAGGTAGTTATCTAAATTAACATAATGACGACGGAAGAAAAATAAATGTACCTTGAATTTGATTTTCCATCTTTCTCTGTAATAAAATATCGAAATGGAAATTATAGGTGTAGCGAAAGGTAGATGAGAAAAGAAAATCCTAAAAAGAACAGATATTCACATGGTTCATACATTTTTTTTTATCGCAGGCAGTTATTCTAATCATATTTAGCATAAGGGACATTATTATAATTTTTACTACATTGTATAATAATTCTAACTGCAAAGTGTTTGTCGAAAACTCACAGTTACCCAACCAAGTTTTGGCACAACAAGTCAAGTTTCACAGTTTCAACAAAACATTGTGGGGGTCGTCACCCAACTAGCTTGATGGGTTTAATTAAATAAGTTGGAGCGACCTCGAACACTTCGGCGTCCCACAATCTGGCTACAGTCGCATCAATGCCTACCGACACGACCACTCTACAATATCCGGTGATAAAATCAATTGGTATGTCATCTCCCTTCCCGCACCCGAAACACAACCTTCCGTCCACAAAAATAAGAGCTACATTGTCTTTTGCAAACGATGCTCCACTTGTATCAGTTTAGTTCCACTGCACTGAGGCAAGACAAATTTGTAATGCTCTATTGTCACAGCCATTAGACGTAATGGCTCAATAAGAGTATTGAAGCGTTCTTTCAGATCAGCCATAGGCCTTTATTCAATTTCCTCGCACATGAGCCGTAGGGCCGTGCGAAGGTATGTTGACCTCTAGGCGGATATTTAGAATGGTCCTTTGATTTTTCTTATGATGCCCTGTGATCTTGACAGGTTTTTATAGGGTGCAGTTTCTTTTTCATGCGACTATTTTTCTGTGCCTGTCAAGGAACTCGTGATTATTAATACGATTGTATGTTTTGGGTACAGTGTTCTATTTTCTTAATGTCTCTCGGTAATCAGAGCATTTCCGAACGCAATCGAATACCAATTTCCATGTACATTAATTGTATTATTAGATTTATCATGGATAATAATTTGAATTCAGAACAACATCCTTTATTTATTTTTCGTGTTATCTATATATATAAAAATGAATCCCTATTTCCCTTGGCAACGGCATCACGCGTGAATAGCTGGACCGATTTCGCTAATTCTTTTTTTGTTGTGTTTGTTATTGTCAGGAGAAGGATCTTATGAAAGGAAAAATTAAGAAAATTGCGCGAAAAATTAGAAAATTTAAGAATACTTAACCACCATATAAAATTATTTCTAATGTAACCTTAAACTTTTTTAATGTAACCTTATGGCGTTTGACATAACATTGACAGAATGCGTGCTGTAAATATCGTCAAAGAGACAATAAAACAGACGCTTCGGTCGGAGTTATTGATGATTTTTGGTCACCCATCCGATGCGATCCGACCGGCCTTTGCAAAAGTTGCTTAACCTCAGCACTCGCAGACCGGGCGCGTTAACTACTACGCCATCAAGCTCCTCCATCGAACTCCATCCATAGCTTCGGTCAGTATTAATTATACCAGATATACTAGACAGGACAACGTCTGTCGGGTCCGCTAGTCTATCTATATATATAGAGCTGTAAAACTATAAATCGGAAATCAATAACGTATTATTAATTATGATATTTAATAATAAGTAAAGGAGTAGTAGCAACCCTATACACCCTAGAATTCCAAAGTTTGCCGATAGAAGAAATAAAAAACTTTATGTATCGCTCTGGTTTAACAGTGTCATCCACGGGGTCAAGTTGGAAGGAGATTTAAGAACGAACAATAGAAATTAAATTTGTTTTTTAAAAGTGGGTAGACACCAGGGAGCCCGCTAATTACTTCCCATTGTTGAAGGCGCGAAGTAAGGGCTTAATTGTTTGAAGTTCGCGCGTCGGTAAAGTTACTTCGATGTCCTTATCTGACGCGCCGTGAGCTCGAATTAACGCCGCTTTCAGTTCGAGATCGGAAGCTGAGCGCTATTTTATTATGGAGCCAGAAGCACGGAGTTGATAAATATCATAAAGTTCCAGCGCTCTGTATTTGCAATAAAGTTTCATCCTCCTTGCTAGCGACTGAATACGCATTGGCATTTCTATTCAGTGGCTTGAATTGTTCAATTTGGTGTACGTAAAGATAATACTTACTGATGCTATAAACGCTGGCTATATATTATATTGAACATTCGACAGTGAACTCTATGTCTTCTGAAGTACAGTGGCAAGTACACCTGGCATTCAGATTGCGAAAGTAGTTGGGTTTGATTGTTATCTTACCTAATGCAGGTCGTCTTTAATCAAGTGCTTTTTACAGTTTCAATGTAATCCAGCATCACAAACAACTTAAATGAATCAATCAAAAATATCATTTCTAAATTTTAAAAAAACAGTTCACAGTCATTTTATTTCGACATAAAACGGACTTTCTACCTGCCCGCAGCGGTACTTAAAGTTGAAGGATAACGCAGTTCGATTTCACGATGACTGTTCCCTTAGAACACACGACTTTCCACGTATCTAATAAACATTTATTTGGTTCCGAGCGCAATGCCAAACTAATAAAATCGCTAAAACTAAAGCAATAACAGTTGAGCCATAATGCTCAATGAAACAATTTGCAGAGAGGCATCGCTCCCCGCGGCCCGATCCGCCCGGAACTTGCGCAACTGCTCTGGAGGGTGCTGTTGGACCAACCTGAGGCACTGATCTGTTATCATTTTTAAATGCTCACCTGATTCTTTTCTTTATTTACTAAGTAACCAAATAACAGAAGATTATAAAATGTTCAAATAATTTTTTAACGCAAATTTTGTTGCGAACAAATTACCAAAACAGAAATGTTGAAAAAATTTTCACGAGCAGGATTTGAACCTGCAGAAGATTGTACTTTACATATTTAACGAAAATTTAAGTTACTACCTACCACTTTATAATCATTAACTTATTAGATTTTTCTAACCTGTGCTTCTTTCGAAAGGCTGCTATTATTATAAAAAATACCTTAGCTAGGTTTTGTTTTAATAGGAGTAGTATATCGGACTAGAATTATCATATAATTGATAAGCTTGATGCCATTGACAAACAGAGAAACAAAAAGGCTTGTTGTTAACGAAACGAACTTGTAGCTACATATTATAGGTTTCCATTAATTAAAACAACATAACTTTTCAATGAAGTATATAGGTAATCAAAATAAACTGTTCACCGTAATGTGATAGACGTAAACAAATCCATCTAGAAATAAGTGGATATTGATGCACACATCCAAGTTCTTAACTCTTGGCACAGATATAGCTAAACTCGATCGGCGGCTAGATTCCCGAGAAACAAAACACAATCTGCGGGAGATATCTCTGGCAGGCGCGCAGCAGGGCTGGCACCTAACACTTTTCAAACTTTGACATTTGGATTTTGGGGAAATTACATGTTAGTGACACCAGAGCTAGAGGTCGACAATTTTTTCGTTTAATCATTACAAATAGAGGTCAGCCACTGGTTTTAGTGTTTAGCAACAAATCACCCGCTTCCTAGATATTGTACCGGAAATATTCTACGAAAATATATGTAATTTTTTAGCTACCATAACTGTGTCAAATACTGGGCTTAAAGTGTTGATCACTGGTGCTATTACCCTTAGTCAGCTCACTGAGATTCGATTGTAGACGTTTTAAAATAGCAGTATCAGATCTGAATATCAAATCAGTCCGTGCTATTTACATCATTATAATCAGCCCATATTTGTCCACTGCTGGACATAGGCTTCTCATAATGAAGAGTTCTGAGCCACTGAGCTCTTTACATAGATACTATTATTACCTTTATTTTAAAATTATAGCTAGAACTAAATATAAAAAAAGCTATGAAAAGTACCCGTAATTGTAGATAAGTGCTCTATTACACTACAGTAAGCAATAATATATTCACATAATATTAGGTACAACATACCTATGATAATTTAAATTATATAAAGTAAACTATGTTATGTACCTAATAGTAAACTTTTGTCATTGTTTATAGCACTGGGTACGATAGCTATAGTTATGTATCTATATAAACATGTGTTGAAATTTAATAAATAATCAAAAGTAGTACCTATCACGCATAGTAAGTATACATAACTAACCGTTCATAAGCTTTAAAAATTCTCATTCAATATTCAGTCACAGAACAAGTGAATCGTATCCACCTCTCCCCATATTCAACAAAGAGCTAGCAAGAAACTTCTACTTTGTTGTCAAAATCCTTGATCTTACAGACTGTTAATAAAGTTTCCCATTTGTTTCCAATGCGACTGCGAGTGCTGTAAAATAAAAATAAAGCAGCCCTGACGCGTCACCGCTCGCGATGGATTTACGGCAGTCGGCAGCCGCTGACAAATGAGATCTGCACCGATTCCCAGCTCTTATAAATTCGTCCGTCAACCCACAAATAATGAGCTGACGAGTAAATGATTGGTGGGCACGCGGGGTAGCCCACACGCTTTTTACAGCTGTTTTCTTAACAGATTTTGCATGATGACAAACATACTTTTAAGTACAGTTTGGTATTGAGCTTTAGTAAGGATAGAAATAAATTAAATTAAATTAAATGATTTTATTTGCGTAGAGAAGTCATCAAAATCGTTTATTGCAGTCTATCAAAGTTACTTATCTATAAACAGTGATTGGGACCATCCTAGTAGACATTCTAAAATGCCTGTTTCAGGAGGCCCCGCTCTTCCAAAACACTCTCATTTTTAACATTAGATAGATTATATAAGTATTTATCTAAGCAATTTAAAATTTAACTTATACAAAACTTCTTCAAACCAATTTGTGTGAATGTGTGCCGTTGCGCAAACACTGATCTTATACGTGGGTTAGTTGCAATTATAAGTAAGTAAGTTGCGTAAGAAGATATATCAATCTGTTTTGCAATAAAATAGATTTGTAATTATTTTTCTTCACTTGAAGTTTTCCTATCACTACGAGGCAAGCGAAACAACAACAAGCAAAACTGTTATAGATAGAGATATATTTTGGTTGTATTTTGGATATATTTTAATTCTGTGTATTGATGTAAATGTCGATGCACGAGCTGACTGAAAAGTGTTTATTTAAAATGTTACAAAATTTCATTTTGATTTAATTTAATTTATTTTCTTGGATATGTAATAGTATTATTACAATAACATTAATTATGTATGTATGTACGTATGTATGTATGTATGACATATAATTTAGAAACGTATAAGCGTATATAAGACTAACTTATAATAATTTTATCCAGCTAAGCTTTACAATAACTGAACTTTTACTCTGCTTGAACTTTCTTATTCGATAAAGCTGTTACCTTTTCATTATCATAATGAAAACATACTTTTAAATGGAAATTTTATTTATTTAAATATGATTCGTTATTTACTACCTAAATTTTATCTAAAAAACCATAACTTTAAAACAGTATGGCAATTTATAAGTAATATTATTCTTAACTTTTGTTATTAATACTCCATATTCTAGAATCGGAACGTTTTCACGACTTTAAGTAATTTTAACAAAATACCACTTCACCAATAATAGAATAGTTTAAAACTGAAATAATGCTTGTTTTAAGAAAAAACATTGCGTATAAAAATCGCGAATGTTATTTCAGATGAAGAGCGTCTAGTTGGCCGATGTATGGGATATTATTAAAATTCTTTTGTTGCACATGACTCATACTGGAGGACATGGAGATATTCAGCAGCGTCGCCCGGAGCTGTCTGCGTACCATTTTTATTGCGCAACGTTATGAGTTTGTTCACCTTGCACGTTACAAAAACAACCATTTTTAATAATTCCAGTTCACATTTAAGTAACGGCCTCAAAACTTCCCTCTGCTGGGTTCAAGTTCTCCCACATAAAGGCACAAAGGTACGGGGGACCAATGCGAGTTGATCGGTCCTAACGACTATCTTAAGACAGCAGTCGGGAGCAAGAGCTTAACGTGCCTTCCAAAGCATGGAGAAGCTCAAGATACTTAAAAATGGTCACCCATTTGATGACTCGTTATTGCGAGATTGCTTAACCAGCAAGATCGTAACCCGAACTGAGACTTTTTATATTTAAGCAATCTCAATCTTTGGTTTTAACACCCTAAGTTAGTACAAACTTTCTGGATGGAGAGGTATACCTATAAAAAATATATATGCATATAAAAGTCGGTCTTGCAGATTGCAAACCACATTTTTGTATGTTCCGTGTGAACTTTCCGCGCCGAAAGGAGATTTATTGTCGAAACTAGTTTATTTAAGAACTTCATTAAAGTGTATTGGGTGAGTTTCACGATAAAGAATTTTTAGTATATTTTTAGTATCTACAGACGTCTGCACATCAAACAATACAAAACTGTCAAATTGAGTCTCCATGTGACCACGGAACCTGCAAAGGGTTCGAAACTTCAGGATGAACTTTAAAAAGTAATGTATAAAATAAACGCGAGTAGATCCGTAAAAGTTGTTTAATTGCAATGTGTTCGCGTAAACTTTAGAAAACAATAATATGTCAAATTTCTTCAATAAATGTTCAACCATATGCCATATATATAAAGTTCAAAGTCTTTTGAGGAAATTTGACCGTTTGTGATAGTCTGACGTGCAGGCTCTTTCTTACAAATAAATGTTTTCCTAAATTTATTTCTGATCCAAGAATACAAATGCGACTCAGCAGTAACTAGATTTTCTCATAAAAAGTGATGTTATCCTGAATCGAATCTCGTTACGATAATATATCGAGAAGAAAATGTTTTCCATTTTGCGACTTGATTCAAACTTGTTTAGAATTTAAAAAACCGGACAAGTGAGAGTCGGACTCGCCCACCGAGGGTTCTGTACAAATTTATGGGTACATATTATATAGTTCAGGAATCGAGTCTCAAACTTTTCCCGAAATTCAGTTTATTTCACAACTTACTTCAAAATGTAGACCCTCGTTCCTTTTAATTAAATATGTTTAGTTTTCAGATTTTTCCCTGTACTTGTAGTATAAGATGATATTACTTGCCAAACTTCATAGTTCTAGGTCAACGGCATACCGAGCCATTACCGCCGACTTATCGTAAGCGACACTTACCAAATTTGCGATTTTTATCGTAAACGATATTTTAAATTGTAACGGACAAGGCTACGTGGACGTTTCCCATTGAAATACACCAATTAGAAAGTTATAACAAAAGCTAAGTTTATCGTTAGCAGAACGTTTTTTTTAAATATTTTAAAGTTACCGACATTGACAATAAATTGTTATCGTAAGTTACGAAATTATATGAGAGTTGCAGCGTAAGCGACCCTACTTGTTATCGCAATCAACACAGTACATAAAAATTTCGTCGTTTACTATAAACATCTCAGCTGCTAAGTACAAAGATCTACATAGTAGATCTTTGTAATAAAAACATTAAAATGAAGCATACATAAATATGAAGCATGATGGAGCAATTCCAGATGTCTTAGCTGAAACGGACGCAGATGATTCTGATAAAGAGAACTAGTTTTAATTTTAGTTTAAGTTTGATTATTTTATTGATCTCAGTATTCCAAAAATGTTTAATTAATAAGAAATGAATATTTTTCATTTCATTTGTTTCTTATCTAAGTAAATGTATCAAAAACACATCTATAGAATTTTCCATTAATAAAAATAGTTTAGGTAATCGTCGCTTGCGCTAAAACTTTCAACAGATATTTTTTTTGCAAGTGTTATCTCTAATGCCTAACAGTAATACATAATGGTTAGAATAAGACAGCAAAAGTAATGTAAGTGCCAAAAAACCTTAAATTAATTATTTTTCATACATTTTAACTGTTAGGTTAATAAGTCGTTAAGTATAAAGATTCTATGCTAATAAAAATATTTAAAAAAACCTTCTGTAAAATTTTATTTATGTCGGTTACACTAAGACGGCGGTAACGGATCGATACGTTTTTTGCGACATAAACGGCCGTATCTTTTTTTTCGATAACTTAGAAGTTTGATTTTTACAGCTTCAAGGGACCGCAGACCTGAGTACATGGTTTTAATTTCAACTCGATACCTCCACGCGTTCTCGAGATAAAGGATCTTGACAGACAGACAGACGGGCAGACGGACAACAAAGTGATCCTATAAAGGTTCCGTTTTTCCTTTTGAGGTACGGAACCCTAAAAAGAGAATTTAGGAAGCTAAGCTCGTACTTCAAGCTGCAGCGTTTAATCATTTGAGTGTTATGCTAAATTTAGCAAAAACATATACATGTTTTAATGCTAAAAAAAATTGCGTTGAATCAAGTTTGTTTCAGTCCTCTTACATTATGTTATCTTTAAAAGCACTTTAATACTAAGTACCGCCGATAACGCTTGCGTTAACGTCTGCATATATAACTGAAACAAACTGCTTTTCGAGGAGATGTGTCTTGTATTATTCACAATCAAGCATCATAAATATCTCTTCTTTTGTCACATACAAAACGTTATGTTCAGTATTAAAACGTCATAATATTTTACTTGCAATTTGTGCCGTTTGCGCATACATTAGCCGAGACGACGACGGGGCGGAACGAGAAATTCACACTAACGTGTATTTTCTAATATTTCTCACTTTAAGAGCATGGAACGGTGAATAACATCGTGACAACTGTCAAAGGCAGTCGCACAAACTCTTACGTGCTGCACTGCGGCAGCTCATAATCGCGAAACTAATTCTTATCACACCGGAATAAGGCTCCGTGCGAAAGAAAAATGTCAAAGTATATTTGTACACGCGTCTCGCGGTATTTCAATATTTCATTTGGCGCACATGCATTGCTTTGCTTGCAAAATTATGTTATGCAAATCAAAAATGTGCCATGATTCCGTAATGGTACGGTTCAGTTCGCGTGGCCGGGGCCGAATCAAATCAAATTACTGCCGCTCAGCATTTTCAAAAGTGTTTTTTGAAGAGTGATTGTAGATTTATTTCCTTGAAGGAAAATATTTTAGCGTCTCGCCGCTAACATAAAACGTAATTCTGCTGACTTTAGAATTATCGGCGTTATATCAAGAGTGAAATTGTATATGGTAGATAAAGCTCCCCGAGCGATAATAAAGTTGGTGGAGCTCAAATTATGGCGCGTCTGCTAAACAAAACGTCAATAAATGGTTTGGAACTCCTGCGTAGTCTAGACAGAGTGCGTCAAATAAGTTTTGTAAATTTATTTCAATCCAAAAGTCGAAATAAAGACTACGAGAAACGAAAAGAGCATGCTATTTGGTTTTTTAATCAAAACCAGAGAATTTTCATATATCTACTTACGTATGGTACCTTACCTAGTTTCATTATTTCATATCAATGAAGACATTCTCTAAATGCACGATTCACATTTACGGAACCAAATACTCATCAAAATCAGGGGTATCAGGGGGATCAAGAAGCATGTAAATAGAGCTCTCAAAGTCGGTAACTCATGCATCTCCCTGGTGCTGCAGATGTCCATAGGCGACAATGACCAATCCGCAGCAGATGGCTCGCCTGCTGCGGATTGGTCATGAATGAATGCTGAATTTTTTTATTTTTATAAATAAGGGACCAGATTGAAACTGCTGTTGATGTTGTGCATATTAGGCTGAATGACATTTAACAGTTGTACATGTAATATAATTTCATAGTTTACTCTAATAGGATTTGATGTCAAACGGTGTGCCTAAATGTTTTCCAACTACCAATTTCATATTTAATAACAATTCAATTTCAATAATAATATATCATACGCTTTTATTATTAGCAAATTCCTAAAACAGAAATTACAAATTGAAAAAAATCTTAATGACATCTATTGTTTTCTAATGTTTACGCGAACACTACACATTGAAATGAAACAGTTTTTACGGATCTACTCGCGTTTATTTTACACATTACTATTTAATGTTTATCCTGACGTTTCGCAAAATAAACGCGAGCAGATCCGTAAAAGTTGTTTCATCTTAATGACATCTCTTAATATACTTTCTGAACATAGACATGCGTGCCTCTAAACCCGACTTGGCCAGTACTGCCACACCCCATACAGAGTGTAGAAACCTTTTGTCCTTATGTAAATGCGCAAGTTGCAAACTGGATCCAATTTGACGGCAAATCCTGGAGGATACAACCACGGTTTTAAATTAAACGTGAACAAATAAACGCGGTGCGCCAACCACATAACATTGCTCTAATATGAATCTGCTTTGTTATAAAATAGATTTTCAGATTGTTTCGAAATTGGTAACTTGAAATGCAGAATAATACCAATTGTTTAGTTGTGTGTTAGTTAAATGTTTTTCTGTGGTTTACATTCAGAAACGTGTTTTTTCTGGGGTGATGACTATTAGACAACTAGGTAGGTCTCTCTAGGTATCTCTTAGGTGTTTTTATTTCAAGAACAGTTCTAGATTTTTGAATTGGTGTTTTGTTGCGTTAGTGTCAGTATGTATGTGAGAGTATGCCGTTTGCTATTCTCGACATTGTCAATAATTGAACTTTAATTGTATACAAATAACCTATTCATATAACCAGCGTATTATTATTTCGATGACTAGTTTGTGTATTTTTCAGTTATTCAGAAAAAAAATCTAGTTCACGATAACCTTATTCGATATCAAGAGCTACAGCAATACGTCAGGATAAAGTAACAATACAAAAAAACACAAGTTGATCCATATACAACGTGTAACAGAAAGGAGTGGTAAAAATGAAAAAATCCAATGTGTATCCGATCTAAATCTTGTATGCAGAGTTACTAAGACATAATTATTAACTTTAATTTGTTATGTAATAGTTTAATTAAATATTTCTATTGTGGTATCACATCAAAATAAATGAGGCACAGCCTTAGTGTTTTAGTAACATGTGTTCTTAAATTAATGATCACTGCTGCTTGCTTATGCCTGAAGCGCATGATTTCACTAATATAAATATTTAGTTTAGAATCGCGTGACAAATTAAATTTAATAATCATGTCTTATTAACAACACATACAAGATCTAGATCGGATACACTTTAGATTTTTTCATTTTTACCTCACCTTTCTGTTACACGTTGTATCATCATCATCATCATCATCATCAGCTCATTTTTATGTCCCTACTGCTGGGGTACGAGCCTTCCCTATGGATGGAAAGGGAGAACGGGATATAAACCACCACACGGGCCCAGTGCGGGTTGGTGCAGCCGGGACCAACGGCTTTACGTGCCTTCCAAAGCACGGAGAAGCTCAAAATGATAAATTTTTGGTCACCCATCCAATGACCAGCCTTTGCGAAAGTTGCTTAACCTCAGCACTCGCAGACCGGGCTTTTTAACCACAGCGCCATCGAGCTCCTCGTTGTATAAAGTGTTTCATTTTAACAGGAAATGTGTTAAATAAAACACAACCCCTGTTTTCCGTTCGAAACCTAATAACACCTATAGCAGTGCGATATATCACTGGTAACGTGCTCGAAACAGACGACAACGCAGCTAAGAGTATGTAATCACGTGCGAACGACGCGCGCGGCGGTTCGCGGCGTAAGTCATACGCGGAATGGGAGCGGGGTCCCACCACCCCGCTACACTCGGCTACCCGAATAATAACAACCCACAGACCTAGAAACCGATAGAAAGGGCATTGTTTATTTATAATCATTAAAAATAATTTGGTTATTATTAATAATCCCAAATCTATCATTATTCATAATTAATAATCCCAATCCGCACTGGGCCCGCATGGTGGTTTGTGGTCAGTTCTTCCAATCCATCTATAGGGAAGGCTCGTGCTCCAGCAGTGGGGACATGAAATGAGCTGATGATGATGATGTTCATTATTAACAATTTATTCAACAGAGTGATTCATCAAAACCGATCAGAGGCTCGATACTCCTATTATAAAACCTCCATAATCGTGTCTGTGTTTCGACTGTGGAAAAATGTTCATGATGCTGAACCACGCTTTTAGACGATTTCAAAAGGCAGAATTCTTCCTCAATAAAGTCAAAAACTATTAGTGAAAGTGTGATTAATATACATATTTTCCAAAATCACAAATTTTAATATACTCAACGTTAGTTTCTGCTTAGACTTGATTTATACACTGTATAGGTTCTTGTAACACTTACTTAGTTTTATTTGTACAAAAATTCGTTTCGCAAAATAATCAAAGACCATTCAAACGAAATGTTTACTCATAATTATCAATGAAAAAGAAAAAGACTAATAAAAGCTATAAATTTGTATATATACGAGTATACTGTTTCTAAATTGAGCAGGTTCAATCGCTTTCCATTCCTACTATGCTATATTGAGACGTAAAACAATAATAAATAAAATGTATTTATTGGAGCCAATAAAATAGTGACAAGAAACAGTAAAACGAAAATAGCCGTATTGGTTTTAACAACTAGGACTATTAACGCCCACCTCCAGATAAAGACACAGCGTTCAATCGGAGAAAAAGAAATTTACAAAATAACTAAAAATATATGAAAAGATGCACTAAAAACCAGGCAATTTAAGAAAGCAAAAGTGGAATTCTGTTCCAAACTGTCACTTCTGCGTTTATTAGAGGGTTATTAAGTAATACTAACCTTCGTAGAGCTTTGTTCAGGCGTTTTTTAATGATTTTTTTTTTGATAAACTTTTGTATTATTTTTCTTTGTATGCTTCAACACATCATCATCACCAGCTCATTTCATGTCCCCACTGCTGGGGCACGAGTCTTCCCTATGGATGGATAGGGAGAACGAGCCGTAAACCACCACGCGTTTCCAGTGCGGATTGATGGTTGTTAACGAATGCTAATGCAGCCGGGACCAACGACTTTACGTAATATTGTAATGAGTTTAGTCTAAATAAAAGTATTTCCTTTCTTTCTTACCGTAAAATTTACTGAAGATTTAGGTACGTCTACGTGTCCAAAATTATCGAAAACATCTACATCTTCCCACTAAAACGGCGGCACTTTGTTAGGCTTAACAGAAAAAACTAGTTATAGACAAAAGGCATATCTACCCGTCACCAAGTCTACCCGCAACTTTATATCTGCATTGTAGATGCACAGCGCATGCTAATTCTGCGGGCTTAATGCTTCGCGGGTTCGAGCGGCCAGCGCTTGTTTACGGCCACTCCGGCCGGATTGCTCTGCTGGGCACGGGGACTTGCTCGAGATATTGCTCTGTTCTGCTCTGTCTGTGGGGATTACTGTTCTGGGGATATTGGTGTGACTTGCTTGTGAGTCTTTGTTTAAATCTATTTGTGTAATATGAGCTTGCAATTCTTACATTTAATTGTGCACATTTAATCACAGTCTGTGCAGAATTATTCCAACAAAGCAGTTGTTCAGCTGTTACCCTCTCGGATATATTTATGTAGTGATTGTCCTTGATGCTAAGGTTTTATTTATCTTCTTATTATCGACAAAGTAATTTGATAAAATTGTTAATGCTATGTGGATTTATGTGAACCTTTTTTTAAAGTTACTCGAAATTACCAAAAGACTTCAATTATTTTAACAGTAAACAATAAGAATATTTTTTGGTAAGCATCACAAAAAACCGATCGTTAATTCAAAGAAAATACTATTATACAACAATGGAATCACGCTCGACGTACAACCGCCAACAAGGGCCGCGTAACATTGTTATTTCTGCTCCCGCTCGCGCTCAGCTAACAGCCGATTAATTTCACCATATTGAATTGCAAATAGCGTTCGGGTTCAAACGTTCTTGGAAATAATAACCGTGTTTGCTTACGTAGAATTAACATATAGACAAGTGGATCTAGGGGATCGAGGGAGTCAGGCGGGGGTGGAAGATCTGGAGATAATTATTTGTAGAAGAGTATGTGTAGATGACAAATAAGAACCTATTAAAGGAATGAGCTAATCTGTATTCACTCTTAAATTATAACCATTATAAAAGTTTGTGTTGAGGAAAATGTATAATACTGACAAGCATGCCAAAGTACTTGACTTTCAAAAATATTCCTACTTTAAATTACACGGTAGTGATGATGATGACGGTAATGATAAAACCCAGGTTGAAAGTGAACAACAAAGACAATTTCAACTAACTCAACTCAAGTAACTTTGCAACATTATCATTAAAAAACTGTAAAAGGAAAAGGTACAAATATTACATCGTATGTAAATAAACCTAGTTGAAAAGTACAAAAAGTATCAAATCGACGTGCATGTAATGACTTCCACACAACCCAACAAATAAACACATTACAGAAGAAAGAAGCGGATGAAGTAATTAAAAAGTCGGCCACAAATCGCGGCAGTTAGAGTAAAGAGTCGCAAATGTTCCGGACGCGGCGGCACTAACGATTGCGCCCGACACCGCGGCGCAGGCTGCGGAACTCAGTATACACACGGCCCTTAAAGATACTGCCCTTGAAACAAAAGAGCAGATACATAGGTTTGTAAAAAATGTTTTCTTTTAAGAATACTAAATTCACTTACAGCAGCTTGATAACTCGAACAGCAATTTAGTTGCCTGAATGAACTTCCAACTCTACATGACTTTAAATGTTATCCTGACACCCCCTACCAACCTAACGGTTATAAAGCTGAAGGTGTCAGACATCCTTGCGCAAGCACAAGGGACCAACTACGTCAGGTCATAACGCCAGATTAGAACCCGCCGAACCGCATTCTTCATCCGGTACTTTTAAGACTAATGTCTCAAGCTAGTTGCCCCGTGGACACGTAAAGTCCACTACCTAATATCCGGATAGGTTACCGGAGCTGTAAGCTCACTCACTTCTCGTTGCACTAAGAGTACAACTCGCAGTTCCACTGCTCGGGTCGTCAACTCCTTGCCTTGATGAACTTAGAAATTTTGAGTAAGTATAGATATAAAAATCTAAAACCAAACATCATTGAACTATGTACGAGTATATGGTAAAAAATTTGTTGGCCATTTAGCCTATCGTAGCCGTATCCGATCCGCACAAGTTACTCAACACTATCTACTATCTACTTTGTAATACAATATCACCGATTAAAGCAATTTTATAATTATGACAAATATCTAGAATTAGAAAGCTATTTCTAAACGTCTCTGTGGTTAGACTTCCGGTATTAGATCTGATCATCAATATCAGGTTGGTTGGCTTGGGCACTTGACTAGATTCATTATCTTTCTTCATAACAATAAAGTTAGTACCATTGTTTTGTTTAACGGTTACGGATAAGATACCAGCTAGTACCAGCCAGTTACTCAGTGGTTAAGGATATCGGCTAAATTTAAGTCAATCTGTCTGAACTAATTGATCAGGTCACGCTAAAAGCTACCTTAATGAGTTAAAAAATATCATAATTTGTAATCGCATGCCTAAGAGTATGTATGATAACGTAACCAATAACGTAGCCACGTAAAGTGCTTTCCTATGGCATTACGCACTTACGTATACAAATCTAGGTCTGCCGCCTGCACCTGGCACACTGGGTCCCCGTAGGCTGCGGCCTCATCACTCGGACAGTTTAAATTTCCGTCACGACGCCGGCACGTGTCGTCGCCGATAGCGTTTTGTGCGGCGGAACCCTTTCGGAATTTTTATCGGTTTACATTCGATTCGTTTCGAGACATTATTCCGATGCCGCTATGGTCCCTTTTTCGACCGCAGAGTCGCTTTTTTATTGCAAATTCACATACTTTGAATGTGTAATGGGTTGAAATATGAAGGTATGAATGTATTGTAGGGACCCTCTAGATTTCGGGTTATCTAATTTAGAGTTACGATTTGTTTTGTTTACGTGATTGTGCTTTCGTTGAATTTATCGCTGTTGTTTTGTTTGTTTATAATATGTTAACGGGATCGTTCATAAAAAATGAGATACGTAGATACCGCCGTTCGTCGGTATTTTTTTCTTTCGAGTAGGTAAATTCAATATATAACCAACAGCTATAATTTTATCCCAATCTTATACAGTCTTTCAACTATTCCGAAACTATAACTACTTGGCTTTATCGTAGCACAAAAATAAATAGAAAACCTTATAAAGAGATGCATTAAAGCACAGTTTCATTCAGCCAACGTTTGTCTAATAATGCATGTGTTTTTGAGTATGAGATAAAAATTGCAAGGGTCCCGGGATATATGGCCCAATAAAGGACGGGACACTCGCGCTTGCCCGCCTACTGACTTGCCAGTAAATTGCTGGGGAAATTGCTAATTTTTTTTTACCCGTCCCATAAATACTATCGCCATTTTGAAGGATTTGACGGCTATTGGCGCTGTTGGGGTTCGGTCATAAAATATGAATTTGCATGTAATGTTTTTGTGGAAAAAGATCTCATCAGAGTGTTTGATCATATATTTAATGACATACAAAATTGTAGTTATTCTTCTAAAGTAAATAATACAAACATATTCCCACTATAATATTTTCTTCGACATAGAAAATATAATTGAATAAAAAAATCAAAATCTCTAAGACCCTAGTCTTAATGCAGCGTTATTTATTATTTTTGAATCTTTTATGTTAGACAAATTCAAATACCGTAAATGTAATCGTAAATTGCTTTTTATCCATAAGGCCGCCATTTGTACAGTATTTTCTTATATTGTCCTCTTTATGTCTTATATAATAATTGTGGTGTACAATACATAATATTTTCATTTCATTTCAATCGTGCAACATTCAGAAATGCATTGTTTTATAAATTTTCAGTTTTCTCTACAGCCTTTTCATTTTATCGTGTGTGCCCACATAAAAAAATGGCAACGAAAGGCCCATAAAAACACGTCAACATCGCGGCTTTATTGAGCGATGCGAACCGACGAGCGGAGATAAAGGACGACAAAAGAAACAATGAATAACAGTATCTTAACGAAACAAATGGGGCAACATATAATTGCATTGCCCTATGCGCCACAGTCACAGCACCGACAGTAGCCGAACTAAGTTTGTTGGCATTAATGAAATACGTAAAACTATGCCCAATGAAGTATAACTATTAAATATTTATAAAATACAGCGAAAAAAAAATTAAATGCCTACCCGCCCCAGCCAGGAATCGAACCTGGGTCTTCCGCAATCCGGGCGGCTGCATTGACCATTATACTACCGGGAAAGCTGACGTAAGCACTTATATTTTACACTGCTTTTTAATTTTGGAGTGCTTTTAGCGGCACAGTGCCATCGATCCAACGGTTATTGCAACCGATCGCAAAATGTGACAGTTATCGATTTCATTTATTTAATTATGAAAAATAATTCTTCTTATGCAAAGCCAATCATTTCCTTAATTCAGACGAATTCAGAGACTAAAGTGCGAGCATATCCATATATCCATATCAATCAAATTATGAAGCGTTTGTAATTTTGTTAAACTATAAAAATATTATTGTGTGTATGAATACTATGCTAATCATGCTCAAAACTTAACAGGTAGGTATTCTTTTCATTATAATTTTTTCAGTCAAAGTGTCCTCAACTACGATATTATATAGTTTCGATAATTTCTCAATACTACCCTAATACTTTTAGTCTGTATATGTTTCTATGGGCTATTGTTGCCTGATTTAATAAATAAATAAAAAATACTACGTAGCGAGCAAATATCTTGTCGCAAAGTTGGAGCATAAAAAAAACTACTGAAACAAAATGACATACCGTCCCACGCCTAAGGAGGTTGCCCCTCCATAATAAAAACTACTCGTACGGAAGAATTTTAGGCCAGGAGCCAAACTCCTGAACTATTACCGTTATCCTTTTGTAGTTGTGTAGCTTATCTTTGTTACTTTTATTTATTGCTTTTAATTAAATGAAAAACTGCACTCATGTTAAAAGATTTTTATAAAATGCTTGTACATTGGCAGTCAGCAGAGCAGAGCAGAAATAAACAATGTTTTTCTAACCGTTGAGCACATTTATGTCTTCGTGCTTAACATCTTGGTAGGTATACAAGATTACGGTGGGTGCATACCCGTTGGGTGACGCAAGTTTAGTCATACATATCCATATACATATACATATACATACGTTTCGACAAGAAAAACGAACGCTTTCGATAATGTGTGATTTATGATGGTGCCTGCAGAACTTAATTTTTTTACAAGAAAACTCTCGATCATCTTGTTGACGATAAATCCGAAAATGATAGGGCACTTCACTCAGATTCATCAACCAATTAGAAGCTAGCTATTTTACCTTTAACTGAAACACAACAAAGCTGTCAACATATTTGCTTTAGTGGCAGGCTTCGATTAAATTGTGGAGCTTCCAGGAGGACTTAGAACAAGCCTTACCACCAACCAACTCGAGCACAATATACAACGTGGATCAGAATGGTGTGGTAAAAATTAAAAGATCCAAAGTGTATTTAGTGACGTCAAAAGAGATATATTAAATTAAAAATTGGGTAACAATTTAAAGTTAATAATTATGTCTTAGTAACTCTGCATACAACATCTAGATTGGATACACTTTGGATCTTTTCATTTTTACCACACCTTTCTTTTACATGTTGTTGCCGCGCCTGGTAATCGAACGTTAACCTTTTGAGTTCAAGACAGATCACCGGTGCAAAGGCTTTTTTTATTTTGCATCGTATTTTTCTACGTTAGTACTTATAAAACTTATAATATGCTTTTACTACTTTCAATCGACTGCTCGCGACAAGATCGCGCGCTCTCCGTAAGAAAGATCGGATAGGTAATATTCCACAAGGCGTTAGTGACGCCTGCATCCTATCGCCTCGCAGGCCACAGTGTAGTGGAAACAGCAGAAATTAATTTACATTTCATTGTTAAGTCAGATTAAGTGCAATTGGAATGAAACAGATTTTTTATGAATTCATCAGGCTTTGTACAAGTAAAGTTTAATGAATTAATGAAAAGTTTATTTAACAATAACACACTACAACACGATTACAATATCACATTCAATAGCAAAAGTTGATATTTAAATTTCACTCTTATTTATTTGACAAATAGTCATCAAAATGAATGACTAAAATATAGAAGATGGGCGCTGCTTATTCTATATAGTATGAAATGGCTATCCAAAAACCATACCGCCCAGCGACGAAAAGAAACCTTTCAAGGGATGGTAAAATAAACAGTGGTAGCTCATTATTTAAATAAAGTACACTTGAACAAGTATGATTGTCCCATAATTATAATATAGAAATACTCTGACAAATTTCGTAATACTCATAATTACAATAACTCAGTTTAACGCTGAAAGTTTATTTAAAAAAAAACATTTTATCAGTCACAATATTGCACACAGTGATTATAAACTCGACATTTCGCAAAGGTTTAGTTATGTTTCTTAATATTCAATCAATTAGTAGAGTATACTAGCATAAATTTTAGTGTTTTTGTATACTAACATAACATGTTTTTCTTTAATCCAAAATAAAATATTAAATTAATAAAAGCGCCTCCACCAGTCCCCGCTTCCACCGCACTGTGGCTTATGGTGACTCGCCGAAGATTGAATACGCCTTTTTGTTCATATATTTTGCGAGTGGAAACTCTGCATACGCTAGTATATAGGTAATTTCCCCGCGCTGATGGGGCATTGAACGCTTACTTTGTGAGAAATTGCGCGCTCTTCCATTTTCCGCTCGTGCTTGACGGTTACACGCTTTCTCCGCTCAACTTTGCTGTAATGGCTCCAATATTGTTATATCTCATGTTACTTGTTGAGCGATTTGATGTTATGTGTGCGCTGTGTTTAGTAAATATATTGTAAATATATTTTCTATCAACATATAACATTTTACGTTTTCTATTAAAAATTTGTGTGCCTAAATTATGCCTTAATAGAAACATGTGACATTTATCTAAAAGCTTACATCAAGCTGCAATGAATAGCCGCGTACTCAATTTACAACTCGATAGCAGGTTTATATTAATGTTTTGAATTGAAGTTTTTAACAGTTATGTGCTCTAAGCATCCCAAACTTTGCCATTAAAGAAACTCTATTAGGTTCGTAACAAATGTGTTCTCATCACATGAAGAGTGCACCTTCAAAAGGTCGTTCACTTGCTTAAAATTTTCGCTTAGTCTGTTGAATTTAGTTAACTGTAAAATAAGTTCAACCGCTTAAATAAAAAAGTTTCCGAAGATTCCCAACAAAACGAATTTGTATTCAAAAGAAAGGAACTATCAAAAAAACAAAAGACAATTCAATCAACCCGATAATCAAGACGAATGGAGAAAGCTTGCAAGCCAATACCCTATCCCTATTCCGTAGTCCGCGCTTTTTGTAATTCGAAACGAGAGAGAACCCCCGTCGCTAGCCCACCCACGCGAGGTCCCGGGTTCACTCCGACACGATTTAGGCGTACCGATCGTACCGATATGTCACATATTAGACACGGATTCGGCTGAATCGTATTCACCGTCTGATATAAAGCATTTTAAGAGCATTATGCGCCTGGGCGTGTTTGTAAGTGTATTAATGCGGCATTGTGGCGCAGCCGTAACTCATGGCGTGTTGTGATAGTCCGTTACTTATGGCGTGTGAAATAAATTTTCGATTATCTTTAGTTAACAGTTAATGGACACTTGAGAGAGTGTCGTCGGCGTGGCTGGCTTAGTTTCGAAGCTATTGATTAAACTGTAACTTTTGATATCGATTTAAACCCATGTTCAGTAAGTAGGTAATTACAACAATATAAAAATATTTTATAACATAGTAAAATCTGAATTTGTAAATACAGAATAAACAAGGACGATAAAACTAATCAAGAATTATACTACATAGAACTTCTTAACCTGGCAGCGGTGCTTTAAACTTCTTTAAATTTTTATGCATTAGGTATCATCAGCTCATTTATGTCCCCACTGCTGAGAACGGGCCATAAACCACCACGCGGGCCCAGTGCGGACTGGTGGTTGTTAACAACTGCTAATGCAGCCGGGACCAACGGCTTAACGTGCCTTCCGAAGCACGGAGGAGCTCGAGATGATAAATTTTTGGTCACCCATCCAATGACCGGCCTTTGCGAAAGTTGCTTAACGTCAGCACTCGCAGACCGGGCGCGTTAACCACTGCGCCATCGAACTCTGCATTGGGTATGCTGCATCACATTCTATCCTAGTATACGTTCGAAGTGAACAGATACAAGTACAAAAGCAAACTAAAGTAAATCAGAACCACTCAGCGAACAAAGCGCATTCAAACAGCGCCAGCCCCATTCCCATAAAAGTTACCGTCAGCGATGCAGCCCAATCTTTTTAGCGCAGTTCAGATCTGCACCGCCCGCGCTTCCCATTCTAAGCAGCAGTGGCGGCGCTCCAAAAGCTACATTCCACCTTTTATCTTTTACTTGAGAGTTAAACACTTAAGAGATTGTTTTAGCGGACACTGGTTCGTTCATCTAAGTAATGTGTAAATAATGAACGCTGGGTGCTCTAATGTATCTTTCCGAATTTTATTACCGTTTTTGGGTTCTTATTTCAAATTGCTTCAAAGATCTGTTACATATGTAGCATATTAATGGATGCTTTTCAGTTTAGAAACGACTAAACATTCATACTTTCATAAAGCTATGTTTAGTTTAGTTACAATGTTAATAATAAACATATTATAAGAGGTTCCACTTATTTAGTATTTTGTTTTCCTCATGGGAATAGGCTTACCCTTAATCACACCAGATGTAAGATAAGGATGAAGATAAAAGCACACTTTACACAGAACCTTAAACTACAAGGAACTGCTTGGCGAATACAGTGCTACTATTATTGTTGGTATGGAAGGCCAGCCCTACTACTAACCAAACCAAACTGCTGGGAAACAAACTCGATATGGTCTGAGATAGGTGGCCTATGTACCAGATTACAGAGGGGGATAAATATACCTACGGCGAAATCAAGTTTTATAAGACGACTAGTTGATCCGGCGACTTCGTACCGCATTTCTTTTTTTTAATATATTTTTTTAATATAGCCTGTTACTCAGCGCTAATGTAGCATTCTAATCGTGAATTTTTTTTTTTTAAATCGGTCCAGTAGTTTTTGAGTTTAATCTTTGCAAACAAACATACACACGTACATACATACATACATACATACATACATACATACATACATACATACATACATAAATACATACATACATTCATACATACATATATACATACATACATACATACATACATACATACATACATACATACATACATACATACATACTACATACATACATACAAAAATACAAAGGTTTCCTTTTTATAATATTAGTATAGATTGTCTTAGAATGTACGAAAACTTAAAATTCATGCGAGCCCAAAAGTACTTCGGCCAATTACATTACGGACTCAATTTTCTTTGCTACCTTTTACATTTCTTTGTAAAAAGTTGACACTAAGCCAACTTGACTTAATTCCAAAAAAAATACACACGAAAAAAGGATATTTCAGACCAGTTTGCTCCACTAGAATTGTAAAAGAAATTAGGAGAAAACTCTTGATCTTGATTTGCAACAGACGCCCAAGCAGACGAGGGGTCTTGATTAAATTCTCCAAATTCCAACGCCTACAAAGTAGCAGGCAAAAATTCTCATTTGTAACGAATGTTACTAATAATATATTATGTAGGCATCTGCGACTGTACAGTAATTTGAAACTCATATAAAAATGCTAAAGTTTCGTAGCGTTGTGCTTTGAGGTGAAAATAACTATCCAGTCGCTTACTCTCGCCGCTCCAGCTCAGCTTGTGTGTACAAGGATTTGCATATGTACCTGAAAATGTATGTTTGTATGAGACAAGTTTGCTAAATGCATCAAGCGGCCTTTTTTGGGGTAAGCGAGACACTTAAAAGATTTCTCAAGTCGTGTGATCGAAACACCGTCAAAGGGTGACTAGAGCATCAGGCAAGAATGTCTCTGATCCCTACTAGATTCTCCGAGATATTCATCATCACCATCATCATCAGCTCATTTTTATGTCCCCACTGCTGGGGCACGAGCCTTCCCTATGGATGGATAGGGAGAACGGGCCATAAACCACCACGCGGGCGGGCCCAGTGCGGATCGGTGGTTTTTAACGACTGCTAATGCAACCGGAACCAACGGCTTTACGTGCCTTCCGAAGCACGGAAGAGCTCGAGATGATACATTTTTGGTCACCCATCCGATGACCGGCCTTTGCGAAAGTTGCTTAACCTGAGCAATCGCAGACCGGACGCGTTAACCACTGCACCATCGAGCTTTTCCTGCGCCATCGAGCTTCAGGTTCGGATCGGATCGGTGCAAAACCAAGCCACCATCATAAGCGCGGTCAAGAAATTAATTATAACTAGTGGTGGTCGGATTTGATCGTAATCACAAAATACACAATTTTGTACAATTTACGTAAGTATTTAATTTAAATTACTTACATTTTAAATAATCGAAATAATTTAATTAAACGACAAGACATTAATCAATGTAACCATATGTTATAACTTCATAAGTTTTATCTTTCTACACTCCTTCTCCATATGAACTTTAACTATGCCCAAATCTTACATTCTAACGAGCAAGCAATGTGCCTCAAAATTCAAAAATTCAAATTCAAAATATTTTGTTTTTTTCCACATTAGACACAAAAAGACAATGGTTATATAAGTAGGCCTTAGAGCATAATGCTCTTAGAAGTAGGCACATAATATGGTGGAAGACTGGCGCTTAAACTACATTACCCTGTACTTTGAGCACCAAGTCTCCCCTTACTCTTAATACAAATTTTAAATATAAAAGAATTTAAAATTAAACTAGAAAAATAAGATAATATTTTAGTGTGTGCGTGTGTGTGTGTGTGTGTGTGTGTGTGTGTGTGTGTGTGTGTGGGTGGGTGTGTGTGTGTGTGTGTGTGAGGGTGTGTGTGTAGGTGTCTTCAAAAGGGGTACTAAGTTTTCTGCACGTTTTTAATTTTAGTTTAAGTAATAAGGTAAACCGAATTCACAAACGCTGCTGAGTAATTGCTAAGAATCTGTACTCATTGTTCAGAGTTGAAGCCAGCCTTAAGTGATTGGAGGCACCACGCGTAGAGAAGTTAACAAATAGTGTACAAGTGTTGTGCCATATTGTCCGGGAGACAGATCGTCGCGTCCATCCCGGAGTGTCTCGAACTAACTGCCCTTTGCAGCTGAACTCCCGTTTATGAAAGTAGATTCAATACAATCTTGATTGAAATGATATGATGAATGTATAATCATCACAGAAAGCAGTAGAGGACCCCTAATACGCGTGCACAAAGATGGCATTGGTCAGGAGAGAATGGCGTCGGCTGGTCAGGCGGCTCACTGCGACCGAAGTAACGACCACGACCACTCTGCCAAGAGTGTAACGTCTAAGAAGATATCATCACAGTATTATCCACGTTCACACGGCTTGAGGAACTTTTAAGCCGCTGAAAATAACTTATCCAGTACCTAAGTTTATTTTTTGCACATATAGTCGATAATACCTAGTCCGATAATTGACGAATTTTGATGAATGAAATATGGCGTTCTCGCAAGTAATTTGAATATTCTTCGTATCTATTTTATATACTTTATACCCAAATACAAGTATTTGGGTATAAAGTATCTATTGCTTTTTAATCGTACGTACTCGTAGATCCACAAGATTAATGTTTTAATGAACATAATATTATTGATTGTACTATTAGGTGCCCATCATCTTGAATTTATTGGTCGAGTTTTGTTAATAAACATACATTTAGTTAAAAACAAGAACATAAAGAAGAGGTAAAAAATATTTTATTTTACAATTAAAACTTTAATTTAAATACACGCTTCCATTAATTTGCAACCGGCAGCTATCATAAATTTTCATTTTTTTTTAATATTTTTAAACACTATAGCTATACCAGTGACAGCAACCGGAAATCAACCCTGTATGTTATTGCAGTTGGTTGGGGGAAAAAACTTGGCTCATATGAAAGTTGTGAGCACAGGTGCGGGTTACGACCGAGCCGCACAACAATGCTCCCAGATAAATAGGGTAATAAGTTAAATAAAGACACAGAGACCCTGGTTCGATTCCCAGTTTGAGTTGCGTATTAGAACTGCGTTTTGGTTGGTGGTAAGACTTCTTCTAAGTCCGCCTGGCTAGCTGATCCCTGTATCTCTCTATATACAAGTATGTGTCCATAATTTCATGGTCTCAGCAACATTGTTGTAGTCCGACAGTTAGAGTTAAGTTTTCCAGTTCCATTCCAAACTATTCTGTTTATCGTCTTTCTAAAATGTGAAAAAGAAGTCATGCACATCTTCGTTGTGAAATATAAAACACAGTGAAGGAAATATTGTGAGTGTATTTTGCAAACAATTCCTAGATAATGCAGATAGTGTCTGGCTTTTGCAGATGGTGTCATTGTTACTAGATTATAACTTTGAAAAAACGTTTAAAGAGACATTATTTCTTAATTTAAATATTTAATAATGCATAACGTAATGAAATAATATTTTCCACTACTTTAAACGGATTTGTTAGACAGCTTTCGCTGAATCGTTTTCCCGTGCAGTGACTTTCAGCAGTCGCATTTTTCCGCGATCTCTTTGTTTCAACTTGTAATATTTCTTGATCCGACTTTTATGTAGTAGCGTCAATTTTTAATCGCTTTTGTCCTCGATCGCAGGTTTTCACAGTCGTGTTATTTCAAATAGTTAAATTACACACAAAAACATTTTAGATCTCGCGGTGTTTTTTAATAGTCAATGTCAACTCTAGATCCCATACTTTATATTATAGATACCAAAATTTTTTTAGAACTACATATCTGTTACAAATATTTTAAGTTTCCTTTAACACTACACACACATAGAAATGATACAACTTTTACGAACATTATCAGAATAGGCTTTGGTATACTTGAATCGAGCAAGCACATCCTCAACTTTCAAACTTCATAGATATTCCTAAAAGATTATATCCGACGATATAAAAAGTCGTCGCCAACTCGAAGATAGGTCGCAGATGCGCGTGACGACTTATACCCGGACATATCCCGGACATATTGCGCATTATGAATGCTGCAGACTACTCTTTAATATTTTATAACGGGTTCAGCTGCAGGATTCTTTGGTAGTATTTTGATAGTAGAGATCGACGCTTCTACTTGTGAAAGGATATTATTACCTTTTCTTAAATGGCATGATCGTCTCGATTGTTTTTAATGAAGCTTGCGAAGTGGTGATTGTGAGGCGACGTCTAGACACCGCTTTATAGACTGATTTTTCTTTTATAGTTATGCTCTTTAGAAAAATGGAATTCAATAAGCAGAAAATGTAACACTTGATACTAAGTAAAATTTAAGGAAAACTATAATTTCTTAAATGTAAGTTTTAGAAATGTTTTTTTTAATGTTTGCGAACACGATCTTTAGAAGTTTAAGTGGAACTTTAACCCTAAATTTTGACAATGAAGAAAAATAAAAAAGTCCTACGTTGTTTTCCCTGTTGAATAGGTTAAGGATTATTTGTTATTTAGGAATTCGTGACTGCTAAAACTACTTTTTATATTTAGACGCCTATTTATGCTAAAGTAAGCCAATTGAATTCTATATACGAGTAAACCTATTTTAGGAAGCCATCAACCAGAAACTTCTCTCCTAACTTCATATAAACTCCAAACGCAGAGAAAAAAAAGTTATCCAGCACCTATTTTAACTTTTTTTCGGCGCCACGACATGTGTCGGCAGCAAACTCTCTGATGACACTTTGATGGATTTTTGAACAGAGTTTTTGTTGGGAATAATAAATAAGCTGAATTTCCCGCTGCCTAGATACAACACACCGCTATTGGGGAGCCATATTTGTATGAGCAAATCGTTTGCTTGAAAGAGAAACGGATAATTAAAATATTTATTATGATATATTTTATCTTCTTTTTTTGCTATTCTCATTTTGGTGTGTCCCAATAGTGTATGAAATTTAAAACTCTTGAGAATAGTTGAATTTTAAATTTCTAATTTGTTCAGTTTCTTTTTGCATGGTTATATATATATATATGAGTAGGTATATCTCTCCTGACCGATTTCGTCCACGCGACTGTATGCACTAGATAGGCATTTCTACTTAGTGTGAGTTTCGCTGCTCCGCCCTTATATGGCTTGCGTACCCAATTTTGCATGGTAATTAAGCCATTACCCATCAATTGTAGCGATGAATTGATTTCAATGATTGAGGCCTTTGCCCAGCAGTGGGACAGTCAAAGATTACTACGTACTCGCTTTCAATTTACATAGATATCTATATTTTTTGTCTACAACTCGTTAGGTTTGCTTTGTCTTGTTGCGATTAAGCACTATTTTTTGACTGGTACAAAATTTAACACCGTGTTTTGCTTTATCTTGCTAATATTTAGTGATAAGTTAGAATTGAACCTGAAATAGTATCTGAGATGCAAATAACATTTCTGCAAGCTGTAAAAGCGCCTCCGCGTCTCGGACGTTTGCTCAGGTGAAATTATTATGGATGGTGAATATTTTATCGTTGAGTCCACATCGGCGATCTGGTTTTGCTCAAGTAGGTGTTAATAAAAAGTAGTATTATATTTTATATTGTACTAAAAACACATAAAATACAAACATAAAATATCTTTCAAATGACTGTCCTATCGTCGTGCTTGGCAAATGCAAAGTGTCATGTTTGTTTCTTAATTTTATAGTCAGAAACTTGTAAAAGAAAATACATTTTAATAATTATGCATACATTAAAGGTATATCACATCAATTCTAATACAAAAAAGTTTTCTTTCTAATCAGGCGTCATTTCAACATAATACTCTTTTTTTCTTTCGTTAAAAGGCTGATAATGGTGATGAATATCAACAAACCGCAGACGTACCTCATGATACAAAATAAACTACCTAATAAAAGTAGGCACTGATTTAAAGCAGCAGTTGTATATTAGTGTTGGTAAGTTTAAAATAGAAAATGCATATTTATTAACAAGTTCGGCAGTTAAAACTTATTAGTAAAATAAAGAAAAACGAGTCTTAAAAGAGTTATACGAAGTATGCTTAAAACCCAGAGAAAACAAATAGATATAATAAATTAATGAGTACACAGTAAAAACCTGGTGTCCATGTGGCACTGCATCCAATGTAAGGGGCCCCTCTTTTCTTGAAGACACGTCACTTTATCGTCACGTCACGTCACTTTATCACAACACCAGATAGTTTGGAATTGATGAATATATATAATATTCCTAATTTACCGATCGATTTATCCCGAAAATATTAAAATACACAGAAATTTCTTTGGAGCGTCCAACTGCGACGTGACAGCACCGAATATCTTAGCAAGACTGAACTACCCACATTTTACTAACAAAAAATTGAGTAGAATTAAAATCATCTACCTACTTGTACCGAACAAAAAATAATGAAATGGATCATTAAATAAATATTGAGCAGTAAAATAACTAAATGGGCAGATACGTGTGGGTAGTTAATTAATCGGAATTAGTCGCTAAGAAATATTTCTAAGCAGTTCTATAAACAATGAGGTGGTAAAATGTATTCTTCGTATTATAGGTTTTTGAGCACCATACACCACAATCTTATGTCACTCCCCCCTTCCGTGACTGGCCCTCGCTACGCCGCGCTTCGCTCGGTAAAAAAAATTAACTTACCCTAACAAACAGTAAGAATTTCTGTATTAAATTTGGAATAATAAATAAATATAAAATAATAAAAATAAGGGTTAAAACAACCTAAAAGTAATTACTGTAACGCAAAATAACGCCCCCTTCTAACGAAAATTTACCTCTCTTTCAATCGGTTCGGGTTCTGGTGTCTCCGCTCCCTGTGAACTGACGAACTATTTATCTAACTGCCCATTCCATTATTTTTACTGGCGATTTATTTATTAGACTGCTTACGTATTTCTGATATTGTCTGATATTTTTTATTACTGTCTATGTTTTACTGTCGCACTAATTTACCAACAGCCGATAAATAACAAACTGCCCATTCTTTTTTTCAACTGATCATAATAACCTCTCGAATGTATATTTATATGTATATGCTGCCAGTATCTTCGGTACCTTGCCTAAAGGGACTCCTTTTAATAATTTATTTTAGTTATTGTATTATATTGTTTAAGGTTTTTAGTTTTAGGTTCATTGTTATATTTTTCATCATTTAAAAAATTAGGTCCCATAAAAGTATGTATACTATCATGACAATAACTTGGTTTGTCGGCAGTAATACTAGCACATGATTGTATCGCCCGTCCCGTATCAGGTTTTATTTGGACGCAGTGACCGGCCCACTCGGTGTCTTGTTACTTGTGAATCGCTTCGTATTAAGAGAAATAGTGTACTTCGACTATATTTTGGTTATAATTCGCGGGCTGTGATTATTTATTTCATGAGTGATATGACAATTATGTTCAGACACTTGATTCTGTTTAAAATAACACATATTTTACTTTATATTTTTGTTATATCTAAGTGGAGACTGTATGCATGTGTGTGCTTTAGTACGTGGTAACATTGATTAGATAGTTACTTCAAAGGAAAAAAAAAGATTCAACGGACTCGGTAGGGCTTGTTTGTCCGCCTGGCTTATCTAAATATGTCGCTATAGCATCAATGTTTGAAGCATTGTTGTGTTCCAGCAGCTAGAGATAAGATAGCCAGTGCCTCACTAGTTGAGGATCCCGGGTGAAGTGCGCTTCCATCATTTGGCCTTAATATGACTTAATATCAGGTGAGATCAAGGCATTGTGCTTACCCGTGAAAAATACTAGAATTAAAAAAAACTCATAACTTATGTATGAAGAAAATACACCTAAGCTTATCTGTTTTAAAAGAGATTAATACCAGTATACCTCGGTGATAATACTATGCGTATAGAAGTAGGTGACTAGTTCGTTCCACAGTCAGTCAGGACTTACCACGTCGTTTGTAAAGATTAACAACAAAGAAATGCCTGTTTTTATTTTTCAATGAAAACGGAAAGAAACAGTTCACAAGGTCATTAAAGAGCCGGCAACACGACACTGCAGCCCGATTATGCCGGTATGCTCTTAACAACGACGACGGTGTCACCTTACCGGCTTTGTGTTTTTTGACAATGTTATTACTGTTCATTGCGTGTTGTTTTATGTTTGGTGTTTTATGGAGTTTTCTTATTCAGGTATTTACCAAATGTATATGTGGCAGTCGGATTGTATAATCGGCCGCATTACATTACGGCTAGCCGTTTTCATAAAAAGGGCCGTTTTGAAATACGCCATATGTTTTACAACACGGCTAGCCGTAATGTAATACAGCGAGTCATTAGCCGCCGCTTTGACAGTTTTTATTTCATGAAATGTTTCACTGTCTATTGGCCACATCATGATGTGGTTTAGGCAGAGCAATAATAAGAAATCGTTTCTCGATATGGGTAACTAAACGCGCGGCTACTTCATGAAATGGTCAAACTTTTGTGATCATATCGTTAAATATTGCCCCCTTCCGTGACTGGCCCTCGCTACGCTGCGCTTCGCTCGGGAAAAAATTTAACTTAGCCTAACCAACAGTAAGATTTTCTGCATTAACGATATGGCTAAACGTGGACGGGCATATCATCAAACGTTGACGCTTTAACGATATGATCATGGTCACTCTACAATCTAACTAGTAGTACGATGCGGGTAAACGTGGGCCCGTCTTAATGAAGATCGTATCGTAATTACAATCCGGCTAGTCGTTGAACCGCCCTATTTCAAAACGGCCTTGTTTTTGAAAACGGCTAGCTGTAATGTAATGCGGCGGATTATACAATCCGACTGCCACATATATACCAGAAACAATCCCCAAAAAAGAGGTTTTTATGATGTCATTGGCTCAAATGGCCTTGAGCATCAAACCATAAGCGTTTGGCAGGTTCAGACCGACTCACATGACCATTAGAACATGAAAAGATATGGTTTTGCAATAAGTATATATGAGTATTGAGTATGACAATAACTAGGAGGATGCTTTTATAAACTCTCCGAAGCACGGAATAGCCTTAAAATTTTTCGTCGTTTTGTCATTAATTCGGTGACCCGATATTCCGAATTTTGCTTCACTTGCTTACTCAATTGTTTTTAGAGACGAAATATATATTTTTTTTAAATATGATTCTTTTGAATTTCTTCAAATTAGCAATACTTGAAGGACTCCTTACACATGACTTTGCAATTACCTTGAGGTAAGGACTACTTTAAGCTCGAGGAGGCGGAGCATTAAAAAGAGAAATAATGGAGTAATCGCTTCGTGTCTCAAGACAGTAATTGCTTTCCCCTGCCATTTGCCTAAAACCTCGCGACCGGCCTGGCCGTAAACCTTTATAGGCTTCCAATAAACCTCCTAACCTCCTGCTAATGGTCGAAGGCAAACAGATCGTCCCGTTCGTCCGTAATGAGCGTCCCGGTAAGCAATTTGGGACTTAATTGAGGAGGACTTTGTCTAAAACTGTCGCTAGAATCGACTTCTTCTTCAAAATAGGACTCCGGAGCAAATATTCGTGTACTTAATTAAACAAATTCTCCAAGAGGGAAAACACGACGTCGTTCGGGATTTGTAGAGCAGTGATGACTGCCTCTGTAGTGTAGCGGTTATATTATTGTCGGTTTTGTTTGTGCTGGCTAGTTCCATAGCTAGTTCCAAGTTTTTCTATCTACCATTTTCGTATCTAAGTTTGACTCCAACAATTGTTGTTTAGCGACAGTAACGGGTCACCGGTCAAAGTCAATGTATCTTTTTATTAAGGTTAACTTAGAAATAAGTATTGTTGTAACTTAGATACGAAAATGGTAGATAAAAAAACTTTGGACTTTTTTTACAGAACTGGCGAGCAGCACCGTGTGTAATATTACAGGAACCATTTAGAGCCACTTTTGACCCCCTCATAACTCAAAAATAATTTCACATAAAATTGCTGATAGCCTAAACCATATTTGTAATAAATTCTATGAAATACTTTCTTTAAATTATGTTTCATTAATAGTAGGTACTTATATTATTATTATTTGATTTTACACGTTGACATTTTATTTTTTTATTATATTAGAATTTTTATTTTAGTATTTATGTTTAATGAAATTTAATGATTGATATTCTTGTAGATAAAATTTCCTTTTTTTTAAATTTTATCTGTAATTTTTAATTCTTTTATTTTTGCAATGTAAGTAGTTATTTATTATTTGTAAACTTATTACTTATTAGATATAATTTTTCCGTATGACTTGCTTGTGTTTTGGGTATAATTCTGTAAACTTGCATGACAATGAAATAAATAAATAAATAAATGTCAAAGGCACAAATAAACACACCTCAAACGGTTATTTAAATATTAACGTCCAAAAATCGTAATTTTTATCACTGATCTATAGATAGATCAAAACTCTAACCCATTTCCAGATGACCTAGAAAGTTCAAATTTGGCATCCAGATAGGTAGTTGAACGAATACAAAGGAATAAATCAGAAACTAGTAAATTTTTATCAATTTATTATATTTTTAAATTAATTGATTATATTAAGAACACTTACTTATAGATGCCTGTAAGGTAAGAATCAACAATCAAAATTGATGACAGTCGGTCTTTATGTAGATTTTAAGGTCTTCAAGTGAATGTATGAGTGGAATATTACTCTTTGATAAGATGATATCCTATCAAAAACATAAATATGAAATGAGAGCCAAGTTCAATATTATGATATAGGTATTGCCTTGGTTGGTGACTTCAACGACAAAAGAGGTGAGATCTAAATGGGTGCCAAGTTCAATGGTCAGTCATGAAATTTATTTATAACAACATAAAATATTTAAACTTAGGATAATATATTGAAGCCTGAGGTCTGACTTGACTAGTTTTCATATACGAATTATATTATCGAACGAATTATATATTACTTATGACTTGTAGAAACTAGCCATCGAACATAGGGCTCATCCATGACTGTTACTGTGACTGTAGTAGGTACATAATAATAATTCGCATATGAGAACTAGAACATAGCTGAAACCTTGGAAGACCTGAACACAATGCTCGAAGATCTCAGTAATGCTTCTCAAAGAGTGGGTCTTAAGATGAACATGGACAAGACGAAAATCATGTCCAATGCCCACGTTGCACCCGCTCCAGTTAATGTTGGGAACGTTACACTCGATGTTGTTGACCAGTACGTTTACCTGGGACAGACGGTCCAGTTAGGTAAATCCAACTTCGAGAAAGAGATCTCTCGACGAATCCAGCTCGGATGGGCTGCATTCGGGAAGCTACGTGATGTATTCGCATCCAAAATTCCTCAATGTCTCAAGACAAAAGTCTTTGACCAGTGTGTGTTGCCAGTGATTACATACGGGAGTGAGACGTGGTCCTTTACCATAGTAAAAAGACCCATAGGTCTCATAAGAAGGCTCAAGGTCACCCAGCGAGCAATGGAGAGAGCGATGCTCGGTATTTCCTTGCGCGATAGAATCAGAAATGATGAAATCCGCAGGAGAACTAAAACAACTGACATCGCTCGGAGAATTGCTCAGCTGAAGTGGCAGTGGGCGGGACACATAGCGCGGAGAACCGATGGCCGTTGGGGCGGAAAGGTTCTCGATTGGCGACCACGCACCGGACGACGTTCCGTAGGCAGGCCCCCTACAAGGTGGACCGACGATCTGGTCAAGGTCGCGGGAAGCCGCTGGATGCGGGCAGCGCAGGACCGATCGGTGTGGCGATCCTTGGGGGAGGCCTATGCCCAGCAGTGGGCGTCATATGGCTGATGATGATGATGATGATGATATGAGAACTAGCTAGTATACCTATGAAGACGGAGTCACAGATACTCGAAATGATATTCCAAATAAATGTTCGTAAAAATTTTGACTTCCACTTCTTCTATTTAGTCTGCCGTCAGCTATATAATCTTCACATTTCATTTCCCATTTAAGTTTCGTAATTTGAAATAATACCGTTCGGAGCAGTGCGTTAATTCGGTCAAGACCACAGACGGTCAGAAGTGATAAATTAAACATGGCCTGACCATAACGGTCAGAGTCACCCAAGCCAGTAATCCGCTAACTTCCCTGCTTGGCGCGATTTGCATTCTTAATTAAATTAGGACGAGCCGCGCCACCGACCGTGGGCGGCCACTATTTATACAGCCCTCGACGGCGTAGCCACAACTCATTTCATTTGGGACACTTGATTGCATTTCATATTTAGGTTGTTCTTGTCTTTGTGTTTGTAATCCAAAGTAAGAGTAAATTAGAGAATCAGGTAACGCAGTTTCTTCTTGCCTCTTTTTGGTAAAAGGTCTTCACCGTAGGGTTTACGAGGTTTGATGGTTTTGATTTATTGTTATTTCTAATTTGAGTCATGATTAATTTTTCTATTTTTTCTAAAGACATAAATTCATTTTGAGACTTTTTACAGTTACTGCTACCACTATCATCAGCGCCCTATTGCTGGTGTCAGACCTACCCACATGAAATTAACAATAGCATAATAATATGGGAGACAGGACCCTACCACGCTGGCCCAATGCAGTTCTGTGGGTTTCTACCACTACTAGCTTACTAACAACAGCTTACAACGGATCAATGGATTAACTTGCCTTCCAAAGAGCGGAAGAATCCAAATAGTTTTATTATGGTCAGCAATCTAATGGCTCGGAATTGAAAATGTTGCCTAACTTGCTCAATCGCAATCGCTAGCCGCCGTTTCATCTAACTCATTGTAGTTGCTAGTTCCTTTATTATCTAAAGCTTCTTCGCCCTTCGATGAGCACGCTCAGCAGTTAGCCACGGCAACGGTCATAATATTTAATTGTATAAATAAATATGACACTCTTTGCTCACTTACCCTGTTTGTGGAAAACGTTTTATCTCCCCATACGTCTGCTATCGTTTTCATAGACGTAAGCATTGGTCCTAGTAGTTTAGTTTAGAACTACGAGTATACATTTAATGTTAATAATCCAATGTGTGGGATTGGATTTGCAATTCGATGCATTTTGTCATTGACGTAATAATTTACTGTGTACGTAGTCATATTTTAATTAATAGCTTTCCTTAAGATAGCAACAAAATTAAATGTTTTTTATTAGTCAGAGTAGCTTCAGTGTTTTCATAATATGGGACATCTTCTCAAGTCTGTAAGTCCATACCAAAATTTAAATATTCTAATTAAAAAGCTATTTACTGCTGTCAATGGCTGTTAACGTTCTATGCGATTTGTAGTTATGCTATAAGGTTTCAGGCACAATAAAAAGAAAGGTTTTATTACAATGAACTGTTTCATTTAAATATTCTGACGAATGAAAAAGTTCATGAATAGTAATGACAACTGCTACTTAAAAGTTCAGTCTTGAAAGCACTCCGCTGTTTCTTTTTGTTACAACATTAAGTTTAGAAGCCAAATTAAAATTCAGGACGCATGGACCGCATCAGGCGCAATCTGAACCAGCTCGCGCTGATGCCTCGCAAACAACTTATAAATAAAGACGGGCTTTATTGAAAACGCTTTAATAATACTTTCAATCTATTTTTGAGGTTATTTGTAAATTCATTGAACGAAATAATAATGTCACTAATAAAAATACATATACTATTTGAACCAAAATGTAGTAATCTTAAATTGTATTTAAACTTATATTGTAGTAAATTTTACTTTTTCTTTTTAAATGCTAATTGCTGCACTGAAGCTGAATTAAATAGGTTTTATAAAATACAGTGATTTCAGTGGTTTTTTCACTGTATTTTATAAATATTTATATTGTAGTAGTTGAATATTGTGTTTTATTGGGACGCTATAATTACTCTCGCATTTGTCGAACGCGGTCCAAGGAGATCGAACTGATGCTAGACTGGTGGGCAGGACCGTATAATGGGCTGCAATTAATAATGTGGTTTCTGCGTTTAAGCTAACGAGGGTAGATATAGAAGTGGTGCGCTGGGAGAATACTAAGGTCTGTAGCTGTTCATTGTTAAGTTGGGTGGCTCAGCCTTAAATAACTGACCAGCAATTACTATTGTTTGTGCCTAGATTAAATTTTCCTCGACCTTGGTGAACTGGAATGACAATTAGTTTTCTTGCACAGAAAATAGTTAATAGATTAATCTTTTTCAGGTGTTCTCAATTTCCACTTATATTATAAACCTACTTTGCCATCATTGTTGATGGATATTTTTTATTTAGTGTTTATTTAAAGATTTGTATTATATATTTATAAAATACTGGCTGACCCGGCGGACTTCGTACCGCTTTGACAGTTTCCATCATTGAGTTAAATTTACAGGGTGTTTCTTATCTATACTAATATTATAAAGCTGAAGAGTTTGTTTGTTTGTTTGTTTGTTTGTTTGAACGCGCTAATCTCAGGAACTACTAGTTCGAACTGAAAAATTCTTTTTGTGTTGAATAGTCCATTTATTGAGGAAGGCTATAAGCTATATTACATCACGCTATGACTAATAGGAATGGAACAGTCGTTAATTAACGCGGGTGAAACCGCAGGGCACAGCTAGTAAGGTATAAAGCTGGTGCGCGGTGATAGGGGACTACCATACCTATATATTGAACCCCCATGTATGTTCAGCGATTTTTGGTAGTTTGCAAGCTATATTTTTTTAAATCTTTTTTTAAGTATTGTATGACGAAGTGACTTAAGTTTTTTTGGGTAGACATCTCTGCATGTTTTTCTTTAACCAAGTTGCTATAAATTGTAGTGTTATGAGTAAAATAATTATTTCCCTAATATTCATATAAGTAAAAAAAATAATTTAAACTGATTTATTTGAGATTAACTTAACAATATGGAATTATCTAGTAGTAATATAAATCTAAAAACAAAGTTTCAGTACTTCTGACCATTTTTTTAAACTGCGTAAGAATCTAAGCTTTCATAATAAAATAAAAAATACTTGATAGGGTATTATTTGTATACCCCATAAAAATACTTAAAAAAATATATAACTCGCAAACTATCAAAAATCGCTAGATAATTGGTGTGAGCGTAAACAAATTTAATTTTTTTTTATTTATATATTGTAGATAAGATAGGTATGGTAGTTCCCCATCACCACGCATCGGCTTGACACCTTACAAGTAACACCCTGTATACCAATGGTTTCCATGACAACAAAACAAACAAATCATTTTGTATTGTCGTTTTTAGTATTTTATTAATTTTTAAACATACATACATACATACATACATACATACATACATACATACATATGTACATACATACATACATACAAAAATGCAAAGGTTTCCTCTTTAGAATATTAATATAGACTAGCTGACCCGGCAAACTTCGTACAGAATTTCTTTTTTTATATATATACGAGTAGCTAATGTAGCATTCTAATAGTGAAAGAATTTATTAAATCGGTCCAGTAGTTTTTGAGTTTATTCGTTGCAAACATACATACAAAAATACAAAGCTTTCCTCTTTATAATATTAGTATAGATAGTGAAAAAAATGTATGCCTAGCTGACCCAGCCAGCAATCCTGGGTCTTCCGCAATCCGGGCGGCTGCACTGACCATTGTGCTACCGGAAAAGCTGTCGTAAGCACTGAATTTTTTCACAGCTTTGATTTTGACTGCTTTTTAGCGGCAGTAGTGTCATCTATCTAACGGTTATTGCATTTTTCAACTGTACCTCCTTATATTTAAGCCTCCTATTATTAATGTATACGAAGTAGTTGCTTCGTGCAACAACCTACCAAAATATGTATGTTTTATAGGTATATACAGTGTGATTTCTCAGAAATCATTCAAAGCTACTAGCATTTGCAAGCGCAGCAGAGGTTTTAAGAAGTAGTTAAGGATTTGAAAAGATGTACAAGGAGGAGTGACCCACGTAGCCCTATCTCTGCCAAGCAGAGCACTGTCTAATTAAAACTTATTCCTTGCTCATTTAAATAAATAATTCGTGATGACTAAGGCGGTGTGTTCGGCGGCGGCCTCTGTCCCTTGAATTAAATATGGGACTCACGCGGAGACCGGCTAATTGCTCTTAAACTTTTACTGTTTTCTGTTATATTAAAAAGGCACACTTGTTTTTGTTAAAAACATAACCCTCCTTCTGACGCAGTCGGGTAAAAAATACAGTTTTAACAATCTTTTAAAAGTTTTAAAAAGTTTAGACCCAGAGGTCCCGGGTTCGATACCTAACGGGGGACGTTTGTGTACTCGGTTTGGTTGGTGGTAGGGCTCGTTTGTCCGCCTGGCTAACTACCACCATCTTACCTAAATATGTCGCCATAACATCAATGTTTGAAGCATTGTTGTGTTCCGGCAGCTAGAGATAAAGATAGCCAGTGCCTCAGTAGTTGAGGATTCCGGGTGAAGTGCGCTTGGACCTTCGGCCTTATCAACATCAGGTGAGATGAAGGCCAAGTTACAAAATTTTTATGGAATCGATAATTTGTTAAAATGGAAAGATGAATAAAATTGATTGACATAGAAAGTAAAATAAGCTCTGCCTGCTATGTACTAAGAAGTCTGCATGACAAAGCAGATAAAAAGCATCTCATGCTGGTATATTATGCATTGGTAGAATCGCTATAAATATAATATACACAAAGCAATTGTTCAGCAAAAAAGAGCAATCCGTACTATGGTTCGCATCAAACAATACGCCTCGTATCGGGAACATTTAAAAAAGCTTGGTATCTTAACTGTTCCGAGCTTGTACATACATAAGTATAAACTTATGACGAATTTTGCTAAATATGTTAATTTGAATTCTCAGAAGAAAGAAAGATTAGGGAAAGTACAAGAAGAAAGAATTTTAAAAATAAATTTATTCCTCGATTAGAAGTAGGTAGTCAAACAGTATACTTATTATTAGTCAATTCGAATATTAAATAAGTTACCAATCGAAATGAAAAATGTAATTGTATAAGAATAGCTTGAAATAAAATTAAATTTTTTTTAGTAGAACAATATTATTATATTGTCGATGAATTTATTAGTAATAGCTATAACTAGTACTTATAAATTAAATTATGAAATGAAAATGAGAGACATTGTATTGTTTTTACTTTAATTGACATTTAAATATTGTGTAATGACTGCGTTTTGTTTGTGTTTGTTTTGTGTTTTATTTGACATTTAATTAATTGTCGTTTATTTTTAAATTTTGTAGCATGAGTAATTTAATAATAATAATCGACGACCTCCTTCGTCGAGTGGCTTGCACACCGGTTTTCATGGTGTCGCCATCTCTGAGGTCCCGAGTTCGATCCCCGGTCGGATCAATTTAGAAATACCAGTTTTTTTTAATTGTTTCGGGTCTGGGTGTTTTGCTTTGTATAATAAGTATGTATTTAAGTATATTAAGTATGTTTATCCGTTGTCTCGTTAACCATTTATCGAGTTTCTTAAGGAAGCTTTTCTTGTGGGAAACATATATTTATTTTATTTATTAATAATTCTATATAATTAAAAGAAATTATAATATAAATGTACCTTTAAATATTCAACACGGTGTATATTATTTGGAATAAATGAATTGTATTGTATTGTATTTCCATATGGTTCCTATGTATTGCTAAATGTGGCGTCGACGTCACTAACGACGAGTTTACTCAAAATTGGTGATTGTGCTGGTTTGTCTACCTCTTTTTGGGAAAAGTACTTGAGAGTATGTTTGTATGTATGCAATATAACTATAAATACTAAAGGTCGCCCAGTGGTCGAAATTCGACCTTGATTTTATTAAGGCTGCACGGATTGTATCCTAAGCAATGAAAAATTAAAAAATATCTTTTTCTGAGTAATGTGAGTTTGGATTGGTATTGACAGATTACGGCCGCTCCTCTTCCATTTTTGAAATCTTTGAAAAGACTATATACGCGTGTGTCAAATACATGGTAGTGTGTTTAATGTTTGTATTATTGATTTGATGTATTTTTATGCACAATTAAAAAAAATATTAACATTCTGCAATCCTTCTCTATATAAACTATAAGTGTGCGAAATTTCATACTCCTCCGTCCGCGCAATTTTCGTAAAAACGGGTACAAAGATTTTGCTTCACGTATTAATACATAGATAAAACAAATTGAAGAACAAAAGACTATTTTGCATTAGCAATTTCACAAACTTCCTCTCTATTAAAGTTAACGATACTATTAAGTTATTCGCTATTTATATATGCTAAGAAACCTCTGGTCTCCTGCGAGTTGGCGACCAGTTAACAAGGCGAAGTTAAAAAGTTACTCGCAGCCGTAACAAGAAAACTAACCCCTCCAACATTAGTACCTTTTCCGCTACGGAAACTTACAGAGTATCGTCAGTACCTAACCAGAATAATGTACAAATTTAAACTGTTTTTAAATTTTTATTCAGCAGTTTTGTTAGTCCTGCCTTTATTTTTTTTCCAACAGGAAAATATTTTATCAGACAGTTTTTTTATTTTATGTATGTTTGATAAAAATAGAATTTGTGTAATAAAAGTGTTTAATTTCAGTATGTATGTAATACCTAAAGTTTAGTTATAAAGTTTGAAGGTTTGGTTTGGTTTTTTTTGTTTGCAGGTTCAAATCCTGCTCGTGGAAAAAAAAAATTTTTTTTTCAATATTTGTGTTTTTGTAATTTGTTCGCAACAAAATTTGCTTTAAAAATCATTTTGAACATTTTATAAAGTTTGGTTTTTGTATGAAGATTTTATTTATTGATTATTTACAATATCTATTTATAACGTTACTAAAAAGCCTTTTAAGAAAAGCCTAGGCCTAAAAAATGCCCATCTCTTACCCCTCCCCCCTCCCAATTCCTACTCACTTCTCAAAATTCAACTTCTTTCTCAAGGCCGGCAACGTATCTGCGATTACTTTGGTTTTGCGGGTGTCCATGGGCGGCGGTGATTACTTTCCATCAGGTGACCCGCCTGCTCGTTTGCCTCCTTTTAACATAAAAAAAAGTCCAAATCGTGACAAGACATGGTTTCTACCTGACCTAAATCATCTTTCTTGCGATTGCTATTTTCATTTTCAATATAAATTTAATCATAAATTTTAACTTTAACTATTAAGCACATACACGTACCACTACTAGCCTCAGGCATTCGCATGTGAAAAGGATTGCCAAGGGAAATTGGCGTCAGGGTCATCACGATATTCGCGATCACCCAATAAGCCATAATACGGTCATATAATAATGATCGCTTACCTCCCGAAGCAATAAGACTGAAATAATTGGAGCATGTATAAATTTTACGCAACAATCAACAAAATCTTCATCCCCATCCTCGTGCCCCCGAGTGAAGTTAATATATAACTTTTCTCTGATTTTTTTGTAAATTACGTAATTTTCTCAATACAGACAACCCTAACTCGAGTGCGTCTCGTAGAAAAACATTTGTGATAACGCAGCCACACTTTACATTACGCGCGCACTAAACCAACCGAAATCCGGAAAAATCCCGATATGTCCGGTGCGGGCCTCTCGGAACCGGTTATTTCCTGTCTTTAGATTAAGATGGCCGACCCTCTTATGCTCCATCGCGTTCGATCGCTACGAAAGGAACGAGATGGTGATAGTTAGTTCATGATAGATTTGGATGTGTAGCCGTCGAAGAGCGTCGGCTGCGGCTATCGCATCAACACTTGAGCCTGATTAAATGGCGGTCGGCGTCGTTAGGCGCGGAAATTTGTTTCGGCCCGCCTTTTCTCGATTCGCAAGTAAATAGTGGCGATTAGGCGGGCCCGTTGATGGCTGCCCGATGATGGGCTGACGTGCCAGATTTACCAGTTTGTCAAAAACATGAGTCGAGATAAAGTTTTCCCGTCAGCTTTTGTTTTGATACGCCATAAAGTTTCATGAAAAACATTGATTTGATTGGTTTTGAACTAAAAAAATGTACATAAGTTTGATAAATATCTGCTATCGTGGCATTTTAAGCTTTGCGCAGACATGCCTCTCCTATGAGGGAAATTGCATCTGAGAATAATGTTACTTTAGAATTAGTTAATTTGTTAAATTACTGAGCCCACTTGCCTCCGTGGGCCAGGGTGGTGGGTAGTGGGCCGATCTATTTCCATTAACTATGTTCATGTTGAAGGCCTAAGCTAAGCAGCGGTACATTTATATGCTATGAATTAACATTATTCAAAATTAAACCGTATTATCTAAATCCTGCACACTATCTAATAACATCGTAAATAATTTCCAACAATTGTCTGCCAGCCGCAACATTCAAGATTGAGCAACTTTGTCGCGCGTTATCTCAACTCGCAGTCAATGATAACAATTCAGCATATCAGTAACGGGGGGTTTACTGCCGCAATAAACATTAACCAGCTTTTAACTGCGGTTTAACTGCTTCTTAAGGGTTCAGCAGTAAGACAATCGGAGCGATTAACCGAATTATTATAGCCGGGTCGAGAGGCCGCGCTTCATTCTATGTATTATTCGATTGCAGTTAAGTTACACCACTTTTATTGTCTTTATGATACAGTTAGATGATTTAAAAGGATTTAGAGCCTGAAGATAACTTTAACGATGCTTTACGCCATCTACTTTAGAATATGTATCTAGAATACGTTTTTGAAATTGGACGTTTGACTTTTTTTACATTTTTTTTATAACTAGCGGCCCGTCCTTGCTTCGCGCGGGTGGACATTTTTTTTAATATAGCCTCTGTTACTGTAGTAGTTTTTGAGTTTATCCGTTGCAAACATGCAAACATACATACATACAAAAGTACATAGGTTTTCTCTTTTTAATATTAGTATAGATAGAATGAGAAAACTAGGCTAATAACGCTACTAACTCACTTACAAGGTAATGTAACAGATACTTTGTCTCGGAACAAGAATTGTAAGACAACGTTGGTTCTAATGATGATTGAATAATTGAATCTTATGCTGGTCTGGGACTTGAAAATAAAGTAGCTGCCTAACATCCCGTGCATGTTGTAAGAGCCGACTAAGGCTAGCAACCTACCACTGATGTTATCTGCTCCACCTCAAAGCCCTACTTTGATGCTAAATGTGGGGTCGAGGAGGTCGATGGCGCAGTGGTTAACACGCCCGGTCTGCGAGTGCTGAGGTTAAGCAATTTTCGGAAAGGCCGGATGGGTGACCAAAATTTATCATCTCGAGCTCCTCCGTGCTTCGGAAGGCACGTTAAGCCGTTGGTCCCGGCTGCATTAGCTGTCGTTAACAACCACCAATCCGCACTGGGCCCGCGTGGTGGTTCATGGCCCGTTCTCCCTATCCATCCATAGGGAAGGCTCGTGCCCCAGCAGTGGGGACATAAATGAGCTGATGGTGGTGGCGTCGAGGTCACTAACGGCAAGTTTAAACAAAGTTGGTGAATTTGATGAACTGTCTACACTCTTTTGGGGAAGGACGTGGAATTGTATGTATATAAGTAAATAATTAAATTGAAATTATTGTAATCGCTTAAGCTCCCAATTTCATTAGAACCAATATATTTTGACATGTAGTCGATAATAAAAGATTTCAACATGAAACGTTTAATTTTTACAACACCGGTACGGAGCGACTCCAATTCTTTCCGGTACAAACGTGACACCCCCATTAAACCCCTCGGCGGGCCCGTAAAAGTAATTAATAACATTAATTAAAGCGGCGGAATTATTGCCTTTTTTATGTGTTTATCGTAATGAATAACACATCGGAGGTGCAATATTTGTCGCCGTAAATTATGGCACGTGCGAATAGCCCTCTGATTTATTCCTTTTGTGTTTGCAGAGCTTGAGCACTGTGCGAGTGTGAGCCGCATGTTGTACATTCATAACAATATTAATATTTTGCTATAAAATTAACGGGGTCAAAAGAAAGGTTAATACAGGGAATGAAATACTTTTTACGAATATACGCGTTTACATAACAGGATTGAGTGATGTCCGACTTTGATCCAAGACGGGTTGGTGATTGTTAGCGACTGCCTACTATTTAAAAGACTATAAATAGATTTGATCACCCATCTAGGAAAAAAGATCGAGTTGAGAAAATTGCTTAGCTTTTATAATCGTTACCCAGGCGCGATACCCGCTGCGCCACCGAACAGCTACATTGTTTGTTATTCGGCGTTCGTGGTGAATGCCATAATAATATGGAGACAACGAGTCACCACCACCCATAGGGTATAAGGAAAGTGATCACGAAGCCAAAATAATGGCATTTCTATCTTAACATTAACTGATACCAGCAACCATTGGCGTTAAACAAGTTTTTTTGTGTTTCAGATATCGTAAACACGATGTTTTAGAAAGGAGCTAGACATATGATCCTTCTCTACCCATGCCATGTAAATGCCTTATATGTCAGGACAGCTAAGTAGTACAATGGAACACTTTACTTAGGTATAGTGTCGACTTTGCTAATGTTGCTCGACGGAGGGAATGTGTTACACTTCTTTGTAACGCTACGCGGCAAGGAAACGAAGTGTCAACTCTTATCTTGTATGCTTTCACAATAATGTTAAAATAAATTATTTTTATTTTTATTTTTTATTTTTATTTTTTATTTTTTTTTTATTTTTTTTTTTTAAGGCTGGCTTTTTCCTTGGCCAGAGACTAAGCATTGCCATTCAACGTGGAAATGCCGCCAGTCTCTTGGGTACTTTACCAGTCGACTGCGATGCGAAGGAATTTTTTGACGCCGTATTTTAGTTTTGTATTAGTTTTAGTTACTTTAGGTTATTATAATCTCAGATTTTAATTTTGTAGTTGTCTAAACTAGCTTAAGTGCGGTGTCTTTCAAGTCTTTCAAGCATACGGTGGTCGGTGACACTGTAAGTATGTCTGCAGTTACTTTTCTATAATTTGTTTGTTCAAAACCCACCCATTGAAATATTTTTTCAATACCTTTTCTGAAAGCTTCAGACTTCAAAGACAGAAGTTAAGTAGTTACCACACAGTACATAAAATTCTTATTCATATGACGAAATCACAGCCCGTTTGAAGTGCTTTAAGCGTAGTTGTGCAACGCGACACGAGGGAACACTTTGTCGCGCGTCGCCCGCAACAATGTCGCGTCGCCATGTTTTTAAACTCGCCGCCTCCCCTGGCGGTCATTTCGGGTATTAAATGAACGCGGTCGTTGTTAATCTGAAATAAGATATCGCTGGAAACAATGGTTTTCACGGCCTTTTAATATGGTAGGTGAACTCACGGGACCACCAAAGATAACGGGTTTAATTTGAGCTGTATCTTTTTGCTGTAAATTTTTGATATAAATTAAACCTTATTTTAGTGTTTGAAAAGGAAACGTTTTCTTTTTTTAATTTAGAATAGTTTTTTCTAAGATGTCATAAACTTTTAGATCGATGAGGCATAATATTTGATAATATATATTTTTTTTAAATATTCTTTAAAAAAATGTATAAGGTATCGTTGTTGACAATCTTTTTTTCGTCATTCAATTGATTTAAATAATGATTACCTTGGGTCTAGTTTAACCTAACCTAGACGTGCACTATAATATCATTTGGGTTAGTTTATGCTAAAATTAACTTAAATTATATTATTAAGTAAAAAATGTATACATAAGGGATGGTTGTTGTTAACTACTGCTAATGCAGCCGGGACCAAAGCTTTACGTTGCCTTTACTTTGCCTTCCGAAGCACGGAGGAGCTCGAGATGACACGTTTTTGGTCACCCATCCGAATCAATACTTTAGAATAATTATCTAACATACTTTGACCATAATAAAGAAAAAGTTCCGATTGGATTTATAAGCCACATGTAATTTTAGTAGTTCCGGTAATAGCTGCATTATTAGGTCGAGGCGCTCTGCCGATGCCGGTGCGCCTGCAGTAATCAGGTTGATTGAAGGCTTTTAACGACTTCATTAGGCTTGCAGTCAGGTTTTGCGTTATGTTTTAATAATCTTAATTAAATAAGCAATATTTTTTTAGTAATTAACAAAGTGTAATTAACAATGTTTTCAAACAACTAAGGCGAGGACGTATTTAAGTCATCTGGTCAAAAACTATAACGTATTGTCATGGCTATAAGAACATAGATCACCTTTGTCATCATCAACCTAAAGATGATTACAATGAAACGTGTCATGGATGGTCGAGATATAATACTTTGGTCACCTATTCTGAAGGTCCAACACTGTGAAAGTTGCTTACTTTGAAGATCGCAATGCACGGGTTGTGCCATCAAAATCTTCGAGGAAGCATAAGTTTAAAAAATATAACAATATTTATGATTTATAAAAAAAAAACCTAAGAAACAATCAAATAAGTATTTCTTAATATTAATAATGTAAGGAAAAAGCTACACTAAATAAAAGCACCCAATCAAAATGTCGATAAAACCCAAGAACTTCAACCCCCGGGGAGAGGGGGCGGGCATGTAGGGCGAAATGTAATATTTCCGCATTACAGGCCCTTCATAATCGCAATACACCGGGGACAGGCCAGGATCACTCCGCGCGGCGAGCGGCGCATGATGGATCGCTCCAGGGCACATTACACGGAAAAGCAAGGAATTAAGACGAACGGCGACAGAGGATTTGTATGATGCATGCGTGTCGCGCGTGGCATAATGTACTTACACGCTTAAAGTGGGCAAAAGCCTTAAAAAAAAAGTGTGGCGCGCCTGAGAAATAACATTTAATATTTACAGGACTTTATTACGCAATACCTCTTGACCTTTATCTTGCCTGATAGCAAGTGACGATAAGACCAAAGGTGGTACTATCCCGGGATACTTAACCACTAAAGAATTGGATATCTGCTGTCTTAACGAAACAATGCTACGGACATTGTTGCCATGGCGACAGGCTTAGCTGGCTAAATTCGAAAGTAAAGTAGAAAGGCTGGTAAGTCCTACGACCAAACAAACCGTGTACTCTCTAGTGGTAGGTATGTCGTTATATGACTAAATTATCCAGGCTGTTTGGTTTCTCTGATGATAAAAAGCTTTCGACATAATAATCGGCCTTGAGGAAGGAGTTGGATCTTGAGGAGGAAGTAGGAATTGGGGGGAGGGGTGAGAGATGGGCCTCCGGTACTTTCACTCAGCAGACGAAACACAACAGCAATGAAAGCCATTGTTTCAAGCCGATATTCTGTGAGAGGGGGGTATTACGCCGGGCGAGCCAGCTCATTTCATGCCGCAACGCAGCGTGGCTCTAACACTCAGATCACCCTCAGCTCAGCCTTGCTCTGGTTTTATATCGTGAGACGGCAGTCCACTAGCAGTGAAAGAAGAAAGACCTTAAAACCTGACCTTTTAAATACCTTACTAATAAAAATATCTCGAGCTTGCTTTAATAGGCACGTCCAGTCCTACTTTTGATTGATATCGTAAGATGGCTGTCTCCTAGCCACAACTGATGCTCTTTACCGCGTTTTAGTAGTATAGTGGGTAATAGCTTGAAGAAAGACTGTTCGTTTTTTTCAATGATCAACAAATTGAGTGACACGCGGCGCCGAGCACTCGCGGCGTGGTGGGTTGTCCGTGCGTGGAGTGGGGCGCGGCCGCAAAACGCCACTTTGTTTGATTGGCTCTAATGACCGCCGTGATACCATCGAACTGGTGTGAGGTGCAACTGTTGGCGGTGACGCAAAGAGCCACGGCTTTGTTGTACTTCAGATGAAGACCAAAAAATAAACTCGTTTTTTATTAGTTTCACAGTACAATTAATATAAAGATCGCTTACTCCCGTTCTTTTGAAGTCAGAGTGCCTTACAAATAAACAAAGAATAAGGTCCGAATAGTTGTTTTGTTCCTGTCATTTATACGTCATTTCAAATTAGAGTAAAAGAGAAAAATCACGGAATAACTATTAGGACCTTATTCTTCGTTTATTTGTAAGGCACAGAGAGTTTTTTAGGAAGTACAACTAGGAAGCGCTTGCACATCTGATGATAACTGACAAGAAGGCCGACGATGAAAGCGCACTTAATCTTTAACTACTGTGGTCCATGCTATCTGTCGAAGCAGCACAAATACTACTATGTACTAATGATGGTGATGGATGGTGGTGGTATGGACAGTAAATACTACATGGTTTCAAGACGACAGACTTACATTCACATACATGTTATTAAGCACTGATCTTCTATTAAAAACTTAGTATGTGCTATGGTACAATCCTGCTGCTGCTATGTACTCTCGCTTGGAATCAAAACCCATCTAGGAATCTGGATCTGAGACCGGTGTTTTACCACTGGACCATAGAGCCAGTTAAATTATGCAACGTATTAATTTAGGATCCTCATTATTCGGCTCAGTGGCATGCATTAGAAAAGGCTTATCTTATCTTAGTGGGGCCTGCTGAGGTTTCCCTCTCGCAGTAACGCTTCGACCCATCGGGATCTTTTGTGCAACCCATATTTTCGCTATTCTTCCTCTGTTAAGATAGATGCCATAAGTTTGGCAACGTCTTTAAGAGCGAAGAGCCTGAAGTCCTCCGGTTCGGATAGGCCGACCCCAGGAGTCCTGGGACCAAATATATGGCCTGGGACCCAGATCATTCTCACCTTGTTATGTCCACCTAGCTTGTTTAGAGCTTTGGTAGTTTCTAAAACAAGGCCAGAGTCGATCCGGGGCGATATGAGTGACTTGAGCGCACCTTGGCTGTCACTCAGAATGAATATATTACGCTTTTTCATGGCTAATTCTATATACTGCTTTGCGAATAGGAGAATTGTCAAAGTTTCTTCTTGGTAAACAGTGGCAAATTTTCCCATGCTTTGACTTTGCTTGAAGTCGTTATTATAGACGCCTGCCCCTGAGCCTTATGAAGCAGAGGCTTATGTCCAGCAGTCGACTTATGTAGGCTGATTATGATGAAGATGACTAATTGAACATGCAAATTCGCAAGATCTTACTTGTCCTGCAAATTTCAGTTTAGGTAAGAACATAAACAGTTTGTGTTTTCATTGCTAAAAACAAACAATGGCGTCTGTTGTTTATGTCTGAGGACGATAATTTGTCTGCTGTCGCTGCGCTCGCTAATGTTTCTGGCTAATTCTATAATTGAAATAACAAAGGACCGTTATTACACGTGTTCAGGATTAGGACTGAGTTGCTAATTTACATTAAGCTTGTAATAGAATAATTGTTATTCTCAAGTTAACGCTATTATGACTTGTAACAATAATGAAATGAAAGATAAAAGGCTCGGTACTTTAACGAAGAATATTGAACAAACCCTTACGAGATATTTTGAGAAACGTATTTGAATTTTACTTGTATTGAGGTAAAATAAAAATGGTCAGAACGTTTTAACTATTATCATAACTTCAAGTTTGGCATTTACGAAAAGACTATTTGAATTTAAATGAATGTTATACTAATTAATGATGTATAATAATATTTTATGACACCGAACTAATAGCATTATTGGTACTAGTTAACAATAAAATTACTATGAGACTTTATTGTACAGTCACGAGCAATAACATGTCAACATTGCAACTCTTAATACAATGGAATAAGAGTCAAAACTAGCCAAAAGTGTAAACATGTTATTGCTCGTGACTATACACAGGCAAATAATAAATATAGCTAACACTGCTTACTTGGGAATATGGATCGAAATAATTATAGATTTAAAAAAATGTACGAGATAGAACGAATAGGACTGTTTTTGGACAACTTTTTCGTATTCTGTTATCAATGTTACTTCTGCTTTTTTAATTGGTTTTGTTATTCCGCTTTTCGTGTATTTAACTCTTTCTAAAAAAATGCCTTTAAAAAATCAAACTTCACGTATCCTTAATGTAAGAAAAACTAATGTAAAACGAGGAAACATTGATAGCAGATCCAGATATTGAAGCAGCTGCTATAAACGGTGCAGCGTCTTTAAGTGTCCCTAGACTGACTAGCTCTCGAATTAAAAAAACAAAAAGCTTCTGTCGATTTAACAACGAATTTAGGAGTAACTCCGGCTTATATGGAATAAAATAAAAAGAATTAAATTGATTAAGCCATTACCCATCAACTGTTTCGAGTAATAACTTGATTTCTATAGTGAAGGTCTTTTCCCCGCAGCGGGCCAGTACATTAAATAGTCTTTACTTTCTTATATAAAAGTTATACATCTTTTACTAAAACTTCAACTTTATACAAGAATAAGCAAACATTCGTTCTAAAAAATCTTTTAAAAAATGATACTACATTAGCATGCCAGTCACATTGGATTTCGCTTGCAGTGGAGCCGCACACTGAAACGTTTTACCTCGAAAGGGTTTGGAGCGTCACGGGCAATGATCCCCGCTTACTGAGTTTTCTCGGCCCTTACAGGAAAGGGTCGCCAGTAACATGTTTGGGTAATGCCTGAGAGCTGAGCCGCTGACGGTAATTTATGCTGCGACGAACTAAATGTTTGTGCGGCTACTTTATCAGTCCCACGCAGCCTCCTTAGAAAAGGTTTCGCATTGCGTTATCGAGCTTTGCCAATAGGGTTTATTCTACAACTGTATGCATATAAATTACTTTCTTACGTAGTTTTCTTCCTCTTACGCGTTCATATAGTACGATAAAAGTACATGCTTAAGTAGACTAACATAGTTTTTTTATACTACATAACTAATATCAATAATAGAAACTGCGTTATTATGATATATTTATTACTTAACGTTTAATTTGTTAAGATATAATTGTTCAACTTAATAATTAATATTAGAATTGTAATAAAATGTAGTAGGGAAGATTAATTGTTTCTATCTAAAGTTGTTGTAAAATCGTTGTCATATATAGCTTAACTGTAGTCACATATACTTTGAAACGTTTCTAAACTCACGCTAGGTTGTGGCAGAATATCAGCTACAGCTGTCGATTCAGCTGTTTGATGCTGAGCCACAGTACCATTTTGTTCTATGTTATTAGTTTTTAGTGAAACTTGTAATTTTTTAGAACAAATAAATACTTTTTATTATTATTTATTATTATTATTATATATGCGACTCCATATCTCTCGTGGATGATCAGTTCAGTGCAACAGTTCATAAATTCTAATGTACCGAAGCTAATTGATACCGTGTCGTGGCGTGGACCTTGATTGTCTAAGATAAATGCCCCGTAGTTGGTCCGCTTAGACAATGGCGGGATATTTATCGACGTCCCTGCGGGATAATTCGAGTGAGGTGACTTATTGCGTGCGCGCAGTGTTTCACCGGCCGCTGCGCTGGCTGTCACGGCCGGGGCTGTCGACAGTCGTTGTAATCAAAAAGGCAGGAGGCGATACGTTTTTCTAACAGGTGAAAGTGGTACTTTTCAAACAACCAATAGAACATTAATTATAGATTACTTTATAGTTATAGTTAGGAAGGCCTTTGCGTCAATTATAAACTACTCACGGCATTGTTACTAAGAAACAGGGTTTTGTTTAGATTGAGATTTAGTTAATACGTGAAGCAAAAACTTTGTACCCCTTTTAATGAAAATTGCGCGGACGGAGGAGTATGAAATTTCGCACACTTATAGTTTAAATAGAGAAGGATTAAAATACATGAAAAATACATTAAATCAATAAAACAAACATTACACACGCTACCATGTAATTAACACACACGCATATGTATTTGACACACACGCCTAAATACTCTTTTCAAAAATTTCAAAAATGGAAGAGCAGCGGCCGACATCTGTCAATGCCAATCCAAACTCACATTCTATCTTTTTAAATTTTTCATTGCTTAGGATGCAATCCTGCAGCCTTAACAATATTACGATCGAATTTCGAGCACTGGGCGATCACAGTAAAACTAAATAAGCGTAATAGCGAATAAGAGGTCTTAGGCGTTAAATTAAAAATATATATATATAGGCATACCCTTTAAGACAAAATATTTACATTTATGAATGAAGCAATAAAGAATTATTATTATTATCTTCTTTATTTATTTTCTTTCTAAAAAATAGTCTTAAGAAGTCTTCTAAAATTTAGTTTTAAGATTTTTACAATATTTTAATATAAAAACAATAAAACATTATAAAAACCTAATCCTAACCAGCAGCGGGGCAGGGCCCAAGCTACCGGTGGTCAGGGCTGCAGAGTGAGGAACCTTCTGACAATACGTGCCGTGTCTAGGAGTACTGCCTTTTGCATCTGACCCTTAACCCAACCTTTCAGCGAGAGCCTCTCTAGGTGTTGATCGAGGCTCTTCGCTATCAGACCGTTTGCCGAAATTATTATTATTATTATACTCTTTATTTATTTTTAATCTTAGATCTAGGTTTTATAAAAATTATATATAAAGTAAAATATAACAAAATATCATACAAAAATACAACTTTTATAAAAACCTAAACCTAGAACGCCGCCAGCAGCGGTGCAGGATTCAAGCTACCGGCGATTAAGACTGCAGAGAAAGAAACCTCCTGACAATGCGTGCCGTGTCCAGGAGTGTGGCCTTCTGTATCTGACCCTTGATCCAGCCATCCAGCGAAAGCCTCTTGAGATGTTGGTCGAGACTCGTCGCTATATATTATTATTATTAATTAATAAAATAGAGGCAATTATTATGGTCTGGGAGATAGCGTTGCATTTTAGGTAGGTAGTGTTTTTACGCCAATCGATTGCCATCTTGTTCAACAGATCTCGTATTACTGATATGTGAACCAAGCGTCAGCTGGCGCACTCGCCGCGGTGGGTGTGTGCGTCGGAGGTTCCGAAAGTAGTAATTGCTACTACGCTTTTTCCTTTTAAACACATATTTCTAGCTGCTTCTGGAGCTGCTTGAGCCCATATAACGCGACCTTCGGGCTACCTAAGCCTGTCCCCCTAAATTTTCAAAACAGCATCTGCGTGTGCGTGCTAGTGGTGGGTCGTCGACGCTTCTTCGATGAACGAAACGAGAACTTATCGTTTATCTTATACTAGTTAAAAAAAAGTTTTTTTCGACTAGTTTACGTCTTCGAAGAATACTGAACTGAACAAGAACCAGATGAAGAAAATGGTTCTGATGACTATTCATCAGACACCGATTATGATAGCGATACCATGGATAAAGAATCATAATAACGAATAATTTCTTCAATATTATCAATGTTTATATGTATATCTATTTTTAGGGTTCCGTAGTCAACAAGGAACCCTTATAGTTTCGCCATGTCTGTCTGTCTGTCCATCCCCAGCCTAGCTCGTAGACTCTTAGTACTAGAAAGCCGTAATTTGGCATGGATATACATATTAATCATGCCGACAAATTGGTGAAGTAAAATTTTGAAAAAAAATTTCTTGTCTACCCCATAGTGTGGGGTGTCGTTGGATAGATATTTCAAAAAATAATCTTACCACCGCTACACATGCAGCTGATTGTTGTTTTCGTACTTTTAACAATTTAAACAATCGTCTAGTTAAATTTCATCCGGCGTACTATAACTTTATTTTACGTATTTTTTTACAAGCTTACATGCAGCTGACGCATATTCCCTCCTCCACGATGCAGCTGACGATTTTTTTCAGCTAGTATGATTTAAACTATTTATGAAAAAAGTTTAAAGTGTTACCTACTTTGTTTTTTATTTTTTTACCACTTTCGGAACCTCCCACCGCTACATGAGCAGCTGACGGTCGGTTTACTCATTAGTCATATAAGATCAACTGTCGATGTTAATATCAGCCGGCTTACTATGACTTTTGTATTTGCAACGCTACCTCCCGGACCATGATATACTATAAAAGTAGTTCATACTTTGGTGCATTTATAAACTTGTGTGTATGACGGAAGCAACCGCTAACGTTTGAAGGTTAGGCAAGTCTTTAAAGCATGACTAAAGATGAGCTTTAAATATTAGACGACCGTCATGTATTATATTGATCAGGGACCATTTTTACTGCCAAGTATTTGTAATTTGCTATTCCAGTAATTTTATAACGCAATATCTATAGTGCGCAGCCCTGGGTTTAGGCATAACAGGCGCTTACTCCCACGTATTTAATTATACTATACACTAATGATCTTGACACTTTGTTATTTACTACAAGTATAATTACTCACTACATTTAGCTATTGGAAGACAATACAGTTATTACAATATGCAAAACATATAGGTACTACGTCAAAACATATATATATATTAACAGAATAAAATAACAAAATAATCCGTCATTTCACTGCCATAATGCCCCGTTTATGTAAGTCAATTAAAAAATGTACAGAATAAATGTCGCATTCCTTTAAATGCTGAAATACCGCTTAGAGAAGCAGGCATATAAACCAAGTCGTAGGAAGCCTTTGATGCCTCCGGCTACAAAACCACCGCTTAATTCACCGCCGCTCTAATTACTAACGACAAATTGAGAAACGATAGTTTATTGCTTAATAGCTTTATAACTAGTCGCGCCGCTATAAACACGTAATTATGTGCCAAATGTAGAACTTCAACAACGATTTATATTGGTCGTATATATCTCGGTGACGGGACAGAATCGCTCGGTAAGCCACCATAATATTCACAGCTACAGTGCTATTGTCAGATTTTGAACGACGTAGATTGCGCATTTTTCTATGAAATAAAAGGTTGTAGTATCAACAAAATAATTTCAGATGACATTGTTTTAATATACGAAATAACCAATATTATATATTTACCTGAGAATATTATGTTTCAGTGTGCATAAATACGTTTATGTCTTATTTTGTAACAATAATTCTTAATTTATTATTTATTTACTGTTATTGAATATTCGTAGTTATCGTGTTATTACAATAAATAGCGTGTAAATAGCGTGTTATACGCACACAAGTTTTCCGCGTCTCTGATTTTATAGTGATTTAGTTCTCTCCATTCGTCTGGTACTGGATCGCTTTAATGCTATAAAACCGGTAAATTACAATGTTGTTTTCTGAAAGTTATTCTTTTAAGTTTTTTTTCTAGTAGGTATTAGATATGTTAAGTTTTTCTTATATTTGAGAATATAAGACCTCCTCTTCTCTGTCTTTCAATTGTGTTGCCCGACAGGGTCTAAGTATAATTTGTTTTCTATTATCAAACAATACTATTTGTTAACATTATGAATGCAAAAACCATTCAGTACTTAAGTATCTAGTATTGCCTACAGACATCTAACAAACCAAAACTTTCAATTCATAATCCCAGTTGTCACTATAAAACCTCTTTAAAACCAACATAAAGGTAAAAACGTGTAAGCGAACACTGTGCAATAGAACTGTTCCGTGACCAATTACTCCGCTGTCTTTTGCTATAATGACGTTTATACCGGCGCTGGTTATAGTATCGCTTGAGATAAGGCTAATCTGTGTGTCGCGGAACGAGCCGTGTCTGCGAGTCGTGTGGAAACAATACCAATGGTACTGTTACTTGTCTCTAAATAATGTTTATTATCGCTTCGCTAGTGTAAAGAGATATGAATAATATAATTCCATTAAATATTCGTTGGGACTTGAAAATGTAAGGGAAAGCTCGTGCAGCTGTCGTGAAAGCTAAACAGCTTTTGGAGTGATCTGTGATCAGTCTAAGAATAATAAATTGTAAAATATTGAAAATAAAATGATTACCAACATCTCCGTATTGCGATAATCTTAGAGAAGTATAGACTGGATCAGCATAGTTTTAATTTAATCAGTCCTGAATCTTTGGAACTAATACAAAATAGTGAATAAAAAGTAGTAATAACGTAATAAGAAAATATTAAATGAAAAGGGGTTTCATCTTTCTGCATACCCAAGGACAAAAACACGTAAATCTGTATGGTAAATTTGAACTATTTCGGAAATATAATCACTAGAAGCCACAGAAGTGACAGAATCAGATGAAAGTAGTCTCCATTTATTTATTGTTATCAATAAAAATAATTTAATAAGATTTAATTCTAAAAAACATGTCATACCTTGCCTTGATAAACACTGTATAATTAAATACAAAACCATTCAATTTCCAAGAAACTCAATATGTATATTTCCTTGATTGCTCCAATACGCCCAAAACACATGTTACGCAATATCCGTAATTCCTTCAACTGGCAACATTGTCGTATGTTTGCTGTAACGTCAATTAATTCGCGCATTTGGGGACCACTTGTTCCAGCGCTCTTATTAGGAAACCGGTAGAAACGCATTTTAAATAGGTTATATCAAAATATAGTTAACACCTTTGTATTATTATATAATTATGTCAATTTAATTCGTTATAATTATGTTATTTTGTTGCGAACAAATGACAATTTGAAAGACAAGTGTTGAAAACCGGTATTGCAGATTTTCCTTTTTTCCAAATCTGCCGCACAATTTATGAACGCAGTAAGTACAACTTACTGTGTTTGTGATTGTGATATTTGAGGTGCTGACATTACGATCTATTTTCTCGAAACTGTTCACATGTTCTTTACTGCGTTTATAAATTGTGCGGCAGAAATGAAATCATAAAATAACAACGTTTTGATGTGCAAAAATATATTACTACTTCTCATAGAACTCTTTTTTCTCAAAATATGTGGTTCTTATGAGAAAAGATACCTTTTAATATTTGTGTGAAAGTTGTTATTGCTCGGTGATATATTGTAATGTTATTATTATTTATTTTAAAAAATAAGTTTTTTTTAGAATAAATAATAATTTATTATTATGATTCTCCTTATTTATTTTCTTTCTCAAAACTAGATTTTTACAATATTTTAACAAAATTTAAAAAAAGCAATTTAAACAAAATTACAACTTACAATGATACCTATCCACAAAGCTTTCGCGATGTATTCAAATGGCGATTCTACTAGCTTATGAATAAGCCCCTAACGAATTACTCCTTCAATATTAATAAACAGAGATTAACTAATACCTGGTAGAGGCCGCGGGCGTTTAGCGACACATGAATTAAATATGAAGCGGTGTGGGACGCGTGAGCCGAACCACTTGAACGTCTCAGTAGGGTTTCACCTAAGTGTTTTACAGAACTTTTCGATAGTATAAGCTTTTTGACGACCTCCGTAGCCGAATGGCTAGGACGCCGGACTTTGGGCGGTGCTAACTCTTAGGTCCCGGGTTCGATTCCCGCTCGGGTCAATGTCGAAAAACGAACTTTTCGACATTGTGTCGACTTTAGAAAACAATATAACAATTTTAAACTTTCGCATTCCATAGTTAACAAAGAAATTTAAACGGGGATTAACAGCGATTGCAGAACATCTACTTGACCGAGGCACAAATCACTGAATTGTATTTTACCGTACGCAAGTCCTCTCCACAGATGGCCACTTTTATTCAAGAGTAGTGCGTGAAGCGATTGAAATAAAGAAGCACCCTATTATTTTCAATCGGGAAGACGGCCACAAACTATTTTCAGCGTGGAATCCAGTGAATCCAAAAAGACAACCTCGTTTTTCTTCGCAGTCGGTAAACAACCAGAATAAGGCTTGAATTGTTGTAATAATTAATAATCATAAGTAATTAAATAATAATACTACTAAAAGTTAACAATCAAATAAAATATTTTAATTTGTTGCTCTATGTGAGGACCTGTAATTGGCTTTTTGTTGCTATTTTTAAGTTTCTACTTTGTTTATTAGCTGTTGGTTTTCCAAATTTTAGAATTTGATATGTGATATAATAAATAATATTTTTGTAATTTTTATTAATAATATTTAAAATTAAATTAATATTTAAAATAGATTCAATTAAAATTTGCATGCCAGTTTTGGTAAAACATGTTTGTACATACTATTATCATGACCAGCTATATTAGTATGTTTTAGGAGAATAAATGATTTCTGATTTTGTTTTTTTTGAATGAATAAATAAATAAATAAATACGTAATAGGCACACCGTTAGTGTTGAGTGTGGCGGTAGTTGGCAAAATAATGTGACGGTGGGTGAAGACTCTGCCGCGCAAACGGAGACGCAACATCGCGACAGCAGTCAGCCCGTGACCACGGCCGTTGTAACTCGATCGAAACGTCGGCGTCGGGTTTGAAAAGGGTATGACTAATTAGTTTATCTTATTTAATTAGTAATCCCCGTTAAAATTTTTTTGTTAATTTGTATCTGATGTTGGAATGTTTTTTTTAAATTTATTTTTGTAATGTTAAAAACTTTTCTTTTTTTTTACTGGTGCCTCTATGAATGGTATTTAAATTTTTAAACGGTTTTATTTAGCTTGCCCTGTTTATTTATTTGTTTATTTGTTTGGGTCAAATCTAGTTATTAAAATTTGACCCTTTTCCTGACGGATTGAAATGAAATTTGGTACACACCTTTAGTTTTGATGACAATAAAATTCAATACAATCGGTATCATTGTAAATCCAAGATGGCCGCCAACAAAATGGCAGGTTAATTTTTTTTCTTTTCACAACCCCTTCAATATGGGTATTAAATAAAAGATCTTGACTAGTAGAACAGATTACACTATGAAAAAAATGAAAAAACTAAAAACTTTAAAATAAATAAAAAATGAGTTAAAAACATTTTTAAGTTAAACGGTTTTATTGAAAATAAAGATTTAAAAAAATTGCAATGTACTAAAAGCTAGAAAATAAATCGGTAGGTCCTAGCTACTAGTCATCACACCACTCTTCTCATAAACTTAGGACATTGATCAGACAAAAAAAATTCAGATTTACATTCATATAGTTAATAATAACCCCCTCCCCCCCCCCCAATATGATTTTAGTTAAATATTTAAGTTTAATTGAGTTAATGAAATGAATCAAGTGGATCATGTGAAGTTTTTAACACTGTGACTATAGTATTTGCAAAATTTCTACAGTCAACGTCTGTAAGTGTACTTTTGTACCGTTATGTCTATGGTCTAATGATTGTTATCATTAAATTCTGGGAATGTATTGCTCCGGGCGGTGTCATTACTTTCGTAAAAACTTACAAATTGACGAAGTAAAAACGGTAATGTAAGGTATTTTGACCTAGCAACGTAATTGTGTACTTTGGTTGATGTTATTTTGGTAATTATTGGGGAACTTAAATATTAGTGATTAGCGACTGTTCCACTCCTATTAGTCATAGCGTGATGTAATATAGCCTATAGCCTTCCTCAATAAATGGACTATTCAACACAAAAAGAATTTTTTAATTCGAACCAGTAGTTCCTGAGATTAGCGCGTTCAAACAAACAAACAAACTCTTCAGCTTTATAATATTATAGTATAGATGATACCGAAGATCAGCATGTCTACTTGACATGAGTTACAATAAGACTAAGATTTTGAGGTTCTTGTAACGCTAGTCAATTTAAGCTGCAGTAAATTCAAGAATGCTAACCTAAAGCAGTATTTCGTTACATACAAAAATCTACAAATAGAATTAATGTACTGCTTTTCATTTTTTTTTGTATAATTTTTTTCTTGGTCCATTGGCTTGAATGTAAAAACTGCAATCTCTTTAAATATTGTATTGTTTACCAACTATGTTGTTTGTTTAAAGCTTTTTAGAGGCATAATAAGTTTCCTAAATTATATTAACAAGTGAAACTTATACAAAATCACAGGTTCCGTAAACAAATCGCCATATTTTTCATATTTGTTCAAGTTTCCGTTATCGCTGACTCGGCACTTTAAACTCCCGCCAACTATGGCAAGTTTTAATTGGTCTTCTTTGTATTTGTCACAGCTTACTAGTTCCGAATACCGGAAACAACTTGTGTTATTAGTCTCATGTCAACGGCATCTTGGAAGTTTGCGTAATCGGGCCGGGGGCACGAGCGCTCGTTTGTGATTTTATTCTTTGTCTATTATATATTTCAACATAATTTGTATGGCGCAGACGAGAATTTTAAAAATGTGGGGAAGCTTTCCCCCCAACATAGGGAAGCTTGGAGCGGATGCCCGAGGGCATGAACATGGAATACACGACGGAATACGTTATATTTATTATAAAAACCTTTTAGTATTTAACTAAGTAATAAGACGATATTGACTTACTGCTGGGAAAAAGCCTATTTATATTATTATTCAAATCATAGAATCACTACTAAAAAAATAAGATGTCAGTAGCCTTTGGACTAATATTAACACTAGGTACGTGTTCATATTGTTTTCTGAAGTTTACGCGAATACTACACATTTAAATGAAACTATTATTACGGATCTCGCGTTTATTTACCCGACTTATTTTTTTGACCCTCCAAAGGGTTTGAAACGTCAATAAAACATTAAAAAGTAATGTGTAAAATAAACGCGAGTAGATCCGTAAAAGTTGTTTCATTTCAACTACGTATTTATTTAGTTTTTCTAATCAAAATGAGGAAGTTTTATAATCATCGGTCTAGTTTTTAACGAAAAATCTATGTTTTCTAATAATAACTTGCCTGTAAATTTAAGCCTGTAAATTTAAGTAACATTAAATGCACATTTTGTTATATGCTTGATTCTACTCCTGAAGCTGCAATTTTGATACGCAACCCACTCACACACCTGGTTTGTCACTTCACTCATGTGACAAACTAAGTTACTAAGTTACATCATTTTTAATTATTGATACAGTATGCTACTACTCGTATTTGTTTTCATTTAGCTAGGAAGTTTTTTTTATTTTATTTATCCAACAGCATTTATGAGTAATAGCGCTACAAGTGTTTTCAGTATTTGTTCAGAGCGTAATGTCACATTGTATACTAATAACGGTACAAACATTAAGATTTTAAAAATTACCTTATATGTCTTGTTGTAAAGAAAATTTACAGGCCTGTATAATAATAGGATTTTATCGCAATGTAAGCATTTGCACGCTCTGGTAAAAAACATGGCACTTGTTATTTATGTATCAATGAAATTGGGTCATTACCTTGGCTAGTGGCTTACGCTCGGGTAGCGATCTTGGATGTTAAAGTCAATTTTGCACTGCCGGGTCATCGGATAGGGTGACCAAAATAAAATAAGTCGAGCTCCTCCGTGCTTTGGAAAGCACGTAAAATGTTGATCTTCCATTGTAGGATGGTGGTGACCAACTGCGGTTCTTTATAAAAAGGATGTTCACTGCTTTTCGTTTCCTCACGCCTCAACAACCGAGTGGCAAAACGCTCGGCTCAATAAGTTGCAGTGCATTGGTTTGTATGGAGCTGTTCTTAATAGCAATGGCACGGGGGAAACAACGCTTAAAAGAACGGAGTATAATCCCCGCCATACTGCCAGCTACCCGCTGCTGCTGCCCCGTTCATGGCCTTAGGCTTAAAGCCGTAAACAGCTAACAGCAATATCCTCCAAAAAAGCTTTAGTATCAAAAGAAAAATACATGGCACTAATAAACGGGGGCATTAATCGGCGCCTGGCATTTTTGCCGCTGCTGGCGCGCGGCCATATCTCCAGCAGACGCGGACACCTGCGAGATTAACGTGGCTAATTACACCGGCTGGAAACTAACGTTTTTATTGAAAAATCTAACAAGAGTTTTCTAAATATAAGTTTATTTATTTATATTGACAGATGCAACCACTTTAAAAAATACTTACTTATATAATTAATCGGAAATCAAATCAAGATATTTTTTAAGTTATGTTCATCACCAGCTCATTTTATGTTCCCACTGCTGGGACACGAGTCTTCCCTATGGATGGATAGGGAGAACGGGCCATGTACCTCCACGTGGGCGCAAGTTATATTACTCATTTTTAAATAATACAAAGTATAATAGAATAATAAGACAGTCAATATGACCAAAAAAGACTGGGCAGGCCTGCTCAGCATAATGTTACAACATGAACATTAAATCATCTGCATCGCGATAATTTGTTAAATAAAGACTAAGTATGCTTCTATTTATTGTATATTTTACATCATCTAATCCCCTATTAAGTCTATAAAAGATTTTCTCTTCCATGTTAGATCGCTTCATCATTTCAAGTACCCTAATCTCATGACAAAAAACAAACGACGAAGCTTAAATTGAAATTTTAAAAATGTATTGTCAAGACAAAGAGACATTTTAATCTCAATGATAATACATCTCCCCAACACAAGGTGCTTCCTTAAGTGAGAGGTCCTCAAAAGGAGATATAAAGCTTCCCCTCCGCTGAGTGAAAACACTCTCAACTGCAATTTAAATAGCTCTTGTTTAATTTGAGTTAGCGTGCCGAGGGTAGTTTTTCATACGAAAAATGAAGCAACGCCATATTTCGCGCTTGAAAATATTGCAGTCGAGAACAGAGTTTTAGGATTCCCGCGTACTGAAAACAATTACCAAAATATTTTGAAATGGCATTTTGATTGGAAAATTTGAAAAAAAAATTGATTACAAATTAATCATAACTTTCCTAAAGTATTAAATCAACCACTAGCGTCGTTTAAAACCACACCTTCTGATTATTGGTGCTGGTTCAAATCCCACTAGTGGACTTTTGTCAAAACTTTTTCCTACGATAATTTGAGTGATAAGTACACTGCAATAAAATGTACCGCCATATTTCAAATCAAAATTCAAATTCAAATCCAAGTCTACTTTATCATTTTGGAACCTAAAATAAGAGTTGTTCATGATTTTTTAATTAACTTTTGTTGTATTGAAAGTCAATAACGTTGCGTTAGTTAAAATGTGTTTAATATTTTTTTATTATATTAGACTAGATTTCCATTCATTTCTGCGTTCCCTCTCAACAAACAAACACATTTCAGATATTAGCTATGATGATAACCGATAAAAAATAAAACCTGTACAGTACAAAGAGAACCGAATCCCGAAGTAAAATTCGAATGTCTGTTTGAAATCTGTTATCTGTTTATTAATTAAAACCCGTCGTCTCTCCATTCGACAATACAGCTCCAACTCCCCAACTCCAATAGTCGACTTTATAATCGTATCCACGGAACTCCGCAGCGATTTGCTCCAAAAAGGAAAAGTTCGAGATTGTTTTTACCTCCGCATAGTTCCATATCTGTCTCGGAATTAGCGCCACCTGTCGGAGATAAACGCCTTTAATTACCTCGGAGTCTCCCCGCCCGCTTCCCGCCCCGCTCTCCGCCCCGCACCCGCTTCATTAGCGCGAGTAACGACAAAGGCTGCGTTCAAGGTGAACGAGAGGTGGCTCTAGGGTTGTGGCGGGTGCGACGTACGGGGTTTGCGTCCTGGCCACAGCGTGTCGTAAGTTGTTCTAGCGTTTAGTTAGGCCTGTTTCAGGTATTGCACACCATGAATGATGATTTATTACTAAACAGAAATGATTTGATACACCCGTAAAGTGCGGTCCTTTTCCAGGTATTGAAAACCATGGATGCTGGATGATTTTTTATTCTTAATATAATAATAAAAAATATGTAAATATGTTTTATTGCTTTTATATTAAAATATTGTAAAAATCTAGTTTTAAGAAAGAAAATAAATAAAGAGAATAATAATAATAATAAAACATTTATTTCAGATTATAGAATCCATACAGATGTTAGTAGATTTCTTAATACTATGTTAATAAGGATACATATATATTTGACATAAATTAAAATTGAAACAAATTAATCATAATAAAATTGAACAAAAAATAACATTAATAAAATTGACTTAATAGACAGTCAAAAATGGTTTGACACACCGCTGCTGCCGCATACATGCTTGCTTTCTAGGTTCGTACCGTGGCCCCAATAGGCGGATTGGAACGTTTGAAAACTACGCGTGCATTTTTGTTCAACCGCCGCGTGAGGTGCCCGCCTCAGTCGCTTCAGTGTGGTCGCACACAACGGTTTCTTACGTTTGACATTTCGCATCCGCCACCGCCGCCGCCGTCGCGTCGCCACCGCGCCATATCCTCACCGTGGACGAGCACAAAGATTGCATTACTGCGCGCAAAGAGTGTAATGAAGTTAGGGGGACGGGCTAAATGTTTTCAAGTACTTTCAGTTTGCACATACTCGAACCGAACAAAGGATATTGTATGGTGCTTTTTAGTAAAATGTAGTCGAAACTATTGTGCAACGTGTGGCCCCGCTGGGTAACATTGTGTTAAATTATGTAGATATTGTCTATGTTACTTTTGTACTTACCAAAAAGCTTGTAAGGATCATCATGTTCTAAGATACGTAGATAGTGTCTGCAACACGTAGGCAATAGTAGTAGGTATTAAATCTATTATTTCTTATCGAGCACATTATATTATTATATTGCTTTACCGAATTTTTTACAATATAATGACATACTAATATATTGGATTTCTTTTCACAAATATACTATTAATAAAAAATGTTAATTCTATTTTACTCGTTTAAAAGTAAGAGTAAAAATAGAAACAAGATTAGTTAGTGTTATTTACAAAGGATACAACTGGCATAATGATAAAGGTACATTGTATTCCATACAACACAAGTACAATCACAGCCATTTGCCCTTAACCTTCGTCTCAATGTTTCAAGAGAAACAATGTCAAGAGTATGTCAGTGCGAATGCCAGTCTTGAATATCAACTCATTAATTTGATTTTGATTTGATTTGATAAATGGCATTTATAAAGATCAGAACAGACTTCTCGAAACTTCAAAAGTGCAAACTTGTTTGTTACAAACTTATCAGAGACGCCTGTAACTTTTTATATTCTAGAAAGTATAAACTAAGAGTTTGTTTTATGCTCACGAAACCCCCAAGTTTCAATTGTCTTCAGGGAACCTTTTATAACTACAACTGAAAGTTAGGAACATTACCTTCTTTATTTTCTTATAATGTAGAAATATCCATATAAATGTCCTCTGGCGCCCGCGGGGCTGACAAGGGGTCTTATAGGCACATACTTAAAAAAATAACATATGGCCATACCATGAAACTTGAAAATCTTAAAGACATTAACACTTTCATTGCTATAACTTCAGCATCTCACTCCAGTTCATTTTATGTCCCCACTGCTGGGGCACGAGCCTTCTCTATAGACGGATAGGGAGAACGGGCCATAAACCACCACGCGGGGCCAGTGCGGTGCGGTGGTTGTTAACGACGCTTATGCAGCCGAACGGCCTTACGTGCCTTTCGAAGCACGGAGGAGGTCGAAATGATATGACTTTTGGTCACCCATCCGATGATCGGCCTTTGCAAAAAGCCGGGCCGACCGCGGGCAAATTTTAACCACTGCGCCCCGTCGAACTTCTTTAATTATTCATTAAAAAAATGAAAAGGGAATGATTGTAATTTTATTTTTCCTATTTTTATACATAAGCTCTAAGGTACGCTATACTATATATAGTTTAGGGCACTTTTAGTATAAATGACTTAATTGATGTTTACAATTCTACTTAATACTATATATTATATGCGACCCCCTTGGAGCTCCAAACCCTGAACGACCACGCACTCACGCACTCACACGCGCCTACACGGTTACCAGTAGGCGAATTGTCATTCCGCACGCATAGAAGTACTTATTTGGTACTTATTGCTTGGTACTTATTTGTCACGTTTAACACGGCACTCCCATAGGACACGTGAACAAACGCGAATCGACCGATTTCACCAGTTATATTTTACAAAACAAGGGCGCGTTCCAAACGCGTGGTTTCCGTGTGTCTAACACGAAGGAAGCCGAGACACTAAGATGGCGGCCATCTGCTCGCGTGCGCGCAGACCGGGCGGCGCCGTACACTCTTTTCATAAGGCGTCAACAGACGGCCAGCGCCATCTGTGATGCCGTATCAAAACTACATTGTATTTGGAACATTCCCCCGTCCCGGGCTGAAGGCTCAGACCGTTAGCTCATTCAACCGGGAGACGAGAGAGTGTTGCCATGGCTCGTCTCAGAATCGAACCACCGACCAACACCTCCGCGACGCGTGGAGTTCCATCGGGACCCATTAATAACCTTAAGATGCGGCCCCGGCGCCAAACCAAGGAAGGCAAGTTGGCCTCCTTCAATAATACTAAATCCCCTTCCCGAGGGGGCTCAGTCCTGTCTGTCCACTTCACCCTTTGCTGCAGCAAATGCAAGTATTCAACGGACCAGCGGTACCAGAAATTCTGGCCCATCTGCTGCAGCATTTGATAACGCGACAACCGGGTGGTACGTTCTTCCCTCCAAGGGTATTCCGGCAGAGCAGTGAGCGGCTGCCCGATCAAAAAATGTCCAGGAGTCAAGACCTCCAGATCGTTTGGATCAGGGGACAGGGGACAGAGAGGACGAGAGTTGAGGACCGCTTCCACCTTACAAAGCACAGTGGCAAGCTCTTCAAAGGTTAAAACCGTTTCTCCAATGACGCGGCGGAGGTGGGTCTTTGCGGACTTAACAGCCGCCTCAAAGATTCCTCCCCAGTGTGGGCAATTTGGTGGACTGAACCGCCAAGTTACCCCCTTCCGGGCGAGCGTCTGACTTAAACTATCTACGTTATTTTCTAAAAATTTGTGGACATCATTTAGATAGTTAGCGGTACCCCTATAGTTTGTGCCATTGTCGGAACGGATAAGTGAGGGCAGACCCCTACGCGACACGAAGCGATCCAACGCGGCGACGAAAGCCTCCGTAGACAACGCGGAGACCACCTCCAGGTGGACGGCCTTCGTGGTCAAGCACACAAATACGCACAAGTATGCCTTTACGACCCGTGCGTTGCGAAGAGTGGTCGTCTTCACAGAGAACGGTCCGGCAAAGTCCGTGGCTACCCCCGAAAATGGACGAGACTGGGTGACTCGGTCCGATGGCAGATCCCCCATCTGCGGCTGCATGAGTGAAGCCCGAAGCCGGTAACACGGCAGACACCGGAACAGCGCTCCTCGAACGGCTCTTCGAGCCGACAAAATCCGAAATTCCCTCTGCAGGATGGCCAGTAACGCGCCGCACCCCGCATGCGCATTACGAATGTGGCGATCGGACACCAGGAGCTTAACCAGCGGTCCATCCTTCGGCAGGAGTAGGGGGTGTCGAGTCCCGTAAGGCAGGTCGGCTTTCCGTAATCGGCCTCCAACACGCAAAAGCCCCTCCGAATCTGTAAAAGGATTTAACCGAGCGACAGCTCCCTTCAGCTTGGCGCGACCCTCACGCAGCACCCGCAGCTCAGCCTTGAAGCGCTCCGCCTGCAGTACCCGGACCCAGTGCAGTAGCGAGCGCTGACGCTCCTCTGCACTTACAACTGGGGACAAAAGTCTATCTCGCGGATGTCGGCAGTTGTGGATGAACCGTTTCATCCAGCTGGTCACCGCCAGCAATTTGTCCAGACTGCTGTATCGTTCAGGCAGCCAGTCGGGGTCCATATCTGTTTCCACGGCCAGGGTATGCACACGCATGCCGGGTAGAATCTGGACCGTCCTGTCCAGCCGCTGGACAGGCCAAGAGGTCTCGGGCGACTTCAGCCACCCTGGTCCCCACCAGAGATGATGAGCTGCCAACTCTGGAGCAGTGCAGCCCCGGGAAGCACAGTCCGCTGGATTTATGTCGCCTGGGACGTATCTCCAAGTGATTAGAACTCCGATCTCCTGTATTTGGGAAACCCGGTTCCCTACAAAGATTTCCAAATTATGTGGCGACGCGCGCAACCATGCCAGCGCGACCTGACTATCTGACCACGCAAAGACATCCCGGATGTTTACGGTGGCGGCTAACTCCCGACGAACATGGCTTAACAGCCTGGCTAAAAGATGAGCCCCGCTCAACTCCAACTTGGGGATGGTCAGACGGGTTCGGATTGGAGCAACCTTGCTCTTGGCTAAGAGCAGTACGACGTTGACCCGGCCCTCGAAATCAACGGTGCGTAGATACACTGCCGCAGCGTACCCTCGCTCGGAAGCATCACAGAAGCCATGCAGGCTCACTTGAGATTTGCCCGGAGGCAAAATTCGACGAGGTAAGGCAACCCGGTTGACTTCCTCCATGGTGGAGATTAACTCGAGCCAGGTGTTCAATGGCGGCCCGATGAGCGGCTCATCCCATGAGACGCCTAGCATCCACAGCTGCTGCAACAGGCACTTAGCTGAAAAGATCACCGGACTAATCCACCCGTTCGGATCAAACATGCGTGCAATAGTGGACAGCACCGTCCTCTTGCTCCAAATGCTCCGGGACTCCAGCTCCACCTGGAAAGTGAAAATGTCATGTACGGGTTGATACTGCATAACCAGCACCGCTATCATGTTGGGGTCCTCCGCATCTGCGAACAAAGTGGGGTTCTGCTGGTGCTCCTCTGGTATCCCCTCTAGCAGACCCGGCTCGTTAGACAGCCACTTCCGCAACTCGTATCCCCCGGCTGCAAGAAGTGCGATCAGTTCATCCCGCAGTGTGAGGGCCTCCTCGACACTCTCGGCCCCGGTGTACACGTCGTCGACGTACAGGTCACGTGTCAGCACGGCGGCGGCACGGGGAAAGCGGGCCCGCTCTCGCTCGGCCAGCTCCAACAAGGATCGGATTGCGATGTATGGACTGGACTTCAACCCATATGTGTTGGTGTTGAGTTCGTAGACGGTCACCGGGTCCTCCGGGTGTTCACGCCAGAGGATGAGCTGGTAGCGCCTGTCATCCGGATGAATGACCGTCTGTCTGAACATCATCCGGATGTCAGCTCCCAACACCACCTGATGTCTTCTAAAGTTCAGGATGATATCGACAACGTCCCGGTGCAACTTGGGACCAGAATGGAGACACTGGTTCAAGGATACCCCCGTAGACGTGGGGGCTGATCCGTCAAACACGGTTCTCAATTTGCCCGAGCAAGCCTTTACCACGGCATGGTGAGGCAAGAAGTAGTGCCCAGTTGAGCTCCAATCAACTCGAGCCGGAGACATGTGACCCAAAGCCTCATACTCGCGCATAAATTGTCCCGAAGGACTGGGTCACGCCGCATGCGCCGTTCCATGGCCAGCAGCCTCTTCTCCGCCAAAGCCCTGGACTGCCCTAGAACAGGAGGGGAGGCAATAAAAGGAAGCCTGGTCACAAACCTCCCGGACCTAGATCGTGACGTGTTAGCCTGATAGAAGGCCTCACACTCCACATGGTCGGGATCCACCCTTGGGACCAGGGGGAGTTCCTCAATCTCCCAAAACCTCTGCATCGTCTTGGCCAAGGATGCAGACAAGATGATCTTGGACTCATCCGGAGTCGGGTCGTCAACGACCGGTCCCATAATTGAAAATCCAAAAAGCGTGGACACTGCCACCAATGAAGAGGGACCCAAAGCCCTTTGGGATCCTAGCAGGATCCATCCAAGGACATCCGACCCTAAGAGGAGATCCACCGGAGCCGGATGATCAAATAGTGGGTCGGCCAGATTTAGGCCCTTTGTAACTGCGCGTGTACTAGAGGGCAGATCGGTAGAAGGCTGCCAGCCCACAATGGTGTCCATCACCGTGGCTGCTACCGAAATCCTCAAAGTAGAGGAATGTACCGCGGAGAAGGTGACTTGGGTTTGGCCCATCAAACCTCTAACCTCCATGCCACCAACCCCGAGTAGCGGCATCGAGGGGGCCTCCATGCCCAGACCCAGTTTTTGTGCCACTCGAGTGGACAACAGGCAGCCTTGGGCCCCTGAGTCCAACAAGGCTCTGAGGGTGACCGAGTCTCCCTGAGGGCCCCAAACGCGAACAGCCGCAGTAGGGAGCAGAACCGTCCGCGGGTCTGCTCTCGAAGGGGGGCAGGCTAGCTATGCCCCTTGGGCTTCCCTCTCCTCTTGGGCCCCCAAATAAAAGTATGGCCGGCGGGTGCACATGGCCATCCTCGGAAGGGCGTAGTCCGCCGCCCTACCATATCTGGGATAGGGCGGGTGGTACTCCAGCCGGGGGTACTCGTGGAGCGGCGGCGAGAACCGCCTTGGCCCCGGCGGGTCGCGCTGCTCCACGCTAGCGCGCACAGGTGCCCATGCAGGAGGGGATCCCGGGTCAGCTGTCGGGCCCCCGCCCGTAGGGCCCCAGCTCACACTTGGGCCGGCCGCCTGGTAGCCTGCAGACGCGTGGCCCTCCATGGGTGCACGCGCCTGTCCACGGCTCACCTCCCGCGGTGGGGGCGCGTCACGCGCCGGATTGCGCCTCTGAGTGGGTGGGGATGTGCTCCGCCCTGGAGCACCCCCGCCCGTGGGACGCCGCTGCTGGGGGGTCGGTGGGGCTGCGCCCGACCGGTTCGCGCAGAGCAGCAGGTGATGTGACCCGTCGCAAGCGCTGCATCTCTGGGCCCTGGTACAGTCTCGGGCGAAGTGGTCGCCCAGACAACCAAGACCTATAACTTTGATCCCAATTTTTTCTAAAGTCTTTGAAAAGCTTATGCATTCCCGTCTGATAAATTTTTTAAACAAATTTAATGTTATTGTAGAGGAGCAAAATGGCTTCCAGACAAAAAAATCAACGACCCTAGCTGCCTTTTCATTAATTAAACATATAGTTGAAAACATAAACGAGAAAAAACGTGTTACGGGTATTTTCTTTGATATGAAAATGGCATTCGACCTTGTTAATCACCAAATCTTGTTAAATAAGTGTGATCGTTATGGCATAAGAGGAAATGCAATGAAATGGTTAGCTAGTTACTTAAACAATCGAAAACAATGTGTTGAAATCATGCAAATTGGTGAAGATCTTTTGTTAAGTACTTTTAAATCCGGCTACGAAATCAATATGTCAGGCGTACCTCAAGGTAGTATACTGGGTCCGCTTTTGTTTCTTCTGTACATTAATGACATTACAAATGTGACCAGACATCGATGTGTTCTTTTTGCTGATGACATCTCCGTTGTAGTACCAGATACTTGCAAAAACATACCATATGAAGATGATCTTAATTCTACTGTAGATTCCATAACGAAGTGGCTCCACATAAATAAACTAAAAGTAAACGTTTCCAAAACAAAAGTTGTACAATTTTCTAATTACCAAAGTAAACGACAACATTTGAATATCAGTTGTAATGGTGAAGGTGTTATGGAAGTGTCTGAAACAACATTTTTAGGCTTAGTACTTGATAAGCATTGCAACTGGAAAGCGCACATAAAATCAGTTTGCACTAAACTCAATCGATTTGTCTTTGCATTGAAAAAGTTAAAAAGTCTGGCATGTGAAAAAACTGCCATGGCAGCGTATCACGGTTACGTTAGTTCAGTGCTTAGATATGGCTTATTATTGTGGGGAAACTCGACACATAAAAATAAAGTGTTTTTAGTTCAGAAAAAGTGTGTCCGAGCAATATGTAGTGTTGGCCCGCTTGAATCATGTAGACCACTTTTTAAGAAATTAAAACTACTTACTTTGACCTCACTCTATATTCTGGAAATGGGACTCTTTGTAAGAAAACACCCAGAACGATTTCAAAGAGCTAATGTTAATTTAAAATGTTCATCTAGAGACCCGACTAGACTTCTAGTGCCCAAGTGTGCCAGCCAACTTTACCACGAAAACTGTTCGTTTATGGCCATAAAGATCTTTAATCGGATCCCTAAAACCATTAGAGACTTACGATTGAATTCTTTTAAAAGTCAACTCTCGAAGTGGCTTATAGATAAGTGTTTCTACACAGTTGAAGAGTTCTTAGGCTAGGTATTTATTGATATGCTATTGGAAAATTATTAATTCTCATTATTCTTGTTGACATAGTAATCTAATTATTTTATCTATTGAATTCGAATGTGTTTTAATTTTAATATATTTTTAATACTTAATTGTTATAATTTTGCACGCCAAATTGTGGCAAAACATGCTGGTTTTATTTAAGTCACGATCTGTACATTACCATGTTTTATGCAAATAAATTCTATTCTATTCTATTCTATTCTATTCATAGGCCATTGCGCTTCACCATTCGCCGCCTATCCGCCACCGGCATCCCCCGCCATTCCTGACACCGTAGTAGGGGGTGGCCCATTTGGCCACACTGCAAACAGGCCGGCTCCCTGCCGGCCGCTGTCGTCAGCGCCGCCAACCGCGCCGTCGTGCGTCCTGGTGCCCGCTGCTGTTGAGCAGCCTGGGGCGTCCTGCGCCCCTGTGTGGTGCCGCACCTACACGGGAGCGCTCTTAGTGGCGGCAGGTCCGGAGGCGAGGTCTCCACGACCCTTGCCTCGTACTCGAGGAACCTCATCAGGTCCTCCAATGTGGGCAAAGCACTCCCTTCTTTTTCTGCCGCCTCGCGCTCAAAGCGGGAGCGGACGTCCGTGGGCAGCTTGGTCAGGATGATGTGGACCAGTAGGAAGGACCACTGGTCCACCGGCAACCCCAACATCCTCAAGGCGTTGCATGCAACGGTGACCGGCGTCAACAGTTGCAGCCTTATGTCCGCCCGACTGTGCACCCCGGGCAACGCCAACAGCTGGCGGGCATGTGCATCTGCCAACAGCCGGACGTTGTGGTAGCGGTTGGTGAGGAGCTCCCATGCCGTCCCATATTGGGCATCCTCAACCTTTAGGTGCTGGACGAGTGCCCTTGCCTCGCCCTGCAGTGTGGACAGCAGGTACGCCATCTTCTGACCCCGGGTCAAGTCGTCCCGGCTGTCCACCAGCGACACAAACATGTTTTGGTAGGCGACCCACTCCTCCACGCAGCCGTCAAAACTGCCCAGCTGTATCGTGGGAAGCCTACCCACAATCGCCGCTCCTCCCGCTGGCGATGGTGCTGGAGGTACGGGCTCGCCCTCCCTGCGGCGTCTGATGTCGCAAGCCACCTGCGTGACCTCGTCGCAGATCTCCATGATCTGGGCGAAATCCGCTTCACAGGACGCCCAGACTTCCTCGCTTGGAGGCGGGGTGGCCTCTGACACCGCCATCATAGCCGATTCCGCCGAGGTCACCCGCGACCCCAACTGTTCCGCCCGCGCCAACACGGCATCTTCCCTATCCTTTCGGGTCAATAACCCCCGTACTGCCAGGAACCAACGCAACTCTTTCGTAAGGACCGCCTTCGCCATCGCGTTGAGGGAGATGTAAAATAAATAAACAACTACCTAGTTGATATTAGCGGGAGCGGGAAAACCGCCGACAATAGCACAGACGACAGTGGTAGTACCTAACACAAGTTATGGCTACGATAACAATTTCCCAAATTGTGAGGTGCACAATGCAACAACAAGTAACGTGCCACACTCGTAAAAACAAAACAAAAGGTAATACCTAAAATTAACTTAAACTAGGCCGCTAGAATAAACTTTATAACAAAATGTTATTACAACGTTACAACAAAAAATAACAATATCAAATAACCAAAATGCAATAACCAACTTGGATAGGCCTATGTCCAGCAGTGGACGTGTATAGGCTGATAAAGTTAAGTCGTTAACGTTAACGACGTCACTATAAAGTGCTTAGCTAACAACAAGTTGAGATACCTACCTACATTAACTAATAAAAAAATAAAAAGGTGTTGAATTTAACAATGTTGAGGCGAGATTAACTACGCTTGCTACCAGAAATGTTTACAATTCTGCTTAATACTATATATTATATGCGACCCCCTTGGAGCTCCAAACCCTGAACGACCACGCACTCACGCACTCACACGCGCCTACACGGTTACCAGTAGGCGAATTGTCATTCCGCACGCATAGAAGTACAGTTCCTTGGTACTTATTTGTCACGTTTAACACGGCACTCCCATAGGACACGTGAACAAACGCGAATCGACCGATTTCACCAGTTATATTTTACAAAACAAGGGCGCGTTCCAAACGCGTGGTTTCCGTGTGTCTAACACGAAGGAAGCCGAGACACTAAGATGGCGGCCATCTGCTCGCGTGCGCGCAGACCGGGCGGCGCCGTACACTCTTTTCATAAGGCGTCAACAGACGGCCAGCGCCATCTGTGATGCCGTATCAAAACTACATTGTATTTGGAACAATTGACTTTACTTAACGCAAAAAAACATCTTATATTGTTTAATTTTATTGTTTCATTTACTTATATTTCATCTGAATCTATCACAGACACCGCAATGCTTCCACCTAATAATTAGCAAGAACTCTTGAATACTTTACGGAAAAGCTGCGCGCATTTCAGCATATTTTACAAGACATCTAAAACAGTTCTTAACGCAAACACTCTTTGGTTCAAAATACAGAATCGAGTGAGTTTCGTTAAATGGCTTCTTGTTTGGTACTAAGTTATGCAGATACTTAACATTTTATAAAGTCCGCTTTGTTTCGATTCCCCGGTCCTTATTAAATGTTACACTCTCCCCCTCCGTTCGAATACTAATGAAAGTGTTGTACCGAATAAAAACACGACGGCGGGGTACGGAGCAATCATAGCGGATAACAAGAAAATATATACTTTTTTGTTTTGGTATACCTACATTCCGAGTTAAGACTTTGTTTCTGGTCTTTTTAACAGATAATTTTTATAGAAATAGAAATAGAAATATTTATTGTGCAGGAAACACGGTAGGTACATTAAAGATGATAAACGGTAATATGATCCACAAGTTTCGCTGAATATTCAGCATGCAAAAATTTGTTGACAATTATATTAAATTAATTAATAAATCGATAAATTGTATTTTCCAATAGCAATATCAATAAATACCTAGCCTAAGAACTCTTCAACTGTGTAGAATTATGAATTATGAAGATAATCCTATGCTTTAAATTATAACGGCCTTACAGGTTATCTGTTCTTTGCCGGAAATCTTTGTAAACGGTAAGGACATAAATGAAATGAAAAATAAATCGTGTATTCAGCCATCCATAGGGAGACTGACTACTTACCTTGCAATGGGTTCGAATCGAAACGTTAGGAAAATAATATATGTAGTTTCCCATTAAAAATAAACTTTTCTTGATATTTTTTGTTGAATAAATCTCTCTTAAAAAAAAACCTATTAGATATATCTTCGTGATAACAAACTATAACACAACAAACAATAGCACGCTTGACGTTAAGAGGCAGTAATAATTCAAGTTACAATATTGTTTACGTTGAACGAAACAGCTAAACTCGCATTAGATACCCCAGAGAAATATGAGGATGCGAGAGGAAATGGTTCTGATGGAAGCGCGGCCGGAAGCGAAGATAATGGCCCGCTGAATAAGGCTGCTGTTTGTTTCCGAGGCGCGGATCAACTCGCTTCTAGCTAATTACAGAGTGAAGGATATTGTTTACGTGATACAGTTGTGAATTAATCGCAGAGTATGATGAAGTTTCAACCGCCTTTGTCTGACAAGAGGTATAGTTTGAAAAAAGATAAAGTTTTGAAGAACCTGCACCCTATGACATGCCGGGTCAGGTGCACAGCCAATTATGCTATCGTGACTCAATCCAACTCGCCGAAATTAATCAACACTATCTATGTTTACTTTATAAGCCAAAGGAGCCCTATTTAATGTTTATTACATGTCATGGGGTGTGGGTTCGAATCCCGCTCGTGGAATTTTTTCAACACTTCGTCTTTTTTTCAAATTGTAATTTGTTCGCAACAATAATTGCGTAAAATTATATGTAAATAATCATAACAGGTTATGGGCCAAAGGTCTCAGGCTCCGGGTTCTTGTTCATGTTTGTGTTCAGTTTGGTTGGTGGTAGAGCTTTATTTTATGTATTATTTATTGATTTGATACAATAACAAAGCAGATATTACACAATGCCAAATAAAATGTGTAACAAACTAAGCAGATATCTGTGCCATGGAACCCCTTACCTCCATTGACCATATTGGAACTTGTAGCAGGAGTAATTACCTACATAACATAACACACATGTAATGAAATGAAATGTAGCAAAGAAAATATCAATTAAAAACCGGCCAAGTGCGAGTCGGACTCGCGCACGAAGTGTTCCGTACCGTTATTTATAAAAATATTTCAAGTTCCTGTTATCGTTAGACCTAGAAAAAAATTGGAAAAAAATCACGTTTGTTGTATGGGAGACCCCCTTAAATATTTATTTTATTTTTATTTAATTATTTACTTTTAAAGTGAATAATATAAGTCAACATTCTGTGAATATTTCAAGCGTCTATCTGTTGCCGTTATCAATATAGCGCAAAAATCAGCAAAAAAAAACACGTTTGTTGTATAGGAGGCCCCCTTAAATATTTGTTTTATTTTAATTTTATTATTTATTTTTGAAGTAAATAGTATAACTAAATATTCTTTGAATATTTCGAGCGTCTACCTGTTGCCGTTATCAATATCGAGCAAAAACGAGCAATAAAATCACATTTGTTGTATGGGAGCCCCCTTAAATATTTATTTTATTCTGTTTTTTAGTATTTGTTGTTATAGCAGGCAGCAGCAACAGAAATACATCATCTGTGATAATTTCAACTCTAACTATCACGGTTCATGAGATACAGCCTGGTGACAGACGGACAGACAGACAGTCAGACAGACGGACGGGCGGCGGAGTCTTAGTGTCCCGTTTTACCATTTAGTTACGGAACCCTAAAAACCAAATTAAACATTTTATTTATAACATATTTCGGTTTATTCGAGCTGGCTACCACCATCTTATCCTGATATATCTTCATAACATTAGTGTTGTAGCACTGTGTTTCGACAGCTAGATATAAGGTAGACGGCTCCTCAGTGGTTGAGGATTCCAGGTGAAGGGTGCTTCCACCATCAGCCTTATCATCAGGTATTAAAAGCCAAGTGGCTTCACGCCCTTCGCAGTTAACGAGGCTTTAAACCACGAATTTTCACCTTCAGCCTAAGCATCTGCGCGCTCGACTACCGACGACAATATAATTATTTCATTTTCTTGTTTCATCGCAGACATGATTTTTTACTGGTTCTCACAAAATAGAAATCCCATCCTTAGTACAAAGACATAAAAGATAACGTGAACTCATTTCGCATAAAACGTAACGGTTAGCATGTAACAAAACCCTGTGACCGGAATGTCGGGTAGATCGAAATAAAGCGTTTTATTTCAATTTGTAGTGTATGCGTGTTAAAACAATGTCACTAATCTAGTCTTCAGACTGTTGCTCAGGATTTTTGCTTTTTCTTCTTAATCATCATCATCATCATCATCATCATCATCATCATCATCATCATCATCACTAGCTCATTTTTAAGTCCCCTCTGCTGGGGCACGAGCCTTCCCCATGGATGGATAGGTAGAACGGGCCATAAGCCATCACGAGGGCTCAATGACCAGCCTTTGCGAAAGTTGCAATCTCAGCAATCACAGAACGGGCGCGTTATGGGTGTTAACCATTGCGCCATCGAGCTCCTCAGCGTTTTCTTGTTGTTTTCAAATTCAACGTCTGCAAGTTATTATACCAATTGCATAATCGATAGTATGAACGAACTTTTTATATTTTTCTTGTGTAGGTAATTGGTGTCTGTGTTTTTTTAACGATTTTAAATCACTTCTTTACTTTGGGAAAAAATATTATGACTGTCATAAAAACAATGCAATCTCTGTAATTATAGAATGGAAGCCACAACGCCAGACAAACCCTTAAAGAGTCTAAACGAAATTGTATTGCATCGCCTCTAATTTACGCGCGCCTCCGGAAAGCCGCCACCGAAAAAAGAGGTAAGATCGTATATAATTATATCTCGAACAGAATACCCTCAAAAAGGGCGTAATTATACCATTTTTTTCCCATTGCTACAGCTTGCCGCTTGTTTTTGTAGGACGCCGTAACGTTTACGCTGAAATCTGTGGCCCTACCATGAGTTTACTTATTCGTTACTGTTGTGACTTCTATTTAGAGCGTTCTAATGAAACTTCGTTAGCTTGCTGTAGGCGAGTGCTGTGATCACGTCTGCTCACCTCAACGCTCGGCTGACAAGTGACGCGGGCGGCTTCACCCTACAAATATATGCAGAACATAACAGGTATAGGTCGCGCCAAACTTCTAGTCCCCTCTGAAGTTGGCACGATTCGCGTCGCAGTAGTAAAAAATAGGCGTTAGTAGGGCGAAGGCGGGGACGAGCGGTAGGGCCTGACTGTACAGCTGCGCAACGAAGCAACTTCAGAGGAGACTAGAAGTTTGGCGCGACCTATACTTGCTGCTGCTATAAGAGCTAATAGTCAGGGGGCAGATTCGATTGATTGAGATTGGTGCATTTTTTCAGTGTGTCGCCTTAAACAGTATGCTAATATGACTGTCAAAGCGCGCTATTCATTTGTCATTAACACGTTCACTGCTATATCGGGTCGAATGGACCTTATGCATATCCAGCACTCGGTGCGGCATACAAAATCCTCGCTAAGCCGTTGGTGCGGGATGGATATATTCGGTCTTTTCAACAGTAGAAAAGAGATGAATATTGTTTTGCAATTATCTCGTCAAATACTATAAGCATTTCTCAAAAAAACGTGTCGGGTCGTTTCGACCCTATACCGCACCACGAGTAAAAATTATTCGTCTAGTGCGTTTATCGAATCTTAAAGACCTGATGACCGATGACCCGATAAACGCACTGGTTTGTCATTGATTCTTCTAGTGAAGTGACGGACGGAAGTGATATTAGACGTATTACAAATTGAAAATCTCCATTCCAATCGTAAAATAAAAAATATGAAGAGGTCGAAAAGAAAGCTTTTGTTGTTAAGTGATGAAGAAGGAAGTGAAAGTGAAAGTGAAATGAAGGAAACAAAAAGGATGCCAGAAACGGGAAAAGACTCTGTCAATAAATCAAGTAAGAATACACATTGTCTACCAAATATTTACACTAGCCTGCCATCAGGGAACACCTTAAAAGTTCTTCGGACAGCCGCTCAAACACCATCCAACAACATTTTTCATCAAAATGTCCAAATATTAGAAAACATCATAATCAAACCGGCTCGCAATAATATTGACACAAATTGTTAACGATGATTCTCAAATATATAGTGATGATGATCTCAATATTTTTTCAATGCCCAAGAATCTGAAAAAATCGAAGTAGGGTTCTAAAATTAGCTTAAGCAGCAAGGATGAATTAAAAACTTTCACCGTTTTCCCTGGTGATAACATTCAATATTTTTCCACTCCGAAAAACAGAAAGCGATCAAATATACCTTCAAAAGAAGAACAATGCATATCCTCGACTCGAAATAGTAGAAGTGGATCGTTTAGTGATATTCCTACATCAGACCTGGTTTCGTTGAATTCATCATTCAATGAAGACAAATTGTACAACTTGATGTCTTCACCTGCACAACTGAATAACCAATGCGCTTCTAATACCTCTAATGACACCTTTGTACAACCTTCTTATTATTTTTGATAAGTAAGTTATTTTTGATAATTGAATTAATTTTAAGATACGTTTCGTTAGTAGTTTGTACACATATTTGAATAAAAACTTTTTTTCGATATCGACTTTTATATACTTACTAATCCTGTACATCACTAAAATTTCATCGATGTATTTACTCACTGGTGCTGATATCAGATCTTAAAGATCCGATAAATTGAATTTCTTATAACTAACGTTTTATTTGTCAGATTAATATCCTACCGCAGCTTTACATTGTTTAGTTATTTGAGAACACATTGCTATGAAAAATATATAATTACTATTTAAAATGACCTAGTAATACACATATATATGTAAGCAAGTAGAACAGGTCTTTTCGACCCCATAACGCACCCCGGCATAGTTTAGCAACGGGTCGAGTAGATCCGATATAGCACCGAGGAAAAGTCATTGAAAAAGCTTGCCGCAGCGAACGTGTTAACTGAACTCCATCGCAATGAGACTTATGTGGTCTAATGGTTAGAGCACCGATCTCAGTTCCAACTTAAAGTCCCTTCCGAAGCACGGAGGGGCTTGAGACATCTAAATTTGGCCACCCATCCTACTCGGCATTGCAAAAAATATTTAACTTGCAAGATCGCACTAGAACGCGCATGCCATCGAGTTCTTTATTCTGTTGGTCCATTGCAGTTCGCTAAGTGTAATCAAATGTCTTCTTATAATAACCACGGGTACCAATGTTTGAACGTGCCGTCTGAAGAACGATTAACATTGATTGCGCTCAAGAAACAGTAGCGAATACAGTACGCTATAGCTCATGGTACGGCTGCGCTGGTTAACCGTTGGAGGATGGAAAGGTGTTTATGGGTGTACCGTGGAGCGTGGGTAACGCGTGAGCTCTGCATGTGTGAATGTGTGACTGTTGTTTCAACGCCCGAAAGGGTATCCTTTTAATTTTAATGTAAATACTGTCCATTGGTTGGCGCTGAGATATTCTAATATAATGAATCTTTTAAAATATTATTAATAAAAGGGTGATATAAAGGTTAAGCAATCCGAATGGACAATCAGTATAAAAATATCTTGTTATATTTATGTTTTAACTCAGACAGAATGTATGATAAAATAAAATAAAATAAATTTACATCTTGTTACAGGAAAAGTCTCCAGAACAATTAATGTTTATAATAAATAAATGCGCAAGCGAATATATAAATATAAATAATACATAATATATTCGACTAAAATTGAATATAAAATAAAAAAATAGTCTATATTCTGTCCCACTGCTGGCAAAGGCCTCACTGAAATAAGTCACCGCTACAATTGATAACTTGGGTTGTTGATCGGGTTGGTGATCTCAAACCCGGGCTATGCATGTATCGAAAAACCCGAAACACACTTTGTTCCTTTGCTCCATTGGCCTGGGAATTGAACCCAGGACCTTCGAATATCGAACCGAGCGCTTCACCACACGGCCACCGAGGCGGTCGAATTTAATATAATATAAATTAATATAAAATATACGTATAATATACAGACGAACTTATACCTTCTTATGACCACAAAAATCAAATAAAATGAAATTATTTTATATGCACAGAATTTGACCACCGTAATACCTATTATACCAATTATTATATTACCTAATAAATGAGGAGAGCGGCAACTTTCGATAAGGCCGGTCATCGGATGGGTGACCAAAAATTTATCATCTCGATCTCCTCCGTGCTTCAGAAGGCACGTAAAGCCGTTGGTCCCGGTTGCATTAGCAGTCGTTAAAAACCACCAATTCGCGATGGGTCCGCGTGGTGGTTCATGGCCTGTTCTCTCTCTATACCCATCCATAGGGTAGGCTCGTGCCCCAGCAGTGGGGACATAAAATGAGATGATGATGATGATGATAATGACGATGAATACCTATTTTTGTCGTTAAGATAATGTTCTGCATAAAGTAACTTAAAAAAGGTACTACATCATGTCACATCTAGCGAGTCTAGTAGGCACTGTGTATTGTGTGTAGCGAACTTTCGATACATTTCGGAAGGTTCCCGAGGTGGAAGCGCTATCGCTTGCCGCGCCATTGGGCCGCGCGCGGGATGTTATGGCGGCCTGTATCGACACGCGTGTTGTCGGCGTGTTTTATCACAGCCTTTTGAAAGGACGAACGATTTTCTCAAAAATATAAAGTTACCGTTCTTGTCGAAGCGTTTTGAAGTTTGCTTATAATAAAAATAAAGTGTATTTATTGATCACAATGTCCGTACGTACGTAGTTTTATTTTTCTGTAAGGTTCTAAGTGTAATAAGTATAACTAAATGTATTCTAATGATTCTAAACGTACCCATTATCAGAAGACATATTGATAACATCAACAATTTTTAATTTTAATAACGCCATGGGGCGTTTATTGAAAGGTGATGATTGTGGTGTCATCATCATCATCGGCATATATTAGTTCACTCCTGGACATAGGCCTCTCCGAGTGGTGGTAGTGTACCAACAATATAATCTAATTTTTACTTTTTTATTTCAATTGTATTAATAACTAATAACGTAGCACTTTTTATATATAACTGCTTTCTTTGTTGTGCACAAAACTAAACATTTACTTTCAACCATCTATGTTAGTGCCGAATGGAGCACTGCAACTATTAATCAGAAATAGACATAAAATAAATTAAACTTGACAAAATGAAATAGCATGTAATTAGAATAATACTGAGTAGTGTTTGGTGATTTCGAGTATTTTTTATCATCATATTGTTTATTTTTTACTAAAAGTAAATATAGCATCATTGGAACCGTGTTGTAGTAGCTTGTAATGACGAACCTCTTCAACTAATAAATAAAAAGATGAAATGAAAATACTTAGTTTATTTTTTATAAACAAAATCCAACTTTTCGCAACCCAACTATACAATAAGCATGTAACGCCTACGTCACTTCCGACCTCCATAATTCCATAAAAGGCGTTCATAAGACGCGACGAAACCTTTTCAGGGTTATTTCGTTAGTTCAGATTCGATTTTCATTTTATGCAAAAGACGATCCAATTCGGGGCAGGGCAGCGGAACCTTCAATCGGGATAATGCTATAGAAGAATGATCCAAATTGAATTCGTTTCACGAAGAGCAGAACCATAGGCAGGGGGTAGTTGGGGCGGGGCCGGAGTCGCAACTTATTTTTTAAATCTTTAACGACATGTGATAAATTTGTAATTATTTCTTGTGTGGGTCTATAATGCCTAAATAAATGGATTTATTATTATCCTCTTTATTTATTTTCTCTCATATATAAATTTACATTTTTAAATATTTTTTAAAAACAAAATAAATAAAACATTTAAAAATATAAAAATAGGGGTCCGCCGCCATCGAGACCAGGGTCCAAGCTACCGGTGGTTAGGGCTCCGGGGACAGAAACCTCCTCACAATGCATGCCGTGTCGAGGAGAACTGCCTTCTAAATCAGGCCCTTGATCCAGCTGCCTAACGAGAGCCTCATTAGATGTTGATAGAGGCTCTTGGCCATCAATTATTATTAAGTAGTCTTGTTTATCAGCTTATCTATCTTATCTTATATATTTTTATTTAGGAGGTCGATGGCGAAATCGGATGGGTAACCAAAAATACATCATCTTGAGCTCGTCCGTGTTTCGGAAGGCACGTAATGCCGCAGGTCCCGGACCACCAATCCGCTCTGGGTCCGCGTGATGGTTTATGACCCGTTCTCTCTAAATATATTTGTTTGTCCCGTATGTGTTCTATATTACCTACCATGAATCTGATTGAATTTTGAATTAAAAATGTCGATGTCACTTTGGTAAGTTGTTGTGCGTTCGCTCACGCAAATCCGGTCGGTCTACGGTCCGGTAGTTTGCATAGTCTTTATGACAGTAAGGCAGCAAAAGAGCATACAGCTTATCTAATAGAAAGTGGCTACCGCAGCCCATGGACATTATCCCGCGTGGAAGCTTTAGCCTTGCAGCATCAGACCTTATGCCTATTTCCCCATAGTTTCACTAGATTTAGGTATAAGGGTGGTACTAAGCAAATATATTTATTATTATTTATGTTGAGAAAGTTCAATCGTGCGGTGCCATTGTCCCACCCACCCAAAAGCGGCCAACTAACACCACTATGGCCACTCCAATGTCTCACGGCTCGCCGTCAAGTTAAATTAGCTTTTAATTAACCACTTAGATCGTAATCTCGAACGGCAGCGCCTAACGTCAAGTCTCGGAACAGATTGCTCGCCTCGTGAGTCAAACCAAGGAATATTTGAATTCATTATCTTTACATAGAAAATTACTGCTACATAGTTAATGTTATGAAAAAGGTATGAAACCAGTAATTGTACATTAGAGATTTATTATGTTTCGATATTTTTTTATCAACATTATTTTAGATAAAAAGTTTGGTAGTTTTTTTTATTAAGTTAAATGTGAGTCTCGATTACGGCCCTGGCTGGAGCCCGGGCCCAACGACCCTAGCTTAGCCCGATCCGACAAATACCACGGTCGCGTCTTAAAGGGCTGCGACTCAGCGGAAAATTTCGAGCTCCGTTAGCTCGCGGGCTTTTATTAAATATTCTGCGACGCGCTAGGGCGCCTCAAAATTAGACACAAGGGGCGACGGCAGAGGTCCTCCTCAAAATTCCAATAACAATGAAAAAAATTAACGCGATTGAAACAGTGCGTTTCAATTTGGTTTCGATCCAATGACACGATTTAAATTGCCACCCAGGGTCTTTATCCCAAAAAAATATGTAAATTTCTTAGCGACAATTTTTTAGACTTTGGGATTAATGCCGAGTCTACCCATCAACACGCATTGAGTCAGACAGAAGCGTGGTAGGTTATTTCCCAACGCCGGCGTTCCTGAGCCAAGGTTTAAGATGTTTATAGGCTGAGGTGATAGCAAGTCGTTAAAAGCTACATTCTCTTAGTAATTACGTGTTATATAGCTCAGAACTTTTAGCACTTATAAGTAATTTGCTGTATAGTAATAACTATTTTATTAATTCGTACACAACTAAACATTTTCAACAGTTAGTAAAAAATAACTGAATATAATATGATATAATATCTTTTAAAACGTAAACAACAAATCAAACTCGACATTACAAAAGGTTAATTTGACGTAAATAAGTTATAAGCTAATTTCCTGAACCGAGTTGGACATAAACTCAACATCAAAGATGAGCTTTATGATATTTTAAAAGCTAAATCAAGTTCAGGAAACAATATGGCTGACCCTTCCTTTCCTCATTTGCAAAGGTTAAATGAATTGCCGGCTGCCCGGATACAGTGGAAACATGCGTTGGAAGCTTTTCTTTTTATTCAAATATTAATATGTTATTTTTTTTTTATTGGAGGAAATAACTTTCCAGGTATTCTCACAGTGAAATTAATTTACATCTTTCTCATGGTTTTACAATTGATTTGACCTAAGGTATTTTAATGTAGGTATTAGGGAAGGTTAAGATTAAGATTTGTTTTGGGTAACGTGCTGTGGAACATAATATTATTTATCTATTTATTGAATAAGTACACATTCAGGTTAATAGCAATGTTAATAACAAGGCTAATAACAATAACAAAGCTAAGAACAATAACACATACAACGTTTTAATGATTACTACTTTTACATTAGATTTTTTTTACAAATTGGTATACTCGTACGTGATCTTACCTATGATGTGACTAAATTAATTAAAGCAATATTAATAAACAAATTCACTTTTTTTCTGAGGATAGCAGGCATACAAAATAAATATAACTTGGAACCCATGTTTCAAATACTGTTTATCGTGACTTATCGATCTTTCTATCGTCCCTCCTGATGTTACTACGAATCCCGTTTTAATGATCACACTATCGCAGGACTTAAAGAACACACGGAGAATGACTCTGAACTCTTAATCCCATTAAGAATAATTGGGCCGGTGATCGCAGTGGAATTAGCTGCATAAGCCTCTTACGGCCAATTTGCACGAGCGCGCGGGCTGGGGCCATAAGCACTGCGTGCGTACTCTTGTTTTTCATCTTGGGCTTTTATCTGGTCAAAGGACTGATTATTTTCTGTAAATCAAAATTAAATGACTTGTCTATCTGGAAAGTTGATTTTTAATCTTCAAATTGTTCTTTCCAGTGAGATAATATAATTTATTTACATGCGTTGTATCGATTTAGATTGCATGTGTTTATAGCGATAGGTCAAGAGAATCATACTTGGTCTGTGAATTGAACCAAAGTGAAAGTGAAAATTCTAGGAAATATTTATACTTACCGTGATTCAGGATGCTACAGCGCCATCTGTAGTTTTTAACATGAACGAAAATTTGTATACAGAGTATTTTATATGGGAAAATGGTTGGTTCAACATTTGCTTGAACAGGGTGGATTCTCTTAGATCGCCTAGAAACTCACATGCATTTTTTTTAACCTACTATAAAAGTTTGTTGCCTAGTAACCCGCTTTATAAAAATATAAAATATACCTACCTATCCTAACGTTATGACGAAAATGCATAAATATTATACTAAATAAATTTCAATTTATCAAATGTGAAACCCAATACCGTCCATAAGAAGGCATGATCGATGGCCGCCGCGGCGACTCCTGTGGTGCATTAGTAACGGGAGCCAGCGCGGCCACTCTGACTGCGTGTCTGGTGCCTACAAGGACTGGACTGAAAGCTTCACGACGCTATGCAAAGCTGTTGACATTTATTTTTCTTTTGTTAATGGCTTCGTAGGGTTTTCACATTTAGCCAGTGTCAAAGTAATATTCTTACAAATTATAAATTTACGATATTATATATGATGATGACGAATGATAATAGAAATGACAAATGAGAAATGATATAACCCCCAACCCCTTGAGGATTTCAATGAAGATGTGGGGTTTTACTAAGACCTCAAGCGGACTTCTGGAGAGAATTTGAAAAGTGACGTTGTACTGTTTTGTTTCATTTGCCAACACTCACGCACGCACACGAACACTTAACGGTTAATAATCCACCATCATTTCACATTAATATTCGATATTTAACGGTTAATAATCTACCATTATTTCACATTAATATTTGATATAACACAAATTTTTGAAAATAAAACAAAACCGCAGACATTACTTTTCACTTTCTCGCCAAGAAGTCCAGTTGTTGACTTCAGAGCGATAGCTCGGGCCGCTACATACATTGTAGTGGTATAAAATTATTTGCAAGATACAAGTCATGAAGCCTACATCTAAGTAGAAGCGAAGTCCATATGCAGGATTGTAGCATACTTGTCTCAACTTTCCGACCCGCAAGTTGCCTATTCACACCTCGTTTAAAGGACTCTATGTTGCAGAAAGAGTGAATACGTGTGCATTCCACATATTGCTTTCTAAAGTTATCGCGAACACTATACATTACGAAATCCTGAGGTTTCGAACCCTTTACAGGGTCCGTGGTCACAGGGAGACTGAGATTTCGGTCGTCTCATAATTAATTACTATGCGAGCATTTTAAATTTCGATAGTGCGATAAGGTCGAAATAAAGGACGAATTAATCACTATTGGGTGATACGTGAACGCGTCGTGTTACTTTAAATCCTTAAAACACAATGTTTTCCCAATACCGACACGAGCCGATGAAACAGATACACACCTCAATGAAAACTGATATTCGTCGTTCATTTTCGAACGACCGTGTAATACAGACACAATCGCATTACCTTTTCACAATACACTTTAATTTGGCGTGCTCCGGTCAGCGCGAGTTAATAGCCAATAACAATCGGTTTGTACGCGGCGCGCCGGATTCATTTGCGAATATGTTTCTCAAATTAAAGGCGACTTTAATGAAACTGTAGTTGATACCGAAGTTATTTTGTTTACAGCTTTATTTAGGTCGCTTAAAGTCATATTTTATGATTATTTTGAGGATTGAGCCACGATAGCATAGTTGGTAGTGTACCTGACCCAGCATGTCATTGAGTGCTGGTTCGAATCCCGCTCGTGAAATTTTTCAACACTTTGTCTTTTTTCAAATCATATTCTATGTTATTTCGATGGTGCCTTAGAAGGCACGTAAAACTGTTGGTCCTGGCTACATTAGCAGTCGTTGACAACCACCAATCTGCTCTGGGTTCGCGTGGTGGTATATGGCCCGCTCTCCCTAAGGAAAAGGAATGAATGTTATTAACTAAACTTTATGAGTATCTCATATCGAGTCTTTAAAATGTTAAAAAATAACGTCAGATTATAAACTAAAAACAAAATAATATCTGTATTATTTGTATTATTGTTAATTTTATCATGATGATGATGATGTCATGACGATGATGATGAAAGGTTATTGCTATAAAATAATTTTTTTTTTATTTGTTTCAGGTAAGACTTAAAATGATTGTTCGACAACGAATCAGGCTGATTGGTATGTTTAATCGATAAGTTTATATCATTATAGGAATAACTGTGTACGTAAAAGTTTACTAAATTAAAGCAACTGTCATCAATTCCTAGAAAATATCAACTCCATCCGAATTGTTGCATCATAACATATGAATTTCAATGACATTCCACCAAATTACATTGGCATCCGTTTCATCGTCAATTTTCGGCGAGCGTACAGCAATAATCAAATCCGAGCAACGAGATGGGCCCGGACAAAACGCGGCTTTTACACTACAATTGGTTGTTCATTCATATGATGTTACAAATACATTACTAGCTCATATTGGTAAAGTATATTAAATAGAGCTCTGGAAAATTCAAACGGAAGCATGTAGTATTGTAGGTGTAACATTGTTACGATTATTTTGGTTTTAGAAATAGATTTCGTTTTCTTTAGCTTTGAAGGGTTTTATTTTAGCGACTTTGGTAGGTGGGGATAAGGTTGAAGGTGGATGCGTTCCTCACATGGAATTCACAACTACTAACGGCGCTCTTATACATCTTGAGACTCTAATAAGTCAAGAACTTCAAGATTCATCTTCAAGATCAAATTACAATTATAATGTTTCTTGATTATGATACACCTTGTGAACTTCTGGTCTGTATTCTGTTATTGTATTTAGGTATAATAACAATATACATCTTTTATAATATGGTTCACACATAATATTAGTATTATAAAGAAGATGGTTCTATGTTTCAAGCTTTTATTTAGTTTCACCTGTCCCGGTGTCTGTAATCAAATCTTGCAAGTTAATTTGATCCACTTCCCGGTTACCGGTTGAGCTGAAATTTTGCATGTTTTATTTTATTAACAGTATATAGAGGATTTATACGAGAATCAGGTATCACGTTCTTACAACTAACTTCTCATAAATAAAGTATCAGTAAATATAGATCACAAGAGTTATTCTCACAACGTTCCCAAAGTTCTCTCTCAGTTGAAGCTTACCTTGGAGCTCGTCAAAACAAACTTGCTTATAAGTTAAATTGACCGTATTTTTATTTAAATAACTTGGAAATTTGTTTGAGCTTCTCTTTAAGGACAATTTTGTCTTTTTATGTATTACGTTGCGGCTCATCGATCGCGTTTCGTGGGTAAAGATAATATTGTTACTGTAGACATTAAAGAGGTGAATGACTTGTAGTCGGTGAGCCTTGTGCGGCGGTAATAAGATTGAATTTCGTGGTGAGTGCGGTCGGCACCACTTGTTTGTTTACGAACAATTTGATTCGCTTTTGATGTGTGCCTCTGCGTGAACACTCGGTGGAGCATCAAATAAGAAAAATATTATGTTTCAAATGGCGTTTAGTGCGGTCGACCGGCGTTTTGCGGCGTGTAGACTTTTTGTGACGATACAAAGTTACTACTTCTACCTACAATTTTGTTACTGCCTTTTTATATAGGCTATAAATATTTTTGTCCTTTTTGTAGGTCTTAATATTAATATGAAAAAATAAGAAGTGTGGCAAAGGGTCGTTCACCTTTGGTAATAATACTAAGTAACATCTTAAATTTAAGTAAAAATATTTAATATGCCGAAATGATCTTTAATGATTTAGAATTTTCATTGAAAGATTTGAAACAGTGCGGCAGGCAAAAAGGCTTTTAGTACTTGGTTCTTAAGCGTAAGATTCTCAAGGAACTTGATATGCTCAATTTAAATATTTTTGTTTGTGCTAAACAAGTGTGCAATTCCAAAATCGATACGTCTACTTGAAACCTTTCAAAACGTCGTGATCGCATTATATTCGGTGTGACCAGCTCGCGAGACACCGATATTACAATTTTTTGGCACATTGACAATGCAATACCACGCGGGACGTCTTGCGATTTAAAATTTAACAGACGCGAAAACATTTGGAGGGGATATTCCCCGAAGATAATCTCCCGGGAAAGGATGGATGCTGCATTCGGTTTGAGATACACTCCCTTTGTGAAGTTCTCGGTGCAGCATGATAAATGTTTTGATAAAACTTTCAAATGTCAGCAGCTCAACATTAACTAAGAACAGCTTACTTTTGGTCTGTCTGTGCATTTATCTTGTTTTATTTATCCACAAAAGCTTGTCATTTCTTCCATACGATTTTCCTTTTTCGACTTCACTTACAGCAATATTATTCATCTTTCACAATCGTTACTTGTTATCGCTTGCAATAAACCTGATTAATCTGTTTAGGTCTCTGAGATGGATTAGTTTTGCAAGCCAGGTTTTTTAGTAGCCAGGAACAACGGCTTCTGAATCACAAAGAAAAATCAGGCAGTTGCCTACCAAGTCCAAGGTAGCTTAGCTTTTGCGATAATTACTGAGCATTACCACGTAATTAATGTCCTCAATAATGTGTTTCATCATTCAAAAAAAAAAAAAAATTAGCAAGATAATATTTATATAAAATATTATATATGTATACAGGGTGGCTCATTCAAATCGGTCAGTATGGGAATGTCTGAAACTATAAGACATACGAAGATTTGTTCTTAGGAACCATGTCACCGATTTTGATAAAAAGAAAAACTGCATTCATACATTTGAAAAAAAAACTGTACCTAGCTCGGGAATTGAACCCGGTTGTTTTGAAAAATAAACCTACACTTTTTCTATTTAAATATCGATTGTGTAGGTCTTAAGCTGTAAATGTCTCTAAGAAACATGATGTCTAAAATGAATAAAATGCATTGTTTTGACATACTTTAATTTATCATAGTAGGTAATAATAATTTTACATGCCTGAACTTGTTGAATATTGTAACGGTGGTCACTTCGAACACCTACTATGATAAATTAAAGTATGTCAAAACAATGCATTTTATTCATTTTAGACATCATGTTTCTTAGAGACATTTACAACTTAAGACCTACACAATCGATATTTAAATAGAAAAAGTGTAAGTTTATTTTTTCAAAACAACCGGGTTCGATTCCCGAGCTGGGTACAGTTTTTTTTCAAATGTATGAATGCAGTTTTTCTTTTTATCAAAATCGGTGACATGGTTCCTAAGAACAAATCTTCGTATGTCTTATAGTTTCAGACATTCCCATACTGACCGATTTGAATGAGCCACCCTGTATATCTATAATATATATATAATCTATTACTGTAACTTATAGTAGCGGACTTTTTCAACATAGTTCTACATATATAAATAAATAAATGTTTCCCACACTCACACCAATTATCTAGCCCCAAGAAAAGCTTCCTTAAGAAACTCGTTATATGGTTAACTAGACAACGGATAAACATACTTAATATACTTAAATACATACTTATTATACATAGGAAACACCCAGACCCGAAACAATATAGAAAAACAGGTATTTCTAAATTGATCCGACCGGGGATCGAACCCGGGACCTCAGAGATAGCGACACCATGAAAACCGGTGTGCAAGCCACTCGACCAAGGAGGTCGTCAATATGTGTACTTTGTTTGTGTAAAACGTCTCTGTAGTTTATTTTTAAATAGTTTAATTTAAAAAGAGGTAAACTAACATTCTAATATTCATATGTGGGTAACATAATATGCTTTTAAATCAATAATAGCTGGTCGAACTTCACGCTAGAACTTGTTATATCACCGGCTCCCCTCAACACGAATAAATAAGTTACATTGTCAGCATGTAGCTTTACAAAGTTAATATTTATCAATACCGTCTAATCCACCGAACTTTAGTGAACCGACAACGGAACAGACAGTTCTGTGTTTACAAGCTGTCACGCTGTTATGGGCAGAGGTGTTCCGTCTGAATGGAGTGGACGTGGAACCTAGATTGTATGTTTTGTCACAAACTTCCTGCAGTTGACTTTGTTCACAACTAAATTTAGTTATATCAAGTCTTTGATCTCGACAGTTCGTGTTAATTAGTTGTGTAGTGGTTGTTGTTATGCCCTCGACTTTCTTTGGTTTGTTTTGATAATATTTACTCAAAGTTTTTAATTAACTATTTAAAGCAACAAATTATTTAAATGACCAATTTTAAGATTATAAATTTTATTTTCTTAATGAGATCAAGTATCTTGTTACTTTCACGGTATATTAATTGAAATTGAAAGTTGCTTTTTAAAGGGTTGCGTTTACCCCACCGCCTAATTTTACCCTAATGAAATTTGATTCTCTTCACTGGAGAAGGTAAAGGTAAATATAAAAATCAAAATTGTTAAACTGCTCTTAAAATCAATTTAACATGAATTATTGCTTTATAAGTCTATTTTGGGAGGAACTTGATGGCGCAGTGGTTAACGCGCCAGGTCTGCGAGTGCTGAGGTTAAGCAACTTTCGCAAAAGACGGTCATCGGATGGGTGACCAAAGTTTATCATCTCGAGCTCCTTCGTGCTTCAGATGGCACGTTAAGCCGTTGGTCCTGGCTGCATTAGCAGTCGTTAACAACCACCAATCCGCACTGGGCCCGCGTGGTGGTTTACGGGCCGTTCTCCCTACCCATCCATAGGGAAGGCTCGTAGCCCAGCAGTGGGGATATAAATGAGCTGGTGATTATGATGATGAAATCTTTTTAATTAAAGTTTTTACCTACTTGGATTTAATGAAATATAATTATCTCATAATTATATGAGAATTATTTCATTTAATAAACGAACTTTACTGTTCACAAATTCAGATTATTATCGACAACGAAAGTTGTAATTTATTTTACATACACTGTCACTACATTTACAGGTTACCACTGTAAGTACTTCACACTAGAACTTTGTAACTCACCAACAATCTGTGAGTATTAATTAATACAATAACATCGCTACAATAATCCAACAATCTATCTACTTCTAAAGGAAGCTGGCATAAGTAAATCCCTTTAAAAAATGAACGCTCAATCAAGAATAAATAATCATTGTACCACAAACAATAAAGAAATTTTTAATTAGCATTTTCTAATATATTCATAAGCTTAAGTACCCAATTACCAAGTAGCGAAAAATGAAGATAGGTAACCTTCGCCCGACTCTGTTCAAATAGATACAACGCAATGATTACTACCCGAGTGTATCTCCAAACAATTTATTACTTTGCCTCAAGACAAGTTAGTAATTTCACTATTCAAGTATCTGAGACCGTAAAATTGCTTTGTTGCCTTGCTGCAACATTATTATCAAGTAAATTACTATAAATAGATATTTATCCTTAGGAACAGATTTTACATCATATCGCAGAATGATTCATCAGATTGTCCTTCGCACTAGTAAAGTTTAGTTTTAAGTATACGTAATGATTAATTTACTACATACGTATGTTCCTTTTTGCTGTTCTAATTACTTATTGGTCCGACAAAGTATAGCTGAACCCGCTGACTCTAAAAGAAGAAGAAGATGTTATATAAACCGGTACATATTAGTTACAACATATTTTTTGTCTCCTACAAAGTGGGCACACCTGGTGATAACACGTACTACAAGCGAATTCATGCTAAAATAGCTTTACAGCTATAAATTACGTGTATGTAATGCTTAGGTAATTTTGGATAAACAGCGACGAAAACTCAGCTGCAATACGATTTTTGCTAGAGGCTGTCTCCGCATAATTTATCGCGTCGTCGTCGCGTCGCGTCGCCGGTAATATCAATGTCCTAGTATCTGAGGCAGAAAACTATTTCGCTGAGCCGCTTTAACATCCCAAACGCTTCTTCTATTTCTGTAGAACCGACCATTCTTCACTCCGACTAAAGTAGACCGACTGAGATCCAAGCTTTCGCGATAACAGCATAACTTAGTTGCAGTTGTCTGTACTAGTGGAGTTCCTATCTCGTCTCGCTCAAGTATAACAAATATATCAAGAGCCAGTAAATCACCAGTAGCGTTCTGGGATGAATAGCGAGCGGCCACACTCAGCCACAATGGAGTCTCAGCGATTGTTGCAGCCCGAGGCTGGGCCACATGATTTATCGCCGCTCGCTGGAGTTGCGTAAGATTAGGATGATCGCTTGCTGCGTTGCGAGATGATAAGTAATTTAGCACAACTCTTGATCTTAGGTTTACGTTGGAAATTGTATTGAGTTATGGACAGTTATTATCGCTTGTTTCTGCAATGCTCTTCAACTTTTAATTTATTAATTAAGAATATTATGTTATTTTATTAACTTAGTCTCTATATGTTTACTGTATAATGTATATACTATAAACATATAATGTATTTTGGCTCGTAAGACAAAATTAGCACTAAAAGTGTTTTAATATTTTCCAACGAATCTAAAATATGATTTATAAAATTGTTTTTAGTCCCCCATCGGAATAAACCGATTGACAGCCTATTCCTTCAGAACATTTTAATGCTTTCAAGCGTTCGTGCTATTTTTTCTCAATAGTTGCGAGCATAATTTATTGCTCCCTTCGTGGCGTAATGTTTCATGGATTTCTATGGCAAAATAGATAGCGGACGGCTCCCATTCATACAGAACACAAAGTAGGGGGAATGACTGTATTCACCGCGTACAACCATTAAACGGTAATGGTACAAGAAGAAGAGAACATGAATGGCTGTTGGAAGGAGACAGGAATAAAGGCTGCAAAGTTGGTGCTACTGCTCGCACGGAGAATTTCTCTGAAGTTTTAACGGTTCACAATGAATGTTTCCACTCGCCAAGCCGCATTGGCAACACTGCGGCCCAATACTTTCTACACGGTATGGCCAACATTAAAGAAAGTATATAGCATTTCCTTTTTTATGATAATAACGTTCTCTTCGTATTTAATTTGCTCCATTCGATGGGAAATAATTGTAGCAGTTAAAAATACTTCTTTCCAACGATACGAAACATTTTGCCTTATGTCATATATGTTTTTATGTTTGGTTTTGGATGGAGTGTATATTTAATCTATATTTGTAATAGGTATTAAGTGTGGGCGGAGCATTCAACTTCATAGACGCTATATTTTACGGCACAAGCTATATTATTTGCATACTACCTACAAGTCAAACAAAGGCTTCGGTTTCTGTGTTGAATTCCGTTCATTCCCGTCAATGCTGGGTAAATGTTATTCACAGCTTCAGAATTAACTCGCTTTATCGATATAATGGGTTTCATTCTTTTTTATGACTGGCATTTGTTTCAGCGTAGGCTGCCTACTTTATATGGTAATGCTGCGGTAATCTTCGTATTATTATTAATTTATTAGTTCCAGAGTTTAAGGGCATATATATTACTTTATATCAGCTTTTTCACACATCAGCCGAAAGCTTGTGGAATGTTTATGGTGATTGCGTCGTTAGTCATCATGGATGTAAGCCTGACTGCGAATAGTTTATTTGTAAGTAATGGCTTTATACCAACTTAAAAGCATTTCCATGTAAAATATGAGTACGATTATTGTAAATAAGAAATATTGCTGCATAGCATCATCATCGGTCTTAAAGCGTCTCACTACTGTGTTTATTCCTTATCTCACAGACCAGGCATATATGAAGGTCGGGCTAGAACCCACTACGCTGGCCGTATGATGCTTAGTTAATTGTCAACGACTATCCCTTTGCGATTACGGACAACTTAGGAGTTGACCGTGCCCTCTGATGTCCTAACGACGAAAAGTATTAGCACGAAAGTGTACGTTTTTATAACTCAAACCCAAAAACTATAACAAATTGTTTTCTAAACTAAACAAAGACAAAAAATTATAATAAGGGGTGTTTCATTGAAATGTCAAGTATTTGAGACGAACTATTTGATTGTTTTCTAGAAAACAATGAAAGTGTGTCTACACAGAACAGAACAGATGAGTCCTCATCATCATCAGTGCCATCTTCATACTAAAGTTTGGAGATCAGTATGCAAAATTTTCTGCAATTCCTAAAGCTATAAACTATCATGACCATGTATGTCTTGTCTACACATCTTATCTTATCTTAGTGGGGCCCGCCGAGGTTTCCCTCTCGCAGCAACACTTCGACCCATCGGGATCTTTTGTGCAACCCCATCTTTTCACTCTTATTCCTCTGTAAAGATAGATGCCATAAGCTTGGCAACGTCCTTAAGAGCGAAGAGCCTGAAAACCTCCGGTTTCGGATAGGCCGATCCCAGGAGTCCGATTCTTGTAAATGTCTACACATAGTCTTATCTGCCGCTAATTATACGGACATATAAGTGCTCAATGGCCAATTCGTAGACTGCTATGACCCTGCACCTGATTTCCGCATGATGTACATAAATAACAACTACCTGGTAGCACGCAATCCTATATTCTGTCAACCAGATTCCCGGCATGCCATCTGAGTGCCTATGTCGGCCATCAAATATGCAGCGTGTTCGGGACGCATTAGTTCGCGCGTGCGCAGTTCAGCTGGAGCGATTAACCGCGTTCTCTGAATATTGTACGAGCGTACAATGGTACCGGGATCAAATCCTGTTGGACATGCAATGTACACCATTATGGGTAGATCTGAAACTTCAGTTTGGTGTTATATAAGTTTAAAAGTGTAAATAACTTTAAAGGCCTCTCTTGACATCAACATCATCATCATCATCATCATCATCAACCTACATTAGTCCACTGCTGGACATAGGCCTCTCCAAGTGCACGCCACTGAACACAATCCGCGGCCACACTCATCCAGCTCTTGCCTGCCACCTTGACATTCAGGATATCAAAAAAGGCTTGACATTCAGGATATTTTTAATATTTAAATAAATAAAAAAAAACCCTGCCCTATTTCCTATCTTATTTGGGGTCGTCACGATATGTTTTCTCCTTCTTTCTTTCAACATTTACTCCTTTCTTTGCTATAAATCATCAATTACACAAACTATCCAGCTTTCTAGTCATATGCTAATTTGGGTCCATATTGGCTCACCTAAAGTTTTTTACCCGAAATTGTTACTCCTACCGATTTGTAATCCGAATGATCACCAGTCTTCCTAAAATTTTTCTTCCTAAAGTTTTGATTCATACAATTTGTAGTAGCTACTACAGACGATGTTCATAACGCTCATGTTTCCGAAAATTGTAATTAATAATAACACTAATGTAAATATATTTAAATTTCTACTATGGTTTTTCATAAAGCTTTTATCCCTAAACATAATTTCCATTGTAAAGTGATGTATATTAATGTGAGAAACGCCCTAAAGTCGCTTCTGGCACTGTGTTTATGTCAACCTAACCCGCTCGTTGCTTCGCTTTTCGCTAACCTAAGCGAATTTATTTTAATGTCGCTGAAAAAGTCATATCATTCTTAGATATGACTTTGAATAATAGTGTAAAAGACTGTTATGTTGAGAGAATATAGTAAAACAAATAATAGTATAATAGATGTTTATTGCTACTGACATTATGAAGTTGAATGATTCGGAATTATGAACATTAGAAACAGAGCAGTTAGGAATTGTGATTGTTACGATGAAAAATGTAAATGAACATTTTCGGAGTTCCAATTATCGGATTTGAAAATTTAGGTGAACTTTGGCGCAACCGCTTTATTAGATGACAACGTTGTCAAATTAAAACAATTTATTTTTTAATGATAAAGATAAATAATTATTAAATTTGACATTTTAATTTAAATAATTTTTCTAATATTTAATACAATTTTGTTTAATTTGGAACTATTACATTTTAATATTTTTTGTATGCTCTAGAGGCAGATCATAGAGACTCTGATTTGATTGTGCAAGAGAGATGATATGCGGTCATTCCTGTGTTTCAAAATTTAAATAAATTTTGAATTTTGAATTTATAAATATACTTCTTCTGTACACAGCAGTGCCAAATTCATAGGCTGATTTACGATGTTGCTATTTTAGAAAGTATGAGCGTCTTGGTTATAGAAGCACGTCTTGTGTGACAGGGCAAGAGTTGTAACCGAGATTCTCAGGGGTAGTACAGAATGTAATAGCATTTCAGAATTTTAGTTATTAATACTGGTATAGCTGACTCACAAAATCGCGGTTTTTGGAGTATTTCAGTTAGTGTTCAGTTTTCGCTGCGATAAATTTTCGCATTATGCATTTTTGTTTATTTATAGAAGTCTCTGAAGGTACACATTGTTAAGATCTTTTAAGTAGCTCTTGTAAGCAGTAAATGGAGGATCCATTATTTACGTTGTGAATTATTTTTCATTTTCGATATCTTAAAAGCAGCGAAGTTAAGCGACGATTATCGCTCGATGAGTTATTGTATTTTTACGCAATATTTCATTTGTATGTTGAAATATGGTTTTACTTAGACCTTACACGACAACGTTATAATATAAATTAGACAAACAAGCGCATGCGAGCAATAACTATTGAATCTAAGAAAATTTACGAGGAGAATCGGGTAAACAGCGACGCGCGTATAAATCCAGTAAATTGAGACCTTACACCCCGCGGCGGCGTATTTACAAACACCATCCTTCACGGCCACACGGATCACTGAGTCCGAACAACTCGCCTGCCCTTAGGGCTGTCAAAACTTGTTTTTTTTCATTTGCAAAACCTTATAATCCTCGCTATAAACTTGACGTTTAAACGCAAACTACTTTTTATAGGTGTCATAGATATACATTCATACCCGACATTTCGATCGAGTTACAACGGTTCGTGGTCACGGGCTGACCGTCAGCTCAGTCAATAGGTATGCCTATCACGAGTTTACATATAAAAAGTAGCTTGCGTTAGCCCCCGTTGTAAACTTTGATTATAATGGAACGCGAAAGTTTAAAAGTTTACAAATAATAAACGCGTCTTAACAAAATTGTTTAAATACATCAACACAAATCTAACTTTCGTAGTAAAGTACAGTTTTAGGTACCTAAAAAGCATTTTAGTGTCTGTCTTTTATCTTACCTATGTAACTGACGATAACATTTTACGGTACCATTTTACGATAGATAAAAGCTCGTACATTCGTACTTATTTTACTTTTATCTAAAAGAAACGGCAATGTCTATATTCTTTATTTAATTTATGTAAAAATGAACGTAGTTTATATTTATAGGAAACTAGATTATCTTTTGATGTGTTGATGACAATTGCATCGTATTCATTTCGCAAGTGACATCCCTAGATGTAAAATTTATTCATTGCGCGGCGAACAGTGCAGCGTAGATTTATGAGGCGGCTAGTTCTCCTAAAAATAATATTCTGAACAAAAAAAACTTAAAATTTTAAAACCTCGTGACGCGAATTTTTTCTGTCGCCGGATTATTGTTTAGAGAAAGTTATGTTATTTAAAACAAAAGGCACTCCAAAATATACAGTATTTTTCGAAATATTTTATATTATTAAAATTGTTATGTTGCCTGCAATGACGTTTTGTGAGGATAATGATGGTATTGTAGAAAATAATGACTATTTGTTGCTGACAATGAGTTGTTACTTAATTTTAAATGAGACTTAATGTTTTATATAGAAAACAAAATACGAAGTATATAAATCACCTTGCCTTTATTTTTAACATCTTTTAACAAAAATATTATTGATTCTACTTATTTTTAATATACTTAAACCAATTAGAATAGAAACTTTTACAGCCTTATTATCTCTGATTAAGTCTTGATATTTTCTTTCATTCAGTCGAGTTCACTTTAAGTAAATAATTAAGATTATATATTTTTAATAAACATAATTTCAAAACAATCTTATCCTATTTATTCTTAAAAAAAACAGTTAACTTTCAAACATAACATTTTCATTCAAAACTAATTAACTATTGAGTCTTTACCACAAAAACATGCCTATGCACTTTCTGATTAAACTTTCCATTTCCCATTTAACAAACAGTTCGTCTATAATGTCCATAGAATTAAAGAAATCTGTCAACAAAAACAAAAGTCTAATAATCGTGCCACATTTTTGCTGGATTGATTGACTATTAAAAATGCAGCTAAGTCTAGGGACATTATAGATTCTAATATAATGACATTGATCAGTCCTGCAGTACAAGCAGTTGTACTCAATCATTTTCTACAATTAACATCAATAAATCGAAAACGAGAAGAATATTAGGAAGTAACAACAATTAATCACTGTTGTGCAGAAATCTAAGCAATTAATTGCTTAAAACTAATCTTTGGAGCACGACGGTTCTGACTGAAATTCCTGAGTGTTGGCTGCTTTCAATGTAATATCAGTCAAAATTTTTATCTTTTGAAGTTCTGGCTCCACATTTATTATAATATGCCCTAGATGATGTCCATGGACACAAATTTGAGCAGCAGAACAATCAAAGCAACTCATTTTTCTAAAAATCATTTTAGTTTCAGACTTTTCCCATACGACTTGGTGTACGGAAAAGGTGCCCTTGAAGGGTTTTATATTGTTAGGAATCAAATTACTTTTAAGAAGTATGTCTTTCTCTTCCACTTTTTTAATTTTAATGTTAAGCTGCTCATTTTGTACATATCTTTTAATTAAATCATAGAATTGATTAAATGTCCCTACATCTTCTCCATAAAGAACCATTCTATCTGCAGTCCTTTTAAGTGTACCTCCAATGCCGTCTGGGGCACCTTTTCCGTGTCCAGTTTCCGAGTAGTTCCATGTTATTCTATGTAATTGACGAAAATCCGTATGGATTTTTGAAATGATATGAAACATGCTCTTGTTTCGGTATTGCGACGACGGCGAATCTGACAGGAAGTGGATAGTGTCAATCAAGGGATTCAATGATATTACTTCGTCTATTAATGGTTGCAAATGCGCCCATATTGCTGCAGCGTCATGGCGCAAACAATCGCTTAAGGTACACATTGATGTTGAGGTTACTAATCCAGTCTCAAAGCTGTGCGTATAGATAACTGCAGTATGTAACGAAACTTGTTGTCTACTGCCACCGAAATGGAAACCTTGTATTTCTTCAGCATATTTTAAGGAGTAATTTTCTGAGAAATCAACATGGATGAGAGCTTCTTTAATGTTCAGGTTTACTTTAAGATTTTTTATTGTTTTGTACTGTCCGACAATTTTGTAGGTGTGTTCGAGGAATATAACCAAATCGTTTTCAATTTTTTTTATTGCTTTCGTAGTGCTGATTGTCTTACTCTGTTTCTCTGTTATGGCTTGCTTTTTCTTTGTGCCATTTTTCAAAATTACTTCTTTTGTTGTCTTCTCCCACTGAAAATATACTATGTTCTTGTCTTCACTCACATTGGTATAATTGAGAATATTTAATTTACAGTCACCACAACGCCTTTTTAAGCAGTTTATATTTCTGGAATCGCAGCATAATTTTGAAAGTACCTGGTCACAGTTTTTCTCTCCAATTATAGATGCTTTATGCAATGCAGAAATAAGCAATTCCATATTTGTATGAATGGTACATTGACATGTATCTCTATTGCTTTTTTTAGGAAAAACTACCCAAAAAGGTCGCAGCTTACAAAAAAATGAGTAGCTAATTCTTAAATTCGTCTCTAGGCGGAACTTCTTGTACAGTTCTTTCAAAGGTAAGCATAAATACCTTTTTTGTTCTCGAACTTTATTTCGAGTGATAAAATCTCTCTTGGATGGGGTTATGACACTGTTTGCATCATCGGTGAAAAAGTTTTTTACGCGTACTAGAAGGGGTGTCTCTTTTATCTTAGACGAAGTACTAGCCTCATCTGAATGCTTTTCATGAGCTGTCTTGTCTGAGCTGCGTACGCACTTTCTAAATTTTTTCTTCAATCGCTGAATTTGTCTTCTTTGTCTTTTGTCTTTTTTTTTGTAAGCTGCTATAATTTGTAATAATTGTTTTCTTTTTTTCATCTCAATATATCGAACCTTTCTTATTTCTGATTTGATTTGTGAAGAATTGTGCAACGGATCATCAAGTTTACTGTCGGGCTCTTGTTTTGAATTACTTTCTTCATCGGCGACTGCCTGAATATTAATGACATGAAATGGGGGCTCTTTGTGTCCTTCAAGAGCTTCTTCTCTTTTTCTTTGGCGATATCTAAAAAAAAATTTAAGTATTTACTGTAACATGTAGTCACTCAATAATAAATTTTGTAGATTTTCTTAAATAAATTAAATTTTTTAGTTTACCTTTTTGAATTTTCTCTCCATTTTTTTCTTTGTTCTTTTAGCGCACGAGCAGATTTTTGAACCTTTTTCTTAGCTTCTTTTTGTTTTATATATCTTTCTCTTCTTTTCCTTTTTTCCGCTTCCAACAATTCTGGATCATTCTTAATATCAGCATATCGCCGTTTTTTACACATTTTTTGGGCTTCTCTTCTTTTTTCCAGGTCTTTTTTATTATTTTTTATTTTAGGGGGCATTTTTACTAAAATATAGATTTGGTTTGTGATCTGTAAAAGAAAAAAAATATCAAGCTGAAAGCGTTAAAATGCTCATCAAAATGTCTAGGTTAGAAAGATAGACTAGACCCCTTCCAATATTTTTTGCATTAGCTAACCTCATTTACAAGGCAGATTTGTCGTAGAAGAACAAGCAACAAAATTTGCATTGTGGGGTAAAACCTCCGTGCCGGAATCAATTCCTGGCGTTTGGGAGAAGACTAGAATTCTATCTACATAATACATATTATACTAGCTTTCTCCTGCGCTAATGTCAATCCCTCGGGAAGTGTACATTTTCCCGGGATAAAAGGTACCTATGTCCTTCTCCATACTCCTCCTGTGTGTGTGCAAAATTTTAGGACGATCGGTTCAGTAGATAGAGCGTGAACAAACATCCACAGTTTTACATTTATAATATTAGTTAGGATTGAAATTGCACATAAGTTTATTTTTAAGAATTTCTAAAAGTGTGTTTTACAATCTCCGCTTTACCTAGTGATTTCTCAATCAAAAGGTTGCCTGGAGGAAGTTGCTATTCGATAAGGGCGCTTTTTGCGCGTAATCATTTTCTAGAAATATAAATACGACGCCATCTGTCGGATACATATGCTAAACCGCCGTCTATTAGGAATTTATAGAACTAACTGATAAATACACACTAATGGCGTATATTAAACATTTAATTTGCAGTAATAAATATTGAAATCAACAATTATATTTTTTATGTTGGACCATATTATAAATAATTACAAAATTTTACTCGAACTCCGAAACTACTGAACGGATCAGTAGTTTCGGAGTTTATCGCGAACATACATCGTGACACGAAATTTTTATATATAGTTATAAATTACATTTACTAATAAATTTGCTACTCTTACTGTAACTCCAATAACATGCTAACTACATATTAAATTATGTATAATCTACAATACTACGATGTAAACTAGTTTTTATATACCTAGGTAAGAACTTTAAAAAAATCAACTAAACAAAACTCACAGAGCAGCCAATAGATTCTTTATAAGTATTGGTTCCAGTTGTTAACAATTATGTTACCACCATCGTTAACATATGTGTACATATTTAATACATTTGCTTGATTGTTGCCTTCCATAATAATTCCAACAATCCCATATTGAAACTGGTAGTTAGATTCATACTGTCGATATAATCGTAAATTATCTTGATCTTCACAAAGGGCTTTACAGAGCCCGCCTCGATAAGTAGCAAATAATACATTAAATTCTTGTAAGATATATATAAATCGATTGACGTGTGTATCATACCTATTAGTATTTATGTGTAACACATAGTATGTCAGTTTCATGTTAACAATTTAACCTACAAAAAAAATATGAAGGTGACAAACATATTTTTAAATCTAAGTATTATAAACTAGCTTTCGCCCGCTTTATTGTCGCTCCCTCGGGAACAGTACTTTTTCCCGGGATAAAAGGCACCCTATGTCCTTCTCCATACCCCAGATAATGTGTGCAAAATTTCAGGCCGATCCGTTCAGTAGATAGAGCGTGAAGGCGTAACAAACAAACAAACTAACTCACTTTCGCATTTATAATATTAGTTAGGAAGTTAGGATTAGGATTTTAATTACCATAAATGTGTAAACGTAACTAGTTCTAGTTCACTGGCGATTCACTACCTAACCGATCATTAAAGTGCAGATTATTATTATTATTACCTGTATTAAAGAAAGAGATATTTGTATATTGCAGCATGTGGCTATGTAGGTAGGCAAAGGTACATTTAGAAGTAGCAATTAAAGCCAATCACAAATAGATAGAAGTAGTATATCCACATAAAAATCATTATTGTCAACAATCGTCATTGCTATGCCTATACTTTATCATTATTGGCAACTCGCGTCATTGTTATCTCGTGCAATGTTGCTGCGAATGATGTTGCTGACAATGATTTTTTCTAGAACATTCCACGTGGCAAGAATATTATTGTAGGTAATACACTGCAAGTACGCATTACGTAAGCTAGTTTCACAAACGATTCTTCATGACATTCACAATTAGACTTCAGCATGCATTACTTCTATAATACGTTGAGAGTTAGAATGACGATAACCGTGACAAGATTTGGAGAATCAAATTAAACAACTCGCCGCTCGAAATGGGTAGCGTCCGACCGCTTCAAAACGCACTGACTGACTGCGGAGGGCGGGGGAGCGTCGTGTTCAGGTAAGCAGCTTCGTCGATCGCGTTCCGTTTTACCGCAATTTTTTAAACAAGCACTGTTGCCGCGAATGACGTAAAAAATTGGAACATTCTTTTGCGCGGCTTTTAAGTATCTTCTAATTAATCTTTTTAAAATCTTTTTTATTAAAAGACAGTTAATAGACTTAGAGATTAAATTGCTAATAGAGAAATTGATAAATTCTTAACGTTGAATTTTTGTAACACGGGTTTGTAAAAATATGGCCGACGCGACATGTGTAAAAATGGTGATTTTGGTAAGGTTTTATTTAATATCTTTTTTTTAAGTAATCAAAGGATAAAACGGGTTTGATTGTTACTTCTTTATTCATTTAGTAAGCAGAATATAGACTACTAGTTTCATAATTTCTTAACTATGACGAGTAATATGACGAGACATAAAAAATTGGTCTCTGAAATATCTAGCCAGGCGCGATATCGCTTCCGCCGCGTATGAAACATCGAGTCGCGGAGACGCGGAGATGCGCGCACAGTGCAGCACGTGTACCCACGGGTGGTTGGAACTACGCCGCTTCGAAAATAACAGGCACAGCTTGTGTGAGAAACTCTGTAGCTTAGAAATAACATACTTATGAGACTTGTATCGATTGCAAGTCTATAAATAATGTTGGTTATTGAATGTAAATGTTATAAGTCCATAGTTTTTTGCTGGGGTTTTCTTAGTCGAAATGCTTTTTCGAACCAGAATAGTAGGATCACATATTCTGTGATCACATGTTCTTTTTATCGTTTAGTTATTAAATTACTTATAAGAATTATATAATATTTTTGAATTTTGTATTCGCAATGCTATATATAAATGGTAACAGGTGACAGTGACAGGTCTCAGTGGTTGCCGATTATCTCTGATCAATAGAGACGGGTGTAGACCGTAAAACGGATATAGAACCGTAAAACGATAGAGGGGTAGGAATTTTACTTTTAAAAATAAACCAGTCTCAGGAAGCTCAAATGGGAATCAAACCCACGGCCTTTGAATAACCGGTCCCATGCTTTGACCGCTGAGCTACTGAGGCATGTAAAATTTTATCTTGTAATCACATGTGACTTATAACAATAGATTTTTCTATTGTTATCATTTTGGACAACGAAGTTGTTAAAATATGCTTACAATTTACAATACCTTATGTTTGGTACCTATTGTTTTAGTACCATAGTAAGCTGAAAAAATTGGGTTACCCAATAAGTAAGCTTTACATAAATTTAAAATATAATGTTTTAATACAAAATAATACCCCGCGCCGCTCCCAAGTAAGCACATTAAGATTAAATAGACAGCTTATTTGTTTTTCCACAATACTTGTCTTGATTCCGGGGTCACGACTTTCCAAGCCCATTTATATTCCAGCTCGGTATCGGATAAATCCGACCGATAGTTTAACTAAATAACTATTAGTGCAACTGTGGCCTTTCCGAATAATAGTCACGTACTTGTCTCGCATTGGCACATTATTAATGCCTATGCATTTGTGCGGCACGTCGAAACGACAGCGCTGGTCAGCCCATATGTTTGGTTCTTATGAGTTTGCTGCAATTCTGAAAGTCATAGTGATCCGAGTTGCGTCAACTTCAATTTGCGTGCCAAATTAAAGCCTCAAATATTATCGAACATAAAATTGGTACGTTCGAAACAATATTTGATCAAACTATATCAATCTCAATTTAGTAGTTGCTTGGTTTAGATCTCTCTGTATGTTACGCAACAGACTGCTCGTGTTTAAGATATAGTGATTAGAATAAACTTTACTTAATAAGGGGCTCGATAGCGCAGTGGTTTGTGTTTGTATTTTAAGCTTTTCCGTGTTCAGAAAGGCATCGTTAGTTTTGGATACTATTCTCTCATATATCATCCATCTCTCAGTTTTCACTTATTATCATCACCATCATCACAGCCACGTGCCTTCCGAAGTACGGAGGAGCTCGAAATTGACATGTTTTGGTCACCCATCCGATGGCTAGCATTTGCGAAAGTTACTTAATCTTAGCAATCGCAGACCGGGCGCGTTAACCACTACGCCATCGAGCTCCTCAGCTCACTCACTCAACTCCAACCTCTTCTGTGCTAATATTTTAAGTGGGAAGACCTCAGCCCAGTACTTGGATAGATGCAGCTAGCAGGCTGATGATAATGATCAGACTTCACCAAACAAATTGGTATAAAACAAATATCCAACCGTCAGTAACCAGTTATAAAGTTGTAAACGTCAACTGTAAGGTTCGATTCTGATGATAAGTAGAATTGCTTCCAGCCCAATATAAAGCCCGATCCCGGTTCAATTTATAGTCCCGGGGTCTCGCCGGGGTCCCGACGGGGCCGTCAGCCCGTCGGGGGTTTTGTTCACCGCCCACCGGATGACTTATAAGCTGTTTACTCAGCCAACGCCGATATTTAGCACCCATTTCCCACTGTAGATATTGGGAAAAATTTCGTTGTAAGAATAACATTTTCCTTCCACATCTTGGTAATATGGAGCGCGCAGTTTATTGAAGCTGGATATTCTCAGTTGCCGTTCGTGTTTTATGTTGCTTGTAACATCTTGTACATTGAAAGAAGTTAAATAGCTAATAAGTACGCTACGGCCACGTCCGAATAATAAGACATACGTCTTATTGATACCTAATTCTGTTAGATTTAAGTGTACTTTGCGAACGTATTAGCACGCGTTGAAATTGGGGCTATAAGCCACCAAGCTGGCACAATGATAGTTGGTGGGTTTTAACGACTACTTTTTTAAGACAGCCACCGTACTAACGACGTAACGTGCAGGGAGAACATTGACTTCATATTTATTCATATTTACAAATTGCAACGATTAACACCCATTACAGTGTAGTACATAGGAAAAAAGGATAATATGAAAATGTTATCAGTGACTCTAATTACTGCGTAATCTTATTCCCGAAGCCTTTTAAAATGTTCTTATTAAATCACATGAATACATCTGTAATTTAGCAAGACACTAAACACTAAAAGTGTATTAAACTGATTATCTCCGCGTTGTCCCCTAATTGTACCGTAATTAAGCAAAAATGTATATGCTCAAGTTTAAATAACAATAAGGAGCAAGTGGCCCGGCTGTAAAGCAGTGTCCACGTAAATAATTAGGCAGACAATAATGCTAGAGCAGCGACACAAGTGTCCTTTATTATTTTCATGTTGCGCCTAATTGCTCGGTAGGCCCCATTAATCAGACGTGTCGGGAGAGGCTGCAGCGGTGAGCGGTAGCGGTGACCAGTAGCAATAAAGCGTTGCTTTGTGCAGAGACCGCAAGTAGTTAAGTGTGCAAATTGTAATTTTTGAAAATAAATTATTATTATTCTCTTTATTAAAATAGACATCTTAAGAAAAATTTTTTACAATATTTTATATAAAAACATATTTACAATATAAAATATTATAAAAAACTTAACCTAGGTTGGCACCGGCAGTGGGGATAGACCCAAGCTATCGGTGAATAGGGCTGCAGAGTGAGGAACTTCCTGACAATACGTGTCGTGTCAAGGAGTACTGCCTTTTGCATCTGACCCTTGACCCAACCTTTCAGCGAGAGCATCTCTAGGTGTTGATCGAGGCTCTTGGCTAAAAGACCGTTTACCGAAACGACTATCGGTACAATAATGGTTGAATCCACATCCCACATGGCGGTAACCTCGTGAGCCAAGTCAAGGTACTTACTGAGCTTGTCCTTCTCGGCTTTCACAAGGTTCTCATCATTATTAATATTAAGAATGTCACTATGCCATCGGTTCGTCATTGCGGGAGACCTTGTACTGAGAAGAACCGGCGATAAACTCAGCAAGGGCATTTTATGTATAGATAGATGCCTAGAAAATGTTTATTAGTTACACAACTAATAAATGACACAATTATATAAATTTTTTACATAAATTAAGTGACAATAAAAGGTGCCCGCTCGGCATGATTCCCCGCTAGATCCCTTTACTGTATGCTCGCCTCAACCTATTACGGCTACATAGGAGAACAAATCACGAACCAATTTTATTTACATTTAATCTAACCATTACTCACTCTGCATAGTTTGTGATGCGTACTGATTTCGTAGCTACCGACCGATGTATACGAAACCAATCAATGGGCTTGTTACTATGCTAATTTCAATCGTGTTTTTAGGGTTCTGTAGTCAACAAGCAACCCTTATAGTTTCGCCATGTCTGTCTGTCTGCTCATAGACTCAGTACTAGAAAGCTGTAATTTGGCATGGATATACGTATTAATCACGTCGACAAAACGGTGAAATAAAATTTAGAAAAATTTTACGGAACCCTACACTGCGCGTGGCCGACACGCACTTGGCCGGTTTTTTTATGTAGGTAGGCGTGGCTTTACTACTCGTATGCCTTTGTTCTGGAAAATTGTAAATGTTTGAAAATTATATTAAAGTGGTAGCAAAAACTAATAAATACAAATAAATTTTATGTTTGATTTTTAGTTATGTCTCGTCACAGTAAATCATAGCAGGTACTTGAAATAATGAACATTTTCTAACAACTCAATCTCATTTAACACTCTACTCTCACTTACTCTAACACACTTACACTCACTCTCGCTCCCACACACTCTGAGCGACCCTCACTCATGTAAAGTATGGTATAGATAGGTACAACAACTCTTGATAACTTCAAAATTGCAAAACAAAGACAACTCCTTCACGAAACATTAAAATTGAAGATAATATGATAATTAGTAATTCAGCAGCTGACTCAGCGCCGGTGATTGCAGCCCTCCCCTGTGCCCCTGTGCCCACGCTGTGCTGTGCAAACCGTATCAGCTCGTAATCAATACCCACCTCGCACAGTCACAGTTTATTTCCAGTCGCGCCACTCAAATATTTACTTACCGCGAGAAATGTCCCTGCTGTGGGTGTGGCCGCTAAAACAGCGACAAAGACAGAAGAGAACAGAAAAATAACAAAATATATCTACAGTGAAAACCGAATGTAGTGTAAAATGAAATAGAAACAAGCTACTCCAATAGTTTAAAAAAAGTGTTATATAATAAATTCACGAGTGATTTTGAATCTGCACACTTGTGCATATAGAAAGTTCTTTTCGCAGTAAAAGTTAAGTAAAATTAATTTATTCGAAATATAGTAAGTACTAGAGAAACGAGTTAAAATTATGTTTACTCTCCTATTTAACCTAGTATCTACTACTATACAACGTGTAACAGAAAGATGTGGTCAAAATGAAAAGGTCTAGTCTTCTATGTGTTGTTACTGAGACATAACTATTAACTTTAGTTTGTCATGCAATTTTAAATTAAATATTTATATTAGTGAAGTAATACGCGTCAGGCGGGAATAAGCAAGCAGCAGTGATCAGAAGTGTAAGTACATAGATGTTACTAAACCACTAGGGCTGTGACTTGTTTATTTTGATGTGTCATCACAATAAAACTGTTTTAATAAAAAATTGCACAGCAAGTTAAAGTTAATAATTATGTCTTAGTAAGCATACAAGATCTAGATCGGATACACTTTATATCTTTTAATATTGACCACACCTTTCTGCTACACGTTGTATAAATAACGCCTATCTTAAGGCATTATAATTCTCGGGTAATACGATTCCTACTACAGTAACAGTAAAATGCACTTATTGCTTATTTCTGAATATTATTTTATTGTTTTATAAGGTTAACGTATGTTATTATATTAAACACGAAGTTGATTATTATAAGTTTGACTGTTGAATGTAACACTGTACAAACTTGTAACCTGCCATCACCTAAGCGCAGATAAAGGAATCGCTATTCGCTTCGCCTATAAAACCGCTCGTTTTGTAGCCACGATACAAGTGTAGTCCTGCGGTTACTCGTTACCGGTGCGTCGACGTAAGTACTCGACTAACACATAAGGGCCCTTTTGGGTCCAACTTTTTTTAGTACATATCCGTACCACTGCCGTACGCTCGAGACCCGCTCAAAGTAGCCAGTGACCGTTTAGCAGTAATTCAGTTATTGCTTGGAGATCACTCGTATTACAAGCGTATAAGTTGGTTTTTACAGTAAACTCTTTAGAGTGCCGAGTGCAAGTTTTTTGCCATTCGGTCACGTCAACGACGATGTGCCTCTGTTCATGTATGAAAGCCTTGGCTCAGCAATGGAACGTTTATGGATTAATCATGATGAAAATAAATGCTTGTAGGTCTTAATTTCAATGTGCAGTGTAAATTGCAGAAACAATATTTTTTATTTTTTTTATTTATTCATTTACTTATCAACAAAAATATAATTACAAATATCGGTTAATAGTATCTTAAAGCCTATGTTAGGTTATACTATTTATGTTTTCTTTATACAGCAGGTACCCATCGACGACGGGCCAAAGGTCTAAATAGATCACAGCAGAAAACCATAATATGTGTGATCTAGACTCCAAATTTTACTTAACACTATTAAAATATACTGAACTTAATGTAGCACGATACAACCTTAATGTTAATGTTCAAGATGGATTATGTCTGAACGTGGTTTATGCTCAACTTTGTCCACAAGCAAGAGAGCGAAAGGTACTTAGGAGATATGACGAGCTCGTTCTCGATGGAGCTATCCGCAGCAGATGATTTACAGCAGCGGCCGACCTGCGCCGGGTCGGTAAATCACACGCGGAGCGTAAATAAATTATTATTTTACCGTTCGCGACGACATCGTAACTAACTTACTGTAACTCGTCTACGATAGGTTAGTCAAGCCAACTTAATTATAAAAGTGTATGCGTGATTGTGAAAGTATTCGGAGCTTTTGTATGTAGTAAAACGGCGATTTGTTGTGTGTCTCAAAGACTAATTTTATATTTTTTAATAATCAGGTGCATGCGATTGAGATCAAACGCAGGCTTAGCTTTAAAATATCTTGGTCAGGGGAATAATATACGACTTTTGTTACTTGAAAATGAAAATATTTGAAAATATTTTTTTATTCAATTTACATTAATTACAATTTTACAAGTGGTTGGGACCAACCTGTTAAGTATACAAGATACCTGTACCAGGAGGCCCCGCTCTTCCTTAGCTCACTAACATAATGTATATAATTGAGTTTTGAGTTTATTACAAAAAAAAAAGAAATTAATATTCAAAATATTCACAAAAATCATCTTTTAGTGAATATGCTTAATTTATTATTTCATTGACATTATCCAGTGTTTGTGTGGGTGCGAGGGTGTGTAAGGGGGTGTGTGTGTGTGTGGGGGGGGGGTGAAACTTATTATTACTTATTCTACTACTTACGTAAAACTTGATAATATTTCTGTCTATTCTTCTTTGAACAGAAGATTCAGCGTAACCGGAAGGGAAATAAGAAAGGATGACGACATAACTTAAAATGTACTGACGTACGAAATTCTACTAGTCCATTCCCGCCAAACAAGCATTGTGATAACGGCCTAATCCTACGTGCTGTTATATAATATAGAAGAAACTAAACCCAGTCCTGCAGCGTTCATAGACTCATAATAACAACAACAATACTTTAAACAAACTACTCGACAACATTAATTACAGTCACGAAAATACTTTATTTTATTAAGTCGTAACGACCATACGATCAACGTCATAGGATCGTACACATTCCCACCACCACACAGCGCCACAAAGGGCCCTTAATTCATTGGCGAAAGTCGCGCATTAATCAGTTTAGTGCTGCAATTGGACCGGTCGGGTAATTGTCAGGTACGTGCGGTACCGACTTTATAGCGAGGCAGGACCAGCCAGCGAATGAGTAACTTCATAATTGCTTGGAGTAGGTCTACATAAGGCAAACAATGCACTACGCACTCTTGGAAAATTGTTAGTTTGATAAATTTATTAAACTGAAAGTCATATTAAGTTGTCAGCTTATGAATATGTTGTCAGTCAGAATATGCGCAGCATTAAAAACATTATAACAGGTCATCGAGTCTGAAATAACTAAATAAAAATTTCATTTTTATTAGGTAATTATTTTTAGAGGGCACCATCTAATATAATTGCGATCGAGAGTGACACATGAATACTTTATATATTTAGACCTATTCAGCGATGTGCGTCATTCACTACAATACAATGCAGGGTTAAGCATCGAAGTTCTCGTAGCAATGTCTAGGAAAATGAAATCAAGGCTATTAGTCACACATCAGCCATGAGTCAGAGAGATTCCCTCGCGTGTGATGGTTCTATTTATTCGTACTTCATTTCTAGGAAAACCTCATTTGTTGCGTGAGGTGGCACTTTGGCGTTCGGTTCAGCTGATGATAAGCTTTCACAGGTTGTTGATGGTAACGTCATGGTTGTAACTTGCGCGTAGTCGATTGATGCTTTGGTCATCCCTTTTTATGAGACACGCTCTTACACTTCTATAATGCAGAGAAATTTTATAGGATCTGATACATTTTCAGAAACGGTGCACAACGACGCAGAACACTGCTGCTAGCTCTTAGTAATAGATGAGGGTGGCAGCGAACCAGAACTACTCTTTAAAAGTAAAGCAATAAAAACATTAGAGCAGATAACACAAATATTTGAAAAAAAATCTTTTTTCCATCTCTAAAAAGAATACTATATTAAGTGGGACTTGATTTATTTTACATCTGCTGCTTTACATTTTATAATTTTTTTAAATGTTAGAAAAAAAGCTTTAACAATAGCACATTTAAATAGAATACAACGCAACACAACCCTGGCTAGTAATTTAAAAAGGTAACCAATGTTTAAAATCACCAATTCCCTCGGGTGGTTGGTTTGGCAGTGCAATCGACCGTATTGCAAAAAGTTTCGAGTTCAAGTCTGGTAATATTAATTTTAATACGAGTACGTAAATTATGAAATCCAAATTCAACCATAGTAATTTTGTAATAAATATTTAAAGGTACATTTTATCAGAATTATTGCAAAATTCCTTGACGACGGCAATCATGTACAAATATACGATATCTATTTACATGTAATGCTTACCGCCGAGTGTAAGTGGCTTTCGATTGTGGTTTACGAGCTAATACCGTACCCGAGTTCTCAATCTTATGGCAAATACTTTCCACACGGGACGTATGCTTTGTCCCTTTTTAATCCATACCTGTGACAAAGAGACAAATATAGGTAAGTTATCGAAAACCTCTCACTCTGGGAGTTATTCTGAATAAGGGCGCTCGATTCTGTAATTAGGGAAGTGGCTTGAGTGCAACGTATTTCATTTCTTAATTACAATTTTATGATGTTCTGGCGTAAGTCAGCTGTATCTGGGAAGGAGGGGACACTGTTCTTATATTATTGATGGTAAAGTTATCGCACTTTGACACTTTCTTGGCAATGCAATGAGCTATTCGATTAGAACAAACTAGTGTTAACATGTATTTTAGATTACGTATCAGTAATAGATCCGATAGAATCGGTCTTTCCATCACCAAAAATAATGCTTCTAAAACAAAATGATTTACGTGAAATTATAACATTTCATCATAGACAATTTTCTTTTCTAGTAGCTATATTTATGATTATTTAAATTACAATTTTAAGAAAGACAAAGTGTTGATAAAGTTTCACGAGAGGGATTCGAACCCGCACCCCATAGGTGCACTGCCAACTATGTTATAGTGGCTCAATCCAACTCGCCAAAATTAATCAACACTATCTACTCTTACTCTGTAAGCCAAAGGAGCCGTATTCAATGTCGACAATTTTAAACACTCCATGTTCTAAAATTGAGACCAAAATGGTAACCGACAACTCTAAATTATATTTTTTTGTGTCACAAAACGATTGATTTGTGAAACCTTAAACTACCACAACGTCTTTAAAATTATTATTACATAAGGTCATGAAATAGAAATGTCGATAAATATAAAATGACGGCCCTGGTGAACAATTCAATGGTTGAACAAATTTATGGCAGTTTGTTAAATATAGGAATAGGCAAATGCTCTGCGATGTTTCCACCGGCATGATTTCCATGGAATCCGAGAATATTTCGATATCCTTTGTGGCACAGCACCCACTCAAGTGGAACGTAGTATTAAATTACCGATATGACTTTGAATAATTGGAACGTTAGCAAAAATTTTGTCAATACCATACATATATTCGTAATCTTGCGGCAAATATAGACTATCCTCTCGGCATGTATGCCTTACCTAAAGCCATTCATACAGTCATTCAAAATTCAAAATTCAAAATTCAAAATCATTTATTCAGTTTAGGCTACAAGTAGCTCTTATGAATGTCACTATGCCATCGGTTCGTAAGTCTACTCTGGGCGGGAGATCTTGTACTGAGAAGAACCGGCAAGAAACTCAGCAAGTGTCCAGCTCTTTTCTCCCTTACAGCGTCAAAAATATTGGAAAATGCCCTATCATAGCAGGACACTTTCCATTACAATAAACACAAAAATATAGAAGACAACCACAACATGTAAAAAAAAAAAAAAAATAAACACAAAATAAAAAATCTACGCTAACAAATTTACATCAGGTAAAAGTTACAATTTCCACAATGTCATACAGTACCACTACAGTACTATCGTAGAAGTCAAAAATTGTTTAAGAAAAACAAAGTCAAATTATAGTGAAAAATACTAAAAATAAGATAAGTAAGCGTGAGCAGACCAGCCTCCACAGGCGGCACCCGTTCACGAGTATGACATATGAATCAGCCATCGCTTCGCTCAACCATATTTTAGGGAACGTAACGACCCGACGCACACGCCACCACCGTAGAGACAGTAAAGAGAGCATGACACACTCAAGATACTCTAAATAAAAAAAACTTAGTGATCTATTTAACGCAACGCTGTTTGTTATCTGTAGGACACTGTTGATAAAGGCTATCATATCAGTATACAAATTATATAAATTAATTTTATTATGATGATTCTAGAGTATAATGTTGTTTTTATTATAACCAGGCTGTTTTATCATCTAAATATTCTTTGACTGTATAATAACCTTTTATGAGTAATAAAGATTTCACATGTTTTTTAAACTTATCTAAAGGTAAATCTAGTACAGTACTTGGTATTTTATTGTAATAGTGTATACCTTGCCCCAAGAAAGAACCAAGAACCTTTTGTAACCTGAACAGTGGCATTACAAGTTTTGTCTTATTTCTAGTATTGAAATTGTGTACGTCACCATGTTTAGTAAAGGAGTTGATATTGCAACGTACAAAAACTATACAATTATAAATATACTGAGATGCAACTGTCAGGACACCAATCTCCCTAAAAAGATTTCTTAAGGAAGTTCGTGATCCTAGTTTATAGATTGTTCTTATTGCTCGTTTCTGTAGAATAAATATAGTTTCAATATCAGCCGCTGTTCCCCACAGTAGGACGCCATACGACATGACACTATGAAAATAACTAAAATAAACTGTTCTAGCAGTTTCAACGTCTGTTAACTGCCTAATTTTTCTAATGGCATAAGCAGCAGAACTGAGTTTACCGGCCAATTTCGATATATGAGGATTCCATTGAAGTTTTGAGTCAAGGGTTATGCCTAAAAAGACTGTAGAATCCACCAATTCTAATTGATCACCGTTTATTCTAATATCAATTGGTTCATTTCTGACATTTGGTAATATAAATTTAATACATTTTGTTTTCTTAGCGTTAAGCTGTAAATTATTAATAGTAAACCAACGGAGTACCTCCGAAAGAGCTTTATTTACATTTTCATAATTAGTCCTACACCTAGTTACATTAAAAATGAGTGAAGTATCATCTGCAAACAATACGATTTCACAGAAGTTCTCTACAAAGAATGGCAAGTCATTAACATAAATCAAGAATAGAAAAGGACCAAGAATCGACCCTTGTGGAACTCCCATTTTTACATTAGAACCAGATGATTTAGTACCATTTATATCGACAGTTTGTGTTCTAGAGCAAAGATATGACTGTATTAATTTTAGAGCAAAATCTTTAAGACCGTAATAATGTAGCTTCATCACCAGAGTCCGGTGCTCAACGCAATCGAAAGCCTTGGATAAGTCGCAAAAAACTCCAAGAGCGTTTTGAGACTTCTCCCAGGCATCAAATATATGTTTTATTAGAGCAACACCTGCATCAGTAGTAGAACGACCCTTAGTAAAGCCATATTGCTTACTATGTAAAAGGTTGTTTGTGTTAAAATATGTCATCAACTGTTCGAGTATAATTTTTTCATAGATTTTACTTAGCGCCGGTAATATTGAAATGGGCCGATAGTTACTGGGGTCTTCTTTGTTTCCTGATTTGAATAAAGGTATAACTTTACTAAACTTCATAAGGTCAGGAAAGATTCCTTTATCGACACAGTTATTAAAAATTTCAGCGAGATACGGTGCAATAAAATGAATAATATCCTTAATTGTTTTAACAGATATACCCCATAAATCACTCGTGTTTTTCATTCTAAGTGATTTGAATGTTTTAATAATATTAATTGAATCAGTGTATTTAAATTGAAAAGAAAGATTACATTTTGGTACATATTTTTTGAGTAAAGTTTGTGCAACTTCTGGTGATGAATCTAAATTTGACGTTGTTGTTACAGGTATATTTACAAAAAAATCATCAAAAATATTAGCAATTTGTGAGTCTGAATTAACTAAATTGTCATTTACTTTTAAAGTGAAAGTATTATCCCGTGGTTTAAATTTACCTGTTTCACGGTTTATAAGTAGGTGATTATTGGGCATTCTACTTCACTTTTTCTTAATCGTTCGCTCACTTCGTTCGCTCTCTCGAAAAAGTGAATTAGAACGCCCAATAATCGATATGGATTATTAGCTTTTCCGTTATTTAAGCGTAGCAACCATTTTATGTAGTCATTTCTGAAAAATCCTTTTAACACTGCAGTCAAATTTAATTTTTAATCATAAAATATAATGAAATTCTTAAAACAAAAAGAATCGTTAAAATTGGAATGTATTTGTCCAACTTCATTGACAGGGGCAAGTCGACATGGAAAGTTATTGCCAAATACAATTCGTTGTATTGTTTGCGGTCCATCTAATTGCGGGAAAACCAACATAGTAATAAGTTTATTATTACATAAAGATGGTCCACGATTTCGAAACCTGTACGTGTATTCAAAATCTTTGTAAACCCAAATACATTTATCTCGAAAAAGTTTTAGAATTGGTTCCAGGTACATCATTTCACAAATATAATCATAATAGCGAAATATTGAACCCTCACGAAGCGTCACCGGATTCCATTATTATTTTCGATGATGTTGCTTGTGAAAATCAAAACAACATCCGTAACTATTTTGCTATGGGGCGTCATAGGAATATTGATTGTTTTTATATCAATCAAACTTACACCAAAATACCTAAACAACTCGTAAGAGACAATTCTAACATGATTATATTGTTTAAACAAGACGACGTAAATTTAAAACATGTTTATGATGAGCATGTAGGGTCTGATATGTCATGGCTTCAATTCCGTGAAATGTGTTCAACTGTTTGGAAAACACCATACAATTATATTGTCATAAATAAGGATTGTGAGCGAAATAAAGGATGCTATAGAATGACGTTTGATACATTTATAGTCGTAGATTAATAATTACATATACGGATGTTATAATATTTATAAATCATTTCCACATGAGATTTGGAGGTGAAAGGAAACCCAATAAAATGGAAAGAGATCTAAAGAGACAAATCATTAAATCAGCATCAGCTGTTAAAAGAAAGTTTGACATGATAAAGGATGCAAAAAATACAAGAAATAATACGTTAGAAACAATATTTAAACCCATAGTTGACCCTCTTAATATGATAGCAAATAAAAATGATGAAAAGCACCATGACAAAGAGACTGTTTATAACCCCGTATTTAAAAAAATAAAGAATAATGAAAGCGAAGCGTCGTATTCGTCTATTGAAGAATTTAACGAACTAAGTAGCGAAGATGAGGAAGAAAATCATGAACAATTCCGAACAACCGACAAAACCCTTACTGTATCACCTACTCAAGACCATGATGTGAGTGAAGGTTCGTTCAAATCGCTACAATCATCGCCAAACGTTAAAAGTCAATCTTTATCATGGTCTACATCATCTGAAGTATTTAGTGCTATACCTTTTGGAATAAGAAATGAACAAGGAAAACTTATGCTTGGAAAAAGTCGCGTTTATGATGACGGCACCACTCTAATAATTGGAAATCATAATTTGAGAAAAACTCTCGGTTTAAAAGAACTATTGTATAAAAAGAAACCAAATCTAGATGATATCACAGATAACGACCTTGAAAACTATAAACTACTACTTATCGATACTAATGCACACAGACGTAATTATGATCCATCTAAACCAATAAATAGCAACAAGGGATTTAAATACATGAATATTATAAAGCCATTATTCAAAATCTCTAGAAAACCAACCACTAGTACAGTGAGTATTCCTCGAGGAAAAGGTATTGAACTTGTAAAAAAAGTAAAAAGAAATACAGATTTAGTTTACTGGGATGATCCTAACGAGTTAGTAAAACGACTGCAATTACTGTTCGCATCACGAGATGCTGGTAACACTGGGTTAGATAATGAAATTATTGCAATCATCGAGGAACTTCACGAAGCCGGTATCATAAACAAAGAATATAAACAAATAGCATCGGGAAATTTGTGCAGTATACTTACAGTAAACAAAGCATCGGGACCGCAATGAATATAGATAAATTCGGTCATCACGTTCATAAACGTTTACGATTATCTGAACATATTGATATCTATAACGATACGTTACAGAAGTCTGAAACGGGAGAATACGATTTAAAATCATCCAAACTAAAAGGCTTGTCGTCTCCAGACAAGGACGATGAAGCTGTAAATAAAGCATATTTGGATAAAACAGTTCAAGAGCTGAGAAACGAAATAAGCCAAGTAAATAGTCGTGTATTAATTTATTTAAAGAACTTGGAATCAGCGAGAACAGACCGTTTATCTTCTATGTTTTACTCAAAAATAGAAATAGACCGTATGATTCAAGCCAAACAAAAATGAGTAAGAAAGAAATTGTAGACGAACTTCACAGAGCGGCGAGAAGAAATTTTCCACGTCGAAGTACAATTATAAAAAGAATAGATGATTTATGGCAAGCAGACCTTATGGATTTTCAAAAGTACTCACAGTTTAATAAAGGATATAAATATGTTTTAGTCGTAATTGATACTTTATCAAAATATGTGTGGGTTAATCCTTTGAAGTCAAAGAATAAAAGTTGCGTTACAAATGCAATGCAAAATATATTAACCACTTCATCTCGAAAGCCCAAAAATTTACAAACAGATTTAGGCAAAGAATTTTACAATGAAAATTTTAAACAATTGACGATAAAATATAACATAAATCATTACTCCACTTACTCTGTAAAAAAAGCTGCAATTGTTGAAAGAGTAATAAGAACTCTAAAAAGTCATCTTTACAAATTATTTAGCATCTGCGGTAAATATCAATGGATACAAAAAAATTTGGAAGACGTTGTACTATGCTACAATAATACTATTCACCGTGTAACAAAACTTAGGCCTATTGATGTTAGCAAAGAAAACCAGTTGATTGTTAGGTCTAACATTATTAAATCACAAATTACCAGAAAACATCAAAAATTTAAGTTCCATCTTGGGGATCAAGTCCGGATAAGTAAATACAAAGGGGATTTCTACAAAGGTTATACTCCAAACTGGTCAACAGAAATATTTTATGTTATTAAAGTCAATCATACAAACCCAGTTACTTATCACTTGGAAGACAAACATAAACAGAGAATTTTAGGATCTTTTTACGAGCATGAATTACAGAGAACCAAATTTCCAGATATTTATCTTATCGAAAAGGTTTTAAAAAGAAAAGGAAACAAACTCTTTGTCAAATGGTTAGGTCTCAGTGATGGTGAAAACAGTTGGGTTGATAAAAATTCATTGGTGTTTTAATATAAACTAAGCATTATTATTTATACGCTCACTTTATAATCATCGATGACGGAAGGAAGTGGTATTATTAACAACTTAATAAATAACATTCCGTTTGAGTTACATTTACCTGGATATCAATTTTGTGGTCCAGGCACAAAACTTAAGAGAAGATTACTCAGGGGCGAACGAGGTATAAATAAATTGGATGAAGCTTGCATGTACCACGATATCGCTTACAATAATAAAGATTGGAACGTTAGACATAACGCCGATTTAGAACTTTTAAATATGGCAAAGAAAAGATTGAAATCGAAAGATGCTGGGAAAGGAGAAAAGATTGCATCATGGATAGTAAAAAATGCAATGAAAACAAAGCTTAAAGCCGGAGCAGGAGTACGGTCATTCATGAAAGGTGTTAAAAAAATTCAAAAGCAAATGAAAAAATTAAAATGTAATGACAACCGCACGACTATAAAATATGCGCATGCAGCTGCAAAAAAAGTGTTTTCTAATATAAAAGGAATACGTTTCCCACGCTGCATTCCTGTTCCGAAAACTGGTGGGTTGTTACCCCTCATACCAATCTTTGCTGGTTTATCAGCTCTTGGTTCACTCGCTGGAGGTGCTGCAGGTATAACAAAGGCTGTTAACGATTACAAGGTTGCTCAAAAAAATCTTCAAGAATCTGAACGTCATAACAAGATGATGGAAGCCGTTGCACTTGGGAAAGGATTGTATTTGAAGTCTCACAAAAAAGGAGCGGGCTTGTACTTACAACCTCCAAAAAACTAATTAAACGGTTACCCAAACGAGCACTTACTAATCTAGATATATTAAAGCACTCAGTTCATATTCCATATTTTCGTGGCGTTTTTATGCGAGATACGTTACCATCAAAACCAAGAAAAATTGAATGTGCTATTCTAAATTTAGATAGTTCCAGAAATCCGGGAACTCACTGGGTAGCCTATGTCAAGCAAAATGAATACTGTGAATATTTTAACAGTTTTGGTAACTTAAAACCTCCGTTAGAATTAATAAAGTATTTGAAAGATATACACATAAATTATAATTACAAACAGTATCAAACTTTTGGCACTACGAACTGCGGTCATCTTTGTTTATTATTTTTAAGTAAGTATTGGAAAAATCATTTATATAAAGGTTAAAATTAAAATAACTTGACAGTATAATTATGTCTTTCACTGTATCCATAACTGGGCAGGGAGCCTCCCTCGTAACAAACTACTCACCTACTTTAGAATTACGTGGAGAATATGAGTGTGGACTTCTGTACTTTTCTACATTTAATTCTATTCCTAATATAGACGAAAGAAATAATAAGTTTTACTATGGTAATAATGAGGTCATTGAAATTCCAGAAGGATCATATGAACTTCAAGACATTTGTGATTTTTTAAAAGGCAATGTCAAGAATACTGCATTAAAATTGAGTTGTAATAATAATACACTCAAAACCAAAATATTCTGTTCAGAAGATGTTCACTTTGAGAAAAGTAATTCCATCGGTAAAATTTTAGGTTTTGCTAGGGAAACAATAAAGGCTAATATAAGTTGCGAATCTCGGTATCCAGTCAGCATTTTATCTACAACTATCGTGCGCATCGAATGTGACGTAGTTGGAGGATCATTCGTGAATGGAAAAGCAAGCCATATAATTTACGAATTTGTACCTAACGTGCCACCAGGCTATCGAGTTATTGAGATACCCAAAAACTTAATATATTTTCCAGTCAACCAAAATTCAATCAGTGCGATTAATATTAGATTACTAGACGGTCATAATAAGCAAATCAATTTACGAGGTGAAGAAGTACAACTATACTTGCACTTTAGAAAAAAATGATAAATTTCAATAAAAACCCTACCCCATCAGGTGTTCAAGTCAGTTCCAAAGGTGCATTTAATAAAAGAACACCGCTTTTATTAAAAAAGAAACTTACTAAAAATAATAAAGATTTCCTAAAGCTAGTAGGCTTGTTAAAATGAATATATTAAATATATCTCAGCCGACATCATACGACAACAGTATCGAGAGTTTTGAATATCATTCGTATAAGCCTTATGTAACAAGTTTCAACAATAATGATGAAATAAGAATACCAATCAATCAGCAAGATTTGTATGTGTTGCCGTCACGCAGCACTTTGTATATTGAAGGTAAAGCTGATGTATATAACAGTACCACTAAAGAAAAGGTAACAAGTATGCATTTTGTAAACAATCCAATGTTATTTCTATTTCAAGATATTCGATATGAGTTAAATGGAATAGAAATAGATAAAATAAAAAATGCAGGTATCACGACGACAATGAAGTCTTATTTGTCGCTGAATGAAAATGAATCCAAAAGTGCAAAAGTTTGGGGTTGGTCTCCTGCAGGAATAACCAATGTTACAAGCGGAGTTTTTTCTGTCTCAATACCATTAAATAAAATATTGGGATTTGCAGAAGATTATGAAAAAGTTTTAATAAACTGTAAACATGAGTTAGTACTGTTGAGAAGCAACACAAATGTCAATGCATTAAAATTGAGCAAAGAACAAATTGTGGAAAATATAGCTATAGATAAAATCGTTTGGCGTGTTCCGCATATTAAAGTGTCAGATCGAGAGAGAATTAATTTATTAAAACATTTAGAAAAAGATCGGGCCATCACACTGGCCTTTCGTAATTGGGACTTGTATGAATATCCGTTACTACCCAAAACACGTAAGCATACTTGGTCTATTAAAACTTCATCGCAAACAGAGAAACCTCGATTTGTTATTATTGCCTTACAAACAAACCGAAAACATAATGCTGGAATGTCAATGGCGGAGTTCGACCATTGCAATGTTCGTGACGTAAGAGTGTTTTTAAATTCATCATATTACCCCTACGAAGGACTTAACATCAATTTCTCTGACAACAAGTTTCTATTAATATACGAACAGTACGCAAGGTTTCAACAGTATTATCACGGACGTCGATCAGAACCGTTGTTGAGTTTAAAAGATTTTAAAGATATTGCTCCTTTATTTGTTATTGACTGTTCTCGCCAACAAGAAATGTTAAAGGGATCAATCGATGTAAGAGTAGAAATCGAAACAGATCAAGAGATACCTGATCAGACCGCCGCATATTGTCTTATACTGAACGATTGCATATTTGAATACAAACCGCTGAGTAGCATTGTGAAAAAGCTATCATGAATAACGAAACTATTATAGTGGATATGCAAGGATTTAAGGATTTGAAAAATAATTTTATTGTAAAAGAGTTATCAATAGCAACTAAAAATCATACGCAGACGTTCTTAATTAAGCCACCATATGCTTTTAAAAATCTAACAGATGAAGAAAAGAAGCAAGTCCGTTGGTTAGAAAGGAATCGCGGGCTCAAATGGAGCGAGGGATTCATTGATTACCGCGAATTTAGACGAATAATAGTTCCTTATTTAAGCAGTAAGAAGGTATTAGTAAAGGGATTGGAAAAAGGAATGTGGGTTCGCGAGCTATGTCAAGATTGCGAAATAATGGAGTTAGAAGAAAAAGGTTGTCCTAACTTTTTAAAATTATATAGTGATTACCATGTAGATGTAAATAAATTTAATTGTGAATATCATAAAAAAATGTGTGCTTTAAAAAATGTTCTGTGTCTAAAAAAGTGGTACACTTTAAATGTTACTTGATTTATAATTGTAATACAGTATTTTCCTCAATAAAATGTGTCTAAGTATTTTTTTGTTTTATTTACTAAAGGAAAAAGGGTTGAATGAAACGATCTTAGTATTCAATTAAATTATATTTATTTGAAAATTTCTTAAAAACTATAACTATATCCACAAACTTTTTTTGATATATTGCTAATGATAGCCTCTGTTTGATCCATTATGGGGTCAATATGCTCTGTTACCACATACTGCGCACATAATAATGGATCAGTATGATTTTTTTCCAAGTCTAACACTTCAATCTTTATTAATCGACGACCTTGAATCAGCGAACTTTTCATCACGTAAGAATGATGTTGCTTCAGATAACTTCTTTTTTGAGGTCTCTTCTTTGTGATATTTCTCATCACCTTGTTATACAGCGGGGAATCGCATCGCAATTCATCTGCTCTCCAATTCGGATACTCCTCTGTAAATCCCTCGAGCATATCTTGAGCGTTCTGTTCAAAAGTCGGAGATGTCGATTGCACGACCTCCTTGTTGATGCTGAACGACAACGAGTTTTCTTGAGTATTCTAAAAAATGAAATAAAATAAAATAATTAATTACATACATATAACCACAACAATTATCCTCGAAGGGTTAGTCAGAGACTAACATAGTCCACTTTTCACCAAATAGCGACACAATCACAGTAAGAATAAAATTATTTTATAATCGTATAAAACTATCTAAACTACTTACCATGTTGATATTATCTAGCTGGACTACTGACGCCTACACTTTGATAATTGAAATTAAAACTAATTTGAAACCCATTTATATTAATGTAGGTATATGATGACACAGCAACACTTGTATGTAGGTACAATGTAGGTTGCTTACTCGAAAATTATAAGATTTTGCAACAACATGTAATTTGCAATTTAGCAAAATAAAAAAACATTATTGATATTAATAAAAAATGATTAACTTAGCAATAACGTGACCTGATTTGTATTAAATAGGTTTCATATTACCTTGTAGTCAGAAGAGTTGTATTACACAACCTACTCTGAAACTAACTTGTTCAAACTTGTTTGCGTTAGAATTTTCTTACTTATTTACCGTCAATGTTTTATTATAATAATGTATATACTAAATTAAATAAAAATGCAAGTTAGTTTGTTACTTTTATATTTTATTAGGTATATTAAAACAGCTGGGTAGGTACAGTAAATTTACATTACATTTCATAATATTAGTTACATTTCCTATTCAAACAATGAATCTGAGCAAAAGCAACTACATAATTAATTATCATTTTTTAATCAAAATATTGATTATATCTAAGTACTTAAGTATATTGAAATACGGGTTACAATACTTTATAACAAGTTCATATTATTTTTAATTCAAACAATGAATCTTAGTAATGATAATAAATAATAATACATTTTTTTTATTTCTCAAGCTCTAAGTATAATAAGATTTAAAAACACAGTGAAAACAATCGTTGTTAAAATATATAATCCCAGTGACCCCAAGACATAGTAGATATTTTATTTTTTAATATTACGCGTTTGTCGTCATTACCTGACAAAGCTATCTTGTTCTGTTCTTGGGTAAATATTTCATGCTTTAAAGATTTAAAAATAATGTTTTTCTTTCTTAAAAAAGTATTTTTGTCTAATACATTATAGTAATCTTCGAAATGCACATTTTTTAAAACCTGTTTCTGTATACCTTTAGCCTTTTTTAATTCCTCTTGTACTGTTTTTATACAGTATAATTTTGATCTTAAACCAACAAACTCAGAAATCAAATTTCCACCTAGTTCATCTTTGAAGAGACCCGGGACTTTTTTGTTAAGACTTGGTATACCGAAACAGTTATTTAATGGATAATTACTAGTATCGAAATATCTAAGGAAATTCAACTTTAAATCTGTATAAAAATCTTTGCTTTCTATTGAATAAAGAAAACTGTCAGTATCCGTATAACAAAGCTTTAATTTTTCCCCATAAAAAGGTTTCATAATAGAGTAATGAAAATCAAACATGTGACTTTTGGATATTTCTAATACAGAAAAGCCAATGTATATGGGTTTGTCTAAAGTAACTGTCTCAGGTTTCATTTGAACAGCTATAAAATTTTCTGTAAAAATTGTAGCACTATGGAAATTTGGTCGAGCTATTAGTTGCTCAGCACCGAAACTTTTCTTTGTTATATTTTTTTCATCATTCCACTTATTAACCAACTTCACGCTAACCCTTTTCTCAGTATCTTCTAATGTCTTACCAAATATACTATTGTTTAAAAGTTTGAAGAAATCCTGTTCAAATATAGATTTTGCCTTTTTCCGTAACTCAGTGTTCATATCAATATACTGTTTTAGGTATGGACTCTGATTGAATTGAATTACTCTGTGTATTTTTTTTAATAATAAACCATGTTTTAGGCATGTTTTCAGGTAGGAAAAATGAATGACATAAAAAAACTTATCGTATAAATTTGGTATCAATTTCGAAGTTTTAGATCCTGGAGGAGCAAATTTTTGAGCACAGAATGGAAAATCGTTATGATAATTATGCAAATGATTAGGGTATTCTAAGTCTACTTCGAGTATATAACCAATGTCCCCGTCAATAGGCATATTTTGAAAATCTATATTTGAAATTTCTAGTTCACTTAATAACTTAAAATTTGAATGAGGTAAATAAGCGCACATAGCATAACCATAAAGATTATTACAATCAATATAAACAAGGAAGTTATCACTTTTTGCGGGGTCATAAGTTTGTAAATACTTGTTATTGGCTTTCGAATATCTTGTAGAACATAAACATATACCACCGCGAATGCCTTTTTGTATCATTCTTAATATTTCCAAGTCATTTATTAATTCTAATTTAACATCTGTTTTTAATAGCATAGCGTCAAAACTCAGGCTAGGTGCTGTTAAGTAAAAAGAAGGATCCAGTTTATAATTCGTCTTACAAGTTTTTCGAAAACTTTCGAAGACGTCCGCTAGTAAAAGTACATCTGACTTAAGATATAAATCAGTGTATTCTCCAAGGCTCCGTAATTCAAAGGTTTGCCATACTCTTTTTGCATGTTCATAATCTGCTTTTGATATGTTACAATTATGCAATTTACTAAAAAAACATTTAAGAGGAGGTATTTCTTCCTCATCATAAGAATTCCAAGTAGTGACGTATTCGTAAGGATAAACCCCTTTACGTCTAAGTAAATTAAAATGTTCCTGATAAGGAAAAAAAAATGTCAGATGTTTGAAATCAATTGTATTTAAATTTGCAACTAGCTTCTCTAGGCTTGTGCCTAAAAATTTAAAAGAATCGACAAAACGAACAGGCATGATAGCTTTGTTATTGATTTGAAAAAATTTGGTAAACGATATGTAATTTTCTTTATTTTTTGCAATCACTTGTATCCTACCGGATAATTCTCCTAACTGTCGTATGAAAAGATGACTGTCGTAACCAGCTAAATTATGAAAAAATATGGGAACGAACTTAGGCAAACAATATTTAATATTACAATAAGAATGAGCTGCACCACGATATCGCCCAGTAAGATGGCAGTGATCTTTTACTTTGTCGTCAAATAATATTTTGTTACAAAGATAGCAATTTTTAGCTTGAACAAAATTGGTTCTATCTTCATCTGTTAAGAACATAGGGATCGATGAATGTAAAATATTATAAATTACAGTAATATCAGATAGAAGGTTATCAAAAAAATGTTTCACACAGTCAGGTCCTCGATAAGACACATATTTATTAAGGGAGCTGTCGTAGGAGCATACAACATAGTAAGCAAATGCAGCTGGTACATGCTTTTGCGTAATCGTTGTGCAACTTGTTCCAGAATTTGATTCAACTGGCTCTAACAAAGATTCAAAGTCTGCGTATAAGACGAAGGGCATGTCTTGCATACGTTCATAATGTTCAAATTGTATTAGAGTTCCCTGATTAGGTAACGTTGTTGCTACACCACTGCAAACGTGAGCTTCGAGTTTAAGATTGTCGTCAAAAAATATCATACAATCCTCACATAAAAATATTTTGGAATGATGTTTAGTTAACTGCTTGCGAAGTAATTTAGATAAATCTTTAATTAAACAGTAATGTGTGCGTTTTCCATTTTCAAGAAAAAGCATGTTGACGTGATGTCCTTTTCGAAATTCACATTTGTACAGAGGTCCAACAACCTTAGTGTTATTTTTAAGGCCATAAACATTAATACTTATGTCGGGATTATTCTTTTCAAAAATTCTTATATCCGCGAACCCTACTGGAAATGTCATATTTTTGACATTAAGTACACTTTCAAAGTGCGGATATGCTGTCGTTCGGTGTGCGTTATTTTTTGCAGGAAAAAGTGCTGCCATAACACACCACAAAAAGCAGTAATCATCTGAATTTTTAATGTTGATACATGCACGTTTGTTTTTTATGACGCTAGGTAAATGTAAGTAACCCGAGGCTCTCAACGGGTTATATTTGTTTATATTTACTTCTAGATACAAGCTTCGTAAATAAGCCCAACCACTATCTTTTTCCTCAAATTCTTCAACTTTTTTACAAATTTTATGGCTAATGTTTGTGTACATTTCATCAAAATTATAACTTTGATGTAAGATAGTGTTTTCAGTAGCAAAAGATTTAATTGAAAGTGAATCATCCTTATGCAGAAAAAATTCACAAAACAATTCAAAATTTACTTTAAGGTTTGCATAAGCCTCAATTCGGGCTAAGAGTAAAAGTCTTACGCGGGAGCGTAATTGCGTTAAAAACTCAGCAGGAGTAAACACACGCATACGTTCTTCATCGTCACCGATGACGTCCTCGCATCGAATCCGGTACGACGCTATGCGACCGCGAAAAGCGCTATGAACTTTTTCGATACCTTCGCTCTCAACGACAGAACTATTATTCTTGTGTAAAATACTTTTTAAATGAGCAGAGAAAGAATTATTTTTAACGGATAAGTTGCAAGTTGAACAAAATATAGTTTTAACCATTATGATTTTTTCACTGTGTTAAAAAATTTACAAGAGGTTAAAGTCGTTTTTAAGTAAAATGTAATATTACATATAAAATGATCTAAAACCTAACACACAATATAAAAGTAAAACCATTTAAGTCAAAATTTTCCGAAGAGAGTGTAACTAATTATAATGGACCCAGCTGACTGTAACTATTTTTTGTTTTTATCACTAAAGAATACCCCCTCTTCAGTAAATTTTGATTTGGCTAGTTTAACAAATTTTTTTATAGTCAATAATTCAGGAGACTCGGCTTCGCCTTGTAGTCGAACCCAAACTATTGCCTTTTCACACCTTTCAAAGCCGGTGAGACTGTGCACCTCCTCAGCGTTGTAGAGACGCAGCTCCGCCACCAGTTCACCGCTGAGCTTCGCAGTCCGACGCGTTACCCCGCCTGGTACACGTCGCGTTAGTACGCTGTCGTTGACCTGGTTTGTCTCGCGTGGTGGCGGCAAAACTTCGTCATCTGACTCCGAATCATTTAGCCAGTTTGAAGCGGAGCTGGACGCTTCTTGTTTTTTCGCAATCGTCGTTGAGGTCTTAGGCACCGACGACGACGAGTACAGGCATTTTTTCTTAGTGCTAGAAAGATAAGAAATGTAATTAAAAAACATACATTACTTTACTTATTAATATCGCCGATATACAAATAAGAAAACATACAATATGTTGACACATTTTTAATACTTAGTTTTAAAAGTAGTCAACGCAAATTACCTTATGCTTTCGTTGTCCGAGTCAAACAAATTGGTTGACACACAGCTTTTCTTGGCAGAGCGTTTAATTTGCTTGGTTTCAGACCTGAAATAACAATAAATATTAGAGACTCGATATTAACATTTGACATGACTCGACATGACCCAACATGATAGTAAATGCTAGGATGATTTAATAATAACATTTGCTGATCTAGGTCAATGCTCCTCTACAGACCTTCTATAATGACTTCTCTACACATAGAGAGAACGGACCACAGCCCACCACGCAGACCCAGTGCGGTTTGGTGGTGATAACGGTTGCAGATGCAGCTGGGATCACCCGCTTGATATACCTTCCGAAGCATATAGGTACTCGAGATGGTAATGGTCGACCACCCATCAGATGACTGACCATGCATGACACAACATATTAATAAAAAAAAAATAATAATATTCAAAACTTACGAACATTATTTCGGTGTATATCTTCTGGATGATTCTCGGGGCGAGCGACGTCGGAGTACTGAAGCACTGACTAGTGGTCGAACTACTGGGCTTGGCGTGTCTACTAGTGGTCAATCTGACTTAGGAAGCACTGATACGACGACTACCATTTTTCGGGTATTTATTGGAGAAAAGTGTTTAACAAGCTATTTTACTAGGCAGGAGTGATCAACTTTTTTTTAATTTATTTTTAATTTATTTTTTTCATTTGTTTGTATACAACTAAACTACCAGTGCTAGTTTTTAATTTCAAGATTACATACACCGTATGTAAAAACTGTTAATTCCAAATACTTTTTTTTTTATTTTTACCTTTAATACATAGGTACTTAATACTTATTGGTCTTATAAAACACATCAATTCTAAGTAAGACAGGTTTAGCCGATAGTTTGACCTTCTGTACTACAATCAGTTACGTATACGATATACACATAAATGCTTGCATTCATCAAACAAAATGCTGCTACTACCATTCAACTTGAACTGAGCCTTTTTCGCGTTATAGTCAAGTATCTAACCACTACATTAACTACCAGTTATATTTTACGAGTTATATTTTAACGAGTTTACGTTTAAGCAAAAGTATTTAATCAAGTATTGCAATATAAATAAATATGTAGGTTTTATTAGTAGCAATGAAGTATTTACAAAATTGAAGCAATGTTGAAAACCTCTGGTTTTTTTAATATTCAGCAAATTATATAGTTTATCGATTAGTGTGAAAAGTTGCAGCGTAAGTAAAGTATAACATACATATTTTAACATTTGCTGTGTAAAAAAGGTCAGCAACCTTTCGATAAAGCGCTGACAGCGATTGTCCGGATGTGCAACATTAGGACTGTTTTCACTAAGCATGAAATTTATTAATACATTCCATCTCATGATCGGTCTTTACGAGAGTTGCTTAACCACCACAATCGCTGATCGAGTTCACCACTGCGCCATCGAGCTCCTCACACTCTAAAATTATTTTCGATGTACTAAACTAGACAAATGTCTCGGTAACTTTAAAGTTAACCGCTCGGATATCGAGAGACGCAGGTTCGATTACCGTGAGGCAGTCTATTTTTATAACTTCTGTGTTTATGTATATGAATACAAAAGATGACTTATTCCCACAATAAATAAATCTAACCATATTTAATGGGTACGTATTAAAATAGACATTTGCATTAATAAGTTAAACCATGAAAAGGTACTGTTATGGAAATCCTATCTGATGACTTGTTGCTAAACGTGGCTTCAGCATGACATAATTGTTACCTGTTGCTCTGTCTATCCCACTTGTGGGAATATGGCGTGATGTTTATGTTATTATGAAAATGTATGTTTAATGCGTTTGTCAATTAAACAGTATAAACTTAGCTTTATCTTTTTAATTTTGTTCATATTAAAGGGTTATTCCCATTCTCCTCCAAGAAATTGTCCCAAAGTCTCCACAGAAAAAATACGAATATAATAATTTGTTAATCGATTTTCATTCTCCTCCGTAATTAAAAAAATGGTAACCGGGTTAATCTCAAACTCCGCAGACAACTTCAGAAAATACTAATTTTAGCTACTCTGAGGACAATAGAACTAAAAAATTATACTAATATTTCATCAACATCAGCCTATAAACGATCCACTGCTGAGCACAGACCTCCCACGTGGACAATAGCACGTGAGGATAATGGGTCATAACCCACCACGCTGACCCAATGCGGTTGATGGGTTTTAGCGACTATCATCTTACGACAACAACCGAGACCAACGGCTTAACGCGCCTTAGCACGGAGGAGCTCGAGATGTTTTAAATTTGATCACCCATCCAGCGACTCAGCATTGCGAAAGTTGCTTAGCGGACAAGATCGCAAGCCGAACGCGCTAGCCGCTGCGCTATCGTGCTACTATACTAATATTTAAATAATATTTTTTATAATAGTCTTTGGAGGAGTCTAGGAATCAATGTTTGAACTTCTTATATTTTCCAAACAAAAGATTGGAGGCGTTTGGGAATAACCCGTATTAAAATTGTTTTTGTCAGCATTGAAATGGGAAGTAGTCGAACTCGTAGGTAACGTGTGTGAGTGTGTGTGTGTGTAGTGATTGCATACGTCGTTGTTGGTGGGATTGATATAAATAAGGTAACTAATAATTCCCTGCACAGTTGTCTGCATTGACTTAGATCAAAAAACACAAGTGTTTATCTATTATGAAAACCTTGAAAATGTGTTGAGTAGATCGGAGTCGATAAAGACAATTGGCAACTGATTCTAATCAAAATACACAAGTGTTTTCCTATGGGTCGAGGTACTACTTTGACAAATGTTATTCATAGTACTAACTTATTCGGGGATCCAGTCCTGGGAGACCAGGAGCCCCATCCAGTTTAAGTTGTGCTGTAATTCCATGTTGTTAAAAACCTTTGCATCCAATAGACGAAGACCTTGAAAATGTGTAAAGTAGATCCTAGAACCTATATTTAAAAAATCTTAATACGGTGGTACGACCAAACTGGCTGGAAAGAATCTTGAGCAATCAGCCACATGTTTTAAAAATCATTTTAAAAGCATGTGAAGATTTCGTTTCCAGGTACCTATATTTAGAAAATCTTAATACGATGGTACGACCAAACTGGCTGGAAAGAATCTTGAGCAATCAGCCACATGTTTTAAAAATCATTTTAAAACCTTGTGAAGATTTCGTTTCCAGGTACCTATATTTAAAAAATCTTAATACGTGGTACGACCAAACTGGCTGGAAAGAGTCTTGAGCAATCAGCCACATGTTTTAAAAATCATTTTAAAAGCATGTGAAGATTTCGTTTCCAGGTACCTATATTTAGAAAATCTTAATACGATGGTACGACCAAACTGGCTGGAAAGAATCTTGAGCAATCAGCCACATGTTTTAAAAATCATTTTAAAACCTTGTGAAGATTTCGTTTCCAGGTACCTATATTTAAAAAATCTTAATACGTGGTACGACCAAACTGGCTGGAAAGAGTCTTGAGCAATCAGCCACATGTTTTAAAAATCATTTTAAAACCTTGTGAAGATTTCGTTTCCAGGTACCTATATTTAAAAAATCTTAATACGTGGTACGACCAAACTGGCTGGAAAGAGTCTTGAGCAATCAGCCACATGTTTTAAAAATCATTTTAAAAGCATGTGAAGATTTCGTTTCCAGGTACCTATATTTAGAAAATCTTAATACGATGGTACGACCAAACTGGCTGGAAAGAATCTTGAGCAATCAGCCACATGTTTTAAAAATCATTTTAAAACCTTGTGAAGATTTCGTTTCCAGGTACCTATATTTAAAAAATCTTAATACGTGGTACGACCAAACTGGCTGGAAAGAGTCTTGAGCAATCAGCCACATGTTTTAAAAATCATTTTAAAACCATGTGAAGATTTCGTTTCCAGGTACCTATATTTAGAAAATCTTAATACGATGGTACGACCAAACTGGCTGGAAAGAATCTTGAGCAATCAGCCACATGTTTTAAAAATCATTTTAAAACCATGTGAAGATTTCATTTCCAGGTACCTATATTTAAAAAAATCTTAATACGTGGTACGACCAAACTGGCTGGAAAGAGTCTTGAGCAATCAGCCACATGTTTTAAAAATCATTTTAAAACCATGTGAAGATTTCGTTTCCAGGTACCTATATTTAAAAAATCTTAATACGTGGTACGACCAAACTGGCTGGAAAGAGTCTTGAGCAATCAGCCACATGTTTTAAAAATAATTTTAAAACCATGTGAAGATTTCATTTCCCGGTACCTAAAATAACTTATGACTTATGACGATGGTACGACCAATCTGGCTGGAAATAATCTTGAGCAATCTACCACATAACATAAAAATTATTTTAATATGTTTTAAGTATAGCTCAATGGTTTTAAGTACCTTTAAACATATAAAATAATTTATTGTATCTGGTTAATCTGTAATCTGCATTGTGAAGGTTTCATTTCTGAATGACTATTGATTTTTGTTCAACAGCACATACCTCATCAGATACGCACCTTAAAGTAAAAGACATTTCTTATTATAATATTTTGGTGTTACCTAATGCGTAATGTGAAGTCAAGTGAACGTCCTGATTCTAATCAGTGAGTAGCATTTTTAGTAAACTAATTTTTAATTTTTCTCAACGATTATTGTCCAAAACACGAGTGGCGTTGATTTTTCAATCGCGCGATTATTGGACATTCTACTTCGCTTTTTCCAGTGAGCGAACGGAGTGAGCGAACGATTAAGAAAAAGTGAAGTAGAATGCCCAATAATCACCTACTTTTATAATGTCCCAAGTGGCTTTAATTTTATTGTTAGACTTTTTAATTTTTTCTTTAATGTAATTAGATTTTGCTACTATGCACACTTTCTTAAACATTTTCGAATAATTCTTTACATATTCCGTAAAATTAACATTTTGGTTATATTGTTTTAAACTATATAAATCATACAATTTATTTCTACTTTTATATATACCAGTCGTGGCCCAGTCACAGAACTTAAGTTTATGAGTAATTTTTATTGTTTTTGGTGTAAACACCTGGTTGTATTCGGTCTTGATTAAGTTAAAAAGATTACTATAAAGTACATCTGGATCCTCTTGTACAAAGGGTAATGCATTAATTTTACAAGCTATACTATTTTTGAAACACTCCACTCGCTCTTTTGTAACTGGTTTACAGTTCACTAGTTTTGGTTCATCCCTAATATCAAAATCATAGGTCACCTTCAAACCGCAATGGTCAGACGTAAGATTACTAATGAGTGACTTGGAAACAGGGTCATAGTCTGTAAAAATATTATCGAGACAAGTGGCAGAATGTGAAGTTATTCTAGTGGGTTCAAGAAATAAATTTAAAAGATTAAAACATTTAAATAAGGCAAGAAGACGAACACTCGTTGAAGTGTTTTCTAAAATATTTATATTAAAATCTCCACATACTAAAACAAATTTCTTTTTTAATTTTAATTTTCTAAGTACGTCTTCCATTACTGATTCAAAAATATCGAAATTGCCCGATGGGGGTCGGTATACACACACTATTACAAAACTATTGAACTCCACACACGATAGTTCAATGTTACGCTCCACTGATAGGTCTACAATATCGTTGCGATTTTTGTATTTAATATTGCTTTTTACTAATATTAGAGAACCGCCGTGAATAGCGGAGCTTCGCACGTACGCGCTTGCTTGTTGGAAATTATTCACATGGAACGATGTGTCATGACTTCTTAACCAATGCTCCGTTATACAAAATACATGAATTACCTGATTTTTTGCTAATAATTCTAATTCTAAGTCCTTGCCAGCCAAACCCTGAATATTTTGATGTACAATAGTAATGGATGTGGGCTTGGCTTTTGTCTTAGACCTCAGTTTAAATCTGAGGTTACCTTATTACTAGGTGTAAAAGTTGCATTAGTAGAACTACTAATGATTAAGTTATTATCATGAAAAGACTTAGTTATACCACCTATAACTGTATCATGTATATTAAAAGCTAACAAGATAGCTATCTGAGTCCTACATTTCTTAGAAAGATACATAGTATCTGACGTCAAAGTAAAGTTATTAATAAATTTATTAATATCGAAATATAAAATAGTGTCACTATGACGACAAATCAAATTAAATAGTAATAAATTTAAGTCATAAATGCGCTTATTTTGTTCCCAGGTTAAATTTGTACAATAGGGAAAAGCGCTAACTATTAACCTGCAATTCGTATCTGATTGCAGTTTTATCAAAATATTAAAATTATTTATAATGTCACGTTTCCTAGTATGTGAACTGTCACCACACAACACAATAACATTTGTGGAACTATTCAGTGAAACCTGTGATATGTTATTTACTATAGCATTAAATGATTGACCTGGGGTACAAATATTGGTCATTGAATGGTTAAGATTTGCATTCATAAGCAACCCTAAGCCCTGACCAAGTTTATCTGAATACATAACTGTTTTTCTTACTAATTTAGTTACATTAGGTTTATGAATTGTTTTAGGTTTATGAATTGTTTGAGGAGAGGCAGAGGTAGGACTGGGAACCAAAACAGACAAGTTTTGTGACTTTATCTGAATATTAGAGTTCAGCGATGAAGACTCTTTGTTTATGTTAATTTCATTATTAATTAATGAGTTGTACCGATCAGCATTGTACTTGCACAGATCTACTAACTCTGTGGCTGATTTGATATGTTCTTCAATCTGTTTTTGAGATAGTGAATATTTCTTGGTCATTATGTCAAGTGACTCGTGTAACTGTTGGATATCAGTTTGTAATTGTTTAGTGTCTCGGTCATACATCTGCCTACTTTCCACCAATTTACTGTTATATATATCTAAGGAATCAATAAGGCTAATACGTTCCTTTCTAAGAGCAATGTTTTTATAAAAACAGTCGTTTTTCTTTATCAACTTTTCAGTTTTCCTTATAAATTTATTAATTTTTACATACTTTTTAATTTTAATTTTGCTAATACTAGTTTTTTGGTTAGTTTACGGAAATTCCTGTAGTGATATTCCACCAGGTGATGCTATAAGCTCATCAAATAATGATTGTGTCTGATCCACTTCATGCTGTTTCTGCGACTCAACAAGTTGAGAAATCTGGTGATTGGCTGCACTAAGGTCTCTTTCCAACTCAGTGATGCGGTCCAGTGCCCTTTCATAGGTGTTGTATTGGTGTTCAAAGGTGGAGATCACATCTTGAAGTTGGTCACGCTGATGAAGCACATCCTGGTGTTGAATGTGTAGTTGGCCTAATTCACTTTTGAGCTGTGAGTTTCTGATATGACATGACATTCATTCATGATATGACAGTGACAACTTTATTAACAATCGAAGTTCAATCCAAAAGTAAAGTGATTCTGGACATGACATGTGCGCCAAGATTAATTCTAAGATTTTAACACTTTTTCTGTAGTTTACAATGAAAATAATTTACGTTTATGCGTTGTCTAGTAACCATTAAACAAGCTCTGCTTCGATTATTTACATATAATTTTACGCAAATTTTGTTGCGAACAACGATAGCATTGTTGGTAGTGCACCTGACCCGTCATGTGGTGCGGGTTCGAATCCCGCTCGTGGAATTTTCTCAACACGTTGTCTTTTTTCAAGATCTGCCTCGCTTAGGACTACATAGTTGAGCGGTGCGGTAACGGTGCCTTATTTATTTTTAAACTTTTGGAGGCAACCACAAAAATCTGTCCTAACACAATAAGGTAATGAGGTCAGCCCGCCTTATTTTTTATGTGCGAACTTGTTGTTTACGCGCGCTCCGTGCGAGCTGAGATTTCTTGGCAGTTTTCATTTACAGTTGCCGTGAACTTTGTTGGCCACCGCGCGCCCAAACTAAATTACTTCTCAGTAGTGACGTGCTATTTAACGTATCTGATCCCAAAAAGTCGAAAGGAATTTTAGTAAGACTGGTATAACGATTTGTACAAAAAGGAGCTAGTACAATGTTTATACCACATGAGTAAATTGGTTTATACACTAACCTTAAGAAGATACATAGCTAAGTGCCGCACTCAGAGACGTCTATTAAGGTTCACAAATACTTAGTAATAAATATTTTATCAGTAATATGTAAAACTAATATATTATCATTCCAAAAAGTCACTATTCGTAACATTTCTACGACGAAAAACCTTAAAGTGGTAAATGTTTATAAATTTTGATTGACATCTCTGAGTAAAGTAATGAAATAAATGTAGATCTTATTTACACAATATTTCAAATAAAGATTACAATAATTGATAGTGCCAGCTTATTAAAAATCAAATTAAATAAATGGCAGTAAAACCAAAAACCTCTCTATTACTATACCTGCTATTGTTCATGTTGGAAGGCCTATACTTCAGACAATGACGATGAACCGATAGAAGTGAATTTTTAAAATAGTACTGATAGTCATCAACATATTTCCAGTTTCAAAAAAACATCAGTGATGAAGTTCTGCCTCGCCGCGTCCCATCCCTCGTGAGGCTTCGCCGATTACCACCGATATTAAAACCAGGGTATGGTTTCCTTGTTAGAGTTTGTTTATTCCCGAGTTCCACCGACTTCGGTTAAGCTTTTAATGTCTCGACGTGATTCATTTCCTTCCAGTTATTCTTCTATGTTTATTAGTTCAGAGCTTTATTTAAAAGTTATATTTGCAGAGAGTTTCTGATATTAGCAACTATACAATTTATTGATCTAATACGATATTAAATTAAGTTTTATCTCTAGCGATATTTGACGAACTTCTGTTATTTAGACGACATCAAATTATGCCTTATCATCATCATAATCACCATCATCATCATCATCTCAGCCAAAAGACGTCCGCTGCTGGACAAAGGCCTCCTCGAAGGATCTCCACAATGACTAGTTTTATGATGCTCGCATCGCGGCTACCTGCGACCTGCACCAGATCGTCTTGGTGCCTTATATCCATAATGAAATATTATATTATTATAGTAAGTGTTTTCCTTACATCTAATTTGATGATCATTCTAAGTGACGATAAGACCGAAGATTAAGGGGCATTCACCTGAATTAACCACTAGTAATTGATAATGATCATGTTTCGGTCACACGCTTTCATGCAACACGCTCCACAAGTTAATTTGTTATAATAACTAATCGCAATATTAATTTATAGTATAATAAACTGATGCTACAAGTTAACTGCGATGTTAATTGTACGATGTTATACTGGGTATTATAATTATATATTGCAGTAATTAATGCAATTAACATGACGTGTGCGGTTATGGTGCCTGGTCGAAGGGTAAAATCAATGTTCTCTACCCTGGAAGTAATGGTGAAACTTCTCATAATTATTTCTCATTAATCAAATTATTTCATGATTATGCACCCCTGAGAGAGTTCGTTTTCAAATTTTCCTTTAACCAATTTTTAAACAATTAACTCGATCCTTTCGGAGCTGAAGTTTGCAAAGCTCATCTAAAGAATACACTTTATAATCCCTCCGTTATCCTTCCACCAAACAATGAGACGACGGAACAAAACATAAGCAATATCAATAAAACAAATCACAAAGCCACCACGTATTCGGATACGAAATAAATGAGCGCGCCACACAAGGAGTTCGGCAAATTTACACTGCACTCCAATGGTAACACTGACTGTTTCACTCATACACCAACGCCAACTTAGATATCCTTCTCCATAACTCAAAAACCAAACCACAGGAGTCCTAATACTCCCAAATTTAAAGCTCAAAATCCTGTGAGTCGTCGCATTTGAAGCGGGATGCGTTACTGTGGTTTTTGAAACCCACTTGTGCAAGTTTGTGCTATTACATGTCAAAGGATTGTAAACTGTACGCCGGTAAGAATAACAATTAAAGTAAGGACACTCGGCTGAGATTGAGGCGTGGGCAGGCGCAGAAGGTGGAGGAGAAATTTATGAAGTGTCCGTATGTAAATGTAGAAACCCTGACTTAATTTTTTAATGCAGCATCATTGGCTTTACTCCTGTCAAGTGTAGTTTAAGTATAATTATGTTTATAGTCGACTGCTTTTTGTTCCTCTTATGTTTCCATTAGTATTTTAAATTTATCATGTTTATGAATGTTTCCATTTGCAATTTTTATATATTTTCATTTGTGTTTTATTACATTTAAATAATCACAATCTTTAAAAGAATCTTTCGTGTTATATGAAACCAAAACAAAACTCGTATATACTTAACCTTATTATCACGTACCCAATTACCAGCTTTAAATTTTTTTTTATTGAACCATATAAAAATAACAAACGTTTTTATGCAAGAAAACTTAATTATTTTCGTGTCAAACATGCATTGTAGCATTGTAGTAACGACAGCCGTCTGGCGTCACGCAACCGTTTCCTTGGTAGAGGAGTAATAAGTATTAACCTAGTTACCGGGACTCCAGTGGAAGTCGAAACGCTCCATCGATGTTCGATAACTCGGTTCCAAGTTTGAATCCGCGAGAGGATTCAATCAAGATCTTTTTTTCTTTAACTCTCTAGAATATTTTGCGTGATAATGTGCAATTGGGACAAAGTATTGAAAATACGCTAACAGAAATCATTTGCTGTAATAATACTCGTGACAGTACAACAACAGAGATACTTCGATAATTTTTCTGTTATTGTTTAACTACGCACCTGTTAGCGAGGCGCTCCTACCAATTTTTATTTTTATCATATTATTATGTAGGTAGCTCTAAGTTACAAGACCACCATTTTGTAATTTTCTGTCAAGTCAGTCTGCTATCAGTCCATGCCCATTGTAAGACCTCTGTTTCCCGTTTAGTAAATTTTATCATGCAAAGTTAATAAATCGTCTCTAAAATCGTTTAGCGCGTGTCATTGAACCTATAGTAAGCTACCACAGCGTACAGCACCGTTATTAGTATTTTGAAATATTATTCTGTGCCGCTGCATCCTTAGCCGTATACCAATCGCGTGGTAGCGTTGATATTTACAACAAGCTCAGACATCGAAGTGGCGATCCTGTCGTTAGGCTGCCGATTACATTTGTATTTACAGTCGCCACAAAGCCGAGGTATCCGGTGCCGGCTTCATTAGCGGTCGTTTGTTACGCTGCACAAATTGTGATTTGAAAGCGAAACAGCGTGTAAATAAATTTCAAGGACCTTACTGTAAAACGGATAAAATTTTACTAGATTGTAATGTATTGCGTAGATCGGTTACGGTTAGTGCGTGTCGCGATATTGTAGGATAGGATAGGATTTCAAATTAAATTTACCGATGAATAAATTGACTATTGAAGTGGTAGGTGTTGAACAACATGTTGATTAAGATAAAATTAGATAAAGATTTTTGAATAGTTAAAATATTTTAGAAAGCAGCATCTTGCTTGTGTGTACGCTTACGAACCGATGACATAGTGACATTCATAAGAGCTATTTGTAGGCTAAACTAAATAAATAAGTTGAATTTTGAACTTTTTTGCATTTTTTAAGTTAATTATTTCAAAACCAACATAAATCTGATTCTGTCTAAGCACATTCTCATTAATTTTTATTTTAAAAATCTACAAATTTAAAATAATCTCAATGAACTTTAAAGCAAAAACTTTTAGGGACACGTAAGCGTTTTGTGATGGCTAGCATTGATTTTAAGGCGACAGACTTAGACAAGATAATGGTATCTATACGGACTTAAAACAATGTCTACCACCAACCAAACCGAGTAAACAAACAACTCAAGTGGTCTTAGACCTAGGTCTCACTAGACTTGACTAGACTATAGGCGGTTTGTATTGTGATCGAATGGCAACAAAAATTTGTATTGAGCACCCGGAGATGGTTAAAAATGTCCAATAATATCGTACAGTATTAGCAACAGAGGCCAATAACGTACCAAGCGCAGGCGGCGGTAATACCAGTAATTTGCCGGAGCCGCGGAGGGCGGGCGGTTCCGATGGTCGTCTATTTGCACTCCACTGTATTATAGAACTCGACGGCCTTACCAATGTCCTTGTTGACACTTTTATTTTTAACATTAATAACAGATTCCATTTCGTTTTGATTATCTTTGGGTCTTAATTTTTGTTTTACATCACATTTGCTTTGTGCTAGCTACTGCCTGATTGTATCGTTTTTAAGATTAATATAAATGCATTATGGATACATTAATAACAGTCCTTCTGTAAACCCACCTACAAAAAATTTACCTACGCTTGTGTTAGGCATGAGTTTACATCAGTAGTCTCAAAGGATTTATGGGGATTGAACCTTTACTGATGTGAAGGTTCAATCCCTCCAGTTAAGTCTCAAGAAGCTGTAGAGATTGAACGACGATTTCTAGCATTAAATTGTATTATGTCTTATTTGAATTCATTGCTAATAAACGTACGCACTTGGATTGGACACTGCTCGATTTGTTTATTTATTTATTTACATAAGGAACGACAACGTTTCCTAAACTAAATGGGTGTAGACATACGAAATTCATGGTTATTGGTTATTTCTGAATGCTATTAAATTGAATACAGATTTGAAAATAAATGTGACGAAGTAGTTGAATGGTAGCAAGACACGCAAGTCCCCGCTCAGACACACTATCTGCTTCGAATTAAACTGTCGGTTAAGAACCTTAGTAAAGGCTGTCAGGCCGATATCCGCAACCCCAGCTCATTAAACATTGAGTTCTTTGGTATAGCCAGCCGTCAGTCCTTAAACCTCGGCTCGTATGACGGCCATTACCAAGAAACTATTCAGTTTTATTGACTCATGCATACTGCTGTTTATCTGATAGCTGTATACATAATAGACTTCGGATTTGTGTAACATTATCAAGGGTTATTGTAATTAGCGTATGATTAAAAGTGAAGTTTTAATATAAAAAACGTGTAAAATGAAACACTCGCGTTTTTTTTACATAAGTCACTTTATCCTGACGTTTTGAACCTGTGATCTGTGTGTGAGACATAATATTTTTTTCAAAAACAAAAATATTCTTTTCATTTTATTTATATAATTTTGGGAAATGCTCTCCCTTTTATATAAGGACACTTTCTACAACAAAACTGAATAAAAATTCTAAAAATATTCTCTCGTAGTTCTATCTTCAATAATAGGGTATCGAAAATAGGAATAGGATTTGTGCACCGAGATTTAAATCTGAATATGTTGATAGTAGCTTCTTTAGAATGGCTCACAGGATCTTTAATAAAATTCCTATCGTTCTCAAGACTTTGCCACTAAAATTCTTTAAAAAACGTCTGGTACTTGTAGATAAATGCTATTTTTTTTAATGACAAATGTTTAGAACAGTTTGGACATGTTTTTAGCACAGAGCAAAGAAATTATTGTAAAGGTAGGGGTTTGAAGTGACATTTATTGCTTTACATTTTACAGTCTCAATTAATAAATTTATTATTAATAATAATTTTTCGTATAAATAATTATTATTCGTATTTTAACGACATCTACTAATTAATATAATAGGTATTTTATCTGAGCAGTAAGTGACATAATATTTTATTGATTTTATATGAACTGTTAATGTATTGTTATTGTTTTTTTTTTAAATTGATTTATCTAAGATTTGCCATTTTGTTTAAACTTTTATTAATTGTATACCTTATCTAAGGTGGAAATGTAGTGAAACTAACAAATTTATAAATTTTCATCATTGTAATACTAACCTACTTCTCGCAAATAAATAATTCTGATTCCGAATCAGATCGATGCAGAAACTAAAGACAGTTTTTACCTGAAAACTGATAAGCAAGTTAGTACGTAAGCATACTTTACCTTGATAATGTACAAAATTTCCATAAAAATATAGAGCCGACTGCGCTGTCCCTTTTTATAAGTGGGCTACAAATTCATACTGGAAAAACATATCATTTCTTCGGGAATCCACGACAGACCGAATTTCATGAGGGCAAAAAGCCATAGTATGTTTTACAGATAATAAATAGACTGTGCCGGTTATTCGTTGGCAAAGAAACCAATTGATAAAGTTTATGAGGCAGGACATAAATTTCTTTCGATCCTAAGAATACATAGTTGTTTTAAGTTCAAAGCAGATAGGAATACATTTCTCTACGATTGTTCTATGGATTCAAAGACAATCGAGTATAATCTGGGGAGGTATTAAGAAAACAGAATGGTAATAGATTGAATGAGCGGGGCGGGCGGGCTGCTTTAATCCGGCACCGGCGTGGTTCTAACCAAACTGCCGCGTCGGATACTGCACGAGTCGGTCCTGTAGTGCAGGGGACAGGGTTCACTTAGATTACATTATTTATTATCTATCACAATACTTATAATAACTATAAAAGCTTTATTTAGTTTTCGTTTTTTTTTTATTAAAACTAGAAGAGGGAAGATAATTGCCCACTTGAAGACACGACGAGTTCATTAAAAACATCATCGGAAGGAAAAAGGAGGAAAGAGTGGAAGGGGATCCTTGTGCCTTATAAAGAAGTAAAGGAACTAGCTTAGAAGCATGAAAAAGGCTCCACCGACAAGACTGTGGCTCTTAAATTGAAGAAGATGAAGAAGTTACTAGGAATCGAACCTAATATCTATGAGATGTTGACGTCTTCTAGTGCTTATGACTTGACTATAGGAGTCAGTAAACTAAGTTACTCATTTAGGCTACAATTTGTTTGTAAGTTCTATGGCGGAAGACCTTGTAATGAAAAGAATTGGTAAGAAACTACTGGCAGGGACATTCCTTTTCTCTTTTCTTATACTGATTAAAAATAGCTATCACAAAAGAACACTTTGTCAAAAATCAAAATACATATAGTATAATAGTATCTAAGTAATTTTGAAAATTAACATCACATTTTTTATTTTATTCAACTCCTTTTATTGTAGTAAAGCAGTTGCTTGTCGGTTGTTATTTGTAAAGCAATATTGAACAACTAATAAATACTTTCAACATAAAAGTTAAATACATACTCCCAACGGCCTTTGGCCCCTACACTCCATCACTGCTCTCTATTTCCGGACTCAATTATACTACTAAAACGTTCTCGATTCCGAACCTTATGACAAAAGTTTTAAGGATAGCCGATTCTAAACGTTACAGTGTTTTTTTCTTAGATAGATTTGTCATTACAACTCGGACAGATTAACAAGATTGATGGAAAACTGTAAAGGGACTCTCAGTCTCTGCCTTTTTACTGAATCAAAGATATATTTCGTTTTCAAAGCGAAATGCTGTCGTATTTTTAGTGGCGGTTTTATAGACCAGTGTCGGTGATAAATATGAGGCTTTTAGCTCGACAGCCAATTGTTTAGAGACGCTAGTGGCAGACACTGTTTCTGTATAAATCGTGTAGACATTTAAAACGCGCTGATAAAGCTTTATTCTGAACACGTTGCTCAAAATAAATACTTTTATACACTTTTAAACTTTGCACAAGTTAAGTCTATTACAAAATTAAATGTTACAAGATTTAACACTAAAAACTTTAGTATAAGTAAGCATAATTTTGTATTGGACACAATGCACCAGCTGTGTCAATGAAATTTCTAATCTAATAGAATACTCAATTATATTAAATTATATAATATCTCTATAATCATTAAGTTATACTTAAATTAAAAAATAAGTATGTACCTACTTAAATATAAGGTGCCAATTGCAAATAAAAAGAAAAAAAACACTTCTTCAAAGTTTTTTACGTAAAAGATGCTTTTTTAAAGATAAATATTTGTAATACGAAACGTCAGCAAATTATTAATATCGAAATAAGATTAACCGCATAATTATCGTATAAGTTACGTTGTCTGTAGCAGGTAGTACAGGAATCCATTAGTCAGCCCCCTGCGAACCAGAGTCACGGTCACCGGTGCCCAGTTCCCGCAGACAGGCGGGCTACAATGGGGTGGAGGTGCCACATGTAATGACGCAGGACTCGACTCCCGGAACGTCACAGACCGACGTAGTCCATTGGGCATGCAAGTAAATTACTGGATATGACGGTTCCATTTTAAATTTTAATTGTTTTATTCCACTGCGCTTAGCCTTCTTTGGCGAGTGCGTAAATCTCAAGATAACGGTTGAGTAGAAGTCTCGCCTTTGGCAACTGTCCAGTCTAAGACCGAGCGAGTCTCAGAAACGCACGCTTTTATCCTTATGTTATTATGCACTTAAAACCTAAAGCGGCTAGCTGTACAAAAGAGCATACGCCATGCTTGATGAGAGTTGCGCCTGGTGGATCACAATTAAATGTAATTAAAGTGTACGGATAAGCTACTCGATGGTGCAAAAGCTTTATTGATAAATGTTACGTACGGTGGTTATTATTGAAACAAATAAGAAATTTATACCTATGCATCATCCGTTTGCCATTAATTGCAGAACACCTATTGTGAACTTGATAAAATAGAAGGAATAAAAAAGATTCGTTAATATTTTTATAGGATTTGTTTCAAGTAGAAGAATAATAATTGTTAATATCTTCAAGATTCAAGGGTGAAAATAAATGAACCGAACAGACCATAACCCTAAATTACATTCGTATGTTGAGCTCTATAATCGCCAACCAATCAAAAGCCTTGAAACTAAGAATCAAAAATGTTACCTCAATTCACCTTTCTGCATACTACAAAATATTATTTTAAATGCCCTTTCCAGTAGTCGATAGCAGCAACTTCTGTGGCATCCGCTGCGAACGCGACTGCCGAGTATTCCGACAAAAGGCACGAATTACCGACGGATTAAATTATCGTGAAAGGGTGCTGAATTATGATCCCGGACGCGGAAACTAATTTCGAGGGTGGTCTTGGGTTACTGTACTGGCGTGTGTAACATGAGCTGATGAGAGGAGAAATAGGTCAGCACGATAACGGCATGTTGTTGCTATACGTTCATTATTGTAAAACTAATTACTTATTAATGAAGCACCCGTCAAGAAAATGCAGTAAGTATTAAAAAGTCATAATTTTTTTTTTACCGTAGCTACCTTTCGAACTCATAAGTTTGATCGTCTCGTAAACCACCTGTCAAATTAAGAATAATAACAGCGCTTTTTAGCTCATGCCGCCCGCTAAGTCTCCTTCGCCTAAATAGAAAAATTAGGAATGCCCAATTGTTGAAGTTATGTCCACAGTTCCCACTATACACAAAGCTTGCTAAAAGTCAATATAAATACGATATATAAGACGAAATCTGTGCAATGTTGGAACCACCCGGGAAATGCACGCTCCACCGCACTCTCTGCTCACTTTGCCGGCTTTGTCCATGTCCTAATATTTAAGTTAGCATAAACTAAAGGATCACATTTCAGTAACTTAAGTCACAGAAGAGATAATAGTACTAATACTGGCTGAAACGGCAATAAAAATAGTCTTGTTTTCAATTGCTACACAACTTTACATAACATTTTTTCATTAATACAAAATAATCACGATCAGGACTCAAGCACTTTGACTTAACATAGCATCAACTCTGATTCCACTCAGCCTCTATTACTACGCGTTCGTCCTAATGTCGACGGTTTATCTCGAACATCTAAGCAACGAGCAATTGGCCGCAAACAAAGACGACTCGTCTAGACGTAGCATGCAACAATTTATTGCTAATGGACAGAATCCATTACAAAAATAGTCGGGTAAACCATCCGGTGGATCCGCCGCTTTTCCGGGAACGAGCTGGTTGCGCCGACCGTAACGAATGTCCTCCACAAGCTAAGCGAAGCTATAACAAAGATATGGCACATGCTGCAACACGCGAACACTGATGATGAAAGACATTGATGAAGTATTGTTTTTTAAAATTTATAATTTTTACGCGGAAACTATATACACATTTTTTTGCGTTTTATTTGGCTTTGCATGGTCCGTAGTCACTGGGGGACTGAGGTATCGGTTGTCAGTATAAGATATTATACGTAGGTATTTGGAAAATAAAATAAAACAATACAAGATTGATGAAATTCAACAAATGAACGACAATTCCAATTACAAAACGAATATTGGCATGGTTAATGTGTTATAGCACACTTTATACGTACTCGTAGTAAAACCGTTTCATCAAAACGTACAGTAGAAATCCCCAATGTATTTAGTTACTCAGTCATTCTGCCATCGTTAAAGTTTCAAGTAGCTCAAATACACTGCACCGAAACACGTTCGGTTAATCAAACAAAATCCTGTGACAATACGCATAGGAATGACAACTGTAAAGACCTTGTCTATCTTAGTCATCGTACAAAACTTCTGAACAATGCTGCTTTAGATGACGTACAATAGTCACTTTCCACCTTTTTTATAACACTAAGCAGGCTACAGGAGTTAACCGATGTTCTACATATGTAACTTTATCTAACTTATCTATTCCTTCTGTTGAATTTCACCAAAAATCTGTTGTTTATTAGATTTATTTATTACAGTATTAACTAATTATTTAAAGAAAAGGAATGTTATAAGGTTAAAATGCATTATGTTAGTGGTTCAGTCTGAAAAAATTTCTTTGATACATTTGGCAAGTTGAAAAAATTTCACAAACCTCTCTGTTCTGTAATAATTGTCCCTGGTGTGAAGTCGAATGCCTGCATAATCGATGGCTAATCAAACTGATGTGGCTGGCGATTATAGTTAATGCCTGACATTATTTTTTTACGCTGAAGATTCCATTATAAGTATTCTGCAGTAATATGTCAACGTTTCCCTTTTAAATTAAATTATGATATTTTTCCTTATAAGTACTTATAGAATTGTAAATAAACCTTATAAATTAAGTTATCAAATTACTTATTTTGCCAAAATCGCTTTCAATCATGCTGTTCAGGAGTAATAAGATATAGAACTACTTTGAATTGAATATTTAGGTCAATATTTTGAAATTCAAATACACATACAGTTTGATACGATTGAAATCGTTTTAATGTCACTATACTGTCAGTGTGGGAAGGGTGCACGCAAGCTCACCTGAGCTTTCAAGCTCCCGAGTCTTGACCGATCTTGTTACAGATACCTACCCAAACTAGGATACATCTTTATATATCGCAATCGTCGCAAAAAGCATTCCACATTTCTTCGTTCCGATGGAATGTGGATACGGGCAATCAAGCCAATTGCACGCAAGCTGCGTCCGCATCCTACCTCCGCAAATTCCTTGACCACGACCATTCTTGGGTAATGTTCGTCCCGTTCATTGATTGATGCTGCGATTATCGTAAACTCTTAGATTGTGGTAAAGTCTGCATGATAAATCATATCGTAGTGTCTTTTTGGTAGAAAACTCAAAACAATTCTACTGGCAATGTGTGCATTTTTGGTACCTAGTTAGAAATGAATGGTCATTCAATACCTAGTTTATTTATGGATTGATGGATTTTGTCGCTTTTATCTTCGACCATCGTTACTAGCATCAGTTAGGAAGTCTTTTTGATTTGAATCTCTAGTTGAGAAGGAAACTGTAGCAAGGAGCTTTGCTATAGCTCATGTAACTATAAACGTGTTTACTCCAACGGATCTGGCTAGTTGATAGTGGGCATCAATTCCAAGCTAATTGTCTCCAATCGCCAAATCGGATGATGGGATCACCGCAATGACCTGGGACGTCGTTACTGCGCTCGTTAGAGGATCATTAGTCGCACTGAGCCCTATCTGATGACATCGTGATTAATCTACAACTCTTGTTGCATTCCAATTCTTTGTTCTGGCATTGTTTGCCTTAGTATCTTTTTTATCTTATTATTGTCTCGATCTGCTAAGTTATATCGACGGTCAGAAACTCAATTGGCGTAAGGGACATAGGGTTAAAAAAAAGTTATTGCACCATACTACTCAACATTTTCTACTCTATCATTCTGTATATTTATTTTTTAGCAATCTCTTTAAAAGGGTCCCTTACACCACGCAATATTTTGATGATAATCTTCAACGATGTGTCATAAAGTACACTTAATATAAAATGTATATTGAATTTTCAACGTAATTACCAAATCTAATTAAAAAATTGGTTTAAATACCTTGAAGTTTCCTTTTTGTCCTTTACAATATACAAAATTAAAATAAGTGTACTTTACACCATTTCAACTTTTTATTACACAATACCAAAGTTGGGCTTAAGTTCCTCAAAGTTTCCTTTTTGTCCTTTACACCACAGGAAGTTAAATTTATATAATTATTATTTCTCATTAATATGAGACCAGACTTTTTGATTTTAAAATAAAACTTTATAACCAGTTTCGGCAATAGTAACTCGCGGATAATTAGATGTTTTACATTTTGTTTTAAACCCAACGTTTTGAACACTACAGCGATGATGACTAAAAATGTTAGTAGTCTTTTGATAATGACAATTAATATCTTTAGTCATAACGTGACCGCGATCGCTGTAAAGTGTCCGAAACGTGAGGTGCATAACAAATTGTAAAATATCTAATTATGCACGTGCTAATCCGTTAAATATTAGGTTGGGGAAAAAGTCTTTTCGATTATAGTATGTATGAACTTGTAATAAAATTTATTTGTATCTGGCTGGTTTTGATATTATTAAAAGTTAGAAGATAATTCCAAATTTAAATTAGGAAAATATGTGATTTTCATTTGTTTTTTTTACTGTCAAGGTGAATCTAATGAGGAAATTCGATACATTCTAAATTGTTACAACAAAAAAGGTAAAAATGCAACGCAAGCCGCGAAAACAATTTGTTTGCGATGTTTATAGACCTAGAGCAGTGTCTGTGAGAGTAGCACAAATTTGGTTTAAGCGTTTTGAATCAGGAAATTTTGGTATCAAAGATGCACATCGTTCTGGTCGCCCTATTACAAATAAAATGGATACCATTTCTGAAAAAGTGGAGCAAGATCGGCATATCAGAAGTTACGACGTAGCAGAAGAACTGGGAATTGACTACAAAACAGTTTTAGCGCATTTGTAAAAACTGAGTACACAAAAAAGCTCGATATTTGGGTACCTCACGAGCTCACTGAAAGAAACCTAATGAATCGTGAACTCATTTGTGGTTCTTTATTACGACGTAATGAAACCGAACCATTTTTGAAGAAGCTGATAACTTGTGATGAAAAGTGGATCACGTACGACAAGAACGTTCGAATAAGGTCGTGGTCATAGGCCGGTCAGGCTTCACAGACTGTGGCGAAACCTGGGTTAACTCGCAACAAGGTGATGCTTTGTGTGTGGTGGGATTAAAAGGGCATTATTCATTATGAGCTGTTACCACCAGTCAGGACCATCGATTCTGAACTCTACTGCGAACAACTGATGAGATTAAAGCAAGAAGTTGAGAGGAAGCGGCCGGAATTAATCAACAGAAGAGGTGTGGTTTTTCATCATGATAACGCTAGACCTCACACATCTTTAGCCAGTCAGCAAAAATTAAGAGTTTGGCTGGGAGGTGTTAATCCATCCGCCGTATAGTCCTGACTTTGCACCTTCAGATTTCCACCTATATCGGTCTATTCAGGCAGTGTCAGGTTAACATCACGAGAGGACTGCCAAAACCACTTGTCGCGATATTTGCGATCAGAAGCCCCAAAAATTCTATAGCAATGTGATTATGTCCCTACCTACAAAATGGCAAAAAGTTATCGAACAAAATGGCACCTGCATACTTTAAATGTAAATAAAGAATATTAAAAATGTTTTGAATTTTCTTAAAAGAACTTTTTCGCCAACCTAATATTATAGGAATATATATGTATGTTGATAAATTAACTAACTAAAACTAAAACTAAAACTAAAATACTACTATTACTACGATATTCTTTAATCCCAAAGTTGATTCCTAGGAGGTCATATTGTTTTACTTATTAATTAATGCTGTAATCTAATGAAAAAGTTGTTGAACATCTATTATATCCATCTTTTTTGTACGATCCTATAGCTTGTTTTAGTTATATAATTAACAAAAAGTTTTATAACTTTTATTGATTAAAATCATTTACATATTTTTTGTATTATCAGAAGTTACTTACTACTTTCATTTTATAATTAACAATATTACATTGGCCTTTACAACCAAACCGTCAAAATTTATTGGTGGATGTAAGGGACAAATTTCTAAATTTACGCAAGAGTAAGGGTCACTATTTCTGTAATTAGTCAATTTACGTTTTTGTTTACATTCTTTATTAAAAGAGGACTAAATTTAAAGTATTTTCGTTGAAAACATATTATAAATAGCTTTTAAAATAAAAAAGTTATAACGTTTTGAAATTATTTTTTTTGTTTTTTGCTCCTCCTGAAAACCTGTACCTTGTCCCTTACGCTAATTGAATTTATGACCGTCGATATATAAAGTCGTCATATTCTCATGCCAGCTACCAACACAAATTGGGTTAGCGTGGTCGTTTATGTTCCAATCTCCTTATTTGCTAGATTACGACACGTATATAAAATTTTGCTTGTTTTCTTAATTGCTTTATATTTTTAATATAGTCTGTTCCTCAACTATTCATTCATATTACTTAATGTTTGATCTGAAAGTCTGCGTTGCTTAATAACAAATCAATTAAAAAACTATGAATTTATAAGCTTTTAAATTGATTGCTTCTTTATTTTATAATTCCGAAAACTGCCTTTTCGTTATTTTGTTAATATAACGTTAGCCTTCAACGAACATTCTTTTTTAATTAAATATAAGTAACTAAATTATACTCATATAAATTAAAATAGTGTTGACTCGAAAAATCGAGAGCGTTGATCCATCACAAGTAGGCTCTGAATAACATTGTATTTTTTTTTAATCCGTGATATTTAATTCTGTCAGTTGGTTATACCTACTCATAATACAATGATCAATAGTATGTCAACTTAGTACCAAGTTTAAGGCACTTAAGTAAATTATGACTCTGTATTATCTCACAACTAAACACTCACAGTAATTTGTCAACTTTGCTTAAAAGCTTCTTAAAATCTTGCCCAATATTTCAACGTCTTAGCCAAAATTAAACATGTTTAACATTAAATTGATTTATTACGTCACTAGTAAAGGTGGTGAAAGGTCAACTAAGTTAACCTCGTAGAGCAATAGGTTTATAATTAGGTACAGCAAAAGTTTCTGTAATTCGAAAAAGATAATATGTATTATTTTGTGGTAATGTTTTAAATTTGCTATTTATTACCTAAACAGGTTCTATCTTCTTCCCTCTGAATTTCATAATATAGCACCTTGACATTCCCCTATGCGATCAAAGCGATCGCTAATGAACGCATTTCTTAAGCCAGTGGGCCTACAGTAGACGCATTTGAAATACACCCTCACTACCACCTTATTTCGCAGTAACAAAACTCACTTTCCCCTGAAACTGTAATCAGTGTGTAGGCTACTGTAAGTGTAGGTTTTACATGAACACTCATTACGAGGGGCTTCAGGAATAAATTTGATTAATGCAAATGAAGACTTACTTTTTAAATATTCACTTACTTTTAGTATGTTTCATAAATTAATGTTTTCAATCAATCATAAATCATTAAACAACTTTTATAAATAATTGTGATGTGAAAAATTAAGGATTTTGTTTTTTTTGTATTGTATTAAAACATTTAATTGTAATCTGTAAACAAGAGATTTTTTATTTAAAATAATGACATCAATGCCTTATACCTACCACTTTAAAACTTTCGCGTTTCATTTTTGACTGGGCCCGTTTTGTGCCGCGCCTGTCTGTCTGCCCGAGGCCACGGCGGCCGGCGGGGTAACTCGGTCGAAACGTCGGGCATAAACAAAGGTATATATAGATATGTATATGATACCTATCAAAAATAGTTGCATTAATCCCTATTATAATCCTTTGATTATTCATGCCTTAGTAACAAAACCTACAAAGCGACCTATAGTTGTAAAGGTATTACCTTCGTTATCCGTATTTAGTAAAAAATAAGTATGAAACAAGACGTTATTTCCAAAATGTAGTGGGCGCGTTAATTACTTAACAACAATATAAGTGATGTTGACAATGTCAATGATATAATGTGGCTCTGACACAAAACACGGCCATCATCTAATCACCGGCATACCAAGGACTCCCGACCGACTAATTTCACTTCTTTTTCTATGAAACTATTAACGAGGCAAGGTCCAAGTTACAGCGGCGCGAACGCTTGGTAGTTTCCTGTATAGCGGGAAGTATTTCGGCATAGGAAGTATTGCTTAACTTACATAGGGTTGTCACAGTATAAATTATTATATTGAATATAACAGAATAAGCTTACAGTGTACCTAATTAATAAAGAATTTAACGATGAATTTAAATGTCACGTTTATATTTTCTATAAAATTCTAACTACGATTATTTTAATTCTAACCCAATGATATTAAAAAAGCAGGCGGAAGTACTCGATTTTTGACATGGGAAGGGCTACCTTGCTAGAATAGATACCCACCAATGTGCACAAAAAGCTCTGAAATGTAAATTTTACTTTTATTTTTAAGTGCTTATTGCTGCACTGGAGTTGAATTAAACATTTATAAAATATAGTGAAAAAATTAAATGTCTACCCGACCCAGCCAGGAATCGAACCTGGGTCTTCCGTAATCCGGGCGGCTGCACTGACCATCATGCTACCGAGAAGGGTGACGTCAGCACTGAATTTTTTCACTAATTTTTTATTTTTTACTGTTTTTTTTAGCGAGAGAGTGCAATAACCGTTGGGTTGATGGCAATAGCACTTGGCACTTAAAAATAAAATTTACTATAGCGTTGTGTTATCAAATTTGTGGTATTTCATCTGTAAAGATGAATCTGCATAGCCATCGGTTGTCATAACCGTTGGACTGTCCAACGGTTATTGAGGAGCTCAATGGCGCAGTGGCTAACGCACTCGGTTAAGCAACTTTCGCAAAAGCCAGTCATCGGATGGGTGACCAAAAATGTATCATCTCGAGCTCCCCCGTGCTTCGGAAGGCACGCAAAGCCGTTGGTCCCGGCTGCATTAGCTGTCGTTAACAACCACCAATCCGCAGTGGGCCCGCGTGGTGGTTTATGGCCCGTTCTCTCTATCCATCCATAGGGAAGGTTCGTGCCCCAGCAGTGAGGACATAAAATGAGCTGATGATGATGATGATGAGATGGCACTCTGCCGCTAAAAGAGCAGTCAAAAATCAAAAAGCAGTAAAAAAATTCATTGCTTACGTTAGCCTTCCCGGTAGCATAATGGTCAGTGCAGCCGCCCGGATTGCGGAAGACCCAGGTTCGGTTCCTGGCTGGGTTGGTTAGGCATTTAATTTTTTCATTGTATATTCCTGAAATGTAGACCCTGTGCCGCTGGTCGACCGCCATATACTGATGCCACGATTTGGTGGAGAAAGCTCGTGCTTTCTCTCTCGACCAGGAATGGAAGTAGAAGGAGGACTACGTGTTAGGCTGAATAAATAATGGGCCATGCTGATGATGATGTTATGCAAACATCTTAGCTTTCCTAGTTTTCTTGTTGTAATGACCCAAACTCATTAACAGTCAAAGATTTACGTTTTAACTAGCTCGTATACTTTGCTCAGAAACTCAAAATCCTAAACGTATTTCTTAAACGAATTTCATATTTTATATTAGATTTATATCAGATTCATCGTATGAATACAATAGATACTTATGATTAATTGAACTTAAATCAGTTGAAGATATCATTTAAGTTCATGAATTGCCCATCACTTCCTTAACGGTGAATTGTACAAAGGAAATTATACTAAATTCAGACCGCGAATGGCAAGAATAGGCCATAAATAATTTCCACAAAGGGCCCTCTCGTACACAAGAAAAAACGCTCGCGATAAGAGTAATTTATGTGGAGGAAGCAGCATTAAAATAATATTAATTCGTTTGTAACGCGTCGCGTCCGCCGTCACTGCTCCCCGGGGAGCCGTCACTTGATATTATCGTCCTCGAAACTAGTATTCGGTGGGGCATCAGTGGAAGCGATTCGCTTTTTAGCAGTGCAACACTGCTATTTATAATTATGTGACAAGAGGTTTTCATTTTTATTATTTAATGCGAAGTCTTCTGATGTTACAATTCTAAAAAATCTTCTTGATTTGGTAATTACGATTAGGTTTTAATTGTTAAAATGAAAAAAAATTAAGTCAATTAAGATAATATCGTGTATCATCAAGATAACACACAAATAAGTTCGTATTTGTGTTCGTGTTCTGTATTTGCGAATGTGGGACGAGAAATTGATAATAACCTAAAATCATAAAGCACTCGTCGCTTCACAGTCGAGTTCTTGCCAACTTTGTTAAACGCTGGCAGTGAGTCCATCGGTCAACGCTTAAAAGTAACTTTTGCATTCGTTATCTTTATTAGAGACATTGTAATTAAAAGTGGAGAAGTTTTTGTTCGCGGTCGTTGGCGCCGAGATAGCTCCCATCACGTTGGTACCCTGGATCACGACTCCGCCCGACTCCAGTTCTGAGGAACTAATAAATTGGAGTGCGTCGTTTCATTAATTAATCGCTCTTTTAGTTCGCAAGTTTGACTTTAAAGAATAATTACTAGAACATACTACTCTTGGAGATAAGAGATGTTTTATTATGCAGTATCGAATAGTGTGTACATAACATATACGATAAAATTTTAAAATGTATGTTATTACATCAAATGAAACGAAACGAAAGATATATGATTTAAATACTAATGATAACAATTTAAAATAATGTAGTATCTATTAAAGATAATGTGTAATTATTTGCGTATATAAATTTATTTTGGGGTGTGGCTAGGCATTTGGATATACATGCAGTTACGTTTGTTTAATAAGTTTTGATTAATTAATAAGTGATAAAAGTGGGAATCGCAGCGTAAATCACAAACTACTAGAAGAATTGAACGAGTCTTCTGGCGCCTCGGTAGCTCAGCGGTCAGATCATTGGACCGGGTATGCAATGGTCGTGGGCTCGATTCCCACTCGAACTTCCTGAAGCTGGTTGATTTTTTCTAGTAAAATTTTAACTTGTAACAATATAATATAACACTGTGAATGCATAATCCAAAATAATATAAATAACTAATACTTGTTATGTAGGTTAATTCAACTCGAGACCACGGTCGGAGCAATTTAACTAAAAACATTGCATTTTTCGGTGGGTATTTATAAAGGTCTGCTTGGAATATAACACAGAACGTGAAATGTTAAAAGTGACGGGTTTTAATAACTAAATAAAAATTTGTTTATTTGTCTCAAACATACAATAAAAAAATTACAACGCACATTGACCAAAAAAAGACGAAAAGGTCTATGACTCAGTGGCTGCGGGGGCCCGCAGCCTCTGTTATTCTGCCATATCCAATAACAATAAAATAATCGGTGAGTACCTATATTACTTAATTATAAAAGTTTTAACGAATAGTAGTAGTTTTCCTGTGTGGCTTGTTAAAGTGGGACTTATGTCGTAGGCTGCAGATTGCCCTGAGTCGCCTCACGCGTCTGTCGCGCAGACAAACAGAGTGGGGGCCGCCGGGCGCCCTGTTCCGTTGACTTCCCACAATTGCACTGTAACAAGAGCAGCCCTTATCCGATCATTTATAAGAACTATCCGAATGAATATTACCCGTAATAGCATATTTACATTTGAGTTAATTATTAAAAAAAAATCTTTGAGGAGCTCGATGGCGCAATGGTTAACGCGCAACCTCTGCGATTGCACAGGTTCAGCAACTTTTGCAAAGGCCGGTCATCGGATGGATGACCAAATATTCAAATTCAATTCAAATTCAAATGTTTATTTGCTATTCTTTATTTATTTATGATCTCGAGCTCCGCCGTGCTTCGGACGGCACGTAAAGCCGTCGTTAACAGTCGTTAACAACGCCAACCCGCATTGGGCCCGCGTGATGGTTTATGGCCCATTCTCTCTATCTACCATAGGGAAGACTCGTGCCCCAGCAGTGGAGACGTATATGGTGATGACAATAAAAAAAAAATGACTCAGCCAGAAATCGAACCTGGGTCTTCCGCATATCGGGCGGCTGCACTGAAAATAAAAAGTAAAAATTTGCTATAGCGTTGTGTTAACTTTGTGGAATTCATCTACAAAGATGAATCTGCATGTACATCGGTTGCATTGATCGTTGGATAGATGGCACTAATGTCGCTCTAAAGCATTTCAAAAAATCAAAAAGCAGTGGAAAAATTCAGTGCTTACGTCAGCCTTCCCGGTAGCATAGCGGTTAGTGCAGCAGCCTGGATTGCGGAAGACCCATGTTCGATTCGTGACTGGGTCGGGTAGGCGTTTAATTTTTTCACTCTATTTTATATAAATATTTATCTAAATAAGTAGTATATTTGATCAAGCAAGATAAAAATCAACAACCTACAGTAAAATATAATTTAGTTTTAAATTTATTCCATGTCCTCCACGAAGCAAAGATTGCTTTACTTCATTCAAAAGAGCACATTAACAATAGGTATTCTATTAGACCTCTTTGTATCAAAAAAGTTACAAATATTGACATTTCAAACACTACAACAATGTTACTTTCGGTTAGCAAGTACAAGTGCAATATATCATCGCGCAACAGCCAGAGCACTGGCCCATCGTCATTTATATCCCCACACAACAAAGCACCCCTTCCAAATGTTAGATAACTCCAGACTTTGAAAGAAATGGCTACTTTATAGCGAAGTTTTCACATTTTCGCGATGCGGCGGCTCGCGGAGTTGCGCGCTACATTGTTAGTTTTCAGTTTAGAGATCGCGGCTATAGCGGGATACAATTTAGAGTTTAAGTGGTTGGGGTCCGGGGCACAGGCGGCCGCGAGACACCATTTAGTGCTGAATTTATGCGGAAAAAGTTCTTGTGTCGAAAAGTTATTTTCAAAATTTCATTACAGGATAGTGTCCTTAATGGCAACGACAATGGGCGGTTTAAGTGCCTTTTTTGAAAATGTCTGCGCATAAATAAAACTTTGTTATGTGTGTAGAGGGCATCCATACCAATAATATTTTATAAAATAGCTTAGCTCGAATCCGAACATTCAAAATAGCGATAAACTTTCAATATAGACTCGGGGTCGATTTTAATACAAAAAACATCATTTAGTTAGATTTTTTAAAACCTGTCCAGAAATCGAACCTATTTTTAAAAAAAAAAACGTCAAGTACCTCAGCAACGTCATAGACACAAAGAACATCACGTACATTAGGAACGTCATGCACATCAGGAACATCATGAACATCAGGAACATCAGGAACATCAAGTACATCAGGAATGTCAGGTACATTAGGTACATCAGAAACGTCATGAACATCAGGAATATCAAGGACGTTGCTGCAGCATCATTTCGATATCCCCTACGGACTTCGAAGTACAGATGCCTGCACATCAATCTGTCTAAAACTGTCAAATTTCTTTCATAAATGTTCAACCATATGCTATTAAGTTCAAAGTCTTCAGAGGAAAATTTGTAAAAAATAATAACTTTCAAATGCGCAGTAAAATGCTGAGGCGTCGTACTTAAACTTAATAATTCACTTAATGGAGGAATTTAAGTTATTAAAAATGCTTATAACTTGACCCATCAGTATAATAACATTCTATCTGACTGGTCAGTAGCTTCTGAAGCCCTATAGGTTTTATTTAGAATTCCTTTGATAACATTTATTTCACAAAACAGTGTCTTCTAATGATACTGAACCTTCAAAATAACAGACATTGAAATAGAAAGCGTTTTAGGTAGTATCAAGAATAATTTACATTTAAATACGAAAAGTTAAGATGTAACTCGGGCAAGACGACCACCTGCAGGCTTCTGAACAATATTTGTAAAAGGCTTCTGAAAATGATTACTCACAGTTTAAAACTAAACACAAATATTTATTCAAGCAATGGCTACGAGGCTGGCAGTAGGAGGCAATAAATTCCAAAGACAAGATTAAACTTGTCAGGGGACCCCATTTACTTAACGCAAATTTATGCAAATTCCACTCCTCTTGTTAATGCCGCTGCAAATCGTGGAGATGTTTTTGTTTCTCGCCGATTCCCCGATAGCAACTCCTAAATAGTTGCGCAACTTCTTGATACAGCGGCGCATGTTGCTCTTTCGGCATTGTCACTTTCATTATAAGCTCGTTATAACTTTGGTATCCGTAGCACTGCTGAATGTGCTGTACTTTTATTAATACCTACGGGTAAGACATAACCTTCATCTCACCTGATGTTGAGTGTTGATTAGACTAAAATTGGAAACGCACTTCACCCAGAATCTTCAACTACTGAGGCACTGGCTATTTTATCTCTTTGCTGCTAGAACACAACAATGCTACAGACATTGATGTTATGGCGACATATTTAGATAAGATGGTGGTAGCTAACCAGGCGGACAAACAAGCCTTACCACCAACCAAACTAAGTACACAAATATGTACCCCTGCTGGGAATCGAACCCGGGGTCTCTGGGTCGGAGATCGGTGGTCTTAACCACCTGACCACAGAGGTGGTTACAGTTAGGATGTATGTTTAGGTTTATGTCCTTGTTCAAACTGTTCGAAGTACTCGTATCTTCAACCTATTCTACAGATAAACATTACAGCTAAGCTCACGAACGAGGTATCTCCGAAGCGCTGGATTGGCTATGTTTCGCATTTGTCTTATCGCCGCTTCCACGTCGAATGCCGTGTTTTTCTCACGTCGCTTCTCTTTTAGATTTATCGTTTTCACCGCTGTAGATTAAAACGTTCTCAAGTTTCGGCGTGTTCGAATCTTCATTAAAACTTTTTCCTTTTCCCCATTGTGCCGGGCACCGCTATAACTTCCACTAATACATCAATGTACTGATTAGACACTTGGTCATGTACGTACGGTGCGCTCTGTTTCATTAATCACATAAATGTGAATACTAAACGCATACACGACTACTTTACTAACACAATCATTATTTCTACTTGTATAAAGTCGAGTATCGTCTGCGGTCAAGAGAACAGGGAGATTAGAATGCAGTATTTAGCAGGATCAGGTTGATTGATTGGCGGCGGCCAGGTCAGAGATCATTGCGCCTACACTAATATGTTTGTGGCGATTATTATGATCGATTACAACCCACACTGCATTGTCTGTTTTATTGTTTTCATCAAATGATTGGAGATATTTTAATGAAGCTGTTTACATGAAGTGAACGTAATGACTTTCATATTATAATGGTATTTGGCTTTCGTTACCTAATTTTTAGTTCTTTAAAAATACTTCTATTAAAAATGAGTTATTATGAGTTAAAATTTTGTGTCGATTAAAGTAATGGAAGAAAGAAACTGAAAGCTCATTTGTGAATTATAGGCACTTTAAGATACACACATTTCAGCTCTAAATAATAGAAACAACCCAATCTTAATATTTCAGAAATAGAAGAATATTGCCATAATATCCGCTATTCGAAATATCAACAAGCATTAAACGTCAACGATAAACACAAACAGCAGCGGTGTTATGTCCAGTTTTCCGCAACTTATAACTTCTTTGGAACTTAAGTAGTAAACCTAAGTATAAATGTGTTAATAACTTTTGTTGGTTCACCAACCATCGTATACCTTTACTTTTCAGCTTTGGTTCTTATGTCTGAAGGGATAGAAGCTACCTTTGCTTGAGTGTTAAGAATTTTCAGAGTTTGCGGATATCTAATTTGCAAATGGAGCCGTGTCGTAGGCCGTACAATTTGGCTTAAGCGAAATCTCTTAGCACGTTGTTACCACAAAAAGTTTGCTGAAAAAATGGCGTTGATTTTGTGAGAACTAGGACAAGAGTCGTTTACAGTTATGCTGAGTTTAACCTTAAATAAACTTCTTCTTGAGGCTTTACTTCTGTAAAATTCAGTTTGTTTCTGAAGAAATAAAATGTAATCTCTAAACAAAAATCGGAGCAACAGATTTTTCTGACAAAGACAATCATACAGTCAAACGCAATTCCACATTTATAATAACGGTTACGAAACGTAGGGCTATAACGTAGGGCTATAACGTAGGGCTAAAGTTTGAAAGAAGGCAAGTAGTGAGAGATTCAGGAGTTATGTTTGACGATAAGCTCAGCTTCGCACACTATTATGATACCATCGCCGCCAAACGTAGACAACTGTTGGGTTTTGTTTGCCGCATGTCTCGCGAGTTTAAATCCACCGAGAGTGTGCTTCTATTCTATTATACCGGTCGTTGATTCTTAGTCGGCTGGAGGATGCTTCCGTCGTTTGGTCACCTTACTATCAAAATCACATCGATAGGCTGGAATCAATCTAGAGGCGTACCCTTAAGGCTTTGACGGTCAAGCGTAGTCTTAAACGTGAGCTTCGGTCTTACAGCGAGCGTCTGAGTTTGCTAAGTTTTTATAGTCGCCGTCAGATACATGGTATTTTTCATTTATATAAAATACTGAACGGGCTGCTATCGACATCTCTGTTATCCGAAATGTATTTAAGAGTTCCCAACAAGTCACCTAGATTTGAGCGTCCGTTTAGTGTCCCGCTCCTTGCCAACAATGTATCATTCAACAACCCTATACATAGATTAAGCCGTAATTTTAATGAATTACTCAACGAAAAGGGAACCTCCATTATGTCTGATATCTATAGTTCGTCGCTGAACAGTTTTAAATTTAATGTAGGTAAATTAATAGAGTAAGAAAATATTTATTGTTTGAATTGTATTAACTGTTTTAATTTAATTTTTAATTTTAATTTTAAGGTGTGAGTTTTATTTTATTTTAATAGTACTAATTATAATGTAAATCATATTTAATTTTAATTTGTTATAGAAATGTATTTGTATTGTATTCGAATATCGATTTTTTATAATATTTCAATAATTTTTACGTTCATATTTTATTACTATTGTATTAAATTCAGAGTCAGAGAAGATTATGTAGCCTTGTTAGAAGTTTATCATGTCGTGTACACACGTCATAGGAACTACAACCTGTCCGTGATACATATCTTATAACATTTTTAACACTCTGTGTTGTATTCTGTTTGTGTATCAAAGAAATTAAAAATATATATATATTATGTAATAAAAAATAACAACTCAAAAGTACGAGCTTACTCCACTTTTTTATGTTGGGAAAATGCGTTATGCATTCGACCGCCGAACCCACGGACTACCTGGCAGGATAAGTGGGACTCCCACGCCCTCGAGATCAGCTCACTCCACTAGTGCAAGCTATTCCAAGGTTAACATACCATACCATACCATACAGCAGTGGATTACAAGTTTTAGCGGCGTGTGGGAATCGATGCGGCTGATGAACTGCCAAGACGAGGATTAATGACGTCTTCTGTGAGACCGGAATCAACTATCTCCCTTCCGCTGATCAAGTTGTTACCCCCAGAATACATATAATACCTGCATCACACAGAACGGTGACTATAAAGGATTTTACTGCCATCTGTTTATAATGAACGGCGTATGTTCTCACGTATGTTTTCATGAAAAACTATCCGCAACAAGCTAGTACTGTCTAAGTTTAGAAACTAGAATACCTCCACTATCTAGCAGCACGGAAATTTCAGCACCAAATAGAACTCTGTACATTATGGAAGTTGTCTGGCCAGGGCCGGGCTCAGGCTCGCCGCACAAGCGCGTCGCTTATCGGGCGGACTTCGCGTTCGCGCCCGCCGGGGAATGCCGCGTGGGAGCGTCATTTTTGTTCTGCGCTTCATTTACCGCGGCGGAGGTGCAGAATGAAATTCCCCGAGCGAAAGTCGAGCACAAAACGAGTTGCGACGGAATTTTTATTAAGAAAATATTTTAATAGTTACATGTTATGATAAAACCATTGAGTTTTCAACGAACAGCCGTTTAAATGAAAAATTTAAGGAACAATTTATGTACCTACTTTTATCTAAATAAACAAAATTTATAAAATAATAAATCTAATGTCAATTTATAATAACGGGCTCCTTTATTAGTGAGCGAGTGAGTGAGTGAGTTTTTTTAACTTTAATATCACCTTACGAAAACCTTACCAATCTTACGAAAAAAAAACAAAGTTTGGCGAAGTAAATTGCCATGTAAATTACTATCAAGGCTTATAGTAGATTTTTAAATAAAAAACATTTGGATCACCCACTTAGTACATATGTCTACCGCACTACTCGTACACGGCAAAACCAAACTCGATGCAGCATCGCGCAACTTCCCCCCACTGGCTGACTAACACAGCGATACGCTGGCATTTTTATTTTGAACTTCACCTGTGCTAGCGATGCACAATTTTCTGTGCCTACTCAATTTGAGTGCTCTTTTGATCTGTTTTAACTTAACTTTCGGTGAAACCTTTTTACACCTACTTGCACTAAATTGGAGAAAGAGTAGGTAACAAGGGTTAGAAGTCAGATAATAGCGATAGCTTATTCCTGTAACACAGTTAACCTACATCGATGCCTCTTATCTGTCTGCCTTGTATCTTAAAAACAAGATCATTACCTCCAAATATAAATATGTAACCCTAAAGTCAGAGTAGTAGAAGTAACTTTTCCTATGCAGGTTTGTGATAATAAACTCGGGCTAGGCATAGAATTTTTTTCATTGCTTTTAAATTTGAAGTAAACATACTTTTAAATACTAACGCAAACGTGTTCAAAGTGCCCTGGGAATCCTGCGATAAACGCAATGAGCACTTTAAGTCCACAAATACAACGAAATGAAACTCGATGCAGAAGTTTCAGTCTAAGGGATAACTCCACTCTCGTACCACTTATCGCAAAGCTGATTCAGCATTTGCAGGGTGTAGAGCCTCAGACGCGAATAGTGCCGTCTGCAATATCGAACCAGTGTTGCTAGGATATCAAAATAGTAGTCATCTTTGTTAAAGTTATATAGTTTTGCGATTTTTCCGAGTGTCATGTACGAGTTTTTTTCGCCATTTGATGATTGAAAGCAAGAATTTGTATGACATTAAAGCAGCGCCTTCTGGAGAGAAATGAGGAGTTTAATAATTTTACCATAGAGATTATCAATTTGCACTAGATACTCTGTCATAAAAAGTCACACGAATCACTTACTTTCAATCCACCACTGTTATAAAGAAAGGAACAGTGTTGCCAATTTACAAAACAAAAGAACAATAAGTGCTACCACTGCTAAGTGCTAATATGCTACCACACGAAAAATTTACTGAAATATTGGTACCAATAATCTCATAGATTTTTTATAGCAGATAAACTGGACAAAAGCATTTATCAGAGCACCGCTCCCAGCGGCCACGTGGAGAGTGACGTACCGGCCACAAGAAAGCAACTGTTGGAGAGACTAGCGATTTCTCTCTTCATTGCACGGTCGAAACGCTCGCTGCACTGCGGTTAGGCATCACACGCCATGTTTCATGGTGTGCATCATGAGGGCTATTGGCGTAATCGCCACGCTTTGCAGGCGGGTTGGCGATCGCAGTAGGTTGAGAGTAACCTCAGAGAGATGCTGCAGCCCATCCTCTGGAATGGATGAAAGCAGCACAAGGCTGATAGTTGTGGAGATCCTTAAGGGAGGCTTTTGTCCAGCAGTGGACGTCTTTTGGCTGAATGGTGGTGATGGTGATGATGATACGCCATGTATTAGGAATTCGCTAGTCGTCGCTAGCTCCATCGAGCCCGCCGATCACTCCATCTCGTGGCCAGACGGTAACTCTGGCCGGCAGCTGGCAGGTGAAGCTTTATTTTTCTTTTACATTAAAATTTGCACTGCCCCACGGTTGGATGTAAACAATATCAGCACGTTCACTGAAACTGCTTTCCAGTGAGTTGATTTATGGTTTATCGTTTGTCGCAACATACCGATTAAATCTAACGAATTTCGTCTGTCACACATGCATCGATTTAGTTACAGTTAGCTGTATTTTTTTCATTATTCCTTATTTTATAACGATATCGCGACAAAAGTAGCGTCCTGTGACTGTGGCATATTTGTACCTTTCTTATATTTTTATCAAAAACTTTTCAACATACTGTATCTTGGAATAGCAGAATGTCCTTACGGTATTCTGGGTATTTTCCAATATTCTGATGCTCTAAAAAAATAGGGAGAAAAGGTCTCTGGCGGGTTCTTGTCAGTACAAGGTCTCCCGCGCCGTGGACTTACGAAGATTTTTGTAACAGCTCAAATGTTATATGCTTATTTATATAGCTTTTACCAAATCAGCATCTCATAACAGTTGCCAAGCAAGCTTGTTTCATCTGCCATAAATATTCTAGTAGGGTAAAGTATATAAATTACTTTATCTATCAAGAAAATACATACCTATAAAGCAATACAATTTTCAGTAGTTAGCGCAAGTTCCGATGTAAGTTTTGAAAAGCCAAAGACAGAGATTAATTGCTCCCGCAAACAGTCGGAATTCAGGACGTATTAATATCATACGAACTAGCTTTACCACTAACATAGTATGCGGGATGTTACACCATTTTGCCGAATTAGTGAATTATATCCGTAAATATCCGATAGATAAATGTATCAGCCACGATATTGCTCTCCATATAATTAAGACGCATAATAGAGTTTTGTAGGTAAATCACACAGCCGTTTTTTACATGTTAGCTATTTATCACGCAGATCATACAATCTGTATAATTAATAATAAAAACATACATTTTAAAATTAAAGCAACGAACTAAAAACGAACAACGGAAACTTCCAACTCTAACAGTGAAAGTCACAAAAATATATATATATTTTGTGCCTTGATCTCACCTGATAATAAGTGGTGATAAGGCCAATGATGGAAGCGCACTTCACCCGGGAACCTCAACAGTGAGGCACTGGCTATCTTACCTCTAGCTGCCGGAACACAACAATGCTATAAATATTGATATTATGGCGACATAAATTGGTGGCGATAAGATGGTGGTAGTTGGTCAGGCGGACAAACAAGCCTTACCACCAACCAAACCGAGTACACAAACATGTACCCCCCGCTAGGAAACGAACCCGAGACCTCTGGGTCAAAACCGGTGGTCTTATTCACTACACCACAGAGGCGGTAAAAATATATAAATATAATTATGAAATATTGAGGTTAGTGACACCAGAGTTCGACAGGAACCAGTGAACCAGCCATTTTGTCCTTTAACCATAAAAAAAACCGGCCAAGTGCGAGTTGGACTCGCGCACGAATGGTTCCGTACCATGATCTATAAAAATATATCAAGTTTCTACCTGTTATCGTTATTAGGACCGAGAAAAAAAATTGGAAAAAAATCATGTTTGTTGTATGGGAGCCCCCTTAAATATTTATTTTATTCTGTTTTTTATTAGTATTTGTTGTTATAGCGGCAACAGAAATACATCATCATTTCAACTGTATAACTATCACGGTTCATGAGATACAGCCTGGTGACAGACGGACGGACGGCGGAGTCTTAGCAATAGGGTCACGTTTTACCCTTTGGGTACGAAACCCTACAAAGGATCAGCAAGTAGTTGTACTCTTTACCAACAATTTAATACAGACCATTGCTTCCTAGTTGTCTTCCCGTATAATATAAATAAAAATCAATAATTAAAAATGTGTCGGACACTGGGGTTTAAGGGTCGCACACGGTGCCACACCCTATTGAATACGAAAAAGCTCATAATGATGTCCATCAATTGAATACAGTAAATAACATTACAAATTACCAATAATGACCCTTTATTTCATTAATTCCTCTTTTGTGATGAGTTATTTCTTTATATTGTTTTCTAAAGTTTACGCGAACGCTACACATTAAAATGAAACAATTTTTACGGATCTACTCGCGTTTATTTTACACATTAATTTTTAATGTTTATCTTGACGATTCGAACCCTTTGCAGGGTCCGTAGTCACAGGGAGACTGAGGTGTTGGTCGTCTCATAATTAGTTAGTAGCTTGTATACCCTATTTTTAATTTATTCAAGTGCGTTCCGTTTTACGTAGAAAGAGCTTGCACTATCTTTTGGTCAGGCAGTATGGTGTTGGTGCTTGGATTTAATATTTTGTATGATGGCATCCCAGGCTGGTGGTAGATTCCAACAATCGAATCAACAAACCTCAGGGTAAACATTAAAAAGTAATACGTAAGTTTTGTCGCACGCAGATTCTATAGCGGTTAATAAATAAGCTGCTAATATAGTAATATAAGCTTTTATAAAATTAAAAAAACAAATAAAATATTTAATTACACCAAGACCCAGGTTCGATTCCTGGCTGGGTCGGGTAGGCATTTAATTTTGTCACTATATTTTATAAAGATTTAATTACGTCAATTGGTAACCGTAACTGTATTCCCGGAACATCACTAACTCTGGAATATGATAAGGAGGCAGATCCCGCGAACGCGACGGATCGTTCGCCGAGCAGCCGCAAAGCCTGCCTAATTGAGACCAATCTAATTTGCGTGCGCCGAGAATGTCGTGTATAAGTAATTCTCGTTTATTACCGACGGCGGGCGGTAATGAGGTAATATTGATTAGAGAAAGTTTGATTGACACAAAACAAGCGATAAACAAAGGCGAGGACAGATTACGTGCGAAAGAACAATACCCTTGATTATATGGAACGGATCATCAAAATGAATTGGAAGTAGAAAATGGAATATTTGAAAACATTGAATAGAAACGACAATTTTCTTAGTCCCCAAAAATCCTTATTCCATAAACGGGGATTTTCAGAAAAATAACAAATTCAAATTTTCACAAGCAAGAATATCAGAATTATATTACGCAAAATTGTATTTTCAGCTTCAATTTCAACCACACAAAAAATACGGAATTTCGCGAAACACCGAACACGACGCTGCGAGCAATTAAATTAACCCGGGCAAAGCAACAGATAATCTAAATGAAACATCTAAACCAGATTTACCGAGGCGGGTCATATATCAAACTGTATGAGCCGACTCGATAAGGAATCCTCCGGGGATGAGTGGGGAATAAGTCGGGTCCGCTTCCCCCGCGCCGGTTGTCCCCGCACCGGCTGTCCCCGGGGCGCGCACCCCGGCTGTTTTTGCCGCTGATTCAGCAGGTTCCAACGCCTTAGGCTGAGACTGGACAGCACCACCATTTTTTGTTAGCAACGTAGCACGAAATGCTTCGTGAAATATCCTAGTCGACATTAAGCTTAATCCAAGTCGTGAAATACGATAGCTATCATACGACGTAAAGGGCAGATTACAGACTTACTAATTTGCTAATGTTGACTTTTAGAATTAATTTATATATTTATGTTTGTCCTGAAATTAATTATTTATTTTAATGCATTAGAAGACAGACAAACACAATATCTGGCAAAATGATTTGATGATCACGGTCAAACTTTGACAATGTTGATGAAATTGGCCTCTCAACATAATTAACAAAATTAAAGTGAAAATACTTTTTTCTATTCAAGTAAACTTAAACATAAGTGTTTTTGAATCATCCGAACATTGTTTTTTAACGCAAGAGCTAGTCAAAGCAGAAAACATCTCAAAATGAATATCAAAACAACTATTCTATTCTAAAAATAACGCCGTCCAGAATTATTTATTTAATCAAACATTTAATAAGACTTCTAGTTATTCGAGAGACGAAGATAAATTACACTTTCATTACGTAACAATGCAAAAAAGATCTTGCTTCTATAATAAATCACAAACACTAGAACATCTGAATGTTCTATTCTCTCTCGAGTGTTCTTTGGAACTAAACTTCTTTCTTATAAGGTAACAAACAACATGGTAACAAAGGTCTAAAAATAAGGTTCATCATACTTTCATTGTTTTTTACTTTCAGACATTTCATTAAAAAAATATTGAAACCAAAATTTTTAGACATTGCGCAGAAACTACATGCGGTTCGCATCGCAGCATTGGTCAACATTGAAAAGTGGGAAAACTGTGCCATTGGATTTTCTTAAACAACACACTTTTACCAATACTAAGGTATGTATGCAATACATATCTAATGTTTTGATTTAAAGTATCTATGTTATTTACGTAACTATATTTACATTTGTTTTTAATAACATTTTATTTCAATATATTTTAAGAACGATCTAGGTTGAGACCACGATCATAAATAACATCGCAAATGCGTTTACCTCTGGATTCTGAATCAAGTGTACGCACCACAAGGGACCGAGGACGATAAGTAATAGGAAATAGGCGTGGAACTGTGACAGCCAAGGGATGGGCAGGCGCAATCATAAGGGTCCCACACGGCCGCTGCCCACGCTCCAACACAAGGAGCAGAAACTCAGTGTCGAATCGAAGTAGCACCATCTAGCGACAAACTTATTGTTCCGACTTGGGACTGCACTAATGCCCTTACTTGCCAACTCGGCCGAATGATAAATATACCTAACTCTTAAAAGTTCTCTGCTTTAGCCAGGAATCTTTGTCTAGTTATGTTACTTTAATTTGAAGATTATTGTTTTTTATGTTTCTACGCCGGCAAATGAATATATATACCTACCTTTAGGAAAGGATATCACATGCGCACTTTTTATTTATTTGTTAACTTTGAACCTTCAGTTTATAAGGTTCTGTGACCGGTAATTTCACTAGGTCTAACAAGCTTCAAAAGGAAACTCAGTTAGCAGTGAAAGAAATATTGTGATATGGTGGCAGTGTATTGTCAAGAAATTTCTGAATACCTACAAAATACTTTTGTATGTGTGTGTGAACAGAGACTGTAATAGAGATATTGTTTTCTTATACAAACTTGTCGAAAAGAATATTCTAGGACGTTCAAAACCTAGATGGCTTACTTCTCAGAAATAACTACCTACGATTTTAAAGAGTGTTTTTACCATTGTGTTTTATAGTGTTTTAGAATCAGGTAGTGTAGCTACTGTGCTACACTTCCTACGACGCAATACCGCCTCTGTGGTCTAGAGGCTAAGACCACCGGTTTAGACCCAGAGGTCCCGAGTTCGATTCCCAGCGGGGGGGTACATGTTTGGTACTCGGTTTGGTTGGTGGTAGGGCTTGTTTGTCCGCCTGGTTAGCTACCACCATCTTATCTAAATATGTCGCCATCACATCAATGTTTGTAGCATTGTTGTGTTCCGGCAGCCAGAGATAAGATAGCCAGTGCCTCACTAGTTGAGGTTCCCGGGTGAAGTGCGCTTCCATCATTGGCCTTATCATCACTTAACATCAGGTGAGGTCAAGGCACTGCGCTTACCCGTTAATATATAAAAAAAATACCAACACGAATGTACTTGGTAGTTTGGAAACTAATACTTTTATCAACGTTTGCGAAACAAGCCTACTGCTAAGCTATTTGGTGTGTATGATTAATGCAGTGACCGCAGGGCGGGGACACAACGGAACTCCTGAAGGTCTGAACATTACAAATGATCCGAGGAGCATTGAGTTCGGTTATCCCGAGTGCGGCGCGAATCGGTTTTATGCGGGATTCATGGGATTCGCGGGATTGCCTGCCCATTCAAACCGTTAAGCGGCGAATAGAGTTACTTATCTCTGGAGGCTTTCATGCTGACAGCAGGAATGCTTTCAATGTAAAGCCGAAATCATTATTCACTTGTAAATGAAATGTTAATTGTTTGAACAACAAATGATTTGAGAATGAAGACTTTGACGCCTTGCTGTATTGTTGTGGCACTTACTTGAAGTTAATTAAAATGTGTTACAAGTTCTTACTGTTGTAAATATTATTAAATTCAATTAAATTAACAAATGCTACAATGAAAATGATAAAGTGGAGTTAGAGTAAATTACGGACATAATTATAATGGAATTCTGTTTATTTTTACGTTTAACATAAACCAACATCAAGTTATTACTAAATACAAGAAGAAAGTAAGCGGCGGTGGCGTGCAGTGAGTAATCGAAACATTCAATTCGAGGAACAGTTTAATACGGTAATTTATTTAAAACTGACAAGCCGCGGAATTAATCATCGTAATTATAAGCTCTTAGATGCGTTCCCGCCCAAAATATTGATGCTGGCCATAAATTCAAGATTATTTCTTTATTATGTTAATATTTGGATGTGAAACGTTGTAATCTTTGTGTAAGGCCTAAGGTCAAACGGTGTCGTGTGCCCGTCATCTATTTTTGTGGAAATAACATGTTTAGAATTTATGATTGAATTGAATTGATTGAATAAAAAATACTAGTAGTTAACATGACTAACTCGTTAAGGAAATCAATTCAAAATAATGGTTATGTTCTTTTATAAAATCTTAAAATATTTTATAAAAGATTTTTTTATAATATGAACAAAAATGTTGGAAGCTACATAAATTTAACAATATATCATTATATAACTACCACAGGTAGAATAATATTGAGTAGTAGTAGTTCGATTTTTTCATATGCAACGGGACGGCTGCGCTGAGCACAAAAATGGTGACAAAACTATCAAGACTGCGATTTTATGAGATTTCATATGTCTTTTTCTGTGTAATCTGTAAACTGTGTAGTTACAATCAAATGAATGTCTTATACCTACTTTTCTTTTCTATTTTGTTTTGAAATCTCAGATAAATAAATTATTATTTTTCAATACTACCTAGTTTAGTAATAAGAAAGTTTCTAAATATATGTTAAATCCAATAAAAAACTATGTAAGCACACACTTGCTCCATTAAGTGCTATAATAATCTTCAAAGTAACAAAACTGCCTCCATAAAGCATATATGACCCTTTTACGTTATCTGAAAGTTTAAAACATTAAGATCGTAATAAAGCCATAACCATTAAAGCGGTAATGAGAAAACATAGAATCTCAACAATTCAGACAATTCCACCGTCAGATATAAATGGTGTAATAAAGTGTGTCCTAACCGGCGCGGCGGGGAGAGTCGGAAAATATTGTATTACATTTTGATAGTGCTTAATGAAGACGTAGAACACCATAGATTCAGTTCGGTCGGTAATGAGCTATCTGTGTGCTAATGAATTCGGCTGTGGGGCCTACGCAGACGGCTTTAGCCAGCTAATATCGGTGAGACACAAACTGAGGTTGATAGTCATAAATATACTTACTAGTGCACACACGATTGATATCAAGATATTAACTTATACGAGTATACGGGCACTTTATCATTACCGAATTTATCAATTCAGTCAGATGCGGTAGGAATTCGAATCATGCACAGGATTATTATTGTAACGTCTATTGGCTACCTGTGGTAAATCAGCTTGACAAAAACGTGATTAATTAGTTCATAATTGTCTTAAAACTAGACATATGTCTTTCCACAGCACGGTTTGGTTGGGCCATAACCTACCACGCTGGTTAATGCGGCTGGGTGTGTGTTAATGACTGGGTACTTACTCTACCATCTTAACTAGCTAGCTTAACGTTATTTTCCAGACCAGAGCTTCAAATTTAAGAAGGAAATATAAATAAAATAGGATATAGTCTGTGCCAGGCCTAATGCTAATGCTATGATAATTTACGACATAAAAATCATGTAATCTACGATTTTGGGAAACTGCTTGCATTACCGTCTTACACGGTTTAATGTGTTGCCTGCGAGACGATTGGGTCGTTAATTAAAATACCATTTTTGTTTATTCTTTTTCATATAAATAAAGGCGTAGGCGTTAGTTGCATTTTAATGATAACGACATTTGATTTTAATGAAACCTATTAAAACCGAAACTTGTTAACTTACTTCCAACGTCGTTGCTCTTTCAAGTCCTAACTGCTGCACTGGTTTTCACTTTTTTGTCGTGGACCGTGCACGCTAAGAGAGTATTTTCTCGTTACAATTATCATCATCATCAGCCCACTTCCACCCTCTGCAAGAGAGGCGTGCGCCATCTTCATCATCTCCTGCCCGCCACCGGGACTAGGTCGTCCAACCTAGTTATATTATTGATAATATTATTCGTTACAATATTTCTGTTTCATTACAGACACTGTTTTTGTACACAAGAGATTATAACGCAAATGCCTGTTAATAAATAAAAACAAATAGTTAAGTAACGTAAAATAAAACTGTTTATGTAGGCATCAGACTGTTTTTGTGTTGACAATATGGAGTTTAAAAAGGTATTTACAAACTAAAGTTAGTCGATAATACTGTATATAAATAATGTTTTATTAAAATTGCGATCAATATGACTTACTATACATTCATTTAATTGTGTTTTCAAAGGGATCTCTTACTTCATACTCCGAATAAAGCGCAACACTGGTGTAACAAACAAACAATATAATATTCAAATGTATGTATCTGTTCATTCACGCGAAGTAATCCAAGGTAGTAATATGTAAAAAAGATGAGAGAAAGGCAAATAAATAACCTTAACGCTCGTTAAATATACATTGAATACATAATCTGTATATTTCGTTCGTTTTACGTGTCTAAGTATATTACACCGCATTTTAACACACCTTCATATACATAATGCAGTAAATATGAATGGTGGTATTGTTTTGAAGGAACGCTATTTTCAAGCACATAGCGTTATCACACTAATATTATAAATGCGAAAGTTTGTGTGTATGTGTGTGTGTATTTGTTGCTTCTTCACGCTGCAACGGATGGATGGATTTGAATGAAATTCGGCAAACAGATAGTTTATAACCTGGATTAACACATAGGAAACTTTTTATCCCGATATTCCCACAGGAATTCAAACTCATAATTTACTACTTAGTCTTGGATTTGATGTTGGGAATAGAACCTATTTGGTGGTTTTTTATACTATTTTATTGAAATTTTGACAGACTTTTGAAATTGTCAAAGCGATGCGAAGTCCGCCGGGTCCACTAGTGAGTATATATGCAGATTTGAGTATGAGTCGTAAACAACTCGCGCTTATATACGCAACATAACATAGCTAAGTAATAGTATACCTAATAATAATAATTTCATCATCGTCATCATTTTCAGCCCACTGCTGGGCATAAACCTCCTCCATGTTACGCCATTCCCTTCTGTTTTGAGCTGTATTAACAATTTATTAAAGTAAAAATTTATTTATTTCAAATTAAAAAGTTGTAATTTTTGAAGTAGGTATAATATTTTTTATAAATATCAGTTTTTGTTTTTACGGTTTAAAATAAAAAATACAAACCTAAGAACTAAATAAAAAGAAAATCCTACGTAAATCATAGTACCTACATCTAAACCTAATTGCACTTTAAAATAAACTAGAAAATAATTAAGCTTAATATAAAAATGCACAAAATACAAAAAATCGAACCATATATAAAAACATACTTAATAACATATACTTAACATTTTTGACAAAAACATATAAATATTATGAGTTTTTGCTTGTATACTTTTATGAAAATATCATATTATATCCCAATTATTTTATTTTGCGATAGTTCTTGTTTTCCTGCAAAAAAGAGGAAATTAAACACTATAAAACTTTACACTACTACTAAAAATTACTATACATTTAGACTAAAATAAAAAAGTTTCTAACAGGGAACGCTCCTAAGGATGCTAAAACTTATAAACACTTTCATAATATATCCAGAATCAATACCGTATCTCAATTTTTATCGTTTCGAAGGTCAGGACTCACTTTGAGTCCCTGCGCCAATGGAGTAAGTAAGTAAGTAATATTTACTAATCACATTAGAAAATATAACAGTTAATTATTGATGTTTGTTTCGATATGTTCTTATTTCTGTCCCTGGCATCCATGTTCTTACATGTATTTATATTACCTACGAGTATTTGTAAAAACGTTTGTAATTGCTAAGCGGCTACGACTGTTCCTGTTTCACACATAATATTGTGAATAATCTTCTTACGTTTTTATTTGCTTTGCCGCAAACATGAAATACATATTTTTTCAATTATGAAATCATATTGACAGCATTCATTTTGCTCTCTGAAGTTCTTTAAACGTAAGTATTTTTTTTATTTTTTTTATTCATAGCTCGGCAAGTGACTCCACTTCACCTGATGTTAAGTGGAAACAGAGTCCAGATGCAAGGACAACTGGTGCAGCGTGAAAACAACGCAGCATCAGTCACCCTCACCCTGCCGGCCCAAAAGGTGCCTCTTCACGCCTCGTTTGAAGGACCCCATGTCATAGGAAGGAGGAAAAACGTGTGCTGGTAGACTATTCCATCTTTTGAAAGTGCGACAAAGAAACGAGTCTCCAAATTTCTTTGTGGGTGATGGTATGTTCGAGACAGACATACGAGACAGTACAGCGGTGACTCCGGAGAGCAGCACGCGTACTCCTATGGAGGAAGGGAGAAAGTAGAATAAGGTCAAGGAGTTCTTCAGAGCACTCGCCGTGGTATAAGCGGTAGAAGACGTTGAGAGACGATATACATATCTCTACGCAATTGCAGGGGCTCGAAAGCATTAGTGACCTCGGCATTGTCGATAATGCGTATAGCGCGCCACTGCAATCTGTCCAAGGCATCGAGAAGGTACTTTGCGAAACCGTCCCAGAGGTGCGAACAATACTCCACGCAAGATCGCACCTGTGTCTTGTACAAAAGGCACAAGTGATCTGGCGTGAAGAATCGCCTCACCCTGTTCAGGACACCGAGTTTACATGCCGCTATTTTTATCACGGCTTCGATATAGTCCCTCTGGTTCAGATCGCAGCGAATCTCCATACCGAGCATGTTAATACTGCTCTGTAGGCCGAGTGATGTGCCTTGAAGAAAAGGAAGGGGTACGAATAGCGGCTTTGTTGCCATGAACGCGCATACCTGTGTTTTCTTGGCATTGAACTCAACAAGGTTATTGGTTACCCGATTGAGCTCAATGACAAGATTTACTCGTTTCTCTTCAGTTTCGACCTGCCCAGCCGCTGGGTGACCGTTTGAATTGTAATTGTCGGAATACCCAACGTGCACTGTACTATCATCTGCAAAGCAAAAAATATTTCCAAGTGGAAGCATATCATTGATATGTAGAAGGAACAGCGTGGGGTATAGAATGGACTTCTGAGGGACACCAGCGTTCACTAACATGAACCGCGAAGCGCATCCGTCTGAGAGTACTCGGATTCTACGCTCATGTAGGAAGCCAGCGACCCAGTTGCAGAACTGAGCAGGCAGACCGCATGCCGGGAGCTTTAGAGAAGGGCTCTGTCCAAAACTCGATCAAAAGCCTTGGCTATGTCATTTTAATTTGATTCATTCTAACTTGGTTCTTATTTTGTAATATTATTTTTTCAATTTATTTTCGCAAAATACTTTTATTTTGTATAAAATGTAAGCAAATATTACTTATACCTACATACCTATAAAACCCAAGCGTTAAATAATAAATATCCTGTATATTGTTTTAATGTTTAAAAACACTTGTTTTTTTCTCCTGTTTAATTAAACTTAAATAAGATAATTAAATCAAAGAAGTTAAATTTTCTAAGTGATTAGTGATTACTGAAGTTTCATTGCAACTTCAAAAGATGGAAGTAAATCGCTTCATTGTACATGTAATCGAAGGCCATTCGAAGTTTGATCCGATCAGCGCCGCCGGAACTTTCCGGTGCCATAATGTAGGCCCCGCTCTTTATCGGAACTTGACTGATTGATATTGGGGCCTCCAACGAATACCTTTTGATGGGTTCATATTACACTAGAAAGTTTCATTCGTGACTTCGTTATTACTTATTTCATTATCCTTATAAGAGGAGAAGCGCAATATTGACAAAAACATAAGAAACAACTACAATTGGAATGAGATTAAGATGGTTTATTTTTGCGCGTTTCCAAATATGATATTCCTATTTTGGCGTCTGTTTACACTTCAATTTCCTTTGTTTTGACTGTTCAACGGAGACATGACTGTTGAAGTGACTGTGATTTTTTTATTGTAGCCGGAAAATATAATGCTTATTTAAAAGTGTCTGAAACCGATTCAGTCTCCGATTTTTAATAAACTTTCATTTCTTTTATTAAGTTAGTCATGTTGTGTTGTTATACACTCAGGGGCACATCTAACCGCCCACCCCGTTATTTTCATACAAACAAGCTGACTTTGCGACTCTATACATAAAAAATTTCAATTATATTTCTACAAAGATCTGTATTGCATTTGTCCATAGAGGCAGAACAATGAATGCTTCATCACATTCCATACAATGTGATATGGCAATAAAGTAATGCTTTGCTTAAACGAGGGTTTGGAAACGGAAAGAAATTTTTAAAACTGTTCAAAGTGCTAATTGGATAGTCGAACCCTTAACCTAAACATTAACATACAGATCTTTGTAGAAATATAATTGAAATTTTTTATGTATAGAGTCGCAAAGTCAGCTTGTTTGTATGAAAATAACGGGTAGGGATAAGATGCCCCTGAGTGTAAATAGCAATAAAATAAATATATGATAGTGGAGTTATAGGTTTCTATAATGCAATTTATATGTATTCATAAAGGTAATATATCCACATGTAAACATAAAGACTCAATAAATGTCAACTGTTAACGTAATTATTGCGTTCCACTGGCGTCCTGTTTAAAAGTCGGCCTGAAGTTAGAAGTCAGGGCAAAACCTTAAAGAAAACCGACTCCGCACTTGCACGGAAATAATGAAAGTTGGTCCTCCGAGCCGGACTTCCAGTCCACCAACTAGGAAGTAAAGTCGTTCAAGAATGCGGCCCGACTTGATATGGGGCCTCTCTTTAATGAGCTTAATTTGCAAAAGTCACGGGAAAAAGATAAAGTCCTTACGCTAATAGAACTTTGACAAAGGACAGTTGGGAAGGGTTCGTGAGAAGTGTGACGCTTTGTTAGGGACTGATTAATTTTATTATGACGCCAATTCAAATGGCTGATTGTTTGATGCCAACACGGAGCTCCTTCAAACTTCAAATTCTAAAGTTTCTTTGGAGCTCTTCAAAGTGCTTAGATCCGGATAAACGTAATTTTCTATCAATTTAGTCTTTAAATTAATGCCTTAATCCAAGAAAATATTTGTTATGTTTTATTGTATGCATTTGTTGTACTCGGTGGCCGAGTGGCGCAGCGCTCGGTTTAATACCCGAGGGTCCCGGGTTCTATTCCCAGGTCGGGCAAAATGTGTTTCGGATTTTTCTAGATGCAAAGCCCGGGTTCGTGATCACCATTAGGCAAGCGTGGTGATTAAGCCATTACCTATCAATTGTAGTGATGATGATGACTTGATTTCAATGATGGAGGCCTTTGCCCAGCAGTGGGACAGTCATAGGTTCTTTAATTACTTACTTTAGAAAAGGTACACCAACAGTACACATATAAGTACATTAAATAAAACATTAACAATTATAGCTTATACATAAACCTATTACGGGCGTAGGTACACAACATTGTTAATTAGCTCTTTTCACATTAACAATGCGACATTTGAGTTATATAATTTAATAATAGGAAATAAAAACAAGAAATAAAATAAAAATATTAAAACAAAATTAAAATTGAAGACTAAAACTAAAAACAATATTGAAAACTTTCCACTACACAAAATAAAAATAAAATTAGGTAAGCACATATTACTAGTTTTCCAATAAATTATGTATGTTGGCCTTAAATTTGCTATTGATAAATATAGGTAAATCTTATGCATACTTTTGATTTAAGTTCTTACAGGTACCTATGTAACTACTTCTCATACTGTGCTGTAATATTCAGTGACTATGAGAGTGTGGGCGCTTGAATGATGGAAATGACATGATCATTGAAAACTGTCGACGTTCATTGTGAACTTTGCGGATAATTGATTTAAATGCGCGGCTTCACGCATTTAGTGGACTAGTGAATAATTGACCGCAATCCGCAATTTGGTCAGTCCTACATTTGGAATGGTGCAATGATTCGTATTATTGTGGACGGCGGCATAATTAATTTTAAGAGGTTTTTTCGCGTCTCATTAATGGTTCAGAATTGAATGTCTAAATACAAAATAAACATGTGACCCGTGACTACCCTTTGCAGGGATTCGAAACGTCAGGATAAACATTAAATTAAATTAATGTGTAAAGTAAACGTGATCTGTCTGTCTGTCTGTTTGTTGTGATGACCCTCTCGACAGCCCTTTGGTTACACGCTTTAGGTACCTACTAAACCATTATGTAACTAGCACCAGTTACTCATACCCAACGGATTGAACGGATCTCATACCATTCGAACCGACCCATGGCAAAGACAATTTATAGCAAAAATTGTTACCATGACACTGTTCAATTGAAAAACGGTCTTAATCGCATAAGTACAGAGCTTGATAATGGGTAATGTGATATTCTGCGATAATGAAAAGACATTTATTTTTATTCGTTTTAGCTCACACTTGTTGGAATAGTGATTCACCAGTACTTAAATTGAATGCCAATATAATATGTATAATCGATGAATATTTTATTTTAATATATACTTTAAAACACATTAATTTTGGTAAATTACGAGTGACGATGCGTTGGACTTCTTTTTTGAGTATAATATGAAAATATTGGAGAGAACTAATCAAGAGCCCAACGTAAGTAGTCGTAACATCCGCTTGTAATTTTGAGAAATATTTTGATAGTTCAATCATTCCTGCCTTTATGTTTATGCTTGTGTTTACGTATCACAGTATGTAAGTGAAAGTAGTGCCTATGCAGCCATCTCAAAGGATTCATCCGGAAGCAAACCCTTCCTACCCTTAAACCCAAAAGGATATTAAACTATAACTTGAACGTTATTTCTATTTACTGAGGCACTTAGTTTTCCGTAGCGGTGGTTGGCGGTTCCCGCGCGGGGGCGGTGCGGGTTCGGCGCGGCGCAACGGGCCAACTTCACGGCGGCCGGTGCCAAATCATTAATACTTTATTTTCCGTCTTTGTGTGAACTTTGCTTGTTTAGTTCCCCACAACGTTCCATAATTAACTATCAAGCGGGGAACTTGGAATTACTTAGAACAAAGTTTGTACAACAATATCAAGTGAGCGCAGATAAACGAAAGTAGTTGAATGAACGTTAAGTCAAGTAAAGGTCAACTAACAAGGTTATGCATATTAGAAGGACTCGTGTTAACAATGTAAGTAAGTAAATTAAAAGGCATTCAAAATACTTATGTAAATGATTTGTCGTGGTTTTAGTAAAAGTACAAGAACTCTAAAAAGTTAAAATAAAAATTCAGTCATGTCTCAACATGTTTCAACCAGGCATGTTATAACATGAACATCACAATATGCAACGCAGGTATTCGAATTAGTTTTATAAACAAAACAATTATTTAAAATTTGATAGACGTATGGTTTTCCCAAATATTTGTAGTGCATCAGAAAATATGGTTCTTTGTTTGTGGCATGACCGGGCTCCATGATAGAATCAAGTGCGTGCAGTCAGGCGGGTGTGGAGCGGGTGCGGCGCGGCGATGCAGGCGGCGAAATTAACTAATGAGCCGCACCGCAACACCATTATTGGCGGACGCAGCTACAGTCAACACACTGAGCCACAGAGTAACAATTGCAGAAGTGAGGTGTACGGTCAGCCACTAGGTCCTACATAACCTTCTGCGTCTCCCCGGGCGCAGTGGTGTGCCTTATACATTTGTCAACAACAAGATATATGGTCAGCAACAAAAGCAGATAAACTCCTTCATCATCATCATCATTATCAGCTCAATTTATGCCCCCTCTGCTGGGGCACGGGCCTACCCTATGGATGGATAGGGAGAACGGGCCATTAACCACCACGTGGGCTCAGTGCGGGTGGTTGCTAACAACTGCTAATGCAGCCGGGACCAACTGAAGCACGGAGGAGCTCGAGATGATACATTTTTCGTCACCCATCCGATGACCGGCCTTTGCGAAAGTTGCTTAACCTCAGCGTTAACCACAGCGCCATCGAGCTCCTCGAGATAAACTCTTTAATATCACGTTAAATAGTATGTTGATGAAGTACTTTCTTAAACTCCTCCATGCGGGTGTGAAACATGGTTGTGAGGTCCTGAAGACTATTGTTGACATCATTGGCGTCCATGATCAGCAGCCAGGTATTACACATAAAGTTGATGTGCGGTGTAGCCAAGAGCTTTAGGATGTGGTAGTGATGAAAGTGGTAATGAAAAATTTGTTATTTTTAAGTTAATGAAGAACACACTTGTGAAATTTCTTAAGCGTGTCTATACTTTTTATAACGTTTGAAGTCATTAACTCAAGTTCGCTCTACCTATTCCGATGACTGGTTATCATGTTTCGTCATCCATACTGGTTAATATCAATATGTAGTATCAAAAGTAATTGGTTTTTGGTAAGGTTCATGGCATGGTATAGCTGCATCTTTCAACGCGACACAAATAACATTAAACATTGAAGAAAAAGAAAATCATGGTAGCATTTTACGGTACTTTTATATTTCCGTGTCAAATTAGGACTTGTTATTAAAAATTGATCGTCTACTGCTCACACTGCTCCCATGTAGGCTGTGACGCCAGTCTCGCCAACGACACGACCGCCATAGCCGAACCAATATCGACAGATAACCGGACAAACAGTCTGAACAAACGCCACTGCAAGTTGATAGGACGGAGCCACCGGCCGGATCGGTGTGAATCCGATAGGGATTTAACGCTACACGTCGGAATAGAATGGATCCGCGCGACAGATACTATCGCTGTTGAAAAAACCGCCCGTCAAGCGCAGGCGGAGCCTTCAACAGCGGCAAGAACGGTTCCGTAGATTACTCGTATATCTAATTGTTGGTTAATGCTTTAGATTTGGTTACTAATAATAATAATAAAAAACTATACAGATATTCTTTTTTTTATGAAATTTGAGTAAAAGTCAAAGTCAAAGTAAATTTTTTTTATTCAAATAAACATACCTAACAAAAGTGACGCAAGAAACTACGCAGCTTTAATAGAAATAAGTAACGACATTTACAAAAAAAATTGTATGTCGTTACCGAATCATACATATGTTTTTTCAATCCATTTACAATTAAAAACATTTCAGAGCCCGGAATTAGAATAGAATAGAATAGAATGAATTTTTATTGACCACAAACAGATTGTACAGTAACATAGGAAAAAAATAAAAAAAAAGTTTACACATAGGTACATAAGTAGTAAAACATAAATTTTAGTGTGGCCAACTAGGCCCCAGCCTCAGCATAGGCTACAACGACAATAGCCGCTGCAGCGCTGGTATTCTGGCGGGACCTAGAGGTCGATACGACACGGAACAAAAAACATAAATAAAAACTATTCAAATACAACATTACAAACATTAACGTGTACACAATAAAACAATACAGTAACAATAAATCAAAAACAAAGATCGCACGCCACAAGAACTTTATAAAGCTCGGCTGAAGGACAGAGATGCCTTTGCCTGACATAGTGACAAACAGATAAAATAAACATAAAATCAAAACCAATGTCTGTCACCTGCCATCACTGCGGCTGTCAATTGTCATCGTCTGCGCAGCAAACATTAACATTACATTACATTACATTAACATTACATTACATTACATTAACATTACATTACATTACATTAACATTACATTAACTGGAATTAAGAATAAGAATAAGAAATAAAACGTAATTGGGCACTATGTAATATTTATGTAGGTACTACCAACGCTTAAAACTTCAAAACTATTAGATGCAGATGTAGTACTCGTATATTAAATACAATACAATAAGCAGAGCTTGCTCACTGTGACACGTAGAAACAAAAACAAACAGACCCGAAGATATTACAAAGGCTCCTGGTTTAACAGGCGGGACCCTAAAAATGTTGCAGCCGCTGTGTCATTTAGCAAACAGACATTTTAATCAATCCTTTTGTAAGCTCTATTCATTGTACCTAGGTATTTTTTTAACTACGGACTTTCCTAAATAAAAACGAGTTTTTAAAACTTCGCACGACGTGAGTTACGTTTTTCAACCAAGCATTATGCCCACGCAGTTACTAGGAGTACACGTAGTCTCCTGCGTAGAATAATGCATTCCGCACGCGGCTAACGAAGCCCCGGCTCGCCGCATCTCATGCGCACAAATTACACGCAATTACAGCCTTACTGCAACTACCACCACCTTTACTAAACCCCCCACACCCCCCTCACACACCAAGAAACGGACGAGAAAGGGACGCGGCCACGCAGTGTTGCAGCTCTAGATAGCGTGGCCGCTCTCCATCCCCATCCGCCGGTTTATTGTGACTTTAGTCAGTAACAGCGTGTTTTATGAACAAAATTTACCTTTAAGCGGTGCTGGTAAGGTTGTTATTCGCTTGATTGGCGTTGTTTGGAGGTTTAGACGGAAGGCAATACAAATTGATCTCATCACCGGCTCTGCTCCAGCGGCGTTTAAGGAGCCCGACTCCTGATCGGCCAAATCGCACTATTTGTCTGAACGCCAATTCGTGGGATACTTTCTATTAATACATATTAATCTGTATTAGCAACTACGTAACCTACATTTGATGTTTAGATTTCTGTTTTAAGATAAAAACAGATTTAGCTACATCGTCTCCCTGTTCTGACGATACATTACACTGATAGTATAAAATACTTGTCTATTTGCCCGTTGCTATCTTAACCTACAACCTACCTAAATATAACACTTTATAAGTACAGATAGATCTACTTGCGTTCATGTTACATACTACTTTATGAGCTGACGTTTCTCGTTATCTTTAGAATTATCTTTAGAAAACAATACGCATGGAATACAATATTTAAAATACACAGTGTGACGTTAGTACATAAATCTTTCGTGTACATGTATATTGGCTATTCAATGCAAAAATGAACATGCGACGTCGCATATCAGGCTTATCGCGCCAATTCGACCGGCTACGAAGCAGATAGCGCTATAGCAGCGGCCGGGGGCGCGATGACTTACAGCCCATTACTGGCCCGTGCCAGCCAAACGACGCTGCGCCGCTGTTTGGAGCACAGAAGGGCTGGTTAGTAATAATACTAGTAAAAAACAACCCTTTTTTTAAACCCTGCAAAATCTTTTTACAGACACCCATCCGAGTTGTTACAATCGCCAGGAGGTGTGTGGTGATGAGCAATAGTCTGCCAGACCCACCAAAAATCAGGGAAATCCGAGTCGGCCGCTAGGCGGATACGGATGCACGCTAGGCGGACTTTTGAGTACTCGGACGCCGAGTACCTAGTCAAAAGTGTTTCGGCGCCGTGAGTAAACAACAACCCTTTGAAAATAACGAAATAACCTTATTTCCATAACAATGATTTGTTTTATGTCCCCTTTACCAAATTGAATCATACAAATTGACACTTTCTTGTAAATGAGAATGATGATGACGGCTGATCGAGGAGAATGTAAGAAAAATCATATTGCGCAAACCCCAAATAAAAATGGGAAACAGGTTCCCAATTTTATTTATGAAGAATACATTATTTTATCGAGAGTGTCATGAGATACAATTAGAAAGGGTCACACGTTAAATATTATCTTTAATATTAAATTACAGAAAATAAAAGGAGAAACTTCTCTCTACAATGTCGTTATTTAGGTCTTGCGTTACTCATAGTAGGTATCTATTAATATTATAATATTAATATATGTATGTAATTATTTATTATCCAAGAAAAGAAAAAATCTTTATACTTCATTCAGTGTTTTAGAGTTGGTATTAATCGTGTAATCAACTACGATTTTTTCTCTAACAAGGCGGTTAAGGAGCACTGAATATATTCTATCCACAGCGACATTTTACTAAACCTCTACTTCCATTCGCTTTTATTGTAGGGGACGATCCGGTAAATTGGTGCATCCGTTAAACTTATCCTGACGTTTGGGATCCTTTGCAGCATCCGTGGTGGAAGAAACATTTATTTGTACGACGCTTTAAATTTATTTAACAAAAGGTGCGGTCAAATCACTATAAATCGAATGCGTTCCGGTTTACGCAGAATGAGCTTACAGGGTATTTAGGTCTTGTAAGCCGGCAGTAGGATTTAATACCATGTATGATAGACAGACAGATGGTGTTCGCATTCCAACCACTTCCCAAATCTGTAAGGTTGTTATTTTCAATAGCGTCGCGTCTCATTCTATGAATAAGTATCAAAGGCTTATCAAATACTGTAAAATGGTTGAATCCTACGAGAGCCAGCATTTTAACCACAGATCAGTTAAATAAGGTTCCTTCTCTATGTATTCCGTGCTTTTAACGTCCATTTTAAGCGTCAAATTCAATTTTTTATTAGCAAATCTTCACCTTTTATCGTACTTACCATATTTGTCATATTTATATTAAGCTTTTTAAATGAATAGCCGCTACCCTTATAAATTCTTCTTCATCTCCATCGTTTTGACTGACATTAAGCAAATCTTATGTTTATAAAAAGTGCCATTCTCCAGTCCAATTGAATAAAAAAAGAAGAATAAGGCATGACGAGCAGCAATTTGCCATCTAGTAATGGTAGTTTGACCTCTCCAATATATAAAATTCAAGCTTGCAAAGAGAAAACATCATCAGGCACTCAGTATATTGGTAAACTAGAAGGTGAAGACGGACTTATCAAAGTACTGTGACATTTTGGAGCCAACCTTCTGCAGCTGTGGATACTGTAACGTCAACATGCATTACCGCCAACCGGAGCGGAGTGCGTTTGCCAAACCCGCGATGTATGACAATAGCTTGCATATTGATCCGGATGTTCCAAGCAATAGACATTTTAAATTTGAAACTGGAATGCTTTGCCGGTTTTTTCTTCTTTATTAGAATAGATAGCAGATAGTTTGCTGTTATCTGCAATCTGCAATTTCTAGATCAAATTATGAAAGGATATACTTATTCAACTTTCTTTGCTATACGGGTTATTAATATTTTTCTGTGCTGTGTAAAAATTGCTGTCAAATCAGGGTACATATTTAAAGTTGTTTCAGTGAACTTCTGTAAGTTATAGTCATTTTAAGTAATTAAATATATTTTAAAATAACCAAATATAAAATTATATATGTTGTAAAACTAGAATATTTTAAGACTAAGAAACGAACTACTGTTATAGTACCTACCGCATTTTCTAATGGTGGGTAAAATGTATAACCTACTATAAATTGCGTCAAATTGTTTGTAATGAATTAATGAAAACAGAAAAGAAAGTCATGAAAATTATCACTTGATTGCCGACCGGTTTGTAATGCCGATTACTTGATTGTTGTCGGGTAACGATCGACAATAAATCCAATTATCGGAAATCATCGAACGGTTCCTGATAATTGAGGCTAATTGTGTTGGAGACAGTCGCTGGTTCGTGGAAGCAGCTGGACAAATGGCCGCGGCGGGCGCGCTATCTGATCTGGCTCCATCTGACGGCCCGTCGCGCGATTGTAAACTCATTTATTTGTGTAAAGCCGGGGATGGGGAAGCGTGTTGTGACGCTCGGTTGGTTCAGTCAATTGACACTGCTGTTGAATAAAGCTAGTAGAAAAAGGAATTTGAAATTTTGCAGTAAAAAAATATTGGCGTCAGAAATATGAGAAGGATATAGATAAATAAATCATCATCTCATCATCTCAGCCAAAAAGACATCCACTGCTGGACAAAGGCCTCCCTCAAGGATAAATAATTTTGAGGGGAATTTGTCATAATCGTATGCTTGGCAGGCGGGTTGGCGATCGTAGTAAGGTGAGAATAATCACAGAGAGACGCTGCTGCACATCCTCTGGAATGGTCCCATAGTCACCTTTTACGACACCTAAAGGAAGTGATGGGGTGGTGCAATTCTTTACCCCCGGCACCACACGAGGAGATAAATAAATAGAGTGAAGATAAAAAAAAACAACTTGCTATGTAATGTCAGAATTAACTATTACCACAGAAGAAAGACATTCTATTACTAATTAGCTCAGCTATTTATGATTTTTAGCAACGTCTACAGCTATTTTTACCATTACGAACATCTCTTCAAAATTCTCCGTTAGGTTTATCGATACATTGAAGTATGAAACAAATATAGCTTCTATCATAATAAGTGCAATTTAATTATTTTGACATACACTTCCGAAAACAAATTAAAAATTGTTTTAAAAAGTACTTGCCTAACTTGGATAACACAAATAGCTATTCAAGTAAGTCCAAGTATAAAATTATTTGTGTGTTTACTTACACACAAACCAAATAACACTTTACACAAAGCCTGGCGTATAAACGTGTGTCCTCAAACCAATAACATAGTTATGTTGACGGCGCAGATGCCGCTTCGACGCGGGTTGTTTTCGGTGGGACCTATATTGTTTCGTGTTTCCATAATACACGCCTGCCCGTTGTTTCCCTTGCCTTCCAAAGTAAACGATGTCGTGTTTGTTGAACTAGACAGAAGTATTTCAACCACTTGATTTTCACTAACAATTTTCCGTTACGGTCTAGAGATTACTTCTAGGTCTAAATGATAGTGATGTTTTATATAAAAGAAATACTTATTTTGCATGGTCGACATTAGAGCTTGTTCTAAGCCTAATTATTTAGACCCTTATGTCACTTACCATCAAGTGAATGTTCTCAGAAGAGTTCAGTTTGGGGCACTCCATACTGTGGATAATGATATTGATAGATAGATAGTGAAAACGTGGATGTCTGCAATACCAGCGTTGCAGAAGTCCACTTCAGTCACAAGTAAGTTCACGGTTGGCCTCGAGCTGTCTTTACAGCATCACCGGACTTTGCGTCCATATAGGTTGCAGTAAGACAATAAATTTAAAATGTATAGTTAAAAAAAAAGTAATAGTATGTGTAACTGCTCACCATCAGCGAGGCTGTACGTGGGTAAGCTGAAAAACAACTTAATGGTTTTAAAAAAATTGAAGAAAATGTCTAAAAACAATTTAAACTATTAGCAGTTACAAATCTGAACACAAAAAATCATGTAATTTGACACGACAAACCGATTGGAACACAGAGGATACATTTGGTATGCATCATGATAACTGGTATTGTGAGTGGCGACACCCTCATCGCCCACCGCTGGGCCTCGCGTCGATCACGATGCGATCACGACGCGATCGCTATCGGCCGGCTGTCGAGGATGCCGAGGAGATTGCGGCGACGAACCAATTGGGCTGTGGGGAACAACCGCGTATACTCGCTGCATTGTAACTAATGGAAGTCATGTGGTTTAAAATGCGTTTGATAATTTGTGACTTGAGTTCTGATCCTTTGATATGTAACGATTATTCACGATAACTTGTTAATTTTTAAAAGTGAGTACATCTGTATAAAACAATTGATGGTATGCAAGTTACAAAATTAGGAAACGACTAACACCTCAGTCTCCTTGTGACCACGAGATTCGATGCGTGAGCAATTCGGGTTATTCTACTAAACTCCAAAACACTTTTTAGTGATTATTTTATTTATATTTAAATCATTCCACTTTGACTCCAAGATTTACAGTCAGCACTATGTAAAATTAAACGCGTATAAATTCGTTAAAAGTGTTTCTTATCATTTATATCATAACACAATTATTTGTTTTAAAATGATAATCAATAAAATCATTGTTATCTTAATAAATCCGATGCGGGTCGGGTTTTAACTACTGTTATTTTACGCTAGTTTGTTATATGTATTTGCTATTTGGAGATCGATCTTGTTTGTTAACTAAAATAGCCATTCGTTTTGTCTAAGTAACAGTATTGTTAAAATATTCAAACCTTTAGCAAATATAGTAGTTTTGTGATCAAACCTAAGACTCTCGTCGTATTTTAATATTGAAATTGTCGTTTTGCGCTAGAGTATCGTAAAATCTAGAATTGATATCACACCTACGCTAAGCTCGCCACGTGGAAATGAGAAGATACGGCGCTTCGACGCCCGCTGCTTGGAACTCCGTCCGCGCGCTGGCTAAATTAGACGTTATGGAAATATAAAGTGCAGTGCTTTCATAGCTGCAGCCCAAAAAAAGGAGACTGCAGAAAGTAAGCTTCATACAACGCACACATAGACAACCTCTCACGGACACGGGATCTCACAACAGCTGCGCGCGGACTGTTGCGAGCTGTTCCGAGATTCGTGACCGTGCAAAGGGTGTTTTTTTATATTTACGAGTCAGCACAGTGCTTGCCTGTGTGGTGCCACGGGGTTAAAAGAATTGCACCAACCCATCTCTTCCCGTGGGTGTCGTAAAAGCCGACTAAGGGACCATTCTAGAAGATGGGCAGCAGCATCTCTCTGAGGTTACCCTCAACCTACTGCGATCGCCAACCCGCGTGCCAAGCGTGGTGATTACGGCAAATACTCCTCATAATTTATTTGGGGAAGGTCTTTGTCCAGCAGTGGACGTCTTTTGGTTGAGATGATGATGACAGTGTCTTGATCTCACCTAATGTTAAGTTACAAAGAGTACACAAAGATGTACCCCCCGCTGGGAATCGAACCCGGGACCTCTGAGTCTAAACCGGTGGTCTTAACCACTAGACCACAGAGGCGGTTTATGTGTATTCTATGTGAGAGTTCCTCGAGCACGGTAGGTATGTATAAAGCTTCCCTTCTGGGTGTCCTTATTTTGTGACTGCTACTTCTACATCATCAGACATCTACTTCTAGTGTTTGTTTTAGAATACATTGTTCAACTCGTATAAAGATACTGCTCTGTGCTTCGATTTAATTTCGGAAGTAAAACACACACAAATGAAGTCACTGACAAAAGAATCTACGTAGGTATACCTAGAATGATAGAATGATCAGCCGTGTAACAAAATACTAATAGAGTCGTTGACATGGGACACAAACATTAAAACTAACTACTTACTCATGTTGCCACGAAACCTTTTTTGATTTCACCTAAACACGAACTTTAGTAACATAAAAGTGTTTATTAACCATTCAATTGTAGTAAAATAGTACGCAGTTTCCGTTCAATTTCTATGAAAGAATATTGATTTTGACGGGTGCTAAAAAGTTTCTTTACATAGACTAACCAGTTTAGTATCTTATTGACGCGCTCCAAACTTGAAGTTGATGTTTTAGTAGCACGAACGTTCTACTAAACAATGTATGCCATTCCGATTATAATAATGACAACCTTACCTTTTTCAACGAACCAAATCGTTCCATATTAATAAGTCGCCGAACAAATGTCTCCGAAACACCATCTTCACGAAATTTATTGATTGAATACGAACAGCCGGCGATTACTTATTTACCATATTTCCTTTCCAAAAGCAGTAAGTGTTTTTTAAGCTGCTACTGTTATGTGTTAATAAAGCTGGGAACCATCTCAAGGCGTGCCCTATCGAGTCCATCGCCTGATTTGCCACTAAGATTCTTCCCTTCGAAACCACCGAGTTTCGTAACTACCTCTTGTGCACCCTCCTTCTTCAGTTTAAAGACTATTTTGGCGTACCAATCATTGGAAATAATGGTCTGATTGTGTGCCACTTGTTTCTGCCTCGTAGATTTTCCTTTTGTCATTAAAGCGTTGTTCAAATGAATATTTATTGATAATAAATTGCTGGAAACGTTTACTGTGTGATTTTTTATTTATGTAAATTCCTTTTTTAATGTTCAATGTTTTGGTTGTACTTACACTACGACTTGAAAATGTTGTTACATGGTAGACTTGTAACAAACCTGATATTTTAGATAAAAAGCAAACCCATAAATTATCAAATAGTATAAAGAACCCGTGTTGTTAGTTAGGATTTTTATAGTACACCATCAAAACAAGTTACAAATATTTGTAAGTCGTTGATTTTATAATCTTAAGACTTCTTATTCACAAAAACGTCTTTGGATTATATAGTTGTAGATGGCATTCTGTTGCGAGGTTTCCGGATATATTAACATCTTATTTGTCACTACTTTTCGGCTTACTGCGTTATATGATGTGTGTGTTTGACAAAAATGTTTTAAGATACCTATTACACATTTTATTGAAAAATCTTACAAACTTACAAATACACTTATCTTTAGCAAACGTCTCGTTAAATTCTAACTAACTGTACCTATACAGATACAAATTCTTTACCATTCTGTGTAGTGATTATTTATATTATGTGTAACACATTGCTATGCTAACAACACAATATCGTATTCAGGAAATGAAACACACTTACCAACAGAGCTTTCAAATCCCCATCAATTGTGACTTCCCAACATGCAAATGAAAACTCTTGAAAGGGGTCCGAACTAATCTGAGTAACGCTTTACGAACCCATTATCTCGCATAACGTTTGGGTAACCAATCTCCTCGCCAAACACCCGCAACACCCTACCAAAGGGGTATTGAGACGTTTGTCTTTGGATCGGATGCGAACAAACAGGGGACGGCTCCGTCGGTGGGACTTCACGATGTTTGGTGCCGCTCATGAGCCGGCAGAGTTAGCCCTTGTATCAGTTTCTAATGGGAACGCCAACGGACTTCTATTTTTGTTTCTTAATTAGAAACAACTAAAAGTTTACCATATTAGTGGTGATGCAGGAATTCAACTTTGCTGTTTTAAAACGTTTATGATCTAGTACAGGGCTTGATCCAAAATGAAGCCCATGGTTTCCATAGATAAATGACAAAATTAGGAAACAGATTTTTGTTTAAATAATAATCGATGCTTTATTATTTATCATTTATGAAGTAAAAAGCATATCTTTAATAAATAATAGGCGTTTATATTATCAAAGCACCATTATAGGTATACTCATTTAAACAAAGGTAACTTTCGGAATTGTTTCTACTTATAATTTCTTAATAAGATTTTAGCCGTTTGCGAGGAGTACCTATGATAAAATCATTTTTTTATGTTAGTTACATTACATATGTATATCTTTTCATTTTCAGTTTGACACAAACTGAAAATCAATCGATGTCATTACACCAACTACCAAGTTCGCCCCAAATACCAAGGCAAGCGAAGCATCTGATTTCGCTATTATGGAATTATGGATAAGCATCAACAAAATTAAACACATAGTTCCATCACACAAACTTTCATCGCATGATTTCAACTGAACCGTTAATTCAGGCAGGCTGTAAAATATACAAGCATCGTCAAACTGTTTATGCCTTCAAACACAACAGCCTACCTACCCTTAAGGCCACTTAAGTGTGGGTGAAGGTAATTGCATTAGCCAAGTCCCGGGTAGTCCCAGCTAAACTGTACCAGTCCCACGGGCCGGCCGGCACGCCGCCCCGGGACCCATTCAATAATTTAACCGCGATTCTTCACAGCTGACTCAATACCACAGTACTGTGGTGTTCGCAGTAGGAACTTATAGGTTATGAGATACTAGCACTCTCCTCGCGACTTCATTGAGATTTTAAAATAAACTTATTTTTTTTATTAAAATATCCTATGTTACCCACAAGAAATGTAGTATTCTATCAGTGAAACAATTCCGGGAATTGGACCAGTAGTTCCAGAGAGTACCCTCCGCAAACAAACAAAGAAAGTCACAAATAAAATATTTGAGCAGGTGAGGAAATACCAACAAATATTTTTAAGCATTTCGCTATGATGATGGCAATTTAATACGTTTCTTAAATATATAAAAATACGATCCATTTCATCCCCAATACATATTTAGAATATTGGCTATTGGGGAAGCTTTATAAGGAAGCTTTATAATTTTTAATAAATCTTTTCCAGTTATAAAATATACACATCGGTTTAGAAATAAAAAATCTTCTAAAATAACTAACAGTTAGACGATGGTACATAGTATATAACTATGTATTGCTAATGCCTCTTGAAGTGTTAAATTGGTCAACTTTCATAAAAAATCATCAAGTCATCAACTCAATGTAGCAAGCAACTAGCAAGTCAGTCGCTGTTTTGCAACATAAATTCAAAAGAGTGTGGTCTACTGTATGTAAGTTTTGACTATGTGTCTAGCAACGCCTTAATGTAGGTTTCACTCAATTTACATTCAGAAACTCATTGGACTTTTTTGCTTTTTCAGCATTTCCATTCACTTATGCATTGCTTCCGTCTGGAGAGTTGATTTTTACTTACACTTTATATAACGTTCAATCGCTTTGCATAACTTGTCCCCTCTCTAGCTGACTTCGACCACTGTCTATGAAAAAAGCACGCTCCTATGTACACATGCATTCAAGCTTTATACTCGATGTGTAACTAAATGTAACACCTATTAAAACAGACACGATACAATGAAGAATCCATGGTATTTAAAATATTCTTTTGATACCATCTGTGGCCAAAAAAACCTTACAGAAACCAGCCAGGGTCGGAATCTTATACAATATGTACAAGTTCCGAGAACCGAATATTATGCCGTCCAGAGAATTCCAATATCAACACAAGTTACGTGTTGAAAGAAGTTAAGTCCGCGGACAGCGCGCCCCGGCCGACCGTAATCTCCCGCGAGCACGGGAATACCGACCTTAGCGCACGACCGCAGCCTAATCACAGCCGCTACAACATTCTTCACTTTTGGGCAGTCTGTCGCTGGCTAAAACGAGAGAGCTTAGCATGTGTCACCAATATTTTTCCAGTAGCATGCATCGCCCGATTCATGGCATATCTCAACCCTAGTTTCAGGGGGTGAGGCGGGCGTGGGTCATACGCAAATGTTTGCCCAAATATTACCGCGGTGTCCCGACTTCGCACATGTTAAAGGCCCCTCGTCCTGAATTATTGAGATACATACCGCTTGTTTTAACACCAGATGCTATTTAGATGTTCTCAAGTTTATTAGTTCGTCCCTAGTAATTTGTCATAGGACGTGTTGATGGGTGTTATTTAGTGCGCACATTGTGCCCACGTACTTTTGATAGATTTATGAGCGAGATAGCTTTGAGATATGGTCGCTGGGGTGACTTCGAAATTCGTGGTACTCTTAGGCATAAATAATTACTATACCGTCCGATAGCGTAGATGAAAATGGTAACTGCAATGAAAACTGTTTTATCAACAGCAAAGAAACGCTCGCGGACTCACAATGAGGGGCCATCAATAAGGCTGTTCGAATGATCTTTTTGCGGCATTCACTTTAAAACTTCATAATAAATTGCTTAGAGAACCGACGTTCGCGTGAAGAATAGCAAAAGAACCTCAGTCTCACATGAATGAGGGTAGCTGATAAAAGAAATTCCTCAAGAGATCAAACGAGGGAAATAAATGGTCGGGTAGTGCACCCCCGCGAGAAATAGTCCGCCCGTCGGGTAAGCGCCTGTGCGCTGGCCGGAGCCGCGCATCTTCCGATGACATTTGTTATTCCCTACCTTGGCTTTATCTATCACTGTCGCATGCCTATTTCACGGGGATTTCTTAACAATACGCTTTCCTGCCTACATTGCATTGGCTTGTCATTTTCTTTGGGGTGACCGAAGTCTTTCTAAGTTTGGCAAAACTGAATAGTAAACGTCTGATTGTTAACTTCTAACTTTATTAACAAACTAAACGGTTAAACTAACGCTTAATTTATAAGGCCTGCTTTTAGATACCAATCTGTAATTTGATATTACACATATTCAAGGAACTAATTTACTAGCATAATTAATTTTAATCGCCACAACCAGGTTGCTAATAGCGTCTGGAGACATTTTAATGTTATGTTTAAGTCAGGTAGAGATATGGTGTTCCATAACATCTGTGATCTGTGATCTTTGCAAGCATTTAGTATTTGCATCATATTTATATTTCCAAAGAACTGACTGATTCACTGATTCTCAGAATGTTTAAAATGATTTTTAAAGCAAATTTTGTTGCGAACAAATTACAAAAACACAAATGTTGAAAAAATTTCCACGAGCAGGATTTGAACCTGCACCCTTCTGACGTTCCGGGTCAGGTGCTCTTCCAATTGAGCTATCGTGGTTCTAACCAGCCCTTAATGACGGTAGTTGTTGACATTGAATTGGCGCCTTTGGCTTACAAAGTAAAAAGTGTTGAATAATTTCGGCGGGCTGGTTAGAACCACGATAGCTCAATTGGAAGAGCACCTGACCCGTAATGTCAGAAGGGTGCAGGTTCAAATCCTGCTCGTGGAAATTTTTTCAACATTTGTGTTTTTGTGATTCTCAGAAGTTATCATAAGTATTTCTCCAGTAAAATAATGTATATTCTGCTATTCTAAGTTAATTTTTAATGGGTAGGCTTTATTTGGCTGGTGGCATTCATGTTTCATTATCAAGTTTACTTTATCAAAAGCAAAATCGTCCCGAACGTAAAAAAACATAAAATTTAAATAATTTATATAAACCACTTTGATGAGCATTTAAGTAATGTACAACGTTCAAACAAATTATTAAAAGCTTTCATGTGCCTAAATCATCCCTCTTAAAAAGCAGTCCGCAACACGTCTTCGCTTTTAAAAACCCCCGTTTGTATAATCGCTGCTGATCAAAGTGAAAAGAATATTACTAGCCAAATGAAACCAATTTATAAAGCGGGTGATGCTTCGGACGTAAGGAAACACAAACAGGCTGAGGGCTGAGCCCGCACAGCTGAGCGCACGCGGACAAAGGCTGGCCACGCGGACGGGCGCTCCCTTAATATCCCTTAATACGCATCCCCATTCTTATCTTGATGAATTCTCTAATCTTTAGGGCTAGTTGCAACTGATAAACTGGCACGAGTACCCGCGCTAGCGAGGAAGTGTCAATCTTCTAAATTAGGTAGTTTTTTAGTATATGCTTGATATGATAGCGTCTTGCTTGCAACTTAAAAGCCTGGTCAACGGGTGGATGTTAAAATCATAAATGAGCTCCTTACTTGAGCTCCTTCGTGCTGCAGAAGACACACGTTGTTGGTCACGGCTGTAAGATAAAAATAACAGTCGTTAAAACCCACCAAACGGTATTGGACGCTGGCCCAATGCCGATGGGTACTGATATTTTTTTAAGAGACTTTGCTGTTGGCCTTAAGCGTTTCTTACAATGTTACTAGATATTTGTGGGGGCGGGGCGAAAAACTTAAATGGTTCTTCAAGCCGTTTGATCAAAACGCCGCCGTCAGAGTTTCTAGAGGTAATGGCATCACACAAGTAGGTACCTGTTTATTTATTTATTTAAGGACAACCAACAAAACAAACACCATGTACATTTATAAAACAACAGATATTGGGTTACATTCTAAGGCGCTGTCTTAATTAGAGGTTGCCACGACATGCATAAACTGAAATAGGCTTATTAGGAAGCGAACTATGCACACACTTATATAATTACACAAACAAACTACTTAAGAACTACAAGTCAACTGTTCGCTACTAGATACCCCGAGTGGTCGGATCGGATCGGGGATGACTCCATCTTTTCATTATTTATATAAGAAGTACTAAGCCCCGCCACAAAAGAGAGACTGCCCCGCTGTGAGATGTATAAATGCTGATTTAAACCTTCTTAAAGATATCAATAACGTTACTACTACTTTTATCAACAAATCTTGAAGATAAACAATTAGTTAAATTGATTTACCGAGGGGATCTATGAAAAGCTGTTTCTCTAATTCTCTATTTGTCTCTTCTAAAGCGGTATCACAATCAGCATTAATCCACCGAGCAATATCACTAAATAACGTTGAAATACAATCGTATCTGCGGGATAATAAACCGCGTTAATCGATGGTATCTCGGGCATCAATCGAGAGATTGCCGCAAATTACCAACCGTTTTATTAATTACGCCGAAGGAACACTGTTAGCGTGAAGCCAAACTTTCGTTAAGATTTTTGCGCTTGGTACATAGTTTTGTTCTAACTTCAGTACCTAGTTCAAAAACAAATATTATTTTATAGCAAAAACTTGACCAAGTTGACCCAACGTGTGATCTGACTGCCATTTTTGCCTGTCTTGCGATTTAGATTACCTAAGGCTCGGATCCAAAGTTCTAACTCCTTGTGAAGTGAGACCTTAGGCCTTACATTAACATTAAGGTTATATATAAATCCGCACCCCATGACATGCCGGGTCAGGTGCACTACCAACTATGCTATCGTGGCTCCTCCAGCTTGTGAAATTTTTTCGATACTTTGTCTTCTTTCTTACATTATCATTTTAAATTTGGGCATCCATCCGTTACCCCGCCTTTGCAAATGTTGCTCAGCTTGTAAAATCGCAACTGGAGCTGCGAAGCCACCGCTCCTACGAGCTCTTTCTTCAAACTTAAAGTTTCATTAATAGTAGAGCCTGGCCTAAGCTCTGCCTGCAGCTCGCGCCTCGACGCCAAAGCCGTATATGCCAGCAATTAAAATTACTTATTCATTTAGAAGTGCCATTAGCGTCGTTGCGTTTAGTTTTGAAATAGCAGTTTGATGAAGCGTTTGTTGATGCAATAATGTCCTGTTGAATAACACGCGTTAACAAGCTGTAAGTAATGAGCTAAATATGCACATAAACCATTTGATTCCATTGCGTTTGGAATTAGTCACCAATGAACATATTGGCTCTTTTGCGTTGCATTTGCTTACGCAGAACTCATAAGCATACTGATATCCAGTCCCACAAGTAGATACGAGTAAGTATTAACTAGAAACTGTGAAACTTATTACGACAGTGCTTTTCTTTGTTTCATTTTTAATGATGTTGAAAACATATTTCTCAGAAGAAGCAATCTTTATTTTACGATCTTAACATAAATGAACACAGTCCAAGAGCTAGCATCATTTTAATTTTGAAGATAAAAATGGGTAAATGTTTATTGCCGATGAGCTCATTGGCTCAGCGGCTAGCGCGTTCATGTTGCGATTGAATAAGTTAAGCTACTTTTGCAGTGCCTAATAGGTGATCAAAGTAAATGAAATCGTTGGTGCCAGTTGTAGTCCTAAGGCGACGTGAGAGAGATAAGTTACGGCCCAGAAAAGGATCGTTTTTGGTTCTTTATGATGATGTTTTATTTTCACTGACCATATTTTTATAAAGTTATAGGATAATAATAACCGTTCAACCATTGTTAACCCTTTAATTACTTCATCTGTTGAAAATATGGTGCGGTGCGAATAAAGAAAAACTTTTCCTACTTCCATTGGAGTCAACAATGGTTGAACGGTTCTGATTATCCTATAACTTTATAAAAAACATTGCATCGCTACATCGTGGTGCGTTTAAAACGTAGATGATTATAATAATATATCAGATCTACATACAGATTTACATAGGCGTTTGGCACACCTAAAACTCCAATACAAAACGGGGCATGAACTACAGTGCCACCAGCATACACATAATCGCTGAATTGTGATAATAAGTTTAAAACGACCAGAAGTTTCGTGGAGCGCGACTGTTGTTAACAACAACAAGTAACTGTGGAAATTAAAGTCGTCCGGGGCACCACTCCAGGCAGGCCCCGCCTGCGTACGCACAATATTCAGATATTACTATATGACTAAAATTATGTTGGGAAACGGTCGTTACCTCTTACAGTCGTGCACATTGTGAACTTGTGACTCGGTTTACGGTACGTTTTTTTTTGAAGAGCTCGATGGCGAAGTGGTCCTGGGTGCATTAGCAGTCGTTAACCACCACCAATCCCCACTGGGCCCGCGTATCAGTTTATGACCCGTTCTCCCTATCTACCCATAGGGAAGGTTCGTGCCCCAGCAATGAACACATAAAATGATGATGATAATGATGAACCCGGTTTTCCGGATCTTTTTTTTTAGACATTTTTAGTTTTGACTAGGAAAAGTGTAGTACTGCTTATGTACTTACTATACTATACTATAGTTTCAGTACTGGTCTTCCCTAAAGAGGCCAATCCACTTAAAATAATAGAACTATTACCTCTGCCAAGGGGAAGGCTCAGGACCAGGAACAGCAAGTACTAATTTCCACATCCGCAACATCCTTTAGTTAGACGCTTATAAAAGGGTACTAAGTGATTTGTATAATTTTCTTCATTTACATTCAAAATGCAAAGCGCATAGAGACAGTTTTTAAACTTTGTTATTTAATTTGTTAGTTTGAGTTTCGAATAACTTCATTTCCGGTTCCAAGTAAGAAGAAACAAATAAATAAATTTGGTTTCATTTGATGTGTACTTTATTGGTGACAGTGAATCAAGAACTTAAAACTATACACTAATAGGCCTTTATCATAATTTAACGAAGATTAATTCACTATAAATACCTAAGATACATCACAGCAGCGCTAATGGCTGGCCACAGGCCTACGCCAAATGGCGGCGGTAAATTTTCTTAACAGTCCAGTTGGTGCTCGTCCTAAACACACCGCGGTCGCATAATTTATCCCAAGTTCGGTGACGCCAATTTCTCGGTTCCATAGTTCCTTTATCAGTTTATCTTTGAACAGGAACTATTGTCCTATTTGTCACTTCTGGCACCGACAAGGTTTAACACGAACGTCAATCAAAATTAAGCGCAGAAATCAGGAACTTTTTTGTTTTGCCATGTTCGTGTGTTTGATATTTTACTCGTAAATTATGTATTATTATAATCTAAAATACGACGGTGTCAAAGAAATCCATACTATTTAAAGATAATGTTAGAGAAAAACCAAAATATTAAAGATTGAACACTTCCTACAAAGGGAGGAAAAGAAAAGGGACTTTTTTGTTAAAGTTACGTCTTACACGTAACTTTAACAAAAAAGTCCCTTTTCTTTTTACACATACATTTTTTTTGAATTGCTCAAGCTACCTAACAACGACATCGACAATTCACACACTCTTTAAATAACAATGCTGTGTAGAGTTTTTATTGCCTAACATTCAAGAGACAACTCAAATATTTATAGCCATGAGACCATTAAACAAAAACAAAAAATGAGTGACCCTTATCATAGAGCTGGAAGCACATAAAACAGTTTGATGGATAGATGCAATGTGTGCTTTAAAAATCATATCGTATTAAATGAAACTAAAAAGCGTGTGTTTTATGTACCTACACTTAAGAATTATCATAATAAAATTATTGTCAGACTTTGTTTACTTTATTCAAAATATGTAGCCTACCTATTTAAAGATATGTCATACATGATGGTAAATTGGTTTGAAAGACTAAAAAGAAAGCCTCCTGAGTTTCGTGCCAGCTCTTTTTAGTCGAAGGTTTTCTCAAAATCCGAACTTGTAGTAGATTTAGTTGTTCATCATCATCATCATCAGCTCATTTTATGTCCCCACTGCAGGTGCACGACCCTTCCCTATGTATGGATAGGGAGTTTGGGCCATAAACCACCATAAGTTGTTCAATTCAAATAAATTATACTTTATTATTTGAAATTTTAATACGTAGTTTTGACTTAATAAAGTGCCTGTTGATAAATAATTTGACTGTGACTTCTAAGAAACATTCAAAACACATACCTACCTCTGTTAAAATATTTTTTTAATACTTTCAAAGAAAACCTTCTGTTTAATCATAATATACAAGTTTCCCAATAAAACCAGTGTAATCCACATACATTGTTACCCGATCCGCCGACTCGCGGCTGCGGGGGAACTAGATCTGAACATTTCGACATTTCTGATTTATAGCGCGTTGTCTCTTCTGTTACTTCCCTCCGGGTCTCTGATATCTTTATAGCCCCATCGAATGTTTATCATTCATTGTTTTGATTACAAACCGGTGTTCCGTTCCTTTTATGATAATTATCTAAAACCATCGTGGTGTACAATGATTTTATCATAATATTAGGGATACCAGCAGTTTTTTTTTCAAATTACTTATAAAATTTTTCTTAAATTATTGCTGTACAACGTTCACGTTTATAACAAAGATATATACAAACGAACAACTCTTTCTATCGGACCAACTTCCTAACTCGAAAAAAAATCAGCTGTTCCATACATTTTGTTCGAATGAATATTGATGTTTTGTATGGAACAGCTGATTTTTTTTTCGAGTTAAATTGGTCCAATAGTAAAAGTTGTTCGTTTGTATCACGGGAGTTATCTCAGAAGGTTTGGATGGTGATAAAAAAGTCGACCTGTATATTGACTGCGTTTTATTCTTCACACTGAAACCATTTGCGAAGCATGAAAACGGTTGTTATACACGGATTGTAACTACAAGCAGCATACAAACGAAGCGTTGGAATCGATTTAAATTCCGTCCCAAATCCTTTGTTAATCTTCGATCCCAACATTGAAACAATTAGTAAGCTATGTCGGAGGCTGTAGTAGTGATTCGGGCGGCACGCGCGGCTGCGACACCGGTAAGGACCAACTATCCGTCCCTATCGACTGCCATTTGAAATTCAGATGGCACGGCAATAGTCCGTAATTGCTATCTCTTCAACTCTCCGCATACTAATTTCGACGTATTAAATTTTGGGCCGCCTCCCTCGTGGCCGTGCAAATATATTAAATTTAGGCTATGTGTATTAAAACAGTTTTATTCAACAATACAACTATGCTAATTTGGGATACTTAAATATTGCTAGTGCTCATAGATGATAATTAATCAATAAGAGTAAATTCGATGTCCGTCAAATCCGTGCACCACCGCACCGGCACCAAAATGATCTCACTGTTTTGTGTGTCTGTACAACAAAGGATTTTTTTCCCAATTTTAAGATTGATCTTTAAATAATGATATATTTTAAACAGTTGTAGGTACTTACCGTGTAACTGGTTTCACTTCAAAAGTTTAATAATAAATGAACAATTGCAATCCGCAAAACTTTTTTACTACACCGGCTAAAATGTTGCGAATGGCAGTCGCAAAGTTACAATTTCTCAAACAGAAGCAGCGAGCGAGCGAATGAACTACTGCAAGTGTATAACGTTGATACGCTTCCGCAGATTTCCCCCGACAATCGTGGAACCGCTTCGTGCTCATTACCCAAACTTCTAGTTGTACTTCCGAGAATTCTGAACAAAATTTCTCAAGTTAAGCAGCCCCTCCTAAAATATTTAAAATACTGCAGTGGATTAAATTAAAAAAGAAGCTGAACTGTCATCGCACGAGGGTGTCTTAAACTCGGCGTTTGACGAAGTACAAAAGTTTAAATTAAATTTATAGGAGCGCGCGGCAGAGACGGATCGCCGGGCGCCGCCGGCCGCACACGTCCGCGCACTCTGCTAAATAACGACAATCTAGTTTTAATTGCTGCTATTTGTCTCGACTCGGGCGCTGCAGATTGCGTCGCCAATGGACCATTTTCGTTAAGTTTTAACATATTAATGAAGCTACCGCTCCGAACACGAGGGGGAGATATTTAGCCGTACAAACAATCTCTGACACTGTAAATATTTTAGAAATTTGTGTAATCAAAACTTTTTGAGGGCCAATTAAGAGATCGTAATGTTAAGCCTGAATGGGTAATACTAAAATAAAATAAATTTGAAATGTCGTTTTGAATGTTGAGCGTGGTGATGGCGGGCGAAGAGGAACATGAGATCGTTATGCGTAGGAGAGTGTCGGGTTTTATCTTTTAATTTTATTATGAGTAGTTTATTACAAAGGCCGGTAATGCGTGCGGCGGGGCTCAAGTGGCTTCGGTTTTTTGTAGCAAACGGCGCTTGTGGCCGCCACTCCGTTTTTAATGACTCTATTAAAGTGATTAATAGGGTCTATCGTTTAAAAAACATCTATGTTTTTCACTGGATACAAATTTAATTAATGTCGATAGAGATTTCTTAACCGTGTCAGGCTAGAAACATTTAGGATTGAGAAGCATATTATTAACGTTTTTGAGGAGTGTTAGAATTGTTAGAACTGTTTGATTGTATGAATTTTTTAAGTGTCTATATATATTTTTATACATTATAATCTGCAGATTTGATTAGCTATTTCAACGTTCAAAGACATTTTGAGTGGAAAATTGCTTAAACCCATGACCAATTATTCCACACCGCTTCAAAGATGTGTCCCTAGTGCGTTGTCATCAAAGCACGTATGTTCGCGTCTCGTTTGGGTGGAATCGCAGTTTAGTATCGACCGCGGCATCCTCATCACGGGCCCTGCTAACTGGATTGTCCCCTGCACCCTCCGTTCTTCCGCGCGAGCTGCCGCTCAATTTGGCGATGTCTACAGCTTTTTTGCGCATCCCTTTATATCCCCATACGAGAACCGCCATCAATAAGATTCCTCATAAGAAACATTCTTTTCCGACATAACTCTTCGTTTATGCTCTCGACGTCTTTTTAACAAAAAAACCGCTTTTGTATTCATATGACACATTTTTAGGCTCAAAACGTTTTAACACTTGAATAAACATGGTTTTATACATTTCTGGAATCGCTTCCGTAAGTTCAATAAAGAAAATAGGGACACGAATAAAGCGTGGAAGTGTATCCTTAAACGAGAATTCCCAAATGTTTCCAAAGCCCTATATCAAAGTTAACGTTGCAGCGCGCGCCGCGTGGAGTCACGGCGGCCAGTGGCGCTCCGCCTGCCGTGTTGGAAGGACGCTGTCACGCCGCTCGCGCGCTCCGCTGTCGAACTCGAACACGACTTCATAAAACACACCACAAATCCGGGCAATTTCTAAATTTTCAATTGTTTTCAAATTCAAAAATCGTTGATAGGCTTTTGATCTTCCATTTAGTTTCAACTCTCCAATTTTATTTGTATGTGAATTTGCCTCGTGTTTATTATTGTGGTCTTTCTGAAACTCGATTGCGGCGAAGAATAGAGCGGGCTGTTAACGTGAAAAGCGTCGGACCGGACGCCGCTATTGTGCGTACGATGTATCGGTCCATTTACGCAGGTCGGGCTTAACAACATTAGCGTCGAAGATGATTACGATGGTGCTCAGCGAGGGAGGAACACATGTTACGGTTTCATGAGAATATTTAGGAAAAGATGATTTTGAAAATGATAGGAAAGCTGCCGGCCGGCGCGAAGGTGGCGCCCGAGGAGCAGCCGTTGAGTGCAAAGAAAGAGGAGAAGAAAGAAGAGAAGAAAGAGTCGAAAAAGAAATGGGAGAAATGCGAGGACAAATGCCCGGGGGACCCGTGGGCGTACTGTATAGTGTTGTGGTGTGCGTGCGCGATGAGTCTGATCTCGAGCGGGTACAGTGTGTACCGGCAGCAGGGGCTGCAGGAACGGCTGTCGCTGCTGGAGGAACAGCACCTGGCACTGCGCAGCGCGGTGCTGGAGCCCCGCCAGCCGCTGCTGGAGCGGCTGCGGCGCGAGGTGCTGGCGCGCCCGCGACGTAGCATCAGGGACTATGGAGACTGCATGTGTCCAGCAGGTAGGACCACACTACAAACACTTTACAATATAATAGAAAAACATTTATATTAGTGTCACAATAACTTGAAATAAAACAAATCAAAACATTTTTATACCAATATGGCACTGTACAGATATCTTCTCAGTATAATGTCGTACCATATTAGTAATGCCACGGCACTGGTCTTCTTTATATGCCCCGACTAAAACTAAATCCACGCTAAAGGTTAGGTTTGGTTACCTAGAAACTTTTTTTATAGATGGACGAAATTAGTACCTAAGTAACTAACCATCAAGTAACCTAATAATCAAGTACCACAAATTATTGTTTAATAATAATTGGTATCAATTTTAATGTTGAACAATTTTTCATAAAGTTAGTTATCATAAATTACTCGCGCTTCTTAAATATTTAATTAACTACGTTTTGTATAAAAAACACTCTGAACAAACGTAAACCAAATGTGTATGTGTATACCTTCAAATTCAACAGATTGCCTCAACATATAACTACGTTGAGTTTGTGAACTTTTCTCGCTACATATATTTGTACATAATACTTTAATTATCTACATTATAGAGCTAAAAGATATTTGCAATAACAAATAATTAACCGTGCGAGATACACACCATATCTAATATTCTTTATGACATTTTCTTTAAAGGTACTCCAAGAAAATATTTTAAACGGTTTAAGCAAGCATCAGACTCCTGTTTTTAAGAAAACCTTTATATGTAAATAATACACAATAATTATAGCAATATTCTAAATGAAGTATATAACAATTTACGTTCTGTAAATAACGCATGAGTTTCTTAATATTAAATATAAGTAAAAACATAGGTATGTATGTCATTGTGGAATCAACAAACAAAAAAATTAAAGAACAAACTTATTGAGTTTAGCCTCATAATCACAGTAAATAGGTAGGTACGAAATCGGTGAACTTCGATTAACATTTTTTCCAAAAGCATTTGAAAACCTTTTAATCATTCAACAATTCAGATACATTTCGAATTCACTTGTATCCAAAGTAAATGTATGAATTCGAAAAGCAATTGGTATTCATGCTCGCCTGTTATTGTTTAATACCATTTATTATTGTTTGGGCTTTAATGATGGGATGCACGAATGAAATAACACGGCTATAATTGTTCTATTCATAGCGTTATTGCGCTGAAATCACACGAAATATTCTGTACAAATAGTGCTTCCTTTGAAACATACATTCAATGGTTTAAAATTTGGGCAAAGTCCACTACGCGTTATATCAAAACTCTCCCAGGGGACAATCACTTCAAAAAAGCTATTAAATTTTTTCTCGCTCCACGGCCGCAATACGAAGTTAATCCCGAGTTGAAAGCTGTCAACTAACCCCACCCGCCCAGCCGCGCTCCTGATCGAAAAAATGATAAACGCCCGATGGTGCGAATGCGGAGCTCCGGGGGTGACACTCTTATTTAAGACTCCAAATACGTAGCAGGTAATAAAGACTTGGCTCCTCCAGTACGCCCATTTAATACCAGGCTTAAAACTTGCACAAAGAAAAAGCAGGGACACGCTTTGAATGTGAATGCATTAGGCCTAGTTACATTTGAAGGAATTGCCTACTTAAGACGGATTAACGATGCAGTTGGTACGTTGGTTGATTATTGGGCCGATGATGGGGACGCGACGCACAATCAATAAAATAAACTATACGAGTTATTGGAGGCGATAAATGTGACGCGTGCACATGACGTATGCTAGTCACCCTTCGATGTTTATTCGGATTATTGGAAACGGTTCTGCGGCTCCGCCGGCTTACTTGTTGCGGTCGGCACTGTAAATTATAGGCTCTGCGCTGTTGTTTATAAGAGTTACGTTATTGCCATTCAGTGGGCATTTAACGGACGATTGGCCACCCATTGTTAAGTGGACGGTTAACACCTAACTATGGATGTTCCTAAATGAGTATGTGTACCTACTCATTATGATGGTCAAACGGATTCAATATAATTGTATTGATTTAAAGAATTTATTTTGTGTACCGTTAGCTGTTTTAGGAATAACGTACCTCTTTCATCAAGGTTGAGTATGGAATCTATTTTGGTATGATAACATTACCATATTATTGAGCAGCTTCGAGGCAGCGAGCTCACGAGTCGCCGCCACGGGCCGGATGGCTCCTTGTTTAAGACGCAGAACCCTAAGCAAGTATTTGCGAAGTAAAATTAATGTTTGGCGAAGCTTATTTCAGTCGCCCCGTTATCTAAGCGGGCACGCGAAGGCCTAAAACTAATAGAGAGTCCAAACAGCGAGGGCGTTCAATCAAAACTATGCGAAAGCCACGTCACGGCGTGGGAAACCTTTGGAAATTTAGTTAACAACGAAAATGAAAAGTTTGCTCGATGAATTTATAAATGAGGTCAACGAAACCCTATCCGTTGGCGATTACACAAAGCCGTCGCTGATACAACTTTCGATTTACTAAAACTGCTGTTGGGAACACCTGAGTGCGAGGGTAATGAAATATTTAAACTTCCTGTGGACACGTGCGCGTTTTATACTAATTTCTGTTTTGAAATAGTTATTGAACCCTAGCTTAAAGCCAGAGGTCTGAATATTGAGCAGGATGTTTGAATTTTTAAGTGATACATCCACTATTCTGTTATGATCATCATCAACATCATCATCATCATAATCTATGATTTAAGAATCCTTTATCCATTTCGATATCCCATACAAACTTCAAAGATATGTATTTTTCTAGTTTCCAGAAAGTCAGTCAGTCAGTCAGATATGATTTCAAAATATTAAAATTAAAATTTTCGCACTTTCAAGTTCACTATGATTGTAAGTTGTAATTCGCATAATTGAATGGTGTCTATTAATTCCCTACATTTGTGTATTTTCTTAAGCGTATAAAGTTTCGTTGTAATTGGCTCAATGGTTAAAAAAATATTAAACTTTGAAGCACGGAATAACAAAATGTTTAAAGTTCTTACAAAATATTGTAAATGCTAACTCTTGTATAAGATAACCTTATGCTGTATCAGCTCAATCAATACTTAATAGTTAATCTTCTCACAAAAAATATTAATAGTTTAAACTCGAGTTTAAACTCGCGTTCTTACACGATTCAGAAATACTCATTCATAATATTTGATTTGAAAAACACAATGATATCCAATCTGTATGTAGGTGTATGAGTATGTCTGTTATGGATTGAGAAATTTCAAAACGATTCCGTGTTTATCTCCCTTCGGTTTTTGTTTATCTCTCAATTACCCGGCCGTGTCCTCCGCGCCTCATCGCACAGGCCTTATTAGTGGTGTTTGCCTTCTTTACCTCCGCGAGGCTTTAAAAGCGGAGGTGGTGGCTAGAACACGACCCTAATTGATTGTTTGCCCGCCGCCGCCCGAGAAGACAGCACGACCTGCTATTTGCAAAATCCCGTGATCAAAGCCATCAATAGTACGTAGAAGTAAGTTAGATAAAATTTTAAGAAATCAGAAGAACAAAAGAATTTGGTAGGTACATATGTGTTTGTTAAATGTTAAAATCTATATGTTTACTGTTATCCATCCAATATCCATGGTATACAATAATTAATTTGTTTAAATAATGACTTGGAAATTTTATATTATTATTGATATGTGAATTACTGACGTTATTGAGAGTACTCAAATTAGTGTCGCTACCGAACAAGTACATTCATACAGTAGGTAATCTGAAATTCGACAAAATCTTGATATAGACAGAATTGATACCGTATAACATATTTCGTATAGTGAGTAGCCCGAGGCCCCCTGAGGCATCAGTTCCCATAATAAGTTAATCCCGAGTTGATGACAGCTCAAGATACTTAAGTACTGGGGTGAGAGACGTTAAGACTGCGGCGCCGACGCAGCGGCAATCACCGCGATTGAAGCAGCCGATGACGCCCGAATGGAGGCTATTCATTCACACGTGAACCGTCGAGAACGTACCACAAATAGAATAAAGCACAATGTCTAAGAAAGTGAAGAGAAACGAAAATTTCGCCAAACCAAAGTTGGTAACGCTAATTAAAAATTCACGAACATGATTTCGTTCACTGTGTTCTTACAATTTACATCAGAAAATTGTATTGTGTTTCAGCCAATTATGGTCGCATAAAAAACATTTTAAGCTTATTATAACCAAATAATAAAATATATACCTAGCTATCTACTAACAATTTTATGTTAGGTATACGTAGGTACAAAAATCAGTGAAACAACTACAGGCAGTAACTTTAACACGGCAACCGTGAAATCGTTGATGAAGGCTTCGGCGGAACCACAAATGAAAACCATTCATTAGAAAGGTGGAAGATTGAAAACTCGGGTCGGGGCGCGAACCCGCGAGCAATCCGCGCCGCTTGCTCCGACTTGGCCGCGATCATTCGCTTGATAACATACTCCGCAAGTGACGATCTGTAGCGATTTCCACTTAATGTGTCTGAATTTTATTTATAAATTATAAATGTATAAACTCTTTAAAGAAACAAAACATAAACAAGAGAAACCGCTGCTAAGTGAAGGAGAAAAGTTCATGAATAATGTTACATGCAATCAAACAACTTCAATGTTATTGCCAAATATTTGTGGAACAATAGCAGTATAAGAAAAATTACGCATGCTAATTTAGAAATCTTTATCCAGAATCATTGACTATAAACTGTCTGTTACTTTTAACTTTCAGAACTGATACTTCACAGATATAACTTTTTAAACTATCATGGTCACTTACATTAGAATAAATATTATTAACGGGATTATTACCATGTTTTTTGTTGTGTTTGAGTATCCGATATTTCGGCACAGTTGCATGGGCCATGATCACCGATGTACTGAAGTTATTGCGGGTGGGTGATTATGAGCAGACAAAACGAACTACCCTCTTCTTTAGTCGTTTTTTGCGCTCGATACTCGTACCACTGTCTCCTAAGTCACTATTCACTTGAACTTGTTCTCGACACACTACACTGACCGTATAAGATAGCGAAATAGCACTTTTGTTCTTTTTGCGGTCTTTACATAAGCTTATCACTGGATTCCAGATACGCGCCAGTTATATTCGCGATTGAAATTTTTGTACTTTGTAATTTCAATCGCTTCTCTAACCAATCTAGGTATGTAGTGGCGTTCTGTCGAAATTATCTGGGGTTTATAAAACTCAATCCAGTGATTAGGACCCGATTGGATCAAATGTTCAGCAATGGCCGATTTTTGTGTATCGTTATTCTTTACAGCTTTGATATGCTTCTTAATTCGGCAGGCTGCTGTACGTTTTCTTTGGCCAATGTAGGAGCCACCGCAGCTGCAATCGATCTTATACACACCGGGCTTTTCCAGGGGAAAGCTGTCTTTTGGTGACCGTAGACATTGAGCTACTTTTCTAAAAGGAGTAAAGATGGTGTTAATTGAGTACTTATTAAATATATTGGAGACCTTGTCTTTCACCCCTTTCATATACGGCATAATAATCAGCTGCATTTCTACCCTGAACTAATCGTGTTTGGTTTTATGTCTGGATATTAACACCTTCCCCTTGACTACGTTCTTCTGCAGAACATGCCGGACATGTGTGCACTGTGCCGAAATATCGGATACTCAAACACAACAAAAAACATGGTAATAATCCCGTTAATAATATTTACTTCAAAGATATTTCTATTTCAGCGGTAAGCAGATAAGAGTCCATTCGTGTTTTGGTGTATCAACAACGCAACATCGCCTATTTAATTTAAACTTGTATACGTACTGCTTACAGTTTACGACCTTGATAACATTAAGTAGGTAGGATGTATATGTTATTGCTCAAATATATTTATGGAAAAGTTTGCTGTTGGCTGCCTGACAGCATCACAACTTTTCACGTGCGGTGATACACTTGAGGAACTCTTAGTTGATCGTTAGCATTAGTGACAGACATCTCAGAGATTTTTAGAGGGAATATGCCTCTATATCCTACTAGATTCTCTAAGGCGTTCGAGTCGATTGACGAGTGCGCAAAATCCGAAATCGGTTCTATTGGCTCGGGTTGACCGAGTCTTAAAAAGCATATACATATCTGTACCTGGTCTGTCTTGAACCTAAATTTGCGGGCATGTATATCTGAGTATGAATTGGCATTGGAAAGATAAAGAGGAGTTCACAATAATATTTTTAGATGGTGATCGCTCGTGGCTTAGCCCACACCGTGGTGGCGCGGCGCTAATGGCGGCGGTGGTGTGGGCTAATGAATTCCGCTAAACTCTTCTCTCTCACAGAACTGCTGAGCGGTGTCGAGTGTGCCCGATGAACTTCCTCCAATCTATATTACGGGATTGACTGGCGAAGATGTGTATGCTTCAATAAACTTCAAAATTGTATTGATTGAAATAGATGTGCATTTCAATTAGTATTAGCACTTAAGCCTTAGGTCCGTTGTTGTCTTAATATGACAGTCGTTACACCCATTAACTGTTATTCATGTCAGCGAAAGGTCTGACCAGAGCAGAGGGACCCTTAAAGGCTGATAAGGGTGATGTGATAAAATAAAAATTTCATTACAGTTATTAAAAAGCAAAGATTTAAAAACGACGTTTAATAGCACGGCCATGAATTAGCATCTCTTCACTGCAAACTCAAATTATTCAAATAAAGTCCTTCAATTTCCTCAAAAAATAAATTCTAAGGCAGTCATTTCAAGAACCAATCGGCTTGAGTCAATAAAAATATCAATAGCTACACAATGTTGTTTCTAAGTATCCCATAATAAAAGGAGCGAGTCATCCCATCTCCAATAAACCTTATAAACAAACACCTCAGCGGCACTCGGCGTGTTTTAAAAATAAACAGTCGACAGGCGACAGGCGCGCGCGCCGGTCTCGGAACCAATAGCGTACCACAACAATCGATGAAGAATTATAAATCGAGCACTTTTAAAATTAGTGATTATATTGAAAAAGCTTAGATGATGCAGAAAGCGTCATCTAAGTTAATATTTATAAATATTTTACGCAAGATTCGGAAAATGTGTTGAAATGTTTTTAAAAACTAAGATTTAGGTATTTTAGGTATTTTCTAGGTGGTTTGTATTTGCAATGCCGATTTTATATCAAATCTATAAAAGAATGAGTACCTATTGCCTAATGAAATGGGGTGTAGGTAGTACCCACGATCTCTCCAACTGCTCTTCCAATCTCCAAAGACATTATATCTCCGTATCATATTCGTTTTGTTCAAGTGCAAGTTTCAACTATGAAGTCTTTCCTTAAAAACTTGGTCAGTTGAGTCTATAGGCGCACCGGCCGCCCCGGAGCCCCGAGGCTGATTGAGGCAGCTCCCGAATTCCCGATGCGCCAGTAATTAATAACATTCTCCGGAGTCCGAGCGGTTCGGTGCGCCGCCGCCGCCGTGTGGTTTTGCTCGCTCGCGTTCCCTGATCACTAGGCACGTCACGCATTAAATTAAATACCAATACCTATATACGAGTAATTTCGTTTTCGGTGTGCCGTGATAGTTTATATATTTTCATTAATCAATTATTGTAAAAAAATTCACTTAACCCAGTATGTCAATGAACAATAGTTTGAAATTAAAAAAAACTCTTCTTTTATTTTCAACTCTTTCTGAATTATTATTTTATTCAAACTGTATATAATATTTATTTAACACGTTGACTGCCGCAAAACCAGACACAATAGAAAATGTATTGTTCGTGCTCCACCGGTGGTACACGCTGGAGTGAACGTGTTAAACAAACAAACTTCTTAAATATAAATTTTTCTTAACTTGTTGTATTTCAAAATTATATAAAAAAGCCTTGCTGTTAAATTGGCAAGCACTTTACTGTACTTCTATCAAAATTCACTTGTTTGCCTTTGTAATGCACACATCGCTCAACAAACAGACAAGCATGTGCCGTCGTGCCCTCCCACTCCAACTCTTCAATTTGTTCATTAATTTGATATGTTTAAGCAGGCGCAGCTCGATAGAGTCATTAGCCGTGGCCTCTGTTGGCGTTAACAATTCCAACATGCTTGTTGGCTTACGGTAGTTTGAACTAAGATCTGTTGCCACTAGCAGTTTGACCGTTCGCTTCAGTAAAAAACTAAGAAATACATTTATTATTTTTAGTATTATTTTTTTAACTGTTGAGATTTTTCACTAGATATTACATGAACAATATCACTAGCACAGGAAGATCAAGATAAACCCTACACTTTGGCCCAATGCGGGTTGGAATATTTATTGTGTTTTTTTGCCATAAACTACGACATCAACTGGGACTAGTTAGTCCCAGCTTAACGTGCCTTTCGAAGCTCAAAAACTCGTAATTATAATTCGGTCACACATTGGCCATTAATATTTCTCTGTTTTCTGTTTTTTTAATATATAGTATTTTTCCCGGTGGTAATATTTGCTCATTATTCGATTCTGAATAGCGACCACCCTTATACCTACTACGGTTAGTGAATTTACAGGGCATAGAGCTAAAGAATCTAAAGCCTCATGGCACAGCCTCGGTGCTGCAGTTGCCCCTTTACAACGGGCCGTATACGCTCGTTTGCTGGATCAGTAACTCAACAAAAAAAATACATATGTTAGGTACGGTTTCAGGTTCACCAAAAAACGGAAACTAAAAGTCTCGTTGCGATAACGCTAACAATTGACGTCGGCCATTGAAGCGCCCTGAGTGACGCAGGCTGGTGACGTGGTGACCTGACGCTCCCAATCAGCACAACACAAAGCGAACAATATGACACCGTGTCGGTAGAAGTGGCCAGGAGACTCTTTGCTGAATTAAAACCCGCATTGCATTGAAATAGAATTGGTTTTACAAGTTACCTACGTTGAATGTACCGTTTCTGTATCAACCCCTCACGCTAGGACTGCCCGATGATCTAATAATGTACGTAAAATGAGTAAGGCATGTCCAAAATGTCCGTCAGAATGGTTAAGTTAAAATATCTATGTTCCTATTTATTCGTAAAAAGAACAAAGACATTATAATTACTTCAAGAACTTACAAACAACCATAATAATAATGTGACAACAATAAAAATTCAGCAAATACAACATTTTTACTTACATAACATATAACGTAACATAATAATATATAAAATGTTCAAATAATTTTTAACGCAAATTTTGTTGCGAACAAATTACAAAAACAAAAAATTTTGAAAAAACTTTCACGAGCATGATTTGAACCTGCAGGTTGGGTGCACCCTTCTGACATACCGGGTCAGGTGCTCTTCCAATTGAGCTATCGACCTATTATATATTGATCGATATTCTAACCAGCCCGCCGTAATTATTCAACACTTTTTACTTTGAAAGCCAAAGGCGTATAATAATATATAACATAATATATAACGTAATAAGTAGAGTCGAAGGTTTTCCGGCATATATACATAGGTAAATATAAAAGCCGACCAAGTGCGAGTCGGACTCGCGCACGAAGGGTTCCGTATCATTATCTATAAAAATATTTCAAGTTTCTAGCAGTCGGAGGCATAAAATTTAATGATAAGATTTAATGATAAGTCAAATCATTCTCACTTTGTGCGTGCCTCCGACTGTGTGTTATGTATGATGTTGCATACAAATTCGAAGGGTTACCGTATTGATATTTTTAATTGTATACAGTACTTCTGTTTGATATTGTTTCGATTTATTTCGCTGGTTTTATGTAATTATTAAATTTTTATCTTGTTCCGACCTTTTCAGTTGATTTTCTATTTAGTTATTATTTTTTACGAAGGTGGGTTTTTTGTTTTTTAATTTTTTTTTAGTATTTGTTGTTATAGCGGCAACAGAAATACATCATCTGTGATTTCAACAGTCTAACTATCACGGTTCATGAGATACAGCCTGGTGACAGACTGGTTTCATGCAATGAAATGCAAACTATGGCAAGTATTGTTTCGAAACAAATCAAATCCAATGCAGAATCTTAGTCAGCAAGTCACTTGAAGTTGCATCTTATGCAAATCAAGATAGATACCCATTTCATGTTCAAGTCATTGCCAATTTAGAAAGTTTTAACGTTTAGCTTGGCATGAAAACTGCCAATGTTAACTTAAATGAAACGTTACTGCTCTACTTTAGCTGTGACAAATCCTAAATGGAGCCTTTTATTTTTATTAACGAACTTCGCGAGGGATTTGCTTTCCAAGTAAACGAACTAACTGAATCAATGGACGAGAGCGATTGAACGTGGACTAACATAATTATATCTTCAAAGTTATTTAGTTACGGAGAGACGACAAGACTGAGAATAATATTACAGCAATGTATATGTAAGAAATATGTACACTTTGAAATCGACTTAACTTTTCTTGGAAAATATACAGGCATATTTCTCGAAGTAGATTTTATAAAACACGAATGAATAGCCAATTAGTAGGCTAGGTAGTTTCATTTAATTTCAATCTAATATGTTTTAGACCCAATTTTTTTGGTTTCGGATCGAATTATTTATAACAATTTATAGTCATAGTTATAGTCATAGGTATTTATTGCATCATGTTGTACAATGATTTTATAAAAACAGTATTAAGTCCCAAACATGGCCCTGCAAGGGCATTGCAACAATGAACATAATTTATTTAAAAACTTAATCTTAATTTGACTTAATTTGATTATAACATTATCATAGATGTTAAATTCAACTTGATACCTCCACGTGTTCCCGAGGAAAAGGGTCTTGACATACGGACAGACGGACAGCAAAGTGATCCTATAAAGGTTCCGTTTTTCCTTTTGTGGTACGGAACCCTAAAAACTACTTTTGGAAAATGTATTTTTCATAATCATGTCAAACTATGCTTCAGTCTTAAGTGCATTTATATCGTAATGGAGTGTTTACCCTGAGCGCTGGGCATCGATTGCCCTAATAGGGCCCAGGCCGCTGCCCCGCGGCAACGACCCTAAATCACGGCAGCAAGGGCGGCTACCCCTTTGTGACGTGTTTGGCCGCCATTGTAAAACTGACATTGTTGCGGGTTACTGTCGCCGCTTCATTTATGAATGTTTGCTTGTTTGCAACAAAACATTGTATTAACTACAGTTAATAGATGTATATTTTCTTTGGTGTGTGAGAACAGTTCACACGCTTTGGCGCATCACTCAAAAAAAGGCTATAAATACGTGTGCTGAAGGCATTTATCATACACTTTTGGTAAGGAAAACTGGTACCTATTAAATATAGGTAAGCGAAAAAAAGTTGCTCATCAAATTTTTTAACTTTAGTGTGTAGTGAGTGAGTGTATAAAATAAAATAGTGAGCCTCACACAATGAACCTGACTATGCTTATAAATTTTAGCATATCAATTAAGTTAAATAAGTTATAATAATAAATTGTGCACTATTGTATTAGGGCTACCTGTAAAGATAGTGTTTGCCTGAAGAACTATATAAATAAACTATACGTTTATCTTTTGAAGACTACTTAGTATGTTTTATGCAGTCTTGCTCAGTACCATAAAAATTATTCGTTTGGCAAGACGAGACACATTATTACGATGGGTCTTTTTTTATGAGTTTTTGTACTTCGCTCCCGATTCAGAAGTTCATAAGAACTCGAATAAAAGGAATGTTAATTGCGTGCGCATCACAAGTCCCGTTCACGCTCGTCCGCAGACGTCGCGCCCAAGCGGGCTGCGGCTGCGGCGGAGTCATGGCGGAACCCACCACTCCGACTGCTTTTTGGGACTTTGAAAAGATAGTGTACGAAATGAGGAAAATATTTAATAAGAATTTTTTATTTACTTAGATATATTCTAAATTTTCCAACATCTTTTTCAAAAAATTGTAGAAAACGAAATATAAATATTTTGAAAATGCACAATGCATAAAAAAATGATGATGATGATGATGATGATCTTTAACAACGATGGTGTTTCATCGTTGTAAATCTAAGCATTTAGATAAAGTAAATAATGTTTAAACAATTTTGATGCTGACCGTACCTACTCGTACCACCGACACAATGGCATTCTCATCTTTTCCATTTAAACTTTAATTAAAAAAATACAGTTCTTTTCAGCCAACCAAATAGTTTGTGTACTTTTCATCAGCTGGATGGCGGTCACCGCTCACTGCGCAGCCCGTCCCGTCGCAGCTGCCATATTGTATTTGGCGTAAACACATCTTTCCGATTAACATAACAAAGCCAGTATTTGTGGACACAGCGCCGCCGGAGCCTTTCATAAAAGCAAAAAGATCATTTGCGTTTGCCCACCGACTATTTATGCGACTGCCGCTGTTTTTACTTCCCATGAGCACAAAATAAATAGGTACAGAAGCGGCTCCGGCCGGTAGCGGTTTTAAATACTTACCTACTCTCGGTCGTAGCTGGGGTTAACATAACAAAATATGTTGTTACTAGTAAGGTTTAAAAATTACAAACAAAAGCAAAGAACGTCATCACATTTATATTTATTGTGGTATTAAAGGAATTGAATACAAAGCAGTTTTTTATTCATATTAACGTCGTCGTCGTCGACTAAGAACTTGAACTTGACTTATAACAAATTTCACGTAGCGCCACGTCTTACTCACGTGCGACTGGTGTTTTCCCGAGTACTTATAGCCGAGATCACCGTACGAATGCGTCTATGAATGAGTGTGCCTGTATCGCTCATTTGTATGGAGTCGCTCTTCTGTATCTATATATTTTGTGCCAAGAGTTCGCTCGGTAAGCGTGTGCCGCTCTTAAACTTCTTTCCCTATTGTGCGGTTTGCATTTTAGATAACTTTTGTGGGAGCAGATCTAGTTTATTCAGTTGCAACAGACAAGACTCTCCTTTATGATTGTTATTTTAATTGAGAACGGGCACCAAACGAATATTATTTTGCAAGAAACATGTTTTTTTTTCTATATTGCTCCAAATATCTGATGATGCAACCTATGTAGCCTAATCTGAGCCGGAAAACCAGAAGGTGCAAATTCGAAAGCCGTTCGTGGAAAGTTATTTTAAAACTCTACCTGATTAATTTTTTCTTTCTAGTAGTAATTCATTCTGTTTATTATTAAAATGAATCATTTTTAAATAATTAGTCAACATTAAATACATGAAGGTAAATAAATAGTCTGCCCTAATACAGTTATTTTATAACGCCACCATTGTTTCCGCATATACACAGTCATATTAGAAAACTATGATATTATAATGAGGCGCTGTTCGCAGGCCTTGCGTGAGCTAACGTCCCGACAGTTATGTGTGACTAATCGTTAAATGCGATTTGTTCCACGACGGCCGATGAGCCGTCACCTCCCCGCGCAGGGGTGACAACTCTCCACTTTCGCCTTTTAACTCTACTGAAATACGTCGAATATTTATTTACAAGCACACACTACATGGTAAACAGTAGAAATGAAGCAGCCAACATAGGACATTGAAAAAGCGAAAAAAAAAGATAATTAATAGGCCCCTGTCTCAACATAAGCTTCTGCATCATTCGTAAATATTAATACTGTTTGATATTTTATATTTGACATAGTAATAATAATAGATATAAACTGTATGCTTCGCAATGGATTATATCTAATCGAAGATGCTTCGTATGGTTCGTATAGTATAATTTAAAGATCCTAGATATCTGTAAGCACTATATTAAAATAATAACAACAAATCACCGGTAATGATCGAAGATAACCAAAAACACAGTAAAAATAAAAGCAAGAAAGAATACATTCAATATGTAAAATATGTCGCAACTCACATCGACACGGTGCAGAGATACACCGTAAACGCACAAACTTATACAAGAGGATTTATTAATTTATTCGGAGCACAACACGTTATCAGAGACCTTGAAAAGAGACTAGACATCTTATGACTTTTTTGTCCATACTTTTCTAAAGCTTTATTTAGGTAATACCTATGCAGTGATGCTTGCTTTTGTTAATTTGTAAACTTGAATAATTATACAATACGCAACATACTACACGAATACCCTGAAAGAAGTTTGTTAAGAATCTAATGCTAATGAAAGCTAATGAATCGGTCTTAGATATTTTTAGATAGGTATTTTTTTTCTAAGTCAAGGCAGGCTTAATAAATTAACATTGACATTAACTTTTCAATTGCGTTGGTTACGAATTTGCCAAATGTTTATTAATTTTATTAAGTTAACTTAATTTATGTTTATACAATGTAACAACCTCTATTGGTATATAAAATTACTTTTTTTATTTTTTTTTATATGTAGCGCCAACCCTACAGCGAAGGAGTCCTCGCCGCGTTACCCCACCCGGTACGACGACGCCATCCAGCGCCACAGCGCGGCACTGGCACTAATTGTTTGTTTTTATTAAATCCAACGATATTTACACACCAACTAATCGACCGAAACATCTCGCATTCAAGTTTTTGTTCAGCTACTTTTGTTATTAAAATTTAAGTTGAGAAAAAGCCCTTCGTTGCTTTACTACTGATACAATAATGCTCCGGTTTGTTACGTAACATTTTATATTATTGCATTTAAATGTATTACAAATTTATAAGTGGCTCAGTTGCGCAGTATAATGTATATTCCATAGGTTTTAGATTGGGTTATACAGTTAATTTGTCAAAAAATCAACCTAAACCTTTTCTTTAATTCAATAAGCTAATCGTTTACTTAGAATACTTGTAAAAACTAGATCTCGATTATGTACTAAGCACCAATCGTAAAATAGAATTCCGTTGTCGTCGTAGCCGTTACAAACAAGATCTACGTCAAAAAACCTCGTGTGTGGGGTGACCAAGCCCCACCAAGCACACGAGCTCGGTCAACTACCAAGTGCATTAGCGGCCGGGCATCGCCCGGACAATACGGCCCACACCCTCGTCTGATGGGCTTTGTTCAACACAACGCCGTTCGTCCGTTTATTTTGTTTTTAGCACATTGTGAACTAAGACATCACTATGATAATGGCAGTTAATGAAAGGAATCTTAGTTGTAACGACAGACCTTTAAATCGTCCATAAGATAATATTAAAGTTGGACGCCAACCGCAATAAAGGACTGTGGCATGTGAAATACCAACAGCAATAGCCGTTTCATAAAAATGTCTCATCCATACATGCAACTGGTTTTATGAAGCATGGCGGGCCATTGTGGCCAGCCTTTGTGGCGCGAACAGCCTTGGGCCGGGATCAGCGTCGGGTTTCCTCGCGCCGACTGATATCCGCCGGTTATAAGTGTATCCTTTCACTTCTATTGTATCTTATTAAGATAGTGTGAAACTTTTTGTGCTGAGCGCGTACATAAACACTTTATTTTTTACGTCTAAAACAATCTTTTGTTAAGAATAAAATATACCAAGATTCAAATGATAATGCTGAGAGTCAGAGAAACACCAAATGTTATGATGTTACCTAAACAGAATCCAAACATGGCGCTTTTAAACCATTAACTTTTCAATGTACCTATAAATGGGGTGTCAGAGTGGATCCCGTCAATATCCACTCCCCTTTTTAATAGTGTTAAAATCCCATCAAATCTATGTAGGGGACAAAAGTATAGCATTACAGTCATAAGCCTCGTTCATGACGTCTCCTATTTCTTCGTCAGCCAATTTGCGACAGATGTTTGTTTTCGATACAACTGTTGTCGCGTCCTCGTTTCCAAATTTGTTATTCTTTTGTTTGGAACGCAGCAGTTATTAAGTTGGCTCGCTGTTTTGATTCGTCGCCATCTTGTGAGATACAAGAGCTCTTTGATTGAAACGTTCCATGTAATTCGGAGACTTACTGTTATTTCTAAGGAAGTAAAATAAATATATGAAATTACAATAAAATAATACATTTTAGTCGGTTTAAAAATGCTATGATTTAATAAATACCTACACAATTGAGAATCTAAAATACACGATTTAATCCAAATTGGTTGAACAAAGCCAACAGACATTCGGCGTGTGTACACAACAAATTTTAGTGGATAACATAATTTGAACCCCTCCGTACCCTTTACGCCGGAATTAAAAGATATGAGACACTAGCTTGTTGTTTTAGGACAACATATTACGTTATTTGAAACGATATCATAGAATTACAGCTCGTTATACACATTTCTAAGCTGTGTGTAATAATATGCAGGTTGTGAGTGGTAATTCAAATTGGTTGTAACTTGAAATGTGTAGTGTCCTTATCTTATTGTAAATAGGTACGCGATCTTGTAACACATTAATTCAATCCAAAGATACAATTACATTATTTAAGGTAAACAGGTAATTTATTTTACAAATGAATATTGTCTCGCCAAGAATCAATTGGGTTAGGTGTAAGCAATATAATTTTGAAAATCTCATGCCATAATTCAGTTGTTTTGAACTGTTCTTTTTGTAACTTCAAAGTGCACACAACAACAAATTAACTTCTATAAAAATGTGAATGTCACAGGGCGGAGACGCCGGGCAACATCGAGACTGTAAACAAAAGGAGTTCAGAAATAACTTGCCGAAGCGTCGTCGGCTCGTAAAATTTCAATATCCGTTTCGGCGCGGCGTCGGCGTCGGCGTCTTTAATCTTTGGTAAAATTGTCACCCAGTGCCCCAGAGGGAGTGCGGACCACTCAAGAATAGCGTAGTAGATCAACTAAGCAACATTCAATACTTGTTTTGTCAGTATTGACAAGAATATTACTTACTTTAACGTAATGTACTACCGATACTTTGCCTTAACATTGTGTCCTTATATTTTCACCCCTTTGTAGGGTTCACAGTTAGTCACAAGAAGACTGTAATTATAAATAAACGACTTCTATGCTGTAAAACAAAACGCACTGTGAATATTAGCCTTTGTTGAAGAGACGCGACGTTGCGACTGCCAAATCAGATTGCAAGGCTAATTAGAAAGATTCTTATTCTTCTTGTTCTTCCCGACCAGCAAACTGCCACTGTCACTGTCAGGCCCTCTGGTCAGCCTAAATCAAGTCGAAATTTTTGATTTGTCAAAGATTTATGTAATTATATTATTTATGAAAACTACTACGACAAAAAAGTTACGTATTTGCGGACGTGGGTCTACAGGACCCACACCACTCCAAAAACTTACCTACGCAGTGATACGCTAAACGCGTCCGTCCGCCAGCGTGCGCATTGGCCAACTGCAGGAAGGACCAGTGTTGCCAGTGGCCGATAGTCAAAAGTAACACGAGACGGTTCAAAAAGTAACATTTTCACGAGAAAAGTAACATTTAAATATTTTTTTTAATTATTATTATATACCACGGCACTTAACTACACAAAAAACTTTTTATTCTATTATTGAAGCTTCGAAAGAAAGAAAAACAATGGATCCAATGTTGTCTAATTTAATAAGTACCTATACCTAATATTCGCTTCGCTACTTTCGCTACCTCTACCTAAGAAAGAGAAGAATATGGACATAATTTAATAAACAAAAGAAGATGAAACTATATTGCGTTCCGTTTCACGATTATCTTTGTATGCTGGAAAATATTTAATTATAGGTACCCATATTTTTATCAAGTTCTCAAAGTAACGTAAAAGTACCATTTTGAATCGTGTAACATGGAAGTAACACGAGATGGTCAAAAGTAACGTAAAATGTTACAAAAGTAACATTCTGGCAACGCTGGGAAGGACGGGAAGCGGACTACGCTTGGCCGCATGCAGCGGATTTTATTCACGTTTTAAGATTTTGGTTGGGTCCCCTGGACCCACGTCCACAAATAAGGGTTAATAATTATGTATTATTATTATTCTTAATAACAACACATACAAGTTCTAAATCGGATACACTTTGGATCTTTTCATTTTGACCACACCTTTCTGTTACACTTCGTATAAGAACTCACGTTTGGTCACAGGCTTTTCTGACGATTAGAGATGATGCGTTTCAGGTATTATCAAGCCTTCAAGGATAACTTCAATGTGATAACAGTAATGCCTACTTAACACAAATGAAAATCAAATGGCTTATTCCTTTACCCATCTATAGCCAACCAAATGAAAGCTAATAACAAATTCAATAAATTGGGGTTGGGTGAATTTAATTTGCTATAAAGCATGCAATATAAATGTATGAACTATCAATATCATAGATGTAATATTTATCTCAAATCATATTATTATCTGAGTGACTTTGCTGTGGAAAGAAATTAGCACTTTATTTGTTTTCTTGTCGATCACTTTAATTTATATAAAATGCGAAAATAATTTAAATCCTTATCTGATATTTTTGTAACTTTGTAGCCTGATAAAAAATATTAGTCATACCGTACCCTCTTGTAGTACGAGTAGTGGCGTGGTTCAACTATTATTTTGTGATGTATTGTGTCATTACCTTGTCACAGCAGTGTCCCAGGAAATGACCGGGCAGATAGGCTCGTACGTCATAGCCGGGTGAGCGGGAAATTAGGCGCCCTTATCGCGAGGACAATTACCGACCGGCGGAAATGGAACTCGGATCCAGCGACCAATTAATTACTGAACTGTAGGGGTAAAAGTGCCAGCCTCATATTAGCATAGCAGGTGTATGCTTGTCTAGTAGATAGGGAAAGGTGCCATTACAAGCACGCAACCGGTATCACAGGCTGGAGTGTAATGCACGGGGTAAAGAATTATGTTAACAGTAGTTAACACCACGATGGCTTGATTACAGCCAACAGCGCCAATGTTACACTGTTAAATTATCCTGTTCCATTAGAAATAAACGTTTAACGAGGATAATAGTAAACTTCTCGGTATGGTACTACTATCTCTGGCTGAAAGCCCGTGACCACAGCGGCCGGTGCAAAATGTCAGATACTTAAAGAGATTTATGGCTTATATTATACAACAATACAATATACTAAGAAGTTGCATAAGCCCAATCAAAAAATGATTTATAAAATTATCTTTCCAGAAACCGCAAATAAAATTTCAGTTTCGATTTTAACGGGTAGGTTTATTGTGTGATCAATTTAAATTATGATTTGAAATTGAAATAAGTTTTATGTTTTTTGTTTCGTAGGTGCGTTTTTGTTTTTTAAAACTTCTACCAGAAGTGCTTGCTTGGCAATGTTAGTTTTAGAGATAAACATTGACGTTTAACAAACAACGTTTTCAAACTCATCAAAATTATAGGGTACCTAATTTCCGACCATCATCGTATGTCGATGTTCAGGTGTAGCGTAACAGTTTTGTTCACAACTAACAATATACCGTCCATAGCTAATTCCGTAATCAGAGCAACGTGGAATCCGTGTAACCGGGCAGATGTCGCGCGGGCGCCGCCGGCCGGCTGAGCGGGCCGGCGCATGCGGGCGGCGGCACGCTCCAGTAAATACATGGGGATGTACGGGCGGAGAAGCTCTCCTCTGCAATGCGGCTGCCTAGGTGACAAGTGGTGGCCTAAATACCACCACACCCTCTACTAGCTATAGGTGCTACAGAATTAGCGTTAAACTCCGTTAAAAAAGCTTTGTTTCAAAATGGAACAAATTTAAAAGGGCATTACTTGTCGGTTTTTAATCAAATACATTTCACACAGTGTGCGAAGGAATAGCACTTATTAATTCCACCAGCACTCTTCAATCCTCTACTTAGCATCTAGTTAGCCATCATGGTTTTTAACTCATGGTTTTTCCACCAGTTCGGAAAACCATCTTATATCGCTAAAATTAGGCAAATCTGATTTAATAATTTCCAAGAATTCATCGTTTAGCATAAAAGAACGCACGAGTAAAATTTATTTAAGAGCACCTTATTGTATCGCCCGCGCGCCCGCGCGCCCGCCCAGTGTCCTTGAGTGTAGAGTGGCTCGAGCGCCCAGCAGCGTCGTCCCAAGTTGGTTCGTTATCAGCCGCTCGCGAAGCTCCGAGGCTCCGACTCGCGTTGATCTGTTTAAAATGGCATAGATAAACAGGTGCTGCGAGCGGGACTCTTGCCGAGTTTGCCTCTCATTTGTTATTGTAAACAAACGATTTGATTAAGCTTTGCCGTTTCTAAATTGTAGTCAACGCTATGAATATGAAATGTTGTTTATTTGAACAAAACTTCAATGTGGCACGTATAAATAGCAACTTGGAACTTTATTGATAGACTTAAGACAATACAATACTGTGGATTATGAAACAAAACGCACAGATACGAAGAAGTTAATTCAGTGTTAGTGTTGTCTTTGATTATAAATGGTACACCTGCTGTCTGGAGTAAATACTAAACTCTATATTCGTTTATGCTGACTACAATTTCTGAAATTATTCAATCTATGCCCGAGACACACGGCACTAAACAACGAGCAACTTGATCATGCCTTTCTTGTATGTGTATTGTGACGGTCAATTATACTAATGGAAGTACGACACTATCCAATCACAGAGAAATTTTATATTTTATATGTATATCAATTCTGTCCTATGTTCATTCGTATAGCCATAAAAAGTATTATGTATAGCGAAGCAGCAAAATGTTTTAGAGCTGCTTTTAAGAAAGCAGAAAGACTGCAGAAATTCATTGGTCTATGTAGCAGTGCATAGCTGCTGCATCTTTGCCAAGTAAGTGGTGCCCGACACCATTTCAGGCGACATGCGACGGACGCACGACTCGACGCGACGCGACGCACGACGGCCACGTGGCTCCATGCGACGCAACTTACTGTACCGTGTGTAGACAATGTAAAATAAAATTAAACGATGAACTTTTGAATCTTGTAGAATCAACGGTGTTCTTAGGTATTACCTACCTTAGATTCAAAAATACACCTCATATCAGATTCAATTCCGTTGCTTACGCTGTAAAAAAAATTAGACAGCTTACGGATGAAAAAACGGCTCGATTAGTTTATTTTAGTTATTATTTCATTATTAATTTAGTTATTCGTTTATTTTGTTATTATTATCCTTCTGTGCTGACATAAAAACCATTATTATTTTACAGAAAAGAGTAAGTAAAAGTAAGCTCTTTATGTAACCTAGGAGGGACCCGTGTCTCTTAAGGAGTTGTTTAAAGAAATTAATGTTCTAACGGTTGCGTCACAGTTTATTTACAACTGTATTCTATATGTGCGCCAAAACATTTCTTTGTACAGAAAACATTGCGATATACACAATCTTAATACTACCTAAACTTCGACTGCAGAAAGTTTATGAATCATTCATGGGACAAGGTGTCACTTATTTTAATTTATTTTATATATTTATTTATTTATTTAATTCAGTCATATTATGTCCATAGAATTTGTTAGTAACAATGCACTTAAGGACTATGTTAGTAAGATGGAATATAGGGCAACATAATTACTCTAGATCCGGTACTTCATGCACAAAGAACATGAAGGCGGATCCAATGCTTCAGCATATGGCAGTCGTTAATTCGTTAAGTCGTTAATAAAATCCCGAATGATGTTTTATCACACTGTATAGGTATGAAGCGTCATTCTATA